>CM057457.1:250495000-251120000 GCA_016271365.2 Neoceratodus forsteri
GAGATCTAGGCAGGAGGTAACCCACCTGCCTATCGTCCACTTGGCTGCAGGTCTGCCAGGTGCAGCTTCAGCACAGGTGACAAACAACTGGCGAACTTCAGCCGTCCGCTCCTTATAATAAGAGAGCGCTCTTCTAGGGTCCAGAGTATGGAGCCTATATTCGACCTCAAGGTGTGATTGAAATTGACACCCTTCCCCACCTCCCCAGGCGTGACGTTTCCTTTATAGCCAATGTTCTGACATCACTTCCTCAACAGGTCTTGGGGCAGAACTGTCATATTCTTAATAACCCAGGACAGTGCATAAAGGGTAAGTACACACCACAAAAGGAAAAATACAAACAAAAAACCCTATATATATATATATATTATATACATATTGTATATTATAAGGAGAGGGACATGTGGGGAGTGCTGCAATGCACTGGCTGTGGGGCAGCAGTTTTTCAGGAGACATTCTGGAAACTGCGTTGCTGTCCTATTTGCAGGCAACTGTCAGCTCTAAGGGAGGAGGTTGCCCACCTCCAGGCTGAACTGGCAAGGACTAAGGAGGTCTCCCCCACCCAAAGAGCACCAGTGCCTCACAGGCTGCCAAGTATGATGAGCCGCTGGACCACAGTGGGTTCTGGGAGGGCGCTGGTGGTGGAACAGAGGCGAAGCCCCCTAGTTGTACCTCTACACAAACCATACGCCAGTCTGGCAGAGCAAGGTTCCTCTATGATGGCACCCTCAGTGTAGACCAAGAAGAATGCTGAGGACATCCACAAGGGAGACCCACAGAAGGGTGGCAAAGGACACCACAGGGGAAGGAAACAGCTTCTGATAGGAGACTCAATTGTTAGAGGAGTAGACCTGGGGAAGGGAGAGGAGAGGGAAGTAAGGTGCCTGCCTGATACCATGGCTTGGAGGGACAAGAAGCGAATCCTCAGGATTGCAGAACCAGCATCACAGGAGAGGGAACTAGATATTATTGCCATCTTGGGACAAATGACCTAGCTAGGCATGGGATCACTGCAGTGCAGGATGAAATTGTGGAGTTGGGAGGGGCCTCAGACAGGTAGCAGGCACGGTTACCTTCTCAGAGGTGCTGCCAGTCCATGGCAGGCGTGAGGCTAGGGTACTACACACCATGCAGTTTAATGAATGGTTGCAAAACTGGTGCAGAGCACAGGGCTTTGGCTTCATTGGGAACTGGGGGTACACCTGGAGAGATGAAGGTGTACACTGGCATGATAGTCTGCATCTGTCCTCAAAGGGAACCAAGATTCTAAGTGACAGGTTTAAATGCTTCCTTGGCAAGCTTTTAAACTAGCCATGGGGCGAGGTGCTAACAAGAGGCAGGAAATTTCAACCTTCCCCCCCACAAAACATGCCAGGTAGCAAGGTAAACACAGGTACTGTGCTCAACAGAGGCAGGACAGGGGTAAATGGAAAAACAGACAAGGGCAAAAAGAGCAGGCATGGGGGAAAGAAGGATAAAGCCAACATTAAATGGAGGGCAATGAGTACCAACGCCCGTAGTCTGGGAAACAAGCTTCCTGAGCTAGTAGCTTTGATGGAAGATGAACAATTGGATATTGTGGCAGTCACGGAAACATGGTACACGGAGAACTATGACTGGGATGTCAACATACCGGGTACACAGTCTACAGAAGGGACAAGGAGGGAAAAGAGGTGCAGTAGCTCTAAAACATAAGGAAGGATCAAAGCTACAGAACTAAAAGTAAAGGGGAGGACAAGAGGCACCCTGGGTCACCTTGGAGACAGGGAATGGCATCACAATCCGCATAGGGGTTGTATACAGACCCCCATCTCAAGGGAAGGAAATGGACAAGAAAATGATAGAGGACATTCTCAAAATGGCTGAAAAAGGGGAGATACTGTTGATGGAGGACCTGAATATGCCAGATGTTAACTGGATGAAATGTACTGCAGCCACATCCAAGAGCAGGATCATTCTCGATGCCCTGCAGGAGGCAGACCTTAGACAGCTAGTGTTGGAACCCACTCGGAAGGGAGCAATACTAGATCTGGTACTCACAAATGGAGAGAGGATCACAAATTTCGAAGTCAGTAGACATCTGGGAACAAGCGACCACTGCATAGTGTGCTGCACAATAAGCACAACCATGGAGAAGAGCCATACAAAAACAAGCATACTGGACTTTAGAAGGGCTGACTTTGGCAAAATAGGTGAATACCTGAGGAATACATTAGCAAATGGTCAAAAAGGAGGGGTGGAACAATGATGGACAAAAATCAAAACTGCCATCATAGAGGCAACAAGCCTTTGTGTGAAACAGATAAAGAAAACAAAGCGGAGTAAAAAACCGCTATGGTTCTCAAAAGAGGGTGGCAGGGAAGGTTAAGGAGAAAAAGGCTGCATTCAAAAAGTATAAGGAATCACAGAAGGAGCACGACAGGGAACTGTATCAATTAAAGCAGAAAGAAGTGGGGAAGGCAGTCAGAATAGCAAAAGCTCAAACCGAGGAAAAAAATAGCCAATTCAGTTAAGAAGGGGATAAAACCTTTTATAGGTACATTAGGGAGCACAGAAAGGTTAAGGGAGGAATAGTGAAGATTAATAAGGGAGAGGGGAGGTGGGCAGAGGGAGACAGTGAAAAGGCAGAGATACTGAATGAACACTTTTGCTCAGTATTCACAAAAGAAGATGAGGAGGAGTTACCTAAACCAGACAATAGAAGCACTCTGGGTAGGGGGGTTGACACCAGTCCATTTACAGAAGAAAGAGTCCTGAAAGAACTCCTAAAACTCAAGGTGGACAAAGCAATGGGGCCTGACGGGATTCACCCCAGAATCCTAAAAGAACTAAGGGAGGACCTAGTGACACCACTGACCACACTTTTAACAAATCATGGGAGGATGGGGTGGTACCTGAGGACTGGAGGAGGGCAGATGTGATTCCCCTTCACAAAAGTGGGAGCAAGGCAGAAGCAGGAAACTACAGACCTGTAAGTTTGAGCTCAGTGGTAGGGAAAAAGATGGAATCACTTCTGAAAGAAAGAACTGTTGAGTACCTAGAGGCCAGCGGGGCACAGGACCCAAAGCAGCATGAATTTACAGCAGGAAGGTCATGTCAGACGAATCTAATAGATTTCTTTGACTGGGTGACCAAAGTAATAGACCAGGGAGGGGCTGTGGATATGGCCTACCTAGACTGTAGCAAGGCATTTGACATAGTCCTGCACAAAAGATTGATAATCAAGTTAGCCAGCCTGGGAGTGGGTCCCAGGGTGGTAGCCTGGGTAGCAAAGTGGCTGTACAATAGGACACAGAAGGTAACAGTGAATGGAACACATTCCGAAGAAAGGGGGGGTCACTAGTGGAGTACCTCAGGGCTCAGTACTAGGTCCAGTCCTCTAACATCTTTATAGGTGACACTGCAGAGGGTCTGGAGGGAAAGGTATGTCTCTCTGCAGATGACACAAAGATCTGTAACAGAGTTGATACACAAAGGGGGGGGAAGAAAGGATGAGAAGGGACTTGGCAAAGTTGGAGGAATGGTCAGACATATGTCAACTTAGATTCAATGCAAAGAAGTGCAAAGTAATGCACCTGGGAAACAAAAAACAGGAGAAAGTACACAATAGCAGGGGAGGTACCAACAACAACAAAATGGAAAGGGACCTGGGGTAGTCATATCAGATGATCTAAAGGTGGGTAAGCAATGTGAAGTCAGCAGGAGAGCCAGGGGACAATGGGATGCAAAGGAAGGGGCATCACAAGTAGAAAAAGGGAAGTGGTTATCCCTCTATACAGACAGTTGGTGAGACCCCATCTGGAGTACTGTGTGCAGTTTTGAAGACCTCATCTATGCAAGGACATAGACAGGATGGAAGCAGTCCAGAGGAGGGCAACTAAAATGGTGCATGGTCTGCATCAGAAACCATATGAATAGAGACAGAGAGCTTAATATATATACCCTTGATGAAAGGAGGGACAGGGGACATGACAGAACGTTCAAGTACCTCAAGGAATCAACAAAGTCCACCGGTAGCATCTTTCAGAAAAAGAGATGTGTAAGAACAAGGGGGCACAATTTAAAGAAGGGGGGCGGCTCAGGGGTAATGTGAGGAAATTTTTTTTTCACGGAGAGAGTGGTGGATGCATGGAACCGCCTTCCTGGGGAGGTTGTTGGGTATAAAACAGTAGGGGAATTCAAACATGCATGGGACAGACATAAAGCAATTGTAGTGGGGGTGGCAGGAAGTAGGCTGTTGGTTAACTAGAATCTGCAGCTTATCCAGTAGGTAGGGAAATGGGCAGACGGGGTGGGCCAAGTGGTCCTTATCTGCCATCAAAGTCTATGTTTCTAAGTAACACTAGAAGAGTCAACACCTGGTTAAGGTGAAACTCCGACACCACCTTCGGAAGGAATTTTGGGTGTGGGGGCGCAGGACAACCCTGTCCCTGTGGAAGACCAGATAAGAAGACTCGATGAAAAGCGCCTGGAGCTCTCCCATCCTTCTGGCTGACTTAACAGCCACCAAGAAGGCTGTCTTCCACGACAGGTGTGAGATGTCACACCTATGCATCGGTTCGAATGGCCTGCCCATGAGTTTAGACAATACCAGCAGTAGATCCCATGGAGGTGGAGGTTCTCGCATCGGAGGGGATATATGATCAAGGCCTTGGAAAAAGCGCCCGACCACCTTCTCCTGCGCCACTGACTGCTTGCTGGCCTGTGCCCGGTAAGCAGAGATGGCTGCCAGGTGCACCTTAAGGGTCATCGACCGAAGCCCTAGCTGAGAAATGGACCACAGGTAGTCCAGAATGCTAGCCACGGAACAGGAAGAAGGGTCCAACCCCTTGTCCTGACACCAAATGGAGAATCTCTTCCATTTGAAGGCATTGCATTTTCTGGTTGTCTCCTTACGGGACGCCTCAACGATGTTGAGGACCTCGTCAGAAAGACCCGAGGCCTGGAACTCTAGCTGCTCAGGAACCAGGCCGTCAGGTGCAGGGATTGAAGGTCCGGATGGAGAACCTTCCCCCTGTTGACTGAGATCAGGTCCGGGCAGGCTGGAAGCCGCCTTGGGAGACTGGAGCTGAAGCTGATGAGATCTGGGTACCAGAACTGGCGGGGCCAGTCTGGGGCTACCAGAATCACCTGCGCCTTGTCCCTCTTCGCCTTGAGAAGCACCTTGTGGATCAAGAGAAATGGAAGGAAGGCGTAGAAGAGGCCTGGGGTCCACGGCCTCGAAAAGGCATCCCCCTGCAGCGAGCCCTGCTGAGGGGGGCGGGCATGAAACAGCCCCATCTTCACATTCTCCTTGGAGGTGAACAGGTCCACCTGAGGGGTGCCCCAATGGGAGAACAGATCTTGTACTACCTCCGGCAGGAGAGACCACTCATGAGATGCAGTGCCTATCCGGCTGAGGGCATCAGCCAGACTGTTGGAGGCTCCTGCCACATGGACGGCTAGGAGACCCGCCTCCAGGCTGATCACGAGAGACCAAGTGCGGAGAGCCTCCTTGCACAGAGGTTAGGAGTGCGTCCTGCCCTGTCGGTTGACACAGTACATGGTCGTGGTGTTGTCCGTTTGGACCTGAACCACCTGACCCCATACAAAAGAAGTGAAGGCGGTGAGGGCTAGATGCACCATTCGGAGCTCCAGCAGGTTGATGTGGCATCGAGACTCCTAAGGAGACCAGAGGCCGTGGGCCCTGAGCTCCACCAGTTGGGCACCCCAACCCATCAGAGAGGCGTTGGTCGTCAGAGTGACCGTCGGCTCGGGCCGGACAAACGGGATACTCTCCTGCAGATGAGCTGTACCGAGCCACCACTGTAGGCCATCTCACATCTCCTGGGTCACTGTCACTGGCTGGTCCAGAGGACCGGAGCGCTGTGATCATTGGTGGGCCAGCCCCCATTGCAGGGGACGCATATACCAGCGGGCCCAATGGACCACGCTGGTTCAGGCCGCCATGAGGCCCAGAAGGTGCAGAAATGATTGGACAAAGGAGGAAAGGACCTTGGCCCTGTCCGCCAGGAGCTGGGCTCTGGCTCGAAGAGAGTTGAGCTGAACTCGTAAAGAGATCCCTCTGCTCAGAAATGGAGGAATCGCTGATAAGACGGACGGATTGGGACGTGAAAGAATGCATCCTGAAGGTCCAGAGAACAAAACCATACGTCTAGTTCCAAGGATGGAATGATCTGAGCCAGAGTGACCATCCTGAAGGTGCGCTGCCTTAGGAAATTGTCAGGTCGTGCAGGTCGAGAATGAAGCGCCAGCCCCCCATCCGTTTTGGGACCAGGAAGTACCTGGACACAAACCCTGGGTCTGGAGGAGGGTCCGCCACCTCACTGATCACCTCCTTCTGGAGGAGTAGGGCAATGTCGGCTCGATGAGCCGACAGAGTGGCTGCGTAGCCCGTTGCCCCCTGTGGGGCGACGGCTCAATAGGGGAGGAACTGCTCGAATTCCAGAGGCAGACCCCAGCCTACCACTTCTAGCACCCAGCGGTCCATGGTGACAGAGGACCAGGCGGAAAGGAAGTCGCGGAACCGTCCCCCCATGGGGGGGGGACCCGGGGAGGAGGGACGAGGTTGGGGGCGACATCCCTCAACCTGTCACTGGGCAGACTTGGAGGAAGGGCCCACTGAGGTACCTCCTGGACCCTTGCCTCCAGGCTTCCTACTGGAGGAAGCGGCAGACTTGGCCTTAGGGCACCAAGTGTGTGCCTGCTGGCCCTGGTGCTGCTGGGCCGGACGTGCGCAGCGGGGGCGGAACGCGAAACGGCTTAAGCTGCTGCTGTGCCTTGTACTTCTGGCAGTGTGACAGAGTCCAAGGTGACACTGGACTTCTCGATCCTCTGGAGATGGCCTTCCACCCCGGGCCCGAACAAGTCTGTGCCCAGGAAGGGAACATCTGCCAGCTCATGCTGGGTGTCCGCTGTGAAGGTGGAGATCCGCAGCCAAGCTCTGCGGTGCATGGCCACTGCGGCTGCTACTGATCGTGCACAAGAATCATCTATGTCCAACGAAGTCTGGAGCTGCTGTTTTGCCACTGCCCTTCCCTGATCCTGCACCTGCTTGACCATCATCTGAAGGTCAGCTGGGAGATGAGGAATCACATCATCCGGAGAACCCATAACGGCGTGTGAGAAATGTGCCATCAGAAAGGCCGAGCTAGCCTGACGAAGGCCTAGGGAGGAAGCAGCGTAAACCTTCCGCCTCGCGTAATCCTGCTTTTTGGATTCCTTATCGGGCGGTTTGTCCATGTCCCGAGCGTTCACAGAGTGCCGGAAAACACTATCAGTCACTAACCCCTCTGCAGAGGGGTGCTCCGAGAAACCGGAGAGTGAGCCGGTAGGGACTGCGTACTTTTGGGCCATCCTGGCCGAAGGTGCGGGACAAGATGCTGGCTGCTGCCACAACTCCAGGGCCGGGGGCCAACAATGGCTTCGGCCACAGGATAGGCCTCCGTAGGGGAATCCCCTCAGTCTAGTATCTCCGTGAGGGGATACTTGGCCCATTTTGAAACGAGTTCAAGCTGCATCCCGGTGGACTCCGAGATGAGCCGCAGCAAACCTAAAAACTGAGGATGGCCCCCCGCAGACTCCAGATCAAGCAGCTTGGAGAACAGGGAGGAGTCGTCGTCATTAGCCACCCTCCACCTGCCGAGGTCAATCGGGAGTGAGGGTGACAGACAACCTGTATGGCGTAAGCCCTGACCCGACTGAGAATCCTTGGTCGGGCCCCAGTCTTCGGTTGTGGAGGTGGAGTTCCCACCACAATGGGTGGAGCAGCCGGCTCGGCCAACAACTCCTCGACCACTACAAGGGTTGTTTCTCGGCCGCCCGACAGCCACTTAATGGTCGTGGAGAAGGCGACGGAGTCGGCTTTATTCCGGGGACAATAAGAGCTGCTGCCATATTAGCTTCTCGTAACACCAACGCAACTTGCGTCGGAGCCTATCCTCCGAAGAGGACGACGAGGATGAGCAGCAACGCAGCTTTCCATGGTGCCGAGACCGAGACTGCCGATGTTGGCGGGACTGGAACTGGAAGAGGACTAAGACTGAGACCTTCGGGGTTTTCGAGGGTGGGTCAGAGAGGGGATGGGGAAACCCGCTCCTCCCTCGGTACAGGGACCTTAACTGGGGACTCCAGCACAGGCAAGTCCTCGGTTTCCACCGGGAGAACCAGTGAAGTAGGGTTGTTGGCTTCTCCAGTCGACAAACCGTCAGACGGGTCGAGAAAAATCTCGACCGTGTCAACGGATGTCTCAGCAAGCTGACCTGACGGGGGCACTGTGAAGCCATCGGCCGCAGCCGCAACCTCGACCGAAGTCGAGAGTTGACGGTCCAATGTAGAGGATCTCTCCCGCTCCCACGAACGTTGACGGTGGGACTTACCCTTGGAGTCCTTCTTCTTGGACCGACTGGAATGTCCCGATGGCCCTTCTCCCTTGGTGAAGAGGGACTGGCAAAGCTCCTTAAATGAAGCCATGTAGGAGGAGCCCGAGGAGAGCAGGATAAATGCCGCAGCCGAGGAGGAAGATGAAGCGGCCTGGGCCGCCTCCTCCTCGAGGGCGATCATCTGCTCCAACTGCTCTGCGGAGCCTGCCGCCGCAGACACCGCCCAACGGGCCTCCTTAGACTTGACTGGCGGATACTGTTTTTCAGGTCGTCCGAGAAGAAGTCTGGCAGTGCGGTCCTCCAAGACCGAAGCCAAAAAGGACTTGCACAATTCGCAAGCCTGCGAGTCATGACCAAGCCCCAGGCAGTAGACGCATGTGGAGTGCGGATCGGTCCAGGACATCTTCTGCCCACACAGGCACCGACGGAAGCTGGGAGTCGATTTGTCCATCACAGCCGCGAGGGAAGATGAAGACCGAAGTCTTGTAAATTTTAAAATAACTTTTGGAAATTCCGAAGAGTGTGGATCCAGGCCTAAAACGCAGAGCACTAAGGAGGGAACCTGCGCTTCCAAGCGGTAAAGAAGATCTGGCGTCATGGGGCGGAGCCGAGGGTTCTACCACCCGGTTGGGTGGGAGGAGCCAGCTTGAAGACCTTCCGGCAAGATTTAAAGTGGCAAGGAACCTGCCAGACAGTGTGGATTGAACAACATATCCACGTCCCTAGAACAATGTTTACTACTACTACCACACCACCACCTCCAGCCTGGCTGGGGGGGGGGGAAGGTGGGTGTTGAGCAAGGAGTCATGCTGAGGTAGCACCCGGGGCCGCACTACCTCCCCTGGGGGCTCTCCCCATGGTGAAGGTAGGGGGTAAGCAGGGCTGTGGCTGCCCTGTTTAATCATGAAGCTTGGCGTTGGGTTTGGGTCTATGGGCAGCATGCCAAGAGGGCACCCTCTGACCAAAACTGGGTTGGGTGTAGTACATAGAGTGGACTGATATCAACGTGCAGCCGAGGGCGTGGGACAGCCCACTCTTATAGAGTAAGGGTGAAGTTGGAGTGGGCGGCCCCCTGGCAGACTGCTAGCTAGAAAGATTTCCGTGTGGACCCAATACCTGCCGGCTGTAGTTCAAGTGTGGCCTGCTGAAAGAGATACCCTCGACGAAGATCTTGTATGTATTTAGCAAGTTCATCTCTGAATGAGAGCTATCAAGTGGCATATGCCTGTCTGGTAATACAGATATGTGTTTTGAACTATGCTGTTATCCTTGAAAAGCCCTTGGGATGTATGCCTTCTATTTTGGTAATCCTGTGTATTAATTTTATGTACTCCCCCCCCCCCCAAAAAAAAATGTGTAACAACTGGGAAGGAGTCTGATATTTCCTTTATAAGCCAGCTACAGTGCCATTAGTAACGGTTTGCTATCCTTCTGTGGACATCAAACTGTGAATGTGCATTGCTTGCAAAACTGAAAATAAAATTAACACACACTAAAAAAAGACAGCTGGGAGAGACACTGGATGCTTGATAAACTGATCTGTTGTCCAAATATGTTCACATTATCTTCATCTCATCTGTATTATTGGTTGTTTGTACAGTGATGTAAAATGTCAGGACTGCGCCTGAAAATAGGCTTTTAATTGCCTAGTGCACTTACCTGGTTAATAAAAACAGACCAAAAAAAAAAAAAAAGGTCACTAGTGTGCCAGTCTGCCAACACAGCTGTAGGAACTTGGCAAACAGAGTGATGGATCCCTAGGTCATTCAGTTCAATAGTCACTGACGCTAGCCTTCTCATACAGTCACTGAAGCTAGTCCTAACATACAGGGTCACTGCCGCCAGCCCCAAATCAACAGCAATATAAAGTGCATTTTGTTTAAATAATTTCTATTAAAAAAAAACACTTGAAACAAACTGTTCTATAGTATTTTTTTCACTGGTGTCTCTGCTCTACCCTTTCAGCACTGTTTCATGGAGAGAAGCATGCTGTCATTTGAGTCACATAACAGTTCTTCTTCCATTAAAAAGTGGTACGCTGAACCTCCCTGGTATACGAAGGAGTTAATTTCATCACTAAAAGTATCACTCTTATAATGGTCTGGAAGCAGGAAGAATAAAAAACACTGGCAACCAAAGTGGCATCTGAATGGCAAAAAAAATGGCACAGTCCTTTGAGTCTGAACAATTTTGTTTTTGATAGAAACATCACTACATACTACTAATATGGGTTACCAGTAAAAATAAAATAACATTTATGATAGGCTGCTGTTGATGTTTAAAAGTGACTAAACCGTTGCTCGATTCATCTCCGTCTCCCCATTGTACGTCAAGCTTTTTTTTTTTTTTTTTTTGGGGGGCAGTAATGAAGGATGCATGGATTACTTCATGTCCATGTTCACAGGGGAGAACACAGGTCAGAGACCGAAGTTACATAGCTCAGTGTATATTGCTTTATTGGTGGCAAGGCAAGGTAGCAGAATCTGTAACCGTTTGTGTGTGCTAGCACCAGGGAAAACAAAAAACAGACACCATCCAATAAATGGCAGATAACTGGAGCAGCACCCTCTCCTCACAGCGGGTCAACAAAAGACTCTCAGCTGCCACACACTCAAGCATGCTGAGAGAGAACTGTCCCAAAATGCAGAAATTACTATTAATCTGTGAGCTGATTAAAGTGCAGTCTCTGTCACCAGTAACAAAAACACACACATGTGCGCGCGCACTCACACACACACACACCAACCCCGTCAACAGGCTCCAATTACCCAACATGACAAAACAAGACCAGATTTTAAGATATTTTCTTTATTAAGAAGGGTATACTGTATGCATAAAAGCATTAATCCTCTTTTACAGTTCAGTTTTTCCTGACCCTATTCAGGAGTGGAGGCCATAATTCCTCTGCTTGTGACAGCACAAGTCGTAGCCAAGAACAGACTGATGTTACAGACTAAGGATTATGCCCGCAGCTCCTGAACAGCATCAGGAAATATGAACTGTAAAGGATGAGTCTCATGCTTTGATACCCATATCCTCATTAAGCAAAGGAACGACTTAAAAATCAATTATATTTTGGATTGTTATATTATTGGGATCTGCTGATGTGGACTACGGTATACTTGTTTTGAACTGGTGACAGAGCCTCTCTAAGCGTAAACCTTTTTGAAGAACGAAACACTGATTCCCACTGTGTTCTAAGCTTGCTTCACTAACATTTGAGGTGATGTCTCACGTTTTGCTTCTTTGTTCCCACATCTTTAGAGACCCATTGATGAAGGATCAAAAGACACGAAGGAGACAGCAAATGCCTTCCCCCGCCAAATCAGGGCCGTGGGCGGAGGGTGTAATGTGCACACACCGTACTAGAAGAACAAAGTCTGGATAGGTCAAATCCAGCATCTATACCTCTGTAGCCAAACCCTCCAAAATCCCCCACCCACAACCTAAACCACACTTATTTTAGTTAAAATGATCTATTTTTACATTTTTTAAACAAACTGTCCCCCCGAATGATTCATGGCAATACATTTTGTTTATCCACACAGTCACAAACAGCAGCTACTAAACTCCACATATGGTGTAAAGCTAACCCAGCAAGCGGCACTTCCCCCATGGGAGGGGAGCTGAAGAACGGGAAGATAGTGAATCATCTTCCCACCACCTCTCCAGTTCAGGACAACATGAGGTCCTACATCCCCTTTTGACAAACAACTCTTGTAAAGGCATTAGCCTCATGGCTGCCAATCTGCCCTCCCCACAGTTGCTGTGGTTGCTACTTTTCTTTAAAAGAGAACATTTCTTTTTTAAATTCCATGTCCCGGCACAAGAATAAAGTGGAATCCCATCCCCAGTAGTCACACCCAACTTTACAACTGGCTTCCAAATAGAATTCCTCCCCAGAAGGCTCTCAGATCTTCAGTATGGGGATTGTGATGGGCGACTGAGAGGATCGTCCGCATTCAGGTTACCATCTAGAACCCACTGCCACCCAAGAGTCCCAACTTCTTAAATAACATTAAAAAACAATAATATTAATAGCAGTAAAAAAACAAAAGTCCTCGTCTGTCATAACTGGAGCTCCAGCAGTTTCTGACGCAGATAGTGCTTCACATCCTCAATTCCATTCAACTTCTCCAGCTCATGGAACGGCAGCTGGAAGAGAAAGAAATCAAAAGGTAAGCAACAGCCTGGCTCCAGTGCCACCATCTGTGGCACTGCTGCATTTTTTACAGCTTATGCTGGGAAAAGCGCAGGGCCTGAAACCAGCAGGTTCAAATCCTACCTAGCGCAGTTCACAGCCCAAGTACAATAAACGAGTTATCACTAAAACAAGGCAAAGGCAAACTGTATTTATTTACAGACTGGGAAAGTCACACTGAGCTGAAAGGGTGTTACGGAGGAGGGTGAACAATGCAAAATTCAAGCAGGCAGCATCAAAACATCGAGCAATAAATAAGAAAAAAAACTGCACTAAATAACTGCAAAATAAGAATTCAAGTAGTAACGTAAATAAAAATGTATACTGGTCAAGGTATTAAATAAGCAGAAAAAACTGATTAGCAGTTTTGCGCATGAAAGTGCTAATCGACTGTGAAAATGCATAGCACTTGGCACAGACTGATTAGCAAAATTATACATTTTTAATGTGTCTTGAATATGCAAAACATTAAAAAATGTTTAGCAGTCTAGTGCTATGCAGTTTAGAAAATGGCTAGCATTACCTTCAGAAATGCATAGCATTTTACTATGCTATACCAGTTATTTAATACCCTGATATTGGTAAAAGAAAGGGTAAAGGCAGTTAGTACAATACAATAGTGATCAGAAACTTACAAAAAGGAAGCCTGGGGAAATCAACACAGCTATGGCGACCCTAAAAGGCCTTGGGGTGGGGGTAGGGGAGAGGAGATAGGTAGATTCACTTACAAGAAAAAGAGCAGACAGGAGCTGTACTTAAACTGGATAGCAAGTTATAACGAGCAGAAAGCAGGGAGGGAAGGAAGCGGGATGGGTAGTAGGGGAGAGAGAGAGAGGCGTGTGTGTGTGTGTGGTGATGGAGGGGTTACCTGCAGAAGACGTGAAAGGATACGTGAGGTTTACAGAGCCACAATTTAAATGTGTTCACACAACTGAGAAGGATGCACAAAATGATGGGTTTTAGAGCTGTTCTGTCAAAGCTGATGTATTTCACAGGATGTCACTGTAAATAAAAGGACGGTTTCCAGAGCAGAACAGTGCAGAATTGGTTTGGTTTTTTACACTCACTTCCCATGTAACCTTCCTTGGGTTGCACATGGACATGAGCTTTGGCTCAGTGTGCCTTTCCTGGTCACAAATTTATAAACAGACAGTATTAGTAAAGTTCATTTTCTTATGAGTAAGAGCAGATCTTGGAAATGATCTCCTGCACAGAGCCACACACACAGTAAACAGTGTTAGGACCCCTCTGAAGCTTCTGCCTAGTCGGGGCCCCTTACGATGACGTACATTGTACATCGGAGTTGCCTATATATTACATGGGCAGCCTCATACCGCCTCAGTTTCCAGTCGGAGACTAACTCTGACTTGTATAAGTTTGACAGGAATGTGAGACCAGAGCCCTAACCAGGCCAACAAGAGAGGCAGGGACAAAGAGACCCCATTGAGAGGCACATGAGAGACCACATCTAAAAGCAGAGAAAATGAAAAGACTAAACGTGCAGCAATTAGTTGGTCTTCAATGGTATTTCCCATTAAAATAAAGAAATGGGGTAGATGGGTGGAAGAGCTCAGGTTTTATGAAGGACAATTTCTCGATCGATTATTACAGGTAAGTAACTATCTTCTTCAAGGAAATCTCCCTCCACAGAACCACACATACACGGAACAATTCCCAAGCAGATGAGCACTGCAGAGCGGAAGGAAGGACACCTAGCTCCCTAAGACAGTAGGCCCTGGAGGATGGCAAGGCTGAAACCAGCCTGTGTACAGGATACAAGATCTAACCTGTAATGTTTTGTGAAAGTATGGATGAGACTCCATGTTGTGGCCAAGTATATTTTGACTGACAAACAGAAGGGAAGCAAGCCATGTAAGTGGGCATGTCCACAGACAGGACCGGAAAAGCTCTTTACCATGCTTTTGGTAAAAGAGAGAAATGCAGGATGCAAACTATTTGGAAAGGCATTGCTTAGGAACAGGGACACAAGCCATTCTGAGGGCAAACTAAACAACAAACTGAGGAGTTCCTACCAAGGAAGCATTACCTAACTAACATTATGCACTAACCTAAGGGCATTAAGATAGCCCTGGTGACCCATGTAAGAAGGGTCTGCAAATCGGAAACACAGCATCTTCACGGTCCAAACCAAAACAAGGGGTGAAAACTGTTATAGCAAGCCCGGGGGATGTGGGTGAGTGTGTGAATCAATGGTGAAGATATTCCTAGAAGATTAAGAATTATGTTGAGTATGTAATTTTCGTATCTTCCAGGAAGCAATTCTCACCACTGATCCACACCAATGGGTTAGAGTACCAAGCTCGGATGAAAAATTCCCCAGGGCAGGGCAGCAGAAGCCAAGGCTCACTCAGGACAAAAGTCCATTGAGGATGGTCCTGCCAAAGGAGGTGTGCTGCCTGGCATGGATATCCAAGGCATAGTGCTTGACAAAGGTATGCACTGTGCTCCAAGTTGCAGCTCCTCAAATATCTGCATAAATGCTGGCACCACCCTGGGAAGAAACAGAGGATATGTACAAAGTATGACCCAATCCCAGTGGAAAACAAGGTACAGAGGATCTGTAACTGGCACTTACAGCTCAGAAAATGTTCCCGAGTTGAGGTAACAGACACCAGCAAAAGCTTTTTCCACAAGAAAAAAAAAGTCTCACACGTGGCAGTGGGTTCAAAAGGAGCCTCCAGACACAAATTAAGGTCTTAGACTGGAAACAGGCAATGAACTCAGGGACACAGACACAGAAGACCTTTTAGGAATCTGTGGGAAACCTCCAACTATGCCACAGTTTTGCCCCAGAAGATAGCATGATAGGCAGAAATGGCTTCAGATGTACCCTCATCAAAGACAGGTACACCAGGCAAGGCAAATTTTATTTAAAGGCACCCATTCCAACAGTTCAGAGCGCCTCACAAAGTACAAGATAAAGCAGGCAATCATAAAAAAATACAGGTTACTCACCTGTAACAGGAGTTCTAGGAATGTATATGTTGTTCATCCACACTGTCTGGCAGGTTCCTTGCCGCTTTAAATCTTGCCGGAAGGTCTTCAACCTGGCTCCTCCCGCCTGACCGGTGGTAAAACTCTTGGCTCCGCCCATGGCAGAATCTAGCCACGCTGGAAGCAGGTTGTCTTGTCCGAAGCGAAGAAGTCAGGTGGGTTGTGTGTATGAACAACATATACCATTCCTAGAACTCCTGTTACAGGTGAGTAACCTGTATTTCTAGGGACATGGATATGTTGTTCTATCCACACTTACTGGCAGACTCCTAGCAGTTCTCCGGGAGGAGGGAGGCAAGGCGCACACCCCCTACTTAGGAAATAAGGACTGGAGAACCGAGGTCCCAAAACCAGCATCCCGGTGTGACTCGAGGTCGATGTGGTAGTGGGTAATGAAGGTGTGTGCTGACTTCCAGGTAGCTGCCCTGCAGATTGCCTGGATAGGGACGTCCCTGGAAGCAGCCACCGAAGCAGCGGTATGGCGGGTAGAATGAGCTCTTATGCCTCTGGGAGGCTCCATGCCCGCCAACCTATAGCAGAGATCTATGCAGGAAGTGACCCACCTGCCTATTGTCCGCTTGGCTGCAGGTCTGCCAGGTGCGGCTTCAGCGTAGGTGACAGACAGCTGGTGAACCTCTCCCTGAACTTCAGCCGTCCGCTCCTTGTAATAAGAGAGCGCTCTTCTAGGGTCCAAAGTATGGAGCCTATATTCGACCTCCGAGGTGTGACTGGGGTAGAACATCGGCAGAGTCAACACCTGGTAAAGGTGAAACTCCGACATCACCTTCAGAAGGAATTTCGGTTGGGGGCACAGGACAACCTTGTCCCTGTGGAAGACCAGATAAGGAGACTCGATGGAAAGCGCCTGGAGTTCTCCCATCCTTCTGGCTGACGTGATAGCCACCAAGAAGGCGGTCTTCCACGACAGGTGAGAGATGTCACACCTGTGCATCGGTTTGAATGGCTTAGCCAATATGAGCAGTAGATCCCATGGAGGTGGAGGTTCTCGCACCGGAGGGGATATGTGATCAAGGCCTTTGAAAAAGCACCCAACCACCTTCTCCTGCACCACCGACTGCTTTTCAGCCCACACCCGGTAAGCAGAGATGGCTGCCAGGTGCACCTTAAAGGTCATCGACTGAAGCCCTTGCTGAGAAAGGGACCATAGGTAGTCCAGAATGCTGGCCAAGGAGCAGGAGGAAGGGTCCAACCCCTTATCCTGACACCAAATGGAGAATCTCTTCCATTTGAAGGCATAGCATTTTCTGGTCGACACCTTACGGGATGCCTCAACAATGTTGAGGACCTCGTCGGAAAGACCCAAGGCCTGGAACTCTAGCCGCTCAGGAACCAGGCCGTCAGGTGCAGGGATTGAAGGTCCAGGTGGAGTACCTTCCCCTGGGTGACTGAGATCAGGTCCGGGTGGGCTGGAAGCCGCCTCGGGAGCCTGGAGCTGAGGCTGAGGAGATCTGGATACCAGAACTGGCGGGGCCAGTCTGGGGCTACCAGAATCACCTGCGCCTTGTACCTCTTCGCCTTGAGAAGCACCTTGTGGATCAAGGGAAATGGGGGAAAGCAGCGAGAAGAGTCTGCGGGGTCCACGGCTCGAGAAGGCATCCCAGCGAGCCATGCTGAGGGGGCGGGCATGAAACAGCCTCAGCCGCATTCTCCTGGAGGCAAACAGGTCCACCTGAGGAGTGCCCCAGCGAGAGAACAGATCGTGTACTACCTCCGGCAGGAGAGACCACTCGTGAGATGCAGCACCTATCCGGCTTAGGGCATTGGCCAGAGTGTTGGAGGCTCCCGCCACATGGATGCCTAGGAGATCCGCCTCCAGTCTGCTTACGAGGGACCAAGTGCGGAGAGCTTCCTTGCAAAGGGGCAAGGAGTGCATTCCGCCCTGGCGGTTTAGGTAGTACATGGTTGTGGTATTGTCCGTCTGGACTTGGACCACTTGACCCCGTACAAATGGAGCAAAGGCGGTGAGGGCTAGTCGGACCGTTCAAAGCTCCAGCAGGTTTTTTTTTTTTACACTTCTGTTTATCACCCCCGGACACCGGAACTCTCTCAGGCCCGACTCATCCCCCACTCTACCGCCCGCTGTGACCTCCACCTACCTCAAAGGCATTACTCTCTCCCGCAGAGCCAGGGGGGAGCAAGTTCCACGGGCGATTGAAGGGGCGGAGGTAGAGGTCCAGCGTTGGGCATGTGGCAGGTGGACACTGCGGAGCTGTCGCCTATCTGGGCCGGAGGGGTCTTTTTTCCCCTTATGCTGGTTACTTGCTCCATCCACCCTCCTTCCTTGTGTGGGCACGGCCTGACATCTGGCACACACGGCAACTCTGCCGACGTCAGCCACGCTATACGTGCAGTCCACGTTCTGCAGTGCCCCCGGTCTCCACCAGGGGCCGCTGGAACGCCGGACAGTCCCTAACCCCCCCCCCGGGGGAGGAGAGCAGCCCAGCGGGCGCTCAATCCCCTCCCACTCCTGCTGACCCCTGATGCCCGAGCTCGCTCCCGAACTCGGGTCGCCAGCGTGGTGCAAGGTGTGGCGTCCAGCGCCTCAACCCTCAGTGCCACCGGGCCAGCTAGCTCCAGCAGGTTGATGTGGCATCGAGACTCCTGAGGGGACCAGAGGCCATGCGCTATGTGCTCCCCCAGATGGGCACCCCAACCCGTCAGAAAGGCATCGGTCGATAGAATGACCGTCGGCTCGGGGCGGACAAATGGGATGCCCTCCTGCAGATGAGCTGGAACGATCCACCACTGGAGAGCGTTCCACATCTCCTGGGTCACCGCCACTGGCTGGTCCAGAGGAGCGGAGTGCTGTGACCATTGGCAGGCCAGCCCCCACTGAAGGGGACGCATGTGCCAGCGGGCCCAATGGACCACGCTGGTGCAGGCTGCCATGAGGCCCAGGAAGTCCCGAGCAGAGCGCAATTGCCCAACCAGAAATGATTGGGCAAAGGAGAAGAGAACTCGGCCCAGTGTCCGCCAGGAGTCGTGCTCTGGCTCGAAGAGAGTCGAGCTCTGCCCCAATGAATTGAATCACCTGCGTTGGCACGAGTTCCGATTTGGCCTCGTTGATGAGGAGGCCAATCTGAGAGCAGACCTGAAGGGCCAAATCCCTGGACTGCTCCACCTCCAGCCTGAAGGGGGCTGCAATTGGCCAGTCGTCCAGGTAAGGGTACACTCGGACCCTTTGGCACCGCAGGAATGCTGTCACCACTGCCATACATTTGGTGAAGACCCTGGGAGCTGAGAAAGGCCGAAGGGCATGGCCTGGAACTTGTAGAGGGACACCTCCGCTCTGAAGCGAAGGAATCGCTGGTGGGACGGATGGATTGGGACGTGAAAGAACGCGTCCTGGAGGTCCAGAGAACAGAACCACATGCCTCGTTCCAAGGATGGAATGATCTGTGCCAGAGTGACCATCCTGAAGATTCGAGACCTTAGGAACTTGTTTAGGTTGTGTAGGTCTAGAATAGGGCGCCAGCCCCCTGTCCGTTTTTGGACCAGGAAATACCTGGACACAAACCCTGGGTCTGGAGGAGGATCCGCTACCTGCCTGATCACCTCTTTCTGGAGGAGCAGAGCAATGTCGGCTCGACGAGCTGACAGAGAGGCTGCGGACCCCATAGCTCCCCTGTGGGGCGACGGCCCGATAGGGTGGGGCCTGCTCAAATTCCAGAGGCAGACCTTTCCCTACCACTTCCAACACCCAGCGTTCCGCGGTGATAGCGGACCAGGTGGAAAGGAAGTGGCGGAGCTGTCCCCCCACGGGAGGAACCCAGCGGGGAGTGATGAGGCTGGCAGTGACACCCCTCAACCCGTCACTGGGCAGGCTTGGAGGAAGAACCAGGCCGAGGGACATCCTGGGCCTTTTCCTCCCAGCTTCCTGCTGGAGGAAGCTGCAGACTTGGCTTTGGGGTGCCAAGTGCGTGCCTGCTGGTCCTGATGCTGGTGTTGCTGGGCCGGACATGCTGCAGGCCGAAAGGGCTTACGCTGCTGCTGGCGGCCTTTGTCCTTCTGGGCAGACGTGACCAAGTCCAAGGTGGCATTGGACTTCTCGATCCTCTGGAGATGGCCTTCCACCCCGGACCCGAACAAGTTGGTACCCAAGAAGGGAACGTATGCCAGCTTGTGCTGGGTATCCGCCGTGAAGGTGGAGATCCGCAGCCAAGCTCTGCGGCACATGGCCACTGCGGCCGCTACTGGCCGGGCACAGGAGTCTCCAATGTTGAGAGCAGTTTGGATCTGTTGCTTTGCCACCGCCCTTCCCTGATCCCGTACCTGCTTGACCGTAGTCTGGAGGTCAGCCGGGAGATAAGGAATCACCTCATCCAGGGAGCCCAAAAGGCGTGGGAAAAGTGTGCCATCAGTACAGCCGAACTGGCCTGAAGAAGGCCCAAGGAGGATGCAGCGTAAACTTTACGCCCGGAGTAGTCCAGTTTCTTGGACTCTTTATCCAGTGGCTTGTCCACTTCCCGAGCGTTTCCGGAGCGCCGGAAAACGCTGTCGGTCACCAACTCCTCCGCAGAGGGGTGCTCCGAGAATCTAGAGAGTGAGCCGGTGGGAACGGCATACTTCCTGGCCATCCTGACCGAGGGAGCTGGACAAGAAGCTGGCCGCTGCCATAACTCTAGGGCCGGGCCAACAATGGCTTCAGCCACAGGAAAGGCCTCTGTAGGAGAATCCCTTCGGTCCAGTATCTCCTTGAGGGGATACTTGGCCCGCTTTGACACGGGTTCGAGCTTCATCCCAGTAGATTCTGAGATGAGCGGAAGTAATCCCATGAACGAGGATGGGCTCTCGTCCACAGACTGTCCCCCAGAGGACTCCAGGTCGAGAGGCCTGGAGAACAGGGAAGAGTCATCGTCAGACCCCGAGGAGTCTGCGAACAGCTGCCGAGGGCCTGAGCCACCCTCCACCTGCCGAGGGTGATCGGGAGTGAGGGCGACCGAAAACCAATGGGCAACCCATGACTTGACCGAGAATCCTTGGTCGGAGCCCCAGATATTGGTTGTGGAGGCGGGGGTTCCACCACGCTGGGTACAAGATATTGGTTTCGGCCGAACAGGCGCCATTTCTGCCCTCGATGACTACGAGGGGTTGTTTTGGCCGCTCAGGTGTCAGCCACTTAATGGCCGGGGAAGGCGACGGGGGTCGGCTGATTCCTGGTCAGAAGGAGCTGCTGCCACATCAAGTCCTCGTAGCGTCGATGCAATTTGCACCAAAGCCTTTCCTCCGAGGAGGAAGAAGACGAGGACGAGGGGTGCCGCCGCTTTCCTCGGTGCCGAGACTGAGACCGTCGGTGTTTCTGAGGGTGGGTCTGGGAAGAAGCAGGGCATGCCCGCTCCTCCCTCAGCTCAGGAACCTTAACTGGGGACTCCGGCACAGGAGGCACAGGCAAGTGCTCGGTTTCCACCGGGGGAACCGGTGAAGAAGGGTTGTCGGCTTCTCCAGTTGACAGCCTGTCCGATGGGTCGAGAAAAATCTTGACCACGTCGACAGGAGTCTCAGCCGGCTGACCTGACGGGGACACCGTGAAGCCAGCGGCCTTAGCCGCAACCTTGACCGAAGTCGAGTGTCGACTGTCCAGGGAAGGGGACCTCTCTGCTCCCACGAACACCGACGGTGGAACTTACCCTTCGAGTCCTTCTTCTTGGACCGAGAGGAATGTCCCGATGGACCCTCACCTTTTGTAGAGAGGGACTGACAAAGCTCCTTAAAAGAAGCCGTGTAGGAGGAGCCCAAGGAGAGCGGGATAAATGCCGCGGCCGAAGAAGACAAAGATGCGGCCTGTGCCGCCTCCTCCTCGAGGGCGATCAGTTGCCTGGGTTTAGGCTAGCCCCCGGGCCACACTCCCCAACAGGCCGCCTGACTTCACCAGAGGAACATGTCTCGGGCGCCCAAGTTGGAGTCTGGCAGCACGGTCTTGAGGGGGCGTTGACAGAAGAACTTACTGGTCGCCAGGCCTGCAGTTGATCTGACAAAACGGCGACAACAGACGCACGCGGAGTGCGGGTCGTCCGAGACATTTTCGCCCGCATGGCACCGCCAAACTGGGAGTCGACTTATCCATTGCAGCCGCTGAAGGAAGAAACAGACTGAAGTCTTGTAAACTTTAAAATTAGTTTCGGGTTAACCAAAGAGTTTGGATCCAGGCCTAAAATGCAGAGCGCTAAGGAGGGAACCTGAGCTTCCAAGCGGTAAGGAAGATCTGTCGTCATGGGGCGGAACAGAGAGTTTTACCACCCGGGTGGGTGGGAGGAGCCAGCTTGAAGACCTTCCGGCAAGATTTAAAGCGGCAAGGAACCTGCCAGTAAGTGTGGATAGAACAACATATCCATGTCCCTAGAAAAATAAATTATTTAAAATACATTGCAATATAAATCCAGTAAATAAAATAAGCAGATAAAAACATCTATTATTTTTAGTAATCTGTATAGACTTGTGCAAATAAGTGCATTTTTATTTTGTATTTAAAGGTATCCACAGTTGCGTCGAAATATATCGTTTCTGGGAGAGAGCATTGAAATACTGAAACGTTTCCATTTCAGGGAATCTGTGTGCAAAGCAGACCACTTTCTAACCACCAAGAAAATGTTTGAGATATTGTGGGGGAGAGAATGTAACAAGAACCGAACAGTTCTACGTCTTCATTAGCTAGGCATGCAGGTGGAGTGCTGGCAGGTTTGGGTTCAATAGGCTGCTGTGGTCCAGTGAAAGGAGGCATTTCGGATGTGGAAACTGCTACTTTTATATCGCCATAGGCTTCTGCCAAGTAGGTTGCATCCACCTCTGACAAACCCAAGGTCTTCACCATCTCTCTGACCCGACCCTTTACCCGGGAAGCCACAGCGGAATAGATGACAGATTTCCCCACACAACTCCAGGGGGATGTGGCAGCATAGGTGCAGATGACACTCCATGGAATGGTGACTAGCAAGTGATAAGATACCCTTGAGATTGTCCTCCACTTCATTCGGATCTGTGAGGTCTGCTGGGAGCACAGTGAGTCACTGGTAGCAGATTCCACCTTGTCTGCCAGTTAGAGACCTTCTGGACAAATACATCATGCCCTCAGCCGGGGGAATCATCCAGGTTAGATACCATGTCAGACAGGTCAGATTCCTGAGGCACAGATATGTCCAGTAGACCTGCTGTCAGCTGAATTTTAGCAAATCAGGCGTTACTACTTAAGAGAATGTCACCATTCATTAATCACTGAATAGAGAAGATGAGCTGATGTTTATGACAAGGGCGCGCATTTCTTTTTGACCACAACCTCCATGCACCTTTTAACTTTTCTGGGGGAGGGACGATGGGTACTATAAGGATTAGGATGAGGTGTAGTTGGTTGAATTATAGGGGTCAGATGACAGGACTGGGTGGTTACTTGTTTGGAGTGGGTGGGGAGATGGAATTTAGTACAGTTTCCATGTTGCATTCGTTATAATTCAACTACTTTGCCAGGACCGTTGTGGGAGAGGGAGGTGGGTGATAGCAAAGGACTGGATGGGGAAATATGTCTGAAAATTACCTGTGAGGTGGGTGGAGCTGGGTAATGTGTGCACAGTAGGTGGGGGCAGGGTTGGAACATTACTTAAAAAAAAAAAAAAAGAGGACGTTTATATGTTTGTGCAGCATAACACATAGTTCTTCGCCGAGCAAAGGACTATGGAACTGGCACTTTACTATGCTAAGTGTAAAAGAATTTAGCAAGATTTTTTGCGAGCGTAGTTTTCCGACTTCACACACCTCTAGTCTTTGGCAAATGGACCTGATGTAGGGCAATGGTGGTTAGTTTTACTGTCTTGTGCATGGTCTCCAGGTAGTCTTGATGCTGGGTAGACGCAGCTTGCAGTAGATGACTTGTGGCCGGAGGACACAGAGGTCTATTTCCCCAACTTGCTGCTGGTCTCCATGCAGCTCCAATAATGGATACATGCAGCTTGCATGAAAGGATTTGTGGTCAATCTCTAGACGGCATCAATCGATACAAGATACATGCAGCCTGCATGAGATGACTTGTGTCTGGTCTCTGGACAACTCCAATGCTCTTTTTATGTAGCCTGCATGAGATGTCTTGCCTACAGCAACTATATCTGTAGCAGGTGTTCTCGAAACATTTTTCCCTCAGCAGAATGGCATCTTTGCCATCTCCAAGCAGGACAAGGTCGGGTAAAGTGCCTCTCTTAGCAGCACTCTGCACACCTGATCACTAAAAGAGTACAGCAGGATGAAGAGGAGTGTGAGGCTGCTGCTGAAGGAAAGAAAACCAAATGAAAAAAACAATCTAAAAACTACCACTGAGAGCTATTGAAGCCCCTGATCTACAGCCTGCAAAGCAAGAGGAAAACTGTGTAAATAGCTACAGTGGACCCAGTAGGATACTACATGGAGTGTCTTATGCTTTTCTTCAGTCTCAGGGTTTTATTTAACTCTAAAAATTGATTAGCGTTTTGCTCAAAAGTGTTAAAACATTTTGAAAATGCATAGCACTTGCCTCAATGTGTTTAACAAACGTAACACTTCTAGAAAACCTATATAAATACTTTCTGTACAGTTAGTATTGTCCCAAGAAAAAAAACTGCTAATCAATTATTTAAAACCCTGAGTCTCCTGCCTGCCTGCACCAAAGGTGATCTACCCACTCGTATGGAGTGACAGATGCACCCTGTACTGGCGAAACAGGGTTTCCCAAGAAAGAAACACGGGGATGTAGGAGGCAGCAGATTCAAACTGAACCCTGTTCAAGAAATCCCAAACCAGGTTGGGGTCCCATTAAGAGACAGGCTTATAGTCGGGGGTATTGCTGTGCAGAATACCCCTCAAAATCCTACAGGATACCTCTGGCAGAGCCACAGAGTTTCCCCAGTAAGAGCATGACAGGCCATGATGGCCAACAAAAGCACTTTAAACTGAGGAGTACTGAACCCCTGATTGGGACAGTAAAGGCAGAAAACATTCTGGACAGGAAAGGTGTAAGGACCCCAAACCTTACATCTACACCAGATGCTAAACTGCTTTGCCTTCAAAGAACAAGTGTTCTTGGTACACCATTTCCTGGCAGCCAGCAAGACTACTGAAACCAAAGAAGACAAGCCAATTGCGCCAGCTCTACATCCTTAGGATGTAGATGTAATCTGAGCAGAAGGGCAGCTAGAATGGAGGTTTCACTGCCATGTCCTTCAGCATTGGGAACCACAGAAGGGCTACCCAAATTATGGTGGTTGGCTCATTCCAGAGTTTGACCAGGACTCACTGAATGAACTCCACTGCCCACTCCCACATCCGCACTCTTCCAGACACATGGGACAGGAGTGTGTTCCCTGGTCTGTTCAAACAGAACACAAAACACTGGATGTCTGCTTGTATCAACAAAGTATGTTCCTGAACCTGTGGGGCCAGTGACCGAAGCTTTTACAGGTTTATGCAACTTTTTTTTTGTTTTTGTTTCCCGCCCTCCCGGCCAGCCCCACCTTCAGGCTTGCCAAGAGTCTCCGCCGCCAGTTATCCCGTCGCCATCCACTGCCTTCCATCATGCCAAGCCCCGGTTGGCCCAACGGATCCCTTCGAGCCCCCTCCCATGGCGCCATCGGGAGAGGAGACTGGCCCACTGGGGCACTTCCATTCTATGCCGAGACTTGGTGAGGGTGCGGCACGAACACCTCAGAGTTGCATGATGGACAGGGAACCGGCAACCATCATCTCACTGGCCAGACGCCCCTTTTTTCTTGTTTTAACCCAGCTCCCCCCACCCACAGTGCAGACACCCATCACGGCGTCATGGCTGCGCACAAGCAGCCGCACGTGGTCACCCGCTGCAAAGTATGCGTTGCCGAAGGGCCCCCAGGAGCTGCCTGGTGGTGCAAACTCGCGCCCTCCTGCCCGGGAGGAGACAGTCCAGTTGGATGCTCTGGGCCCTCCCTGCCAGTCTCCGTTTCTATCACCCCGGGCTTGGGCGCAAACCCGGATAGTCAGTGTGCCAGGCAACCACCCATCACCATAAAGCCAGCAGATTTATGCAACTCTAATGAAAAATCTACTATATAATCTCCAAGTTCAGATGGCACAGATTTTTTTTTTTTTTTAACCAGGAGAGACGCATTAAGCTGAAGCTTGTTTACAGGTGCGACCTGGGAGCACAAGGAAGTTAAGTGACTTGCTCAGAGTCACACAGTATGCAAGTGGGGGCTGAGGGATTCAAACCCAGGTCTCCAGGTTTGCAGCTCAGAGCCTTAAACCACTGTGCAGTACTGCCTATAATACCAAGGATAAGGACACAGCGCACTAACAAATTCTTCTGAGATACTGTATCTCCCAGTATTAATGATACAATCACTCACATGTCTGTTAGTGTGGAAGTACCACCCTGGTTCAGTTCAACTTTTTTGTTCTATTTGAAGCTGAGGTTTCAAAAGCTTTGCTAGACATGAAACATAACAATGGACCTAGCTCTGATGATTCCACCCCAAATTGTTAAAACTAGACATCAATGTGGTTTATAAGCCAGTGACCAATATTCTAAACTTCTCCCCAACTAACAAAGTCCCCTCTGTGAAAAACTGCAAAAGTGTCACCTATATACAAAGCCAGAGATAGAGCCAACCCATCAAACTATTGTCCTATGTCAGTTTTGCCAACCATGTGAAAAATGTGGTGAAGTCTGCATTTAAGCAACTCTCTACCTGCATATAATGGTCTCTTCCAAAATCCACTTGACTTTCATAAAGGATTCAGCACATCAACAGTCCTTGTTAGATTAAACAATAAATTACCAGGGTTAATCAACAAAAGAGACTCGATTGGAGCTACCTTCATTTTCCATATTGGTTTTCTGCTCTATGGCAGGCTGGGCATCTATATCAGCCCGGCCCGTGGTCATTGGCTGTTCCGATCCCCATTTTACCTCCCAGGACAGAGCGGGCCGTTAGTGCTCTTGGGGAGGGCTTCATTAAGCCCAGCCTCCATATTTTTCTACTGTTTATCTCCCCTGGGGCACATGGTCATGCAATGGACGCACTGTCCAAGCTGCAGCTCCACAGAGAGACAGCCCCAGAGTCCTGAACGCAGGTTTCCCTTCCCTTACATGGTGACGCACATGTACTGCCATCCAGCTGGCACTGGGTGGCAGTTAAGCAGCGGGTCACATGAACCCACCCATCCTGGGTTGCTCAATCCTTCCTCTCCCCGCCGGCCCCCAAGCAACCAGAGTCCATTCCCAACCACAGGTTGCTGGCATGGCAGGTGGTAAGGCGCCCAGCACCTCAGCCCTCCATGCCACTGGGCTGGACTGGAGCTACCTTTACTGATCTGGTCAAGACCTCTGACCTGATGCACCACTCACCGTTTCAAAAACTATCCCACACTGGAACATCTGAGGACTCGCTCGTTTGGTTAGAAATTCCCTGGTAAATCATTTTCAGCAGGTTAGGATTGGCGATTATCTCTCTGAACATTTTCTGATTACAGTGGGGGTCCCCAGGGCTCTTTCCTTGCGCCACTGCTTTTCTCGATACTTTTAAAGTAAATCCCACAGGTGTGCAAAAACTGTCAAGTAGTGATGTACGCTGATGACCCTGTAGTTTTTTGGGTGGGAAACTGGCAACCCTCAGCATCCTTGCCCCGAGACACCTTTCTGTGGAATATTCCTCCCACTGTCAATGCCCCCAGGCCCCTGGGCAGTGGGGCTGCAGCCGCACACCGGATCCAGCTACACGTTGGGAGGAGGTCCACTTTGTGACCAGGCACACAGGGTACAGGAGCTCGCAACATCCAGCCAGCTCCCTCAACTTTTTCCCAACCCATACCCCGTAGGCTGCGGACATGCAATGATGTCAAAACTGCGTGCGCGTGCACCAACATGCGCTCCACAGACGTCCGCCTATGGCTGTAGCACTTTTCTCCAGACAGTCTGGGCCTGGCACCCAGCCTTCGCTGGGCGACACACAGGCGTTGGAACACCATGAAGCCCCCCCCCCCACCAGAGGTGGAGAGCGATCCACTGGATGCCCAGAGGAGGCTCTGGCATCGGGTGATCCGTCGTTGGTAGCAAGGTGGTATCGACAGGTGGATGCTGTCTGCCCTCCGGTTCTGGGAGAACATGGGATCCAGAGGGTCCACCACAGAAGGAGTGTCCTGGGAGGGTGAACTCTCCCGGGAAGGCTGTGGCACAGGCGGAAGCTGGTCCGGAGCCTTGACATTAGGCCTGCTGGCGGGGCCTGATGGAGGGTCTGGGGCTTGGCATTTGCCAGCAGAGCCGACAGTTAACTTATAGGCCTTGCCACTCACCTCAGAACTGGTAGTTTTGATGGGCTTAAAGGTAGCAGGTGTCTCCTGTTTCCCAGAGACTTCCACCGGAACCGAGACCAGCTCCGGTGGGGGTACCAAAGTCTGATCCGCGGCGGCAGAAGCAGACTTGGCATGAGGGGAGCTTCCCCTAGGGGAAAGCCTCTTGGTGTCTGCGGTTCCCGAGGGAAGTCGCAGGTATGAAGGAGACTGATCCCAGTCCCGATGTCGCTCCTTGTCCTTCTTCTTGCGATGTCCCTCCGGTGAAGAGGAAGAATTCCTGAGTTTCTGTAACTCCTTCTCCATGGAGGCCATTTTTTGTTTTAAAATATGGGCTTTTGGGGGGGCGCTGCTGAGCAGCTTGCAAGTAACAGCTAAACTGCAGAGCTCTTTGAGACTATTTTATTTTAACCTAATTTTGCAATTATATGGGGGATCTTACTCTCTACATACTTTGAGGGATCCCTAAAGGGTATTAGAACCTGAATATGGGCAAGAATCGAGGAAATGCTGCTGCTGCAACCAATTTTTTTGCTCCTAAAAGATCGCAACCTCCTCGTGATGAAGGGCCGAGTGGGATTGATGAAACTGCGCCCTCGGGTGCCACCTCGATGGAGGGGGGCCTCGCTGGCTACAATCCAAGCTACGTTGAACTAACTGGTTAAAACTGTACACGACATTGATAAAAAACTCGACGTGCTTACCCCTCGGGTTTCGGCATTGGAAACCAGAATGGATGCCTGTGAGGACACGGTGCATCGGAGCGAGGGGGCTGTATTAAAGGCCTGTGACATGACTGCCCAGTTACTGAGGGAGAATGGGCTGCTGCGCCGGCGGATGGAATTGCTCAAAAATCAGGCAAGAGAAAGAAATTTGCGCCTTCTGGGTTTACCAGAGAAAATGGAAGGAGAGGATTGCCTGGGCTTCATTAAATCGTTTTTGCCTATGTCCTTGGGGATTGCTGAGGAGGAACCCCCACCTTGCACTTGAAAAAGCCTATTGTATCAACCCTAGAAGGCCACCAGTGGATGCTAATACCCAGAGAGCAATTTTAGTAGTCTGCCGAGGTTAAAATAAGTATCTCTCCGGACCTGGCATACAGTACAAGGCAGAGGCGCAAAGGGTTTGATGGGGTTTGGAGTAAATTGAGACTCTTGAAAGTGGATCATCAGTTGATCTTTCCAGCGCAGCTGCGCTTATCTTGGAAGGGACAGTCGTATTCATTTAACGATCCGCAGGATGTGGAAAAAATCCCACATTTGATAGAAAGGGGCACGGAAGAGTCTGCTGAAAATGGAGATCCCTCATTGGAGGAGGGCTGAGGATTAATTGATATTTCTTTATCGTAGGGTTTGAGGCAGTGAGTGTTTATAATCTTATGAGGCCTGCCAACTTAGTTTTATGGAACTTGTTGATTTTGGGTTTCGGGTATGTTCCTGAACTGAAATGGCCTCACGGGGACATTATGGACTTCTCTTCTTCTCTTGTCTGGACTGGCAGGTGAACTTCAACTTTCTCTTTGCCTTGGTGCCATATACCTGAATTGCCCAAATGTCGGGTTTCTAATTAAAACTGAATGCATATATTTTAAGATGAGCATTGTATAATAGGGATCCCTCCTTATGTATATTATTTTCCCATCGGGGTTTCTTTGGGGAGCTGTGTTTGTAGGGAAGGGACTGATGCTTATAATTTTCTTCATTATGTTTAGGGGCTATATTGCATTTGGAAGGTGGAAGGACTCTGCTATATATGTATATATTTTTTGTTGATATTGATTTATGGGCACTGTTGGATCTTATGTCAGATCTCACAGGATGGTGCCCTCTTTAAGTTTCTGATTAGGCTGTATGCTGATGGATCAAAATTGTGGTTATTAATGATGAAACATCCCCCTTGATGTAACAAATGTGGAGGGGTTTTATTATTACTTGTTTAACACATGTGGTCTGAATTGCATATATTTTGGATGTTACTCCCTCCTCTTTTATGTTGCAATGTGAGTGATTGACTTACAAAAGCAAATAAAAATATTATGCAAACAAAATATAAACATATAGGCTTCCAGGGCCTGCTGATAGCATTTCCGTGTGGCCTGGTTGAAGCGCTGGCAAGCCTTACAGTTTTTGGTCTTGTGCTCAGGGCCCACGCAGAAGAGGCAGAGGGAATGGCCACCCTTGTGAGGGAGCCGCACTTATTTTTATGCGATTCAGAAGGCGTCGGAGACAACAAACACGAAACTTAGAAATACTAATACTTTAAGAAATAAAGGAAAAAGGAGTAGAAATACTCATCCAAAATGGCGGTCGACAGAAGCAGCGTTCTTGGCGAGGTCTGACGTGTGCAGATTGATGGCAGGAAAGAAAAAAATACTCACCTTAGTAATGTTGTTTCTTCTAATGGAGTCTTGCTGTATTCTGACTATGAGCAGTGATCTCCAACCTTTGAACTGCCCCGGAGAGGAAAGAGTTAACTTTCCATGCAAGGCATGGAACGCTGAGCTCGAGCTTGGTTGAGCCTCTGTCTGCTGTTGTTTGAACCCCAACCGCCAGATCTTTACGAGCTATACTCACTGGGCGTCCTGTGTGGAAACTGTAAACTCACACTAGCCAACTGGCAACTAAATTTAATAAAAGGTTTTTTTTTTGGTTTCAAAGCAAAGACTCAAGTCAGGAAACCCAAAAACAAACACAACACACACCAAAAATTAAAGAGGGTGAAAAGGAGGCACCTCTAGGGTGCCAACACTGCTCCTGCCCACCCACATCCCAAAACCAGGTTCTGAGAGAGGGAGGCGGGGAGGTCAGAATACAGCAAGACTCCATTAGAAGAAACATTACTAAGGAGTAATTTTTCTTCAAACAACATGAAGTCTTGCTGTATTCTGACTATGTGCAGACTACCAAGCAGTACCTCCATGGAGGAGGGACAGAACCTACTTTGGGAACAGGCTCTGAAGTACTGCTGTGCCAAACCGAGCATCACTCCTAGCCTGGATATCCAGAGAGTAATGCTTGGTAAAAGTATGGACTGTTTTCCAGGTGGCTGCTTGACATATCTCTAAGATAGGAATATCCCTGGCAGCAGCCAGGGAAGCAGCTGTACCTCTAGTAGAGTGAGCCCTCAGGCCTGAGGGTGGAGTCCTACCCAATTTTTCATAGCAGAATTGTATACAAGAGACAATCCACCTGGCAATAGATCTTTTAGTGGCAGGTTTTCCCTTACCGACCTCACCATAAGTGAGGAACAATTGGAGGGAGTCAAACCTGTGACCCTTGGTGCGCTCTATGTAGTAGCTAAGGGCCCTTTTCACGTCCAGGCTGTGCAGCCTCCTCTCTCCAGAGGAGGAATGGTCAGTGAAGAAAACAGGAAGAGACATAGACTGGTTAAGGTGGAAATCTGAGACCACCTTAGGCAAAAACTTCCTATTAGTTCTTAGGACCACATTATCTCTATGAAGAGAGATAAAATCAGGCTCCACTGACAGGGCCTGTAACTCACTGGTGCGTCTGGCAGAAGTAATGGCTACCAAGAACACAGTTTTCCAAGTCAAGTACTTAAGCTCTGCTGAGGACAAAGGCTCAAATGGGGGTTGCATAAGCCGAGCAATGCAAGCATTTAGGTCCCAAGCAGGAGCAGGGTCCCTGAAGGGAGGACTGGTGTGCAACAAACCCTTGAAGAATTTACAAAATACAGGATGAGCTGAAAGAGAAGAGGGCTTACCTACTGATGAAAAAGCAGAAACAGCTGCTAAATGTACTTTGAGTGTAGCTGGTCTGAGCTCCAAGCTATTGAGATAAACCATATAGTCCAGAACTGCAGGCAACCCAGCAGACTCTGGAGAAATATGTTTACCAGAGCACCAAATAGTGAACCTTTTCCATTTGGAATTGTAAGTCTTCCTGGTGGAAGGCTTTCAAGAAGCCTTTAGAATATCCAGAACACCTTGAGAGAGATGCAGATCAGCAAACTCTAACTCTTCAAGAGCCAGGCCTTGAGATAGAGAGATTTGAGATTCGGATACCAAACTCTCCCCTGAGAGGATGTCAACAGGTTGTAATTCCTGGGAAGAGACAAGGGAAGGTGGACTGCCAAGGACAGCAACAGTGGGTACCAGGGCTGTCTGGCCCAGTCTGGAGCAATAAGAATCACTTTGCAGGGTTGAGACCTGATTTTGACTAGTATCTTGAACAGGAGAGGGAAGGAGGGAAAGCATACAAAAACTTCCCTTCCCAATTGAGAACTAGAGCATCCAGGGGGACTGAGCCCAATACTGGGGGTCTGCAGCAAAAAAGGAGGAGTTGGTGATTGTCTGGGGCTGCAAAAAGATCTATCTGTGGAGTGCCCCATCTGGAGAAAATCACCTTCAAAACTAGGGGATCTAGGGACCATTCGTGATGGCCCTGAGATATCCTGCTGAGAGCATCTGCCAGGACATTGTCCTTCCCTGGGAGGTGCACTGCTATCAGAGAGGTTTGCAGGGAATAAGCCAGAGACCACAACTTCATTGCTTCTGTGCACAAGGCCGTAGACCAAGTGCCCCCTTGCTTGTTGATGTACCACACTGTGGTGGTATTGTCTGTTCTGATCTGGACTACTTTGTTCTGAACAGACTTGGAAAAAGCTTGCAGTGCCAGAAACACTGCTCTGAGTTCCAAGAGACTGATGTGAAGCAGAGATTCTTGAGGTGACCACAGCCCTTGGGTGGTCAAATCCCCCAAGTGGGCTCCCCAGCCCAAGAGGGAGGCATCTGTGGTAAGGATTAGAGAATGAGATTGAGTGACAAATGGAACTCCTTGCCTTAGATTGTCCTGATCCTGCCACCACTGCAAAGCCTGGATCAGGGTTTGAGTCACAGGGACTAGTTTGGTCAGAGAATCCTTTCTCTGGGACCAGAAGGCTCTTAAGTGGAACTGAATATCCCTCATCTGAAACCTTGCTCCCTGGACCACTGCCGTAGAGGCTGCCATGTGGCCCAGGAGCTGCAGAAAGTGCCTTGCTGGTCGAGACACCTGAAGGGTGAATGAGGAGGCCAGTTTCATAAGGGTCCTTGCCCTGTCCAGGGGAAGGAAGGCTCTTGCCCTTATTGTATCCAGTTTTGCCCCATAAAGGTGAGGAGCTGTACTGGCTCCAGAACTGACTTTGAAAGATTTAGGAGGAATCCTAAGGAAGTGAGCAATTGCTGAGTTATCTGGAGATGTGACTTGACTTGGTCTGGAGACTGACCCACTATGAGTCAGTCGTCCAGGTAAGGAAAGATGGAGATTTTTTTTCTCCTTAGGAAAGCAACCACTACTGCCAGGCATTTTGTGAACACCCTTGGGGCTGATGTTAGGCCAAAGGGCATTGCTCTGAATTGACAGTGGCCTGAGGGCAACTTGAACCTGAGGTACTTTCTGTGGGAGCACCTGATGGGAATGTGAAAATAGGCATCCTTGAGGTCCAGGGAGACTAGCCAGTCCCCTGGCCTTGGAGAGGGCAGAATTATTCCCAGTCTCACCATTTTGAATTTTGGCTTTAAAAGGTGCTTGTTTAAATATCTTAGATCCAGGATGGGCCGCCATTCTCCTGTCTTTTTGGGGGTTAGGAAGTACCTGGAGTACAATCCTTTTCCCCTGTGTAAGGGTGGAACCCTTTCTATGGCTCTGAGAGCCAAGAGGGAAGAGACCTCTGCCTCTAGGGCAAGGGCCTCTGAAGGATTTGCAGGTGGAAAGGATCTGGTTCTCATCTTGGGTAATTTTTTGAAGCTGAGAACCAGTCCCTGGCTTACTACTTCCAGGACCCACTTGTCTGATGTTAAAGACTTCCAGTCCTGGACAAAGTAAGCCAGCCTGCCCCCTACAGGTAGTGGAGAATCGGCCTGGGCAGACCCATCAGGGTGCCTGCTTGGCAGGGGCTTTAGGCTGAGGGGCGGAAGCAGGCCTGCTCATACCCCGTCTGCCTCTCCCTCTAAAGAACCCCCACTGAGCAAAGGCAGAAGAGGAGGCCTGGGCTTGGTAAAAAGACCTATGAAAAGGTCTGCCCCTGGAATGCTGCCTCTGGGGAGCGGCTTGCCTTTCTTTGGCCTGAGCACTCCTGTAGGTGGTCCTGTACTCATCCATTTTCTTCATGTAGTTCTCTGTCTGCTCCCCAAACAGAGAATTACCAATGACAGGAAAATCCATGGCCTTAGTCTGGGTATCCTGTGACAGGCTAGTACATCTGAGCCAAGCCATCCTTCGAAGGGCCACAGATGTAGCCATGACTCTAGATGAAACATCATTGGAGTCCACAGCAGCATGAAATTGCACTATGGATGCCTCAATCTCATCTGCAGCCACCCGCTCCAGCTCCTTGGCAAGCTGGTCAGGGACCTGTTTAGCTACAGCCATCACAGTGTCCCACCTGGACTTCTGGTATCTAGCTGTCTAGGCCATATAATTAGCCTGCCTGAGTCCCAAAGATGCTGCCATGTACTGTTTCTTTGCCATGGCATCAATCCTCCTGGAGTCCTTATCTGGGGGGTGTGAAGCCAAGGGTATATTTGCCTTATCACAGGCAGCAGCCTGCACTACCCCAACATGGCTGCATTGCTGGGAAAGGAACTCCGTATCTGAGCCTGAAAGAGTATACCTCTTGTCCATTCTTCTGTCCACAGGAGGTATGGAATTAGGAGTTTTTAGAATTTTAAATGTCTGTTTCCCAAATGACTTATGGAGGGGAATAGACAGTCTCCTGGACTCTGGGATGTCCATCATCTCAACGTAATCAGGCTCCTCTTGATCCTCTACTGCTTCTTCCATAGGAAGCTGGAGGGTTTCAGCCACTTTTTTGTAAAACATAAAGTGGGAAGGGGACTCAGAAAGCCTAGGAGGAGAAACACCTGAATATCTGTCTGGGGAGATGTCCGGGTCAATGGGCACATCCAGACTTTCATAATCACCATCACTATCTTCATACTCTCCCTCCTCCTCCTCCGGTTCATAAAATTCTTCTAAATTATAATCCGGAACCGACCGAACCGAGCCCCTAACCGATGGTGCCGGTTCAGTCGGATCCGAAGTTAGCGACTGAACAATCCTTATCACTTTGGCTATTTCATCAGCGGTCGGAGAAAGAACTTGCGGATCCGAACCGGCTGACTTATCCCTTCTTTTTCTTTTAACCGGAACCAACTCCTCAGAGTTGGTTCTCCTTTTGCCCGAAGAAGTCTCGCCCTGGTCAGAGGGCACTTCTGGTTCGGTCGGAACCGAACCGGGCTGGCCATCCGGGTCAGCGGACTTCTCAGCCTCCCTTTCCCTCAGTCTACCTACTCTCTTATCCAGGGTAGCTTTGGGAAAACTTTTGCAAATCTGGCAGTCTGAATCGAGGTGGTCAAACCCAGACAATAAACACAGGTGGTGTGGGGATCAGCCTTAGCAAAGGCTTCCCACACACTGAAAATGTTGAAACCCAGTGGGCCCGTTTTTTGGGGGTTCTCAGACATGGCCAGTCCTAACCAAACTTACCCTTTTCTCGCAATCCGCCAGGCAAGACACCCCTATCGGTTCCTGACCGTGTTACGGGTCTTGGAAAAAAACGTAATGAAATTTTTTTTTTTTTTTTAGAACTGATATGGACCGGTTACCACACTCTAATAAATCAGAAAAAACTTTTTCACAAACCTGATCGGTTCAAACTGAACTGATCCAATGTTTACAAGTTCCACACAGAAACCTAATATAGAAACCTATCTAGTACTCACGGTACCACAGACAGAGACTTAACCAACAGGTTAGATTGTAGGAATTCGGTTGAAACCGAGAGAAAAAAACGACACTTTAACCGACTTTTTTGAACCGAGCGAAGGAGAAATCTCCGGAGCGACTGTTCAGTGAGGCAGAGTAAAGAGTCTGGCGGTTGGGGTTCAAACAACAGCAGACAGAGGCTCAACCGAGCTCGAGCTCAGCATTCCATGCCTTGCATGGAAAGTTGACTCTTTCCTCTCCGAGGCAGTTCAAAGGTTGGAGATCACTGCTCATAGTCAGAATCAGCAAGACTTCATGTTGTTTGAAGAACTGGAGGGCGGACGTGGGGACCACTCACTATATAGCATCATGCTGATGTCAGTCACATGAAGTCAGGTGGGTGGTCCCCCGCCAGGCACTGCTAGCTAAAGTTTTCCGTGTGGTTCTAGCACCTGGCGGCTTAGTCCTAATGGTTATTACCTACTGCAAGAGCCCTCTCTAAGTAAGATCAGATGGTTACACCCCCACCCCTGCATTCCCTCCTTCTTTCAGTGCATCACACAGTACCAGGCTGGGACAGACGTCTCCAAAACTGGACCTGTGTTGCCCCCCCACTCCCTTCCCCCGGCCAGGTCTTCATAATTCAAGCCAGATCGACTGATGAAATCAAGTCCGCCATAATTGCGGTCTATTCCTCACTGATCTAGTATTGCACAGCACTGCCCGAATGGGACTAGTGGAGACTGCCGGCCCACTGGCTACCCTGCCCACTTGGTCTGGTGGGAACCCTGGGGATGGGCACTAAACACGTCTGCCCTCTCTCCTGGCCCCTTTTACCCCAGCGCGTCTCCTGCTCTTGACCACCCTAATGCTGCTCACCCCCGCACTACCCATAGCGCTCTGCCACCATCCCACTCACCCACTACCTATACCCACCTCCTGAGAGCGTCTTACTGCCATAGCTGGAAGACGGGGGTCAGCAAAGGGATGACGGTCATGCAGCACAGATGCCGTGTAGGTAATACGACAGGGTCTGGAGCCCAAACACATCCTGCAGCTATTTCACTAAAATATCTCCCACCTTGATTTGTAGGTTGGTACTCAGATCTACAACTCTCAGTCTAAATAAACCTGCATCCCCATACCTGCATTCCTCAGAGTGGGAGAGCCCCTGGGGACCAGCGACCACTGCATGGGTGTGGTTCGAGATAAGTACAGAGACATGGTCGAGCCACACAAAAGTGAGGGTCCTGGACTTCAGAAGGGCAGACTTCGCCAGGATGGGAGTATGTCTCAGGGAGGTCCTGTCGGAGGGAAATAAATATGGGGGATTTGATAACCAATGGGCCCACATGAAAGGGGCCACTGTGAGGGCAACAAACGTTTGCATTCGGCAAATACACAAAGGTAGGAGAAAGAGAAAGCCACTGTGGTTCTCAAGAGAAGTGGCCGGAAAGGTAAGGGCAAAAAGGGTGGCTTTCAGGAAATATAAGGAAACACAGAAGGAGGATGACAGAGCAGTGTATCTACAGAAGCAGAGGGAGGCGGGAAAAGTGGACAGGAGTGCAAAGGCACAGACAGAGGAAAAGATAGCAAAGGAAGTGATGAAGGGGGACAAGACCTTTTATAAGTACATTAGCAAAATAAACACGGGGGCTAGATAGTAGGCTAAAAGGGGAGGAGGGAGACCATGTGGAAGGAGACCAGGAAAAGGCATCAATCCTGAACAGATATTTCTGTTCAGTTTTCAAAGAAGAAGGTGTAGGGGAGGGACCACAGCTAAGTATGAGAATTGGAAGGGAGGTGGACACAGGACCATTAACAGAGGAGAGTGTCCAAACAGAACTCACAAAACTAAAGGTGGACAAGGCAATGGGACCAGATGGGGTACACCCTAGACTACTGAAGGAGTTGGGAAGTACTGGCAGCATCAATTGCAGCCCTGTTCAACGACTCTCTGGATACAGGAGTGGTTCCAGTGGACTGAAGGAGGGCAGATGTAGTCCCTCTCCACAAGAGTGGGAGAAGGGAGGAGGCTGAAAACTACAGACCTGTCAGCCTGTCCTCAGGTGGAAGGGAAGATTATGGAAACGCTGCTAAAAGAAAGGATAGTGGAGTACCTTGAATCGAGCAGAGCACAGGATCCGAGGCAGCACAGATTCATGTCAGGAAAGTCATGTCAGACAAATCTGATAGATTTCTTTGACTGGGTGACCAGGGACATAGATCGGGGGGAGCAGTGAATGTGGCCTACCTGGACTTCAGCAATGCGTTCAACACTGTTCCACACAGGACGCTGATAAACAAGCTGGGCAGCCTAGCACTGGGACACAAGGTAGTTAACTGGATTGCAAGTTGGTTGAGAGATGGAAAGCAAAGAGTGTAGTAAACAGAGCTAGATCCAAGGAGGGAAGGGTGACTAATGGAGTGCCACAAGGATCAGTTCTTGGGCCAGTCATGTTTAATGTCTTCATCAGTGACATTGCAGGAGGACTGCAGGGGAAGGTATGCCTCTTTGCAGACGACACAAAGATCTGTAGTAGGGTGGATACACCAGAAGGGGTGGAAAAAATGGGAAAAGATCTAGATAAACTGGAGCAATGGTCCAGTGTATGGCAGCTAGGATTCAATATGAAGAAGTGCAAAGTCATGCACTTCGGGCGCAGGAATCCAGGGGAGGAGTACACGATGGGTAGGGAATTGCTATTGGCCACCAAACAGGAAAGAGACCTGGGGGTTATCATATCTGACGACCTTATGGTGGTCAAACAATGCGCCAAGACAGTAGGAAAAGTCATCGGGATGCTGGGGTGTATAAGGAGAGGTATCACCAGCAGAAGAAAGGAAGTGGTAATGCCACTATACTAGTCTTTGGCGAGATCACATCTGGAGTACTGTGTCCAGTTCTGGAGACCGCATCTCTGTAAGGACACAGAGTAGAGGCAGTTCAAAGAAGGGCAACAAAGATGGTGCAGGGCCACCAAAGGTCATACAAAGAGAGGCTGGAGGAACTCAATATGTATACCCTGAAGGAGGAGGAGGCGGATATGATAGAGACCTTCGAGTTCCTAAAGGGAATAAACAAAGTTCTGGAGGGCAGCATCTTTCAAAAAAGGAGCTACCCCAGAACAAGAGGGCATGACATGAGATTGGTAGGGGGTAGACTAAGGGGCAACGTGCAAAAGTACTTCTTCACAGAAAGGATGGGGAGGCATGGAGCAGCCTCCCAGCAGAGTTGGTGGGGGGAGTCCTAAACTGCATGGGACAGTAACAGGGGAAGCCTATCAGTACAAAAGAGGAGATACTGCAAGGATTGGCGGCTTTGGTTAGTAAGATCAGGATAAAAAAGGGCAGACTGGAAGGGCCTATCAGTCCGTATCTGCCATCAAATTCTATGTTTCTATCATTCACACATTATACTACAGAATTTTCCTTAACAACATTCACACCAACACTCAAACACTATCTATCATTTTCCCACAACCTCAAAACAAAAGTAATCCCCACCAAGCCCAAGTAACTTTACATACAGATAAAAAACACAAAATGGAGAATTCTAAGATTTGTAATTCGGAGGACACGTCCAAGATATGCACAAGTAAAGATGCTCAGTTTAAATCAATGTCCAGAGTTCTCAGAGACTACAGTTCACGGACAGTACTCTCACCACTGCCCAGGATAGAACCAAACCAAAAGATGAGTGGCCTAGTAAAGGAAGGCGCTCTTCGTCGCCTTCCTTAGGCAGTCTAGAATTCCTGGCAGCCAACTGTAGTACAAATGCCAGTTAAACCCAGAGAGTGGAGCTCCCAAAACCACTCAGTAGGAAACGATGGAAAACGCAAAGTGTACTTACAGGAGCACAATTTCGGGGGTCCACAAATCAATACACAGTCACCCATTCAGGAGCCGCTGATGGCTCCAGTCCTTCCAGGACTCTGCAACACCTCACAGCAAGCCTCTCAGGGGATAGTTCGCTGGTCATACACACCAGCTGATGGTAATCTGGGCAATGGCCCCACAGCTCCCCTCCACCAGTCCCGCTGTAGGCAACCAACAACAGTTGAAGCTCAAAACAACTTCAGACGCCCACTGTCTTCAAAGAGCAAACCGGCCCATGATCCAGTCCAGAGCCCAAACTGAAATGTCAGTGGTCGCGACTGAAGCCACACGACTTCCCAACTCCAAAGCTCCACGAAACAGCTCAGCAGATGACGTGCAGCGTGCTCTTCTGACCCACTTGCCTTCCTCAAGAACTGGCTCCCGGTATTGCTAGTGGGGGACTTCAATCTACCAGATTTGGATTGGAGCCTCCCTGCTGCAGCAACAGGTAGAAGTAGGAAAATCCTGGACTCCCTGCAGGGTGTGTTCCTGAAGCAACTAGGTAAAGAACACACTCGTGAGGGGGCAATACTGGACCTGGTACTGTCAAACGGAGACAGTGTTGCTAACGTCACAGTGGGGAGCCACCTGGGGACCAGTAATCATCATATGGTGTGGTTCAATACAAGAACTGGGACAGAATCAAATCACACTAAAATGAGGGTCCTGGACTCCAGGAGGGAAGATTTCAAGAAAATGGGAGAGTGTGCACTGTTCCTCCACCCCCACCCATTTTTCCTATTCCTGCTACGGCTTCCCTGAGGCAAACGTAAGGAAAGCAACTGAGAAGGTAACAAACCTCTGTGTCAGGGAGGTTAAAAGGAGCAAGAGAAAAACAGACCGCCATGGTTCTCCAAGGAAGCAGCAGAGAAAGTAAAGGCAAAGAAGCAAGCATTCAAAAGGTGCAAGTCAACACAGAAGGAATAGGACAGGGAGGATTGTCAGGAGAAACAAAGGGAGGCAGGGAAAGCAGTTAGGAAAGCAAAGGCACAAATGGAGGAGAACATTGCCAAGTCAGTAATAAAAAAGGGGGATAAAACATTCTTTAGGTACATAAGTGAGAAGAGGAAGAACAAGGCAGGGATAGCAAGACTAAAAGGGAAGGAGGGATTGTGTGGTAGAGGAACAGAAGAAAGCAGACATAATGAACAAGTACTTTTGTTCAGTATTGATGAAGGAAGGGGTAAGGTGATGAGCTATAGATAAGGGAAAAGGGCATTAAGAGAAGGGAGGTGGACACTAGCCTTTTTACAGAGGCGAGAGTCCTCAGGGAGCCTGCATAAATGAAAGTGGATAAGGCAATGGGGCCAGACGGGGTTCACCCCAGGATACTGAAGGAACTAAAGGAGGAGCTGACTGCGCATTTGACGGCCCTGTTCAATTTATAACTGGATACGGGGGAAGTTCAGAGGGACTGGAGGAGGGTGGATGTGGTCCCAATTCATGAAAGAGGAAATAGGGAGGAGGCAAGAAACTACGGCCCTCTAAGCCTGACTTCAGTGGTAGGCAAAGTTATGGAAACACTACTAAAAGAAAGGATTGTGGAATATCTGGTGACCAGTGGACTACAGGATCTGAGGCAACATGGGTTCACAGAAGGAAGATCTTGCCAAACAAACCTAATCGAGTTCTTTGGCTGGGAGACCAGGGACGTGGATCAGGGAGGAGCAGTGGATGTGGCCTACCTGGATTTCAGTAACGCCTTTGACACCGTTCAGCACAGAAGACTGATGAACAAGCTGGGCAACTTGAGAATGGGACCAAAGGTAGTAAACTGGATAAAAAGTTGGCTAAGTAACAGGAGCCAGAGGGTGGTGATAAGTGGGGTTTACTCAGAAGAAGGCACAGTAACCAGCGGGGTGCCACAGGGGTCAGTACTGGGACCAGTCCTATTCAATGTCTTTATCAGCGACATCCCAGAAGGGTTATAAGGGAAAGTATGCCTATTCGTGGACAACATAAAACTCTGCAACAGAGTGGGCACACCGGGAGTGGGGGTGGAAAAATTGAGGGATGATCTGAAAAAGCTGAAATACTGGTCATGGGTTTGACAGCTTGGCTTAAATGCCAAAAAGTGCAAAATCATGCACATGGGGCACAGAAACCCAAGGGCAACGTATAATTGGGGGGGAGGGGGAGAGAAGGTGATAACCACAAAACAGGAAAGGGACCTGGGGGCCACAGAATGCTGGGGTGCACAGGGAGGGGATCACCAGCAGAAAGAGGGAGGCAGTGTTACCCCTGTACCGGTCAATGGTGAGGCCTCACTTGGAGTACTGTGTCCAGTTCTTGAAGCCCCATCTACAGAAGGACATAGGGTAGAGGCGGTACAGGGACGGGCAACCAAAATGGTGCATGGCCTGCATCAGAAGCCCAATGAGAAAAGACTCAAGGAATTAAATATGTACTCTCTAGAGGAAAGGAGAGAAAGAGGAGACAAGATGAAAACATTCAAATACCTCAAATGTTTTAATAAGGTACAGGAGGATGGCATTTTTCATAAAAGGAGATGCTCAAGGTCAAGGGGGCATGAAATGAAGCTGGAAGGGGGCAGACTTAAGAGGGGATGTGAAGTAATACTTCACAGAAAGAGTGGTGAATATCTGGAACAGGCTCCCAGCACAGGTGATGGGAACTAAAACGGTAGCAGGATCACGGAAAGGGTGGTCGACATCTGGAACAGCCTTCCAGTAGAGGTAGTGGGAACTAAAATGGTAGCAGGATTCAAGCATGCATGGGATAGACACAAAAGAACCTTAGAAACAGGGCTGGGGGGGGTGAGGTCAGAGACAGTAGAGATTGCGGTAGCACAGTAGGTAGATAATTTGGGGCAGGCTAGGTCGGCCAAGAGCTCCTTTTCTGCTGACTGTTTCTATGTTACTAATTTTCTTTCAGCACAGTTTTTTCTTCCTTTTACTCAATACCCATCTCACTTACGCTAATTCTCTTACACCGCAGTTTTCTTCCTTTTACTTAATCACTACCTATCCCATAAGCAATTTTCCTTTGTCACCTGGTTTTTACCACAGAATAATTTCTCTATACACCACTAAACTAATACCCCGACCCTCTTCACTGCAGGCTGCAACCCCAGCAACTACACCTCTGCATCAGCCACAACTCATTAAGCTGTTGGCTCTCCTTAACTTCTTAGTTTCAACTCTTCTAGTCTCCCTCTGATCTCCTGCCACCCCCCACCTAGTACCCACGCCCACTAACCTCACTTATACACCAACAATATTACCTGAGAGAGAAACAATCTTCCAGTAGGTCTAACCTAATAAACCTATACCACTGTATACTGCTTAAAATATCTGCTACCCTGTGGGATCGTCCTGCTCTATTTGCCAACAGTGTCCAACATAGTCAGTGAGAGATTACTCCCACCTAGCCCTTACCCAAATGATAGGAGTGCGCTACGTGTTTATTGCACTATTACCTCAACTATTAGCTGGTCCTCTATAGCTCCACAGTCCTTGGGGTATCTGCCAACATCTACATGGGGGCAGTCTCCCCAAGGACTCACCTCTTGTCAACTCCCCTGGCACTCCTTCCTTATACTACCAACCTGCATGGGTCATGTAAATTGAGTCCCACTGTGAATAGAAAACGTCATATCAGCAAACAGCAAATACAAGAATATCTTAGAAGGCTAATTCTGTTACTACTGCTACTCTGGCAATATACATCCAAACCCTGGACCACCACAAAATCATCAAACCGCAGTGAGAAAAACAGGGGCGATTATGCTCATGTCCACTAACATCTGCAGCCTTCTCTCCAAACTGGACAATCTACAAGTCTAGGTTACACAGCATAACCCAGACATTCTCTCTATAGTCAAAACCTGGCTCTCGCCCAAGATTCCAGATGCCACTATCTTATTACCTGAATACACTATTTTCAGACAGGATAGGCTTATCAAAAGAGGTGGTGGATCTGCAATCTATCTGAGACACGTTGCTGGGTCACATCCTCCCCTGCCTAATACTGAGCACAATATACAGGAGCTGGCAATCAAAGTACTGCTTGGTTCACACAATAAATCCCTTAACTGTGATATCAGCCTATATTCCACCCAAGCAGAGTACTACTGGTCTAAGCTCAATCATGGACTGCATACATAACCTACGTCAAAACTCTAAAATTGTAATGATGGGGCACTTTAATATCAAATGACTCTCCCCTGACACGAGCAGCTACAAGGACACCGTCTCTCCTGTCCATTTAACCCAGCTGGTTGAGTCCCCAACTAGAATAAATTACAGGACAGGTACTAGTACCTTAATAGACTGGGTGCTCTTGAACCACCCTGAACACATCTCTGATACCACTGTGCTCCCGGATGCTGTCAGTGATCATTCTCCTATTCTGCGCAAACGGTCAAATAAATTCATCAAGCCCCCGGCTAGAACCATTACTAGTAGAGTCCTAAAGCATGGCTGTGACAGGGAGATCCTGCCACTCTTGAGGACTGACCTTTTCTTAAATCTGCTGCAACAGTTCTTCTATTTCTTAGCCTAATATAGCCTTCACAATTTCTAGTCCATAAGGCTGGCCACCTATGGGCACCCCTCCCCTTTCTTGACTATGCTATAGTGTCCTCTAATTTTCCTTTTCCCTCTAAGGTCCTCGTACAGGCAGGTTATTGTTGTGCCCTCCGAGCTGATGTAAAACTACAGGCTGTATTCCTCGTTGTTGGATATAGTATGCAATGGCACTATGTCATAAAATACCTTGATGTATATAACTTATGTGTATGAAACCTGTAAATGTTGAAAATACCATGGCACTAGGTGTCTTTGATAAAGGTGAAAAGTTACTAGGGGACTGTATTATAAAAAATAAATTAGCTGTGTTATTTAACATGCATGTAAATCAAAGATTGTTCGAGAGGCCCTTTGGCACAATGTATTCCTGCTTTAAGCTGAACAAGCCTAAAATGTCATGTTGATTTGCATACAGATCCCATTGCATTCTGGGAGTATGTGTGATGTGTTTCTTTGAAGCCTGGCTTATTGTCAGTGCCCTTTGGGGTAACCCTTGCTTCAGTGCTTCTGCACTGAAGTTCTTTGTCTTTAGTTTTTTTTTTTATTTGAGCCCCCACCACCCAAGCAAACAAGGCCCACATAGGGGAAGCTGAATCTCGACTGAAAAGTTAGATCAGTGGGTACTAAGTGCAGAGGAAGGACTTTCATAGTATGTTGCTGCAAACTGACATTTTGAAAAAGGGATATGCCATTGCTGAAGGTTATCTACTGTATTTTGAATAAACATTACACAGAGATTGTGCGTTGAACCTGAAGTTCTGTGCCTGGTCTGTCTGTTATCCCACAACCCCTTCACAGTGGCCACCCTGAACAACTCAAATCTGACCTTCGCATGCAAGACTGGTCACTAGTTAGCTGTGCTGATGATGCTGACACTGCACTTGATTGCTTCATCAATCAGTTCAATGCAGTTTGCAACATCCATGCCCTGATTAAAAAGCAGAAAGTCAAGGGTACTTGCAATCCCTGGATAACAGCAGAACTCATAAACCCCATGAAAACCAGGGATCACCTTTGGCATAGGGCTCAGGCCATGGGTAAACAAGTCGATATCCAGGGCTACAAGAAAGCAAGAAATGACTGTACTAAAGCCATCCCATCCGGGAAAAAAACAAACAAAAAAAAAAAACGCTTTTACAAGGACACCCTCTTCAACTCATGGTCAGATGGCAGAATGTTCTGAAGCAACATACAGGATGTCACTGGGAAGGAACGCAAAATGGCTCCTTCAGTGCTCCGAATCAATGATGCCCCTATACTCACCCACAAACCATCGCAAACACATTTAATAATGCATTTACATACCTTAGCAGTATCCTCCCCCCTTGACTTCTTTCACACCACCGCAAACAATGATCACAATGGGAAACTGGACCAGCCATGTGCCCATCCGCCCTTTTACTTCAAAATCGTCATGGAATATGAAGCTAGAACGTACTTCCATAAGGTACTTGGGAAATCAAGATTTAGTGGGGACTCACTCGATCTCAAACTCATCTCCCTCACCTTGAATGAAATCCTATCACCCCTCACCAGGATAATTAACCTCTCTCTCAAGTTATCACAATTCCCTCATAAATGGAAATCAGCTTTGGTTACCCCGTCCATAAAAGTGGTGACATGGGAATTGCAGACCAGTTACCATTCTTCCTCCCCTCTCTAAAGCCCTAGAGCACATAGTGGCAGATCAACTGGTTGAATATACAGAGAAATACCAGATACAATGCCCACAACGACATGGGATCAGTAAAGAGCATAGCACCACCACAGCTCTACTGGAATTCACGGGCTTTATTAAAAACTCACTCGATCAAGGGCGCTTGGTTGGAATGGTGTTCACAGATCTGACAAAAGCCTTCAACACTGTTAATCATGCCTTATTGATCAGCTATTTGGCACAGGACTATCCAAGGACACCACAGACTGGTTTAAAAGCTACCTGTCAAACCGGTCCCAGCAAGTCATGACTCCGCCTCCTGGGGCTGTGTGGGTGGCTGTTTGTGCTCGTCTGTAGGTTAGTTTTTGTGGATTTACATGTTTTTCAGCTTGGAGTACCTATGCCATTCTTGCACACAACATCTGTGAAAGTCTCCTGGACTGAATTTCTGCAAAACATCACCACATTTTCGTCTGACCTGCTCCTAAAGGAACTGTACTTGTCTCTGAGGACTTTGAAGAACAAAGAAAACATATAGACAAAAGGATTTCACATCTTGCATATGCCCAGGCCACAATGTATCACCTTTCAGGAATTTTAACACATTGTATGACGCTGGATCTCAACAGTTCATCATTTCCTCTGGATGTAATTTACCGTAAGCATTTTCATTTTAAATCAACTTTACATGTACTTCGTCTCTCAGAGCCTAAGTTAGCAGGGAAGCTTCCTCAAAGGAACTGCCATCCTAGCCTCCTCTCCTTCCCTGTTATGCCAGTCAAATATGTTTTAACCAACTAATCTCATACCTTGTGGAACTGCCATATTGGCCCTGTTCTCACTCTCAGGACTCCTAATTGCAGGCATGTGTCTGCCAGCCCCCTCAGGAGAAACCAGTGCCATGACCGATATCTATAGTACCATAACCTCCCCCATAAATCTGACCTCCTCCACACATAAGCTACATGAGGTCTCACTATGCCGATGGGTCTCGGCTCTGTCAGGACACCATGGCAATCTTCTATCAAATCTCCTTTAAGCAGGGAACCTCGTCGGCCCGATGATGCTGAGGGTTGAGGCGCTGGACGCCACACCTTGCGCTATGCCAGCGACCCAGGTTTGGGAACGGACTTGGTTGTTGGGTCGGAGGATCGAGCGTCCCAACGGATGCTCTCCTCCTCCTGGGGTGGGTTCCTGGGGTGCTCTGAGCATCCGATGCACCGGCGCGCTGGATGCTCGGGCACCGGGGCACTAGTCAGCTCGTCGGGGTGGGGAGTACGTTGTCAGCATTTGACAATGGTATGCATCTGTCTGGACGTCAGTCCTCAGGGGAGGAGGGACCAAGGGAAGAAAAGCTGAAAACATCCCTCTTGGGCCAGGATGACGACCGATCCCAGCCCCCGATCACCTACCCACAGGTAGACCCCGCTGTGCAGGCCCTCTGGAGGAAAGAGGAGCAAGGTAGGGACACAACGGAGCAAGCCTGGCACTCTAGAGGAAGACGCCGTGGGAGGTATTACGGGGATTAATCGGTCTGAAGGAGTGGACCGAGAGGGCAGAAAGGAGGGGATAAAAAGAAAGTGCAAAAAAAAAAGAAGCAGGGAACCGCCACACGATGCCCCGCTAACCGCAGGTTACACGCCCGCCAAAAAAAAAAAAAAAAAAACTATTTAATGAATATCTGAAAAGACATAGTGCTGCTCTTATTGCTCCTGGGCAATATACAGCCTAATCCTGGACCTCCCCACTGCTCAAACCACTCACCAAGAAATACTGGTGGTCTAACAGTGGTGTCACTAAACATTTCCAGCTTTCTTCCAAAACTTGACAGACTACAAGTATGAACCACCAGACAATCTCGGTAGTAGAAATCTGGCTCACTCCTAATGTCCATGATGCAGCAATCCTACCTACTGGATACACAGTATTTAGGTGTGATCGCCTTTCTGAGCGTGGTGGTGGATGTGTGATCTACGTAAAGGACACTTTGCAGGGTCTGGGGATTGCCACTCCTGGTTGTGGTGATTTAATCCAAATGCTGGCCGTTAAGTTGCTTCTTGGTGCACACAACAAAACACTCACCGTGCTTTCTGTTTACATTCCTCCAAGGCACACTAAACCTGGCTTTGCGTCTTTCATAAAAGCCTTTAGAGGGATGAGCCTTCACTCAGAATTTCTAATGCTTGTGAAGGTGAATTAGGGGGAGTGGCTTAGAGAGAAAGAAGCCAGGTGTTTGCATTTAAAAACTGACCTAGCTAGCTTGTGGCAGAGAACAGCAAGAGGAAGGAGCTGCTGTTAGAACTTTACTACTCTACTGGACTAAAAAACTAGAACTCTACTACTGGGAACTTCAATTTAGGGTAAAAACAAACAAAAAAAACAAAAGAAAAGTGTGTGTTTGTCTGAGTTGGGTGAAGGAACTGTTATCTGTGCAGTTAGCTACGTGAAGAAACTGTGAATTAAGGGGGAGTGGCTTAGAGAGAAGGAAGCCAGGTGTTTGCATTTAAAAACTGACCTAGATAGCTTGTGGCAGAGAACAGCAACAGGAAGGAGCTGCTGTTAGAACTTTACTGGGGGGGGGGGGACTATACTGCCCTCCACCCCCCCAAGGCCGGTTCTACTTTTATAGGCACAGGATTTGAATGACAACTGGAACTTCCTGTCTGGGAGCAGGAAGGGAGTGATCACAGAGGTACATAAGACTCACCATCTTAGAAGGAAAAGAGTAGCTCTCCACCCCCAGCTGCTGGAGGTCTGACTCTGAGCAAGTAAGAAGGAGACTACTGAGGAATATAGGTACTTACTGTCCCAGAACAAGAAGATCAGGAGCTTTAAGGGCACAGAGGCAGTAGGAAAGTAGGGAGAAAAAAAAAATAATCAACAAAAAAAGAAATAAATAAAATAAACAGAGAGGGGAAAGAGTAAGTTTACAAAACAACAGTTAAGGGGCCACAAAAATAAGATATGATGGGAGTGGTGCGGTGCAGTGCAGTGGCTGTGGAGCAGCAGTCTTCCGTGAGACGTTCTGGAGGATGCGGTTTTATCCCATCTGCAGACACCTCTCTGGGCTGAGGAAGGAGGTTGCTCATCTCCAGGCTGAGTTGGCCAGGATTCAGGGGAACTCCTTTCTCACCTAGGGACCACCAGGGCCACTGCTACTGCCTCAAAGGTTGCCAAGAAAGAGGAGTGGTTGGACCACAGTGGGCTCAGGGAGGGTGAGGACAGCGGAACAGAGGCGCATCCCTCCAGTTGTACCTCTCCACAATTCATATGCCGTTCTGGCAGAGTGTGGTTCCTCTATGGAGGCACCCGCAGTGGTGACCAAGGAGGACGCTAGGAACCTCCACAAAGGAGACCCACAGGAGGGTGGCATGGGAGCCCACAGGGGAAGGAAACAACTCCTGGAGGGGGAACTCCATTGTTAGGAGGGTAGAACTGGGAGAGTGAGGTAAGGTGCCTTCCTGGTGCCATGGCTTGGAGGGACAGGGAGCGAATCCTCAGGATTGCAGGAGCAGCTGCACAGGGGAGGGAGCTGGATGTTATTGTCCATCTAGGGACAAATGACCTGGCTGGGAAAGGGATCACAGCAGTGCAGGAGGAGTTTGTGGAGTTAGGAAGGGGCCTTAGACAAGTAGCACACATGGTAACCTTCTTGGAGGTGCTCCCTGTCTATGGTATGGGTGAGGCTAGGGTGCTCTGCACCATGGGATTCAATCAGTGGTTGAAAAACTGGCGCAGAGCTCAGGGATTTGGCTTCATTGGGGACTGGGGGTCCATCTGCAGGGATGCAGGAGGGGAACCAGTATCCTAGGTGATAGGTTTAAATGCTTCATTGGCAAGCATTTAAACTAGTCAAAGGGGAGGCACTGAAAAGGAAATCCTAGCACCCCCCCCCCAAAAAAAAAATCAAGTAGTTAGTGAGGTAAACACCAAGATAGAGAAGTCGACAGAGAGAAGGGCAGGGTTAAATGGAGAAAAAGACAAAGGCAGTAAGGACAGGTATGGGGCAAAAAGGGGTAAGACCATCAAAAAAATAGAGGGTAATGAGTACCAATGCCTGTAGTCTAGGTAACAAGCTCCCTGAACTGGTGGCCTTGTTGGAAGAGGGATGCCTAGATATCGTGGCAGTCACAGAAACATGGTACACAGAGAACCATGACTGGGATGTCAACATACCAGGGTACACAATCTACAGAAGGGACAGGGAGGGTAGAAGAGGAGGAGGAGCTCTCTATGTAAGGGAAGGGATCAAAGCAAAGGAACTAACGGGTAAACAGGGAGGACAGGAGGCACTGTGGGTCACCCTGGAGACTGGAAATGGCACCACAATCCGCACACGGGTTATATACAGACCCCCATCTCAGGGGGAGGAAATGGAAAGGAAATGATAGAAGGCATCCTTAGGATGGCAAAGAAAGGGGAGATATTGCTGATGGGGGATCTGAATATGCCAGATATTAACTGGAGCACCTTTGCTGCAGCCACATCCAAGAGCAGGGCCATTCTCGATATCCCTACAGAGGGCATGCCTCAGGCAGCTAATGTTGGAAACCACTTGGGAGGGAGCAATCTTAGACCTGGTACTCTCAAATGGGGATGGAGAGAGGATCTCAGATCTAGACTTGGGTAGCCATTTGGGAACAAGTGACCACCAAACAGTATGGTTCACGATAAACTCAGCTGTAGAGTCAAGCCATACAGAAGTGAAGGTACTGGACTTCAGGAGGGCTGATTCTATCAAAATGGGAGAGTGCCTCAGAAAAGCACTAGCAAACAGGCAAGAAGGAGGGGTAGAGCAACAATGAGGAAACATCAAAACTGCCATCACAGAGGCAACAAGCCTCTGTGTGAAGCAAATAAACAAATCAAAACCAAAGGAAAAAAGCTATGGTTCTCAAAAGAGGTGGCGGGGAAGGTTAGGGAGAAAAAGATAGAATTCAGAAGTATAAGGAAACACAGAAGGAGCAGGACAGAGAACTGTACCAGCTAAAGTAGAAGGAAGTGGGGAAGACAGTCAGAATAACAAAGGACAAACTGAGGAAAAGACAGCCAACTCGGTTAGGAAGGGGGATAAAACCTTTTACAGGTACATTAAGGAGCGAAGAAAGACAAATGGAGGGATATTGAGGCTGAATAAAGAGGAGGGAGAGTGGGTGGGCAGAGAGGGACAGTGAAAAAGCAGGGATACTGAATGAAGATACTTCTGCTCAGTATTCACAAACGAAGAGGAGGGGGAGGTACCTAATCCAGTCAATAGAAGCACTCTGGATAGGGGGGTCGATATCAGTCCTTTCACAAAAGAAAGGGTTCTGAAAGAACTCCTAAAATTGAAGATGGACAAAGCAATGGGGCCTGATGGGATTTACCCCAGAATTCTAAAAGAACTAGTAACACAACTGACTACCCTTAACAAATCATGGGAGGATGGTGTGGTACTTGAGGAATGGAGGAGGGCAGATGCGACTCCCCTTCACAAAAGTGGTAGCAAGACAGAGGCAGGAAACTACAGACCTGTCAGTTTGACCTCAGTTGTAGGGAAAATGATGGATTCACTTCTGAAAGAAACAACTGTTGAGTACCTAGAGGCCAGTGGGGCACAGGACCCAAAGCAGCATGGATTCACAGTGGGAAGGTCATGTCAGATGAATCTAATCGATCTGACTGGGTGACTAAAAATGCATATTGAAGCCTATTCTCTCCTCAACCCATCACAATCCGGCTTCCGGGCAAACCACAGTACCATCTCTGCAATGGCAAAAGTAACTAACGAGTGGATCTCTGCTGTGGATGCCACGAAAATTACTGGCGCAGTTTTCTTGGATCTCAGTTTAGCATTTGACACTGTTGATCATAATCTACTAGTCACTTGCCTTACTAACTTAGGTGCCACTTCCTCCATTACTCAGTGGTTCACTAGCTATCTTACAGGGAGGATCCAGAAAGTCAAGGTGGATGGTCTATTCTCTGCCTCCCTGCCAACTGTCCGAGGAGTCCCCCAAGGCTCCATTCTAGGACCAATCCTGTTCTCTCTTTATATTAATGACCTGGACTTTAATATAACTAACTCCAATCTGCACTTTTTCGCCAATGACACTGTACTGCATTCCTCCGGCTCAACTTTATCTGAAGTCAGGGACGTGCTCCAAGCAGATTTTGCTCAGCTTGAAATCAATCTAATAAAAGGTAAGCTTCTCCTTAATCCAAAGAAAACCAAAGCAATGATTTTTTCTCAAACCCCCTTGGATCCCCCTAACGACTTTGCTGTTACTTCCCTACACAAGCCTTTGGAAGTGGTTACTAAATTCAGATACCTGGGGATTTGGATAAACTCTCTTTTCATGATCACATTGAGGACCTAGCCAAGAGGCTCAAAATCAGATTAGGTTTCTTCTTTAGAAATAGGTATCTCTTCCCCCTGAAGACGCGAACCAGACAAGTCCAGGCCACATTCCTTCCCTTACTTGACTACTGTGATTTAATCTACTCCTCCGCCACAGTATCACGCCTAAGCAAGTTGGACACCCTCTACAACCGTGCACTACGATTTATTACCAACTCACCCTACCATATGCACCATTGTGATTTGTATACAGCCGTTGGCTGGACTTCCTTCAACACCAGATGCCTAGTTCACGCTGGGGTATGGACTCTCAAATTGCTTTTTCATAAAACTACCGTGTTACCTTGCATCGATTATCTGCATTTCCCGTAGCATGTATTCTCTCAGGAAATCAGATTTCATCCTGCTTGATGTTCCCAGAACTCGTACTTCCTATGGTAAAAGAGCTATCTCGTACACTCTGCCTACTATATGGAACCACCTCCAATCCACTGTCAAGCTAACTAGCATTATCCCAGTTAATTTCTTTAAAGCGCCAAGTACAAATAAAATAAAAGATATTTGTAACTGCTTTTAAGCTATACTTCATTGGATACGTACCTTTTACCTGTACCCAAACCTTGAACCTGCATATCACATTCTGTGTCTACCACTGTTTTCTTCACCTGCTCCTTCTCTCCCCCCCACCCCCATGACCGCTATTCTACACGCCAACTGCTTGTTACCTAGGCTAATATCCTCATCCCTCCCAAACCTACCCACCCCCCATATCCCGTCTCTCCTGCCAATGATATGTACCTGTTGTTTATTTAATGCAGCTATCAAATTAAGCTTATATACCCTACCTTGTAGGGGATGATATACTATGAACCTAATGTTCGGTTTCCATACATCCTACGTCTTTGCTTTTATCAGAGTATTGCTGTTCATGAATGATGTGTGCATTCTTTACATTTTGTAAATTTTGTTTGCTGAACCTTGTAATGTTCACTTGTTTGTATACGTCTCAGGACCTCCTTATGAATGAGCTTGCTCAATGGAGTTTTCCTGCAATAAACTTGAACTTGAAGTGAATAGGGGCCACCCACAATATACAGAGGTGTTGCTGAGGCGGAAAACATCATAAGTAGGAGTATACAGTGACGAGAGCAGACCTAGACATGGAAAGCCTCCAAAAAGGTCCTGACACTGCTATCCCACTAGATGAGTACTGAGCTGAGAAGGGCAAACCGTGGAAGCTTTGGATGTGAGGGCAGCTGGATCAGGGCTGGGAGGTCATTTGAGGCAGCCAAAAGCTAGACAAGTTAGGGAAGGTCAGTGGAACAGTTGAGGACATGTCTAGGAAGTGGGACACTAGAACAGCTACAACATGAAAGCCCTGATGCAGAAAGCTGCACCGTGGAGAGAAATAATGGCACTGTGACATGAGCACTCAGTACTGTCTATTGGAACTTGTCTGCAACACCACAGGTTAATCTCGTTTTGGAGCTGGGCTGCTGCCGAGTAACTTTTTTTTTCAGACACTTCTTTGATAAAGTATTTCTTCAGGTTGCAGAGTAACATTTTTACAGCCAGACAGTTTCAGAGATAATGAAGCCTTCCAGAATCCAGCCCATTGCTGGGTATGGGACAGCCATCATCTGAACAACCACTCTGCAGCTTGTCCTCCCCCAAATTTATTTATTTATTGAATTTTGATGACCGGGTAAGCATATACCCCTCCAATTAATAAAGGCAGGCTGTGAGGCAACCACTGGGTCAACCAGTCAGGCTGACATAAGAGTGGCAATACTGACCTTAACACAGAGTAGCAATACTGACACCACCACTGGACTACAAGTGTGCACTGCATGTCAGTGGCAGTGAGCACCTGGGAGTAAAATCCACCAGATTGCCAGGGGTAGTGATGCAGTGGTAGGAATACCCTCTTCCTCCTGGATCCAGAAGCATCTAAGACAGATGCTCTTATTGTCAACGCCACTTGGATGTATGGCACCCTGGGCAAATTACATAGAAACATAGAATTTGACGGCAGATAAGGACTGCTTGGCTCACCCAGTCTGCCCATTTCCCTACCTAATGGATAAGCTGCAGATCCTAGTTAACCAGCAGCCTACTTCATTCTACCCCAACCCCCTAGAATTGCCTTATGACTGTCCCATGCATGCTTGAATTCAACCACTGTTTTTGACTCCACAACCTCCTCCGGAAGGCCGTTCCATGCATCCACAACCTTCTCTGTGAAAAATACTTCCTTTACATTACCTCTGAGCTGCCCCCCACCATCTTCAAATTGTGCCCTTGTTCTTGCACACCTTTTTGAAAGATGCTACCTCTTGGACTTGTTGATTCCTTGAGGTACTTGAAAGTTTCAGTCATGTCCCCTCTCCTCCTTTCCTCGAGGCTATACATATTAAGCTCCTTTAGTCTCTCTTCCTATGTCTTCTGGTGCAGACCCTGCACCATTTAGTGCGCTCCTCTGGACAGCTTCCATCTTGTCTATGTCATTGTGGAGACTGGTCTCCATAACTGCACACAGTACTCAGATGGGGTCTCACCAGCTGTCTGTACAGAGGATAACAACTTCCTGTTTTCTACTGGTGATGCCTCCCTATGCATCCCAGTATCCCCAACCCTCTTTACTGCCCTCTCACATTGCTTGCCCACCTTTAAGTCATCTGATATAACTACCCCCAGGTCCCTTTCCATTTTTGTTGTTAGTATCTCACCCCCCATTGTGTACTCTTCCCCTGGGTTTTGGTTTTCCAGGTGCATTACCTTGCACTTCTTAGCATTGAATCTAAGCTGCCATACATTTGACCATTCCTCTAACCTTGTCATGTCCCTTCTCATCCTTTCCACCCCACCTTGAGCATCAACTCTGTTGCAGATCTTTGTGTCATCTGCAAAGAGACATACTTTTCCTTCCAGACCCTCTGCAATATCGCTTATAAAGACATTGAAGAGGACCGGTCCTAATACCGAACCCTGCGGTACCCCACTAGTAACCCCCCTTTCTTCAGAGTGGACTCCATTTACTATTACCCTCTGTGTCCTATTCTCCAGCCAATTCTTTACCCAGGCTATTATCTTGGGACCCAGTCCCAGGCTGGTTAACTTGTATATTAATCTTTTGTGTTGCTCGCTACATGGCCATAAAACAACCCACCAGTACTACAGTCTTGTTTGTACCAGAGCATGTTGCAGTACAAGATATTATGGAATCAAGCAACACAAATGGAAATTTGTTTTTCAGTGGCAATACCCATGCAGAGACACCAGGTGACCAGCCACTGTGACAACAGATTCAGCAAGGAAGCCAGAAAGTGGAGAGCATTACCTGGAGAATGGTGTATCCCAGCAGCCGAAGGTGCCTATCCCTCATGGCTCTTGACCCGACCAGGATGTCGGAGTTGTGACAGTAATGCCATTTGTCATTCACGGACATCACCACCCTATACATGAAGAAGAAAAAACAAGACACTGGGTTAACCTTTTTATATGAACTTCAAGTAATGGCATCACCACCCTGTGCACAGAAAGACAGAACAAGAAAAGCAGTTAAATTATTCCATCTAGAGAAATATTAAGAACTGACAGCAGCAACCTAAAAAAAGAGGAGGAAAAATGAAAACGGGTTGGGGCGGTAGTCACATTCAGATATTTTTGCCCACTGCCTCCAGCTACAGTTTAAGCAGGCCTGGTGTCACAGTGGTATAACCTTCTGGGATGCAGTACCTACCCATCTCCCACAGTGTTCCCTTACACATGAAAAATCACAAAGCCACCTTAAAATCAACAAAAGTGCAATTAATAACTTAGTTACTACTAATAATTTGCTCACGAGACAAACTGTAAAATACCAATAAAATATTTAATGGCAAATATTCACAAGGGATAAGGTAATGGCGGGCCCGGTGGCGCTGAGGGTTGAGGTGCTGGACGCCAGACCTCACTCCACGCCAGCAACCAAGGTTCAGGGACAAGCACGGGTCGCTGGGGGTCAGCCGGGGAGGGAGCAGATCGAGCACCTATGGACTGCTCTCTGTTTCCTGGGGAGGGTTTGGGACTTGTGCCGCGCTGCAGTGACACCCGATGGAGATCGGGGGGTGATGCAGGTCATGGTGCACTAGAGAAGGGAGGGCTACGGCAGATGTCAGCATGCTGTGCACTTGACGTCATTGTACGTCCGTAGTCCTGGGAGTGAATCATGGCGGAAATGGCAGTCGGATGTGACGGCCTTGCTCCTAGGCCTGTGCAAAGTTGCGCCTGGTATGATCCGGACCCGCGGCCGGGATTAGGGGACCACCATGCAGGCACTGTGTGTGCTAGTCCTGTACGAGCTTCAGCGGCCGGGTCGCTGGAGCACAGGGGATGGTGGCTGGATGGCTGTAGACTGAACCGCAGGTGGGATAAAGCAAGTAGTATTTAAAAAAAAAAAAAAAAAAAGAGGGTAATGAATTGGAACAATCTTTTTGTAAACCATGTGTACCTTACAGTACTGAGGCTGAAGGCAGGTGGCCAGCTAGGCTTCGCCTATAAAACACATTTAACAGTAGTAGTGCCCATTCCCACCACGCAATGCAACACAGTGGCTACAGGAATACTGTAATGTTTGTTATTACTAGCCCACCTCTACTGGTGGCACTCCCCAATGTACCAGTTTAAAACCCTTTATAAACCTTAGGGAGCCCCCTGTGCTTCACTGGGTACCCAGCCAGTGAAACAGTGCAGAGCTGATGCAGTTGCAGCTGGTTGGCTGGTGGTGGTGCACTTTAAAGCAGAAAACACTTTTTGTTAAACCTAATCCCCACAGGTCATGCAAGTGCTAAATGGCAAGCCTCAACTAAGGTCAGTAAATCCTGGCCTGATGGCCCAAACTGTAGCTTTGGTGGCAAACTTTGTGCAAAATCCCAGTCGCAGGGCAAGCCCTGAGAGTACTCATGGCTCTGTTACCTGCTTCCCTGACAACTTGTGCTCTTTGTCCTCCTCTCTGCAGCTGCAGGTTCTTTCAGGGAGTTGATCAGTTGTGCTGTTGGGGGAGGCAGCTCCAAGATGCAGGTCTAAGATTACTCAGGATGTGGATCAGGCTCTCTGCTTCAGCAGTCGTCTGGACCTCGCTGACTTTTCTCTCTCTCTCCTGTTCCGCAGCACATACCAGTACGGAGGCATGGGCCACAGGGCACACACATGGCAAGGCATCAGGACCCTTGCGTGGTATCTTTGCCAGTGCCTAGCAGTAGCACTAACCGGCCTTCTTCCTGTCTGCAGTCTCGATGCAGGCTTTCACTCGGCAGTACTCACTCAGGTTCTGGTCACTCACAAGTTAGCAGTTGTGGTGCCCTGCTGTAGCAGCACGCTTTTGCCTCTGTTCATAGGATCAGTATCTCTTCATGAAGAGGTATTCTGACATAATAAGCACACACAATTCAGTCTCTGTAATCTGGATGAGTTGCAGAAACCTTTAAGTCACCTCCTCAGGATTGGCTGTGGAAGCCCAGGCATGCTTCACTGAGCTGGCTCTGGCCAGCAGCACAAGCCCTCCTCACTCTGAGCAAGCTCACTGCCAACTCACTTGTTCTGGATCTGCCCTCAGCATTTCCCTGGGCAAAGGCAGCTTCAGACTGGCACACACAGCTGTCAGTCTCTATAATCAGTATGCAGTATGTTTATTTGACGTCCTATTGGCTAATGGAAATGGCACCAAGCGTAGTGCACAGTGACTCTCCCAGAATGGTCTAGTAATGACATGCAGAGATCCCTGACCTCTGATTGGCTGTGGCTGAGGTCAGGGGTAAGCAAAATAGTGGATTTCTCTCAGGAAGAAGCACTGCATTAAAGTCTCTCTGTGCTCTTGCCCTGTTAGCTTTACTGACCCCCCAAATTCTGTAGGTACGACTTTATCTGGAGGCGGAAGTGTCTACTGCGGCTTTCCCCAACTAGCTGCGAGCTCTGTGAGACTGTCCCCTAGACAGAGCAAGCCGAGTCTCTGTCTATGTGCGGCTGGCAGCCGTGCTGTATCATGGGTGCAATGGCACCAAACTTACGGTGTTCTCCATTTTGTCCACAAAATGTGCCTCCAGGCCCCGATGCCTTAATTGGTGTCCCTGGGGCTGAAGCATACTGTGGACATGTACTCTGTAGGCTGTGGTGCTGAGAAGTTCAGTCTGGTGGGTCAGGTGCGCTGACCACCGAGGAAAACGTTCCAGCTGGCAGCTCACATGTTTGAGCAGGCAGCTGCTCGAACATGTACACAGGAGAGCTCTATGATGGTTTGTGAATCACCAAGCAGGCAGTGGCTTGAGGAATCTTACTCCTCTGGTCCCCCACCAGGCTGCAGTCCCAGGGGCCGGAATGAGTGTTCAACAGATGCCAGTCCAAGGGCAGTAAGGAATGTCCAGGTAAGCCCCAACCAGCTGGGGGGGAGGGGTTACACTCCCCCCCTGCCTAAACACTTGATGACGACTTCCATCTGTAACAAGAAACAGTGTACAACATAACTGACGGGTAGCATACACAGTCTATCTAGACAACGGTTTCCTGACTGGAGTAGGTACACAATACGTCACCGTCCAGACAAATACTACTAGTCTAACAATAGAAGAATGAAAGGTCTTTCATACTTCCAACTGTCATGACAGGAACCTTCATCATGTCACAGGAATGGGCAATTCCACAATACTGATAAGTGCAATAACATTTCCACCTTTTGTTACCCTTTACTGTGCCTCCCCCGCTCTGAATGATATGGTCTGGTCTTTGCAAAACACAATACAAGGCAGAGAACCAGGTGTGACATGAATACCTTTATGTACTACGTGCACCAGCAAGTTGGTAGGGATACGTGGAGAGTCGCAGATTAACCTGAGCAATGGTTTCACAGCCCTCTCAGAGCAATGGAGTGGAACAGTCACTTCTTCAGCATCATGGAGTGCACTGCCTGTTTCACTGATCAGCAATGAAGTATCCTCTGTTAAAATGGGTTCCACAACTTCCTGTCATTTCTACAGGCTCTACACATTGATTTTCCACTTTCTTCCCTTGGCACATTCTCAGACACGGGCCCCTCATCCAAGGGTACATCTGTTGTTGGCTCAGTCCACAACTGTTGGCATAGGCTCTGTAAGAGGCACATCTGACACATGACTTCTCCTGCTCGAAACCCTGAACAGTCTGACAAAATTCCTTGTAGAGTAGTACACCCCCTCCTGCTGATTCAGAGATTGAGTCTTCCTGATCTACTTAAGCATCAGTTGTGGGAACAATTTTAGACTGGCTCATCTTTTGCTTTATGTTTTGTCTGCGCATTACAGATCAAGTAGTTGGGGGGTTTGGAGGTTCTACAGAGCCCACTACATCATTAGGGACCAACTGTACAGGGTATTGCCCCAGCGGTCAGCAATTCTGTGCTTCCCAGTCAGTCCCAAATTTCTCAACAGAACAGAGTTTCCTGGCAGTTCATGTGCCTTCATCCATCCATAGCCAAGCTGTAGGTGGCATTTAACTGATCTTTCAATCTTTGTACGTACTGGAGGTAAGTCTCTGGCCTAGCTCCATCGGCAGAGACACCAAAACACATGTCTGTGACGTAGATAACCCGTTCTGAGTGCTGTATAATATTTTTTTTTATATAAAATGTATTAATGACTGTCTCTGCTGAAAAATCAAATGCTCTAGGAATGACCTCACTCATCTCCCCCCAGATTTCAGCTGACAGATGCAGGCCAAGAGAACTGCTGACAGCATGTATCACACACACAGTTTTTAGAGACAATGCGTTACCTGGAAGACTTTAATCAAGGATCCTGTTTCTCTGAGTTAATTATAGAGTTGTAAAAGTTAACTTTGTTAAGAGGAAAAATCATAAAAAAAGGTTTATGACGTCGAAGAGAAAAAACAGGTTATTATTACACAGAGGTGACAGGTCATAAATAGGAAACATAAGAAACATAGGAAAGATTCAGGAACTTAGCCAAAGGCCATTATCGTCCTGCACCATTCATAACCTCAAATAGTATAAATTGCTTTTTGTATGATAATCTAAAGCAATTTTAAATTAATTTGTAGTTGCACTAGATACTACCTGACTAGGCAAATTATTCCATTGCTCCACAATGCTCATATGAAGCCTGTGTGAGGAGGGTACAGCATGAGATCAAAGAAAGTGTCATTTGAAACTTGGGTTATGCTAAGGTTGCAGAATTAATACTTTGAAATTACATCCTGTGGTTGTATAGAAATATATATTGTTTTGATATTTTGACAGAGGAGGAGCTGGATGACCTCATCCAAAAGGGGTTGGCAAATACAGCTTGTAAAGATTATTCTGTTTTCACTACAGACACATTTTGACCTGGACACTGACCACGAAACATCTTGGGGAGCACTTAAGCAAGTATTTAGAGATGAAATACTGAAGTAGGAATTTGCACTGTTTAAACCTTGTTTCTTTTTAAAAGATTTGTATGTCTTTTGATATAAGAGTTCTGTATTTTGTGTTTCACATATTTTTAACTATTTTAGTAAAATTATTTTTAGAACTTACTTGGTCTGTCTTTGACTTCTTTTTATTTTGTAAGAAAAAAGTCCATGGTTATAGCAGACACTAGACATAACCTTGAATGGTGGTATCAAACTGGAAAGAGAAGCGCTAAATCTGAGGTCTTTATTAAAGTTTTAAAGGGTTCATCCTGAATACCTGGTTAGGTGCCCATAGGCAAAGATATCTGGCCCCCCCAAAGACAGATATATCTGAGCCTGTGCATTAGGTATGCTAACAAGAGGTTAACAGTTTGAATCCCTCCAGAACTGGAGACTAAAGGTTGATCCAAACTCACACAAACAGAGAAGAGGGTTACCTTGTCTGTTACACTGTTCACACGACTGCGCTCAGAGGTTGGCACTTTGGGAGTAGAGGGCCTGACCTGCTGAGTGGGTTTGTGACAGATTTGGTTGGCAGCGGTGGCATTAATTTTGGTATCACAAGCTTTACTGTTCTGTGTTAGCTGAGACCGTAGGCTCTCTTACAAAGAAAGAAAAGGCAGAGTTTTATTTTAAAAAGGAAACAGAACTATGTATCACTTGGCTTACAGTTGAGTTCCTACCCATTTTATTTTTTTTCTAAAGTGCAAAGTCAGAGTAGCAGTAGTTAGGAAAGAAGGTGTCCTACTACAGCAGGCACACTGTAGAACAGTTAAAACAGTTGTGCGAGGACAGAGGAGTCCTGTTCGAGGTGAAAGCCAGTAACCAGAACCTCATAGAGGCCCCGATTGTAGCAGATACCCAGAGCAGGGAGTCGCAGACCGTGACTGAAAGGGACCAGACCTCGAGTGTGGCAGAACTAGTGGCCAGTGAGGGGTCCTGAGCCGATGAGTCGGACAGCAGGGCCACTGTCAGTGAAGGGCCACAGCAGCAGGGGAAGGTCACCAGTATCCTGAATCTAGAGTTACTCAAACTGCAAATTGAGTTGCGCAGGCTGAAACTGGAGGCAGAGCGACAACAGAGAGAGGCGGACTGTGAGGCAGAGCGACAACAGAGGGAGGCAGACCGTGAAGAACGTGAGCACCAGCGAGAGGCAGAGGAGAAGAGAGCGCGAAAACGCAGAGAGGCAGAGGAGAGAGGAGCACCAGTGGCAACACGAACTGGAGAAGCTACAACTCTGACCAGCGACACCAGAGCAGGTAAGTGGTCTGGGTTTAACTGGGACTGCAGAACTGGGTTACAAATTGAACTTTAAATTAATAGCTGAGTTTAAGGACGGGGAGGACATGGACGCCTTTTTAAATTCTTTTGAAAAAGTTTGTATTCAGGCTAAAATTCCTAGAGAGTCCTTGAGCTTCCAGCTATCCCCACTACTTACCGGAAAAGTTCGGGATGCACTGGGTCAAATGAACAACGAAGACAGTGATGATTACAGCAAGTTAAAAGCTGCACTACTAAAAAACTTTGAATTAACTGCTGAATCATACAGAGCTAAATTCCATAAGCTCAGGAGAAGCCCTGATATGAGCTATGAGGAGCTAGCCACGAAACGACGTCAGTTTTTAAAACGTTGGTGGGAAGGAATTGAGGCAAATTCTGTTGATAAAATTGAAAATGTGATTTTATTAGAACAGTTTTATTGGGCATGCCCAGCAGAGCTAAAAACCTGGCTAGAGAACAGAGATCCAAAAACAACGCAAGAGGCTGCTGAACTCTCGGACTGATATGCCAAGAGCAGACCTGCTCTGAGAATGAATGGGGCGGGCGTGGCAGCGCAGAAAGGGAAAAGCGCACCTTCAGGGCAGCTAAAACCCTCACTGCCTCCATCGAAACCAGTTTGCCCCAGGTTTCAAAGAAAAGATTTCTCTGGAAGTAAGAAATGTTTGTTGGTTATGTAAAGAAACTGGGCACATTGCCAGACAGTGCCCAAGAAGGGCAAGCAATAATACGCAAAGTAGTAGGAGAAAGAAAGTGGGTTGTTTGTGTGTCCCTGGAAGCATGCCAGTGAACATGAGGGAAGACATGCACCCAGTAATAGTAAATGGCGTACGGACGCAGGGGTTAAGGGACACAGGGGCATCTCTGACATAGGTAAAGGGGATCTGGTACAGCCTGGTCAGCTTATACCCAATAAAGACGTGATTGTACAGGACTTTGCGGGTGAAGAAAAAACATTGCCACTGGCCAGTGTTCTCCTGGACTGGGGTGAAACAGGGGGGAACTGAGCAACAGGTGGCTGTAGCTAAAACGTTAGCAGTGGATGCGATTCTGGGTAACAATCTCCAGCAGGGGGTGGTTGTATGTGCAGTTACCAGTAGCCAAACGGCAAGGGAAAATAGCAGTTCCCTGAACCCCACAGCAACCAGTGTGGAAACCACGGAAAAGCTGGTTCCCCAGCCTGTGTCTCCAGATGGGGAGACTGATAAAAAGGGGGGTAGAAATGTCCCCAGTAGCGAGTGACCACACAGCTACGAAGGTTACTCCAAAGAGGGGAGGGGTGACCAACTGTCAGAGGGCTAGGATTGACAGTGATCCTGAAGGCCCTGACGCTAGTGCTAGGGACCCTAGTTTAGCGACTGAAGGGGACTTGTCCCATGCCTTGGGAAGGTTTAATTTAGTTTAGTTTATTAGTCTAGGAATTAATACCTTTGAGCCAGGGCTCTTTTACAAAGGTTCCACGTCACAAAGAACATTTAACAAAGCACGATACACATTAAAGGTAAAACTAGACAGGAAAGTTACATCATAAATTTGCTATTAACAGTTTAAGGCAGTAACGTTTTTAAGTTTCATAGAAAAACAAGCTATAACAAGTTCAAGCGAGTAGACAATTTCGAGGTTAATGAAACTTCCAGGAGAGGGTAATCATTAGGCGCCAAAGGAGGCTAGAGAGTAGGGAAAGGTGGTGCGCTGGAGAGTAAGTGAGAGGGACAGGAAAAAGGGGGGAGGAGTTGGGGTGGGAGACAGGAAGTAGTAGAGGTACCAGAGGGTTCATTAGTCAGGAGGAAGAGGCCTCAGATGTGAGGATGGACATGAGGAGTAGTAGTCTTTATCTAAGCGCAGTCACAGTTGCTAGTGGTGGTGAGGTGGGCATAGAGTATGTTTGAAAGCTTCAAGCGAGGTTGAGGATAGAGTAGGTGGACTAGCGCATTGAACCATGTCGGGCCCTGTATGCGAAAGATCTTTGTCCCTGTGCAGTCCGGCATCTCGGAACCAGGAAAGGTTGGCGCTCAGATCTGGTGGAGGGTCGGAGCCAGGATTCAGTCGGAGTAGGTTTTGAATACATAATGGAGTCAGTCCCAAGATAGATTTTTGCCATTGTGCAGGTGAGATAAATAAGACGATTTGATAGGTTCAACCAGCCTGATTCATAGTACAGATCACATGTGAGTCAGTCTTTGAGCCCCGTGAGGAGCCGGCAGGCCTTATTTAGAGTGATTGAGATACGCCTTAGAGCAGTGGAGGTAGCTGAGCCATAAATAATAAGGCCATAGTCAATGATTGAGATTATGGAACTCTGTATAGCTATTCTCAGTGCCGCTTGATTTAGAAATTGACGTTACGGAATAGTATTCCAAGGCTGTTCACTGTTTTTGCAGTGTTGTCAATGTGGGTTGCAAAGGTAAGCCCTTGGTCAAAGTGATGCAAGGTATTTGAAAGTATTTACTTGGTCCAGTGTAATTCCCGCAGAGGTTTGTATGGTGAGTGGAGTATGCCTATTTTTGTTTTGGTGATTGAGAAGAGCATGGCTTTTGTTTTATTGTGGTTTAGCACAAGTTTACTATCCAGGAACCACCTTTCAACACTAGAGAAAGCAAGTTGCAGGCTTTTCGTAGGGAGTTTGGATCCTTGTGGGAAGAGAGAATTACAGCATCATCAGAGTATAAGATTATTTTCTCCTGGCAGATATCTGGGAGGGAGTTAAGGAACAGGCTAAAGAGGAGCGGTCCAAGAATTGATCCCTGTGGTACACCCGAGAGAACTGGTTTGAAGTCGGAGAGTTCATTTGAGATTTTTACAGCCTGTGACCGATTGGACAGGTAACTTTTTACCCAAGCACAAGGACCTTCGGCCAGGCCTAGGCTAGAAAGTAGGCCATGATGGACTGTGTCGAAAGCTTTTGTAAGATCGATAAAGGTGTGAGGGGTTCGCAGCTGCTCAGAGAAGTGACCCTAGTTTAGAGAAGCTGAGGGCTTGGGCAGACTCGGATGGTGCACAGGGAGGTGACGGCAGACATAGGGTTTATTGGGAAAATGGACTTATGTATACACAGGCAGTACAGACAAAGGGAGGGATGCTAGGCAGGCAGCTTGTCGTTCCTCAGGGATATCGTGAGCAGTTGCTCAGTTGCTGCCCATGATATTCCCTTTGTCTGGTCATTCAAATGCACAACGCACAAAAGCGGGGCTGGCCCAGAATTTCCCATTTTCTGGCCTAACTTCTCACCCAGCAGGTGAAGGAGTATTGCAGGTCTTGTCACCGGTGCCAAGAAATAGGGAAGGCGGGCAAGAAAACCCAAGCCGCCCTGATCCCCTTGCCCATAGTGGAGGAGCCATTCCAGAGGGTGGGAATGGATATTGTGGGGCCTTTAAATATCTCCAGCTCCTCAGGGAAGAGACTCATCCTGACTGTGGTGGATTATGCCACCCATTACCCAGACACAGTCGTCCTTTCCTCACTGAGGACAGACAAAGTGGCAGATGTCTTACTTGGGATCTTCTCCTGAGTTGGGTTTCCGCAGGAGGTAATCACTGATCGAGGGGGTTCCTTCATGTCGGACCTGATGAGGTGTTTATGGAAGAAGTGTGGGGTGGTGCAGAGATGCACGACACCGTATCACCCACAAGCCAATGAGCTTTTGGAACGCTTCAATGGTACCCTAAAGTCAATGCTCCGGGCGTTTGCTGAACAGCATGGGAGGGACTGGGGGAAATACCTTCCCCACCTGTTGTTTGCATACAGGGAGGTGCCCCAAGAGTCGACAGATTTTCCCCCCTTCAAACTCTTGTATGGACGCCGGGTACGTGGGCTCCTGGACTGGGAAGGCAAGCATGCCACCCAGGGAACTCCCATTGTGGATTACGTCCTAAGGCTTGGGGAAAGGCTGAATGAGCTTATGGGGACAGCCCAGAGCAACCTGGCAACTGCCCAACAGAAACAAAAGGTATGGTACGACCGCAGAGAGCAGAGCTCACCCGCTCATGGTGGGTCAGGAAGTCATGGTCCTTATTCCGTCTGGAAAGACAAGCTGCAAGCTGAGTGGGCAGGACCGTACAAAGTGGTTAGGAAGGTAAATGACGCAAACTACATTGTGGAGTTACCTGACTGTAGACAGACAGCAAGGATGTACCATGTCAACATGACGAAGCCATATGCAAATAGTGCTGACACGGTGTTCGCAGTGTGTAGTCATGGGAAGGGGACGGATGAAGGAGACCCCTTCTGGATCTGCTGGAAGAAAGTAAGCGGGAGTCCTCAAGACCCAGGACGGGCTCTGTTCACTGGACATGCAGGATGCATTCCTGCACATTTTGGTCTTTCCTACGCTCATGAGGTTTCTCTGCTGTGCATTTCAAGGTAAGCATTACCAGTTCAAACAGCTATCTTTTGGCTTATTCTCTGCGCCGGTGCGTCTTTACCAAATGTTTAGCAGCAGGCGCAGCAGTTCTCAGACGAGAGGGACTGTATGTCTTTCCTTACCTGGACAATTGGCTTCTCAAGGCCCCATCCAGGGAGCAGCTCTGTAAAACTGTCTCCCCAGCTAACCCCAGACCAGGTCCAGAAAGTAAGGGAGGTTTTAGCAGACTTTGCCCCCTTGTTTAGTGCCAAGCCTGGACTAACCCCCCTTAGCAACACACGATGTGGAGACAGGGACACATACGCCCATATGGCAGACAGCATATCGGGTGTCAGAGGCTGTCCAAAAGGACACTAGGAGGGAAGTGGAGGAGATGCTGGATTTAGGGGTAATCCAGAGATCCCACAGCCCCTGGGCCTCACCCGTAGTCCTTGTGCCCAAGCCAGATGGTTCGACTCGTTTCTGTGTTGACTATCGTGGACTGAATGCAGTCACGAAGTCCGATGCCCTCCCCGATGCCCCGGACGGACGAACTCCTGGACAAGCTGGGAAGGGCGACCTATCATACGACTACAGACCTGACCAAGGGGTACAGGCAGGTAGAACCGACAGATAGAGCTAGGGAGAGGTTGGCCTTCATCACTCCGATAGGCTTATTTTAAAGTAATGCCTTTCGGCATAAAGAACGTCCCAGCCACTTTCCAAAGGTTGGTGAACCAGGTGCTGAGGAGTACGCAGTAGCATACCTGGATGACACTGCCATCTTCGGTACCAGCTGGGAGGAACACCGTTCACACGTTAGGGGAAGTGCTGGGCATGATACAGAGGGCCGGGCTCACTGTTAAACCGAGTAGTGCCAGGTAGCCATGGGGGAAGTGGCATACCTCAGGCATGTGGTAGGCCGGGGACAGCTCTGTCCTAACCAAATAAAGATAGAGGTGATTCAGGCGTGGTCCAGACCAGAAACCTAGAAGCAGGTCAGGAGCTTTCTAGGGAAAGCAGGGTACTACAGGAAATGTGTACCCAATTACAGTGCCCTGGCTACTCCCCATCTGACCTGACAAAGAAAAAGATGCCAAAGAAAATTACCTGGGGCCCAGCCCATGAGGAAGCCTTTACCAGACTGAAGGAGGCACTGTGCAGTGCTCCTGTTTTGACAAGTCTGGACTATAGCAAAACCTTTATAGTTCAGACGGACGCCTCAGACATAGGTACTGGGGCAGTACTTAGCCAGACGTCTAGCCAAGGGACAGACAACCCGGTAGCATTCCTGAATCGGAAGCTGCTCCCCAGAGAGCAAACGTACTCCATGGTGGAAAAGGAGTGTGGGCAACATAAACTGGTTAGCATCGAGCGCCAGTGCCTATATAGACGCCATCTCAGCTGCTAACCTCACGCAAATGGTAAACTCCCCTACTAGGATTAACTGCAAGACTGGCACCAGCACCCTCTTGGATTGGGTCCTCACCACTCACCCCACAAGGATTTCTCATACGACCGTTCTCCCAGACTCTCTCAGTAACCACTCCCCAGTCATGTGTGCATGGTCTAACAAATTCCTTAAGCCCCCTCCCAAAATTATCGCTAGCAGAGTCCTTCCTTGTGGAAACCTTCCACATCTCAAACAATCCCTGCTTCTACAAGACTGGCTACCCATCTATGAAGCAACAGATGTTAACTTACTCTTGATCACTTCATCTCAATTTTCAACAAAGTCTGCAACCTCTTGCCCCTGCTAAAAGCGCAAAACAAAATCTCTCTCTAACCCATGGGTCACGCAGCTCTTCTCTCACAGCTGAAACTAAGGGATCACCTCTGGGCAGTTGCCAGGGCCACTGGCAAACAACTGGACATCCAAAATTACAAACAAGCACAAAATGCCTGCACAAAAGCCATATGGCTAATGAAATCCACCTATTACAAAGACGCTCTCACCAACACATGGGGAAATGGTCGGGCTTTCTGGGACAATATCAAGGATGTCACAGGGAAGCAGCCAAAAACCTCTCCAGCCATATTAATGGTCGATGGATCCTCAACCCTCGACCCCAAGGTGATCACAAACATCTTTAACACGGCTTTTTCAGACCTTAGTGCTGTTCTATCCCATTACTTTTTCAAAAACAGGGTCTACTCCCCAAAAATCTCAGCCCCTCAGTCTAGCCATCCCCTCTTCTACTTCAGGGAGGCAAGACTGAATGAAGCTCGCCGCTATATTACTGCAGCTATCTCTAAATCTAGATCTAGTAGCGACACCCTGGACCTTAAGCTTCTGTTGATCACCCTCGATGAGGTAATACATCCATTAACAAAAATCCTAAACCTCTCTCAGCTGTGGAAAATTCCGGACCTATGGAAACAGCCACCGTGACACCGTCCATAAAAGTGGGGATAAGATGAATCACTCAAATTATACGCCCTATCTCCATACTGCCCCCCACTCTCTAAGGCACTCGGCGCATCGTGGCTGATCAACTTACTGACCACTTGGATAAATACAATATACCTTGTCACAACAACATGGCTTCGGAAAGGTCACAGCACCATCACAGCCCTTCTTGAGTTCACTGGAGCTCTGCACAAATCCCTTGACAACAGCCTTCTCACAGGGGCTGTTTTCGTCGACCTCTCCGAGGCCTTCGATGCAGTACACCATGGACTACTAATTCACCAACTACTGAATGCAGGGCTATTGCCTGACTCTTCTCTCTGGTTTAAAAGCTACTTAGAAAACCGGTCGCAGAGAGTAAAAATTACGGACGCTCTTTCTGACACCCTGCCTGTGTGCTTGGGTGTTCCACAGGGATCCATACTGGGCCCCTTCTTTTTAGCCTTTTCTTAAACTCCCTCCCTTACCACTGCTCTGAGCAGATCATACTATATGCCGATGATGCTGTTGTATTCTCCACTCACAAAGATCCTGCAACTCTTCAACACAACCTTCGACTTGGTTTCAGTTCTGTAGAGACATAGTTTCTTAATCATAAACTGGTCCTCAACCACAAGAAAACCAAATCTATGCTCTTCTGCAGCTCTCATAACCCACACAAGCTACACCACTTGGCTATCCCACCACCCAGGGGAACACTCTAGATCAGGTGGGGTCCTTCAAATACTTAGGGATACAGCTTGACCCTAATCTCTCCTATGGACTTCATGTGGATAATGTAGCTAGAGCTGCTAATACACGGCTTGGTATCCTCTACAAACAGAGACCACACCTCACGCCCAGAAGCTTTGAAGGTTGCAGTCCCTGCGCTCTGTATGATCTCTGTAATAGACTATGGTCTCATCATTTATGGCTCGGCCACAACCACTTAACCCATAGATGCCTCTCAACTGCCTTTAAATAAGGCATGTCGGCTCATCACTGGTGCTCACCGCTCACCCACACATGTGACCTGTACACTCAGACCGCCTGGCTCCAACTATCAAACCGCATAAAGTTTCACCTGCTCCATGGTGAAAAAAATCTACCTTGGCCTTGCACCTTCTGGGGTCTCAACTCTGTTACAACACCGAATTAACAAACGGTGCCTTAGGAGATCCACGCTATAGCTACTGAAAGTCCCTCACTGGCACACTTCACAGGGACAACACTGTTTTGCTTAACGAGCACCACTCTGGTTCAATGGCCTCAGCCCCACCATCTCCTCTGCCCCAACAATTGGTATGTTTAAAACTAGGCTCCGGGACTATCTCACTACCAACAGCTCCTGTGACTGCCCAACTTAACCTTGTTTCTCCACTTCCCTTCCCTTCCTGCTCTAGTGGTCCCCCCCTCCCCTCCTCACTGGATTCTCCCCTCACATCTTGGTATACCCAATGCTGCACTTTTCACCCTCTCCCCACCCTTTCTACATCCCCCCCAGTCCCTCTCCCTATGACTCTGGCACTTCTTATCTGTTGTCTGTTTTCTCTGACAAATGCCGCTGGCTGTCTTGCTACAGTGCTACCCTTGAATTGTATTAATCTGTACTCTGTTTGCAATGTCCACATTGTTGTAATGTCTGTCTTGATGTTCTCCATAATTTGTATTTCTCTGATGTGGAACCTTTGTAAAAGAGCCAAGGCTCAAAGGTATTTGTAATCCTAGACTTGATAATTAATTAATTAAATGAAGAAATTAGAGCCATACTTGTATGGGCAGTATTTTGTGATGCAGATTGACCACAACCCCCTGGTTTGGCTGATGCAGATGGGAAACAGTAATGGCAGACTACTAAGATGGAGTCTTGCTTTACAAGGGTATGATCTAAAAATTGTACATAGGGCTGGAGTGAAGAACAAGAACTCCGATGTGCTGTCTAGGGTCTATGAGAAGTGAACTGATTTGGGAAGCTCATCCCATGTAGGGATACATCCCCCAAATTCAGTCTAGGTGGGGAGGAGTGTGACGTAGACAGCCCGTTCCGAGTACTGTATAATATTTTTTTTTATATAAAATGTATTAATGATAGTCTCTGCTGAAAAATCAAATGCTCAAGGAATGACCTCACTCATCTCCCCCCCCCCCCCAGATTTCAGCTGACCGATGCAGGCCAAGAGAACTGCTGACAGCATGCATCACATACTCAGTTTTTAGAGACAATGTGTTACCTGGAAGACTTTAATCAAGGATACTGTTTCTCTGAGTTAATTACAGAGTTGTAAAAGTTAACTTTGCTAAGAGGGAAAATCATAAAAAAAGGTTTATGACGTTGAAGAGAAAACACAGGTTATTACACAGAGGTGAGAGGTCATAAATGCTCATATGAAGCCTGTGTGAGGAGGGTACAGCATTAGATCAAAGAAAGTGTAATTTGAAACTTGAGTTATGCTAAGGTTGCAGAATTAATACTTTGAAATTACATCCTGTGGTTGTATAGAAATATATATTTTTTTGATATTTTGACAGAGGAGGAGCTGGATGACCTCATCCAAAAGGGGTTGGCAAATACAGCTTGTAAAGATTATTCTGTTTTCACTACAGACACATTTTGACCTGGACTCTGACCATGCAACATCTTGGGGAGCACTTAAGCAATTATTTAGAGACTAAGTACTGAAGCAGGAATTTGCACTATTTAAACCTTGTTTCTTTTTAAAAGATTTGTATGTCTTTTGATATGAGTTCTTCTGTGTTTTGTGTTTCACATTTTTTTTTTTTTTTTAACTATTTTAGTAAAATTATTTTTAGAACTTACTTGGTCTGTCTTTGACTTCTTTTTATTTTGTAAGAAAAGTCCATGGTCATACCAGACAATAGACATAAGTTTGAATGGTGGTATCAAACTGGAAAGAGAAGCGTTAAATCTGAGGTCTTTATTAAAGTTTTAAAGGGTTCATCTCTGAATACCTGGTTAGGTGCCCATAGGCAAAGATATCTGGCCCCCCAAAGACAGATACACCTAAGCCTTGCACTGGGTATGCTACCAAGAGGTTAACAGTTTGAATCCCTCCAGAACTGGAGACCAAAGTATGATCCGAACTCACAAAAACAGACAAGAGGGTTACCTTATCTGTTGCACTGTTCACAAGACTGCGCTCAGAGGTTGGCACTTTGAGAGAAGAGGGCCTGATCTGCTGAGTGGGTTTGTGACAGATTCAGCTGTCAGCAATTCTGTGCTTCTCAGGCAGTCCCAAATTTCTCAACAGAACAGAGTTTCCTGGCAGCAGTTCATGTGCCTTCATCCATCCACAGCCAAGCTGTAGGTGGCATTTAACTGATCTTTCAATCTTTGTACACACTGGAGGTAAGTCTCTGGCCTAGCTCCATCGGCAGAGACACCAAAACACATGTCCACAGGAAGTCTGGCTTCCCTGCCAAACATCAGCAATATGGAGAGAATCTGGTGGTGTTACTTTTGATGCAGTTGTACGCATGGACTAGTTGTGCGTGGACTTGTTGACTCCACTCCCTCTTTTCCTTTGGGTCCAATGTACCTAGCACGTTTAGTAGGGTTCCGCTGAACAGCTCAGGCTGAGTTTCACCATGAGGGTGATGCGTGGTGGTTTGTGACTTGGTTGTTCCCCAGAGGGGCAGCACTTCTTTCACTAGGTGTTTTTTGAGATCTCTACCTTGGTCTGAATGGCTCTGCTGTGGGGCTCCATAGTGTACAAACAGTTTTTTAACTAGGAGTTCTGCCACAGTCGTTGCCTTTAGGCCCTTTGTTGGACATGCTTGGGCATATGTGAAGAAGTGGTCAGTTACTACAAAGATGTTTGCAATGTCTTAAAAGTCTATGCCTACCAGCTCCACAGGTGCACCTGTAAAGAACAGTTACGTATGAACTTACTGTAACAGCAGAGCTTCGAGGGGATCTCAGTCATCAGGTTACACCATAGGAACCTTCGCCGGAGGTGGGGAATCCACACAGAAGATTTTCAGCAGTACAATATGGGCCGCCAACCCTATATAGGTGTGGGCGGCCCCACTCCCTCCTCAGTTCTTTCCCTCCAGAGATGAAGGGAGCAAGGCTGACGCCCTGGGGAACCGAGGAGAGACCAAGAGACACGGCTCTAGACAGAAATAATGGAATACAACGGATAGCTAGGTCCTGAACAGAAGCCCCAAAAAAGGGGGATGGTGGGAGGGAAATCATACCAGATGACGGAGATCCCCTCCAATATCTACTGTTACGGTAACTGTCCTATCTTCTTCGGGGAGATCTCAGTCATCAGGTTACACCGTAGTAATGAGTACCCAGCAGTAACAAGTGAAAAACAAAGTCCAGGAGGTTGGATCTCCATAAACGCAAGACAGGAGTCCTTGTAGCACAGCCCTGCCAAATCCTGCACAGGCTCAAGGCAACGTCCAGACTGTAATGCTTGGTGAAAGTGTGGACTGTACTCCAGGTGGCAGCAGTGCAAATATCAGCAGCTGAGACCCCCTTGAAACAAGTCACCGAGATAGACTTACCTCTGGTAGAATGAGCTTTGACAGCACCAGGCAATTCTTTGCCGTACTTGTTGTAGCAAAACATAATGCAATTTGCCAACCACTTGGATAAACACTGCTTAGAAACTGAAGAGCCCTCTCTACCTGGGGCAAAAGAGAAAAAAAACAACTGCTTAGACTTTCTAGACTCCTTAGACCGAAGCAGATAGTACTTCAAAGTTCTGCACACATCTAGTGTAAGAAGCAGTGCTTCCCCTGGATTGGCACGCTCAGGGAAATAAACAGGAAGGTGGACAGACTGAGTGTAATCTCTGAAACCACCTTAGGCAAAAACCTAGGATTCATGCACATAGACACCCTGTCTTTGTGAAAAATCAAATACGGCTCCTCGCACCAGAGGGCCTGAAGCTCTGAAATTCTTCGAGCAGAAGTAATAGCAACTAAAAGTAATGCTTTCCAAAACAGAAAGCGCAAATTGCAAGTTGCAACTTGACTCAAAAGGCGACAGGGTCAACTTTTCTAAAATAAAATTCAAGTTCCAAGCCGGGGACAGGGGAACGGACTGGGGGTTTCAGATGCAGGATGCCCCTACGGAAGGTAAGGGAAACGTCCAGCTGAGCAATCATGCGGTCACCCACGGGCTCATGATAGGCAGAAACAGCCAAAAGGTGGACCCTGAAGGAGGAATACTGTAGGCTCGAGTCAGACAAAGAAATCAGGTAGTCCAGGACATGCTTCACAGGACAGGTGAAAGGGTCAAGGGAATGTCTGGCAACCCAGATGGCAAACCGTTTCAACTTCATGGCATAAGTGGCATAGCTGGAAGGCTTGTGGGCAGCCACCAGGATGTCTGCCACCCTGTTAGAGACCCTGAACCTGGCAATGGCTATGTCCTCAGGAGCCACGCATGCAGATGGTGGGACATGAGGTTGGGATGGACCAGAGTCCCCCAATTCTGGGTCAGCAGATTCTTGCAAAGTGGCAGAGGTAAAGGAGGTTCCTTTGCCAGCTGCTGAAGCAGAGGGAACCATATCTGGCGGGGCTAGAATGGAGCTACCAGAATCATGCTGGCCCCCTCCTCCATTTGCAGTTTGAACAGCATCCTCCGTACTAGAGGAAATGGGGGAATGCATAAAGAAATCTCCTGCCCCAAGAGAGGGACAACGCGTCTTGCCAGAAAACTCCAGGCCCTGGATCTAGCAAGCAGAAACTGGGCAGTTTTGCATTGAGTGGGGACGCAAAAAGGGCCAATTCTGGACATCCCCACCTGTCGAACAGATCTTCTGCTACGGATGAGAGACGCTCCCATTCATGCATGCTGGACTGAGTCCTGCTGAGACTGTCCTCCAGGGTGTTTAAAATGCCTAGTACGTGGACCACTGAGTATGTCAGATTGTGCTCCATTGCCCAATACCACAATCTCATGGCCTCCCTGCAAGGGAGTTACAAGTGAGTCCCGCCCTGCATGTTGATGTAGCAGACAACACTCAGGTTGCCAGACTGCACCAGCAGCTGGCCTGGAGCCAGATGCTCCTGAAAAGCCTGCAATGCATAGAGCACCGCTCTCATCTCCAGGACACTGATATGCAGGGTGGCTTCCCACTGAGACCAAGAGCTCTGTGTTTGAAAAGGACTCAGGTGTGCTCCCCAACCTAGCCCCGAAGCATCTGTGGTTAGAATCTGATGCGGGGATGAGATCTGAAAGGGAACCCCTTGAAAAAGGTTCGAGGGGTCCATCTACCCATGTAATACCCTGTGAACTGGGCAGAAGACCAGGACATGATGGTCTAATTCATCTGTACACTTGTCCCATTACACACTGCAGGTCCACTGAAGGGTGCGCATGTGAAGCCTGGTCAGTGGAACGGTGGGAATGGCCACAGCCATTAACCCCAATAGACTGAGGTACAGTCTGGCAGGGACGTACCGAATCTGGGCAACTTCCCAAGCCTGGGCCACAAGGCATTCCACCCTGTTTTGGGGCAAGAAGGTCTTCCCCTGTTTGGAGTCCAGAACCGCCCCCAATGTACTGCAGTCTTTGGGACGGAACTAGTACCGACTTGGGCAGGCTGCCCGATATGCCCAGAGAACAGAAGAGCTGTAGAGTGCGCTCCAGTCAGCAAGAGCTGCTACCTGGATGGGGCCTTGAGAAGCCAATTGTCCAGGTAAGGAAAGACATACAGTCCTTCTCGTCTGAGAACTGCTGCACCTGCTGCTAAGCATTTGGTAAAGACGCACGGCACAGAGAGCAAGCCAAAGGATAGCACTTTGAACTGGTAATGCTCACTCTGAAATGCACACCAGAGAAACCTCATGAGAGTAGGAAAGACCAAAATGTGCAGGAATGCATCCTGAATGTCCAGTGAACAGAGCCCGTCCTGGGTCTTGAGAAGGAGCATGAGGCCTGGCAAAGTTACACAGAAACACAGACTTCGACGAGAGATAAGGACCGCTTGGGCCCACCCAGTCTGCCCATTTCCCCACCTTTCGGATAAGCTGCAGATCCTAGTTAACCAACAGCCTACTTCCTCCTACCCCCCACTAGAACCACCCCCCACTAGAATTGCCTTATGTCTGTACCATGCATTCTTGAATTCCCCCACTGTTTTTGACCCCACTGCCTCCTCTGGAAGGCTTTTTCATGTGTCCACCACCCTCTCTGTGAAAAAATACTTCCTCATGTTGCCCCTGAGCCGTTTCTCTCCATCTTCAAATTGTGCCCCCTTGTTCTTGCACATCTCTTTTTCTGAAAGATGCTACCCTCTTGGACTCTGTCGATTCCCTTGAGGTACTTGAAAGTTTCTATCATGTCCCCCCTCTCCCTCCTGTCCTCTAGAGTATACATATTAAGCTCCTTTAGTCTCTCTTCCTATGTCTTCTGGTGCAGACCCTGCACCATTTTAGTTGCCCTCTTCTGGACTGCCTCCATCCTGTCTATGTCCTTGCGGAGATGGGGTCTCCAGACCTGCATGCAGTATTCCAGATGGGGTCTCACCATCTGCACAGAGGGATAACAACTTCCTGTTTTCTACTGGTGATGCCTCTCCCTATGCATCTCAGTATCCCCACAGCCCACCTTACTGCCATTTCACATTGCTTGCCTACCTTTAGGTCGTCTGATAGACTACCCTCAGGTCCTGTTCCATTTTTGTTAGTACCCCCCACCCCCCGTGTACTCTTCCACAAGATTTTTGTTTCCCAGGTGCATTACCTTGCACTTCTTTCCACTGACTCTAAGCTGCCATACTTTTGACCATTCCTCCAACTTTGCCAAGTCCCTTGTCATTCTTTCCACCCCCCCCTTGTGCATCAACCCTGTTGCAGATCTTTGTGTCGTCTGCAAAGAAGCATACTTTTCGTTCTAGCCCCTCTGCAATGTCACCTATAAAGACATTAAAGAGGACTGATCCCAGTACTGAACCCTGCGGTACCCCACCAGTAACCTCCCTTTTCTTGGAGTGAACTCCGTTTACTATTACCCTCTGTGTCTTGTTGTCCAGCCAATTTGTTACCCAGGCTATCACTCTGGGAACCACTCCCAGGCTGGCTAGCTTGTTTATTAATCTTTTGTGTGGGACTGTGTCAAATGCCTTGCTAAAGCCTAGGTAGGCCACATCCACAGCCCCTCCCTGATCTACTACTTTGGTCACCTAGTCAAAGAAATCTATTAGATTCATCTGACATTACCTTCCTGCTATGAATCCATGCCGCCTTGGGTCCTGCGCCCCACTAACCTCTAGGTACTCAACAATTCTTTCTTTCAGAAGTGAGTCCATAATTTTTCCTACCGCTGAAGTCAAACTAACAGGTCTGTAGTTTCCTGCCTCTGCCTTGCTCCCACTTTTGTGGAGGAGAATAACATCCATCTTCCTCCAGTTCTCAGGTACCACACCATCCTCCCATGATTTGTTAAAAGGGTAGTCAGCTGTGTCACTAGTTCTTTTAGAATTCTGGGGTGAATCCCATTAGGCCCCATTGCTTTGTCCACCTTGAGTTTCAGGAGTTCTTTCAGGACCCTTTCTTCTGTGAATGGACTAGTATCGACCCCATCTAGCCAGAGTGCTTCTATTGTTTGGTTTAAGTACCTCCCCCTCCTTCTCTTTTGTGAATACTGAGCAAAAGTACTCATTCAGGATCTCTGCCTTTTCACGGTCACCCTTTGCCCACCTCCCTTCCCCTTTATTAAGCCTCAATATCCCTCCCTTGGTCTTTCTGTGCGCCCTAATGTACCTATAAAAGGTTTTATCCCCCTTCTTAACAGAGTTGGCTATCTTTTCCTCTGTTTGGGCCTTTGCTATTCTGACTGCCTTCTGCTTTAACTGATACAGTTCCCTGTCCTGCTCCTTGTATGATTCCTTATATGTCCTGAATGCTATCTTTTTCTATCTAACCTTCCCCGCCACCTCCTTTGAGAACCATACTGTTTTTTTCCTTTGTTTTGTTTATTTGTTTCACACAAAGGTTTGTTGCCTCTGTGATGGCAGTTTTGAGTTTTCCCCCATTGTTCCTCCACCCCTCCTTCTTGCCCATTTGCTAGTGCATTCCTTATGCACTCTCCCATTTGGTCAAAGTCAGCCCTCCTAAAGTCCAGTGCCATCACTTTTATATGGCTTAACTCTATGGCTGTGTTTATCGTGAACCACACTGTTTGCTGGTCGCTTGTTCCCAGATGGCTACCCACTTCTAAATCTGAGATCATCTCTTCCTCCCCGTTTGAGAGTAACAAGTCTAAGACTGCTCCCTCTCAAGTGGGTTCCAATACTAGCTGTCTAAGGCATGCTCCCTGTAGGGCATCGAGAAGGACCCTGCTCTTGGATGTGGCTGCAGCCAAATGTGCTCTAGTTCACATTTGGCATATTCAGGTCCCCCATTAATAATTTCACCTCTTTTTGTGCCATTCTAAGGATGCCTTCTATCATTTCCTTGTCCCCTTCCTCTCCCTGAGACAGGGTCTGTGAACAACCATGCGAACTGTGGTGCCATTTCCTGTCTCCAAGGTGACCCACAGTGCCTCCTCTCCTCCCTGTTTACCCTTTAGTTCCGTTGCTTTGATCCCTTCCCTTATGTAGACAGCTACTCCTCCTCTTTTACCTTCCCTGTCCCCCCTGTGTACCCTGGTATGCTGACATCAAAGTCATGGTTCTCTGTGTAACATACCATGTTTCTGTGACTGCCACAATATCCAGCCATCCATCTTCCATTAAGGCCACTAGTTCAGGAAGCTTGTTACCCAGACTACAGGCACTAGTACTCATTTCCCTCCATTTTTATGATGGCCTTGCCCATTGTAGCCCCATCCCTGCCCTTACTGCCTTTGCCTTTTCTCCACTGACCCGTCCTTCTTCCTATCAACTTGTCTACCTTGGTGTTTACTTCATTCACTAACCTGTTTTTGTGGGGGAACGGGAATTCCATGCTCCTTTCAGTAGCTTCCCTTGGCTGGTTTAAAGCTTTCCTATGAAGGCATTAAAACCTATCCTCAAAGACCCTGGTTCCCCTCCTGGACAGATGCAGATCATTGTGCCAGTATAGGCCTGTATCCCTCCAGGTGGACCCCCAGTCCCTAATGAAGCCAAAACCATTGTGCTCCGCACTACTTTTTCAGCCATTCATTGAATCCCATGGTGCAGAGTACCCTAGACTCACTCATGCCATAGACAGCCAGCACCTCCAAGAAGGTTATCGTGTGTACTACTAATTTAAGGCCCCCCTCTCCAACTCCACAAACTCCTCCTGCACTGCTCTGGCCCAATTCCTAGCTAGGTCATTTGTCCATATGTGGACAATGACGTCCAGCTCCTTCTCCCATGCAGCTGCTTCCGCGATCCTCAGGATTCGCTTCCTGTCCCTCCAAGCCATGGTGCCAGGCAGGAACCTTACCTCCCTCTCCCCTCCCTCCCCCAGTTCTACCCCCGTAACAACTGAGTCCCCCACCAGGATCCATTTCCTTCCCCTGTGGGTTCCCATGCCACCCTCCTTTGGGTCTCACTTGTGGAGATTCCCAGCATCCTCCTTGGTTTCCACTGTGAGTGTCTCCATAGAGGAATCACACTCAGCCAGAACGGTGTATGAACTGTGGAGAGGTACAACTGGAAGGATGCGCCTCTGTTCCACCACCCTCACCGAGCCCACTGTGGTACAACCGCTCCTCTTTCTTGGCAACCTCTGAAGCAGCGGCAACAGTCTTGGTGGTCCCTGGTTAGAGAAGGAGGTTCCCCCTACTCCTTGCTAGTTCGGCCAGGAGATGGGCAACCTTCTCCCTCAGACCAGAAGTGCCTGCAAATAGGGCAGCATCGCAGCCTTCAGAGTGTCTCTCAGAAGACTGGTACCCCACAGCCAGTGCACTGCATCACTCCCCACATGTCTCACCCTTCCTGTTTAATTTTTTTTTGTCTTTTTTGTTAGTGTGTGGGTGCGTTTACCCTCTATGCAGTGTGCGTGGCTGCTTAGGATATGACAGGTGTATGTCCTTTGCCCTTTTGAGGAAGTGATGTCAGAACTCCTGGTATAAAGTAAATTACTTTTTTGGGGTGTGCAGGGTGGGGGGCCCAAGCCTGTATCCTCCAGAAACAATCAGCTACAGCTCTGACCCACTACCCCGGCGAGTGCTTTCCTTCCTTTCAGCAAGACAACTTGCACAACAATCTACCAGAAAATATACCCTGCACAAAACAATTTAAATCACAGAAAAATAAAGCAGATGAGTCCAATACTTATGATGTAAGCATCTCCTGACACAACCTTATACCAGAACATTTTGTACTGGACAAAGAGATTGAGCTCCTTCAGATCTAAAATGGGTCTCAGATCTCCAGTCTTTCTGGGGACAAGAAAGAACCTGGAATAAAACCCCTGGTTTCTTTGTTACCTTGGCACCAATTTGATTGCCTGCTTGAGCAGAAGAGACTGTACTTCCTCCTAGAGGACAGACAAGTGGGCCGGGGGATAGCTGGAGGGTGGGGGAGGGGTTTCTGGAGGCTGTTGGATGAGCTCCAGAGCATGACCTGTCTCTAAGTTCTGCAGGATCCATGCATCTGAAGTTATGGTTCTCCACTGATTCAATTGGAGGGAGAACAGACCTCCGACCACCACCTCCTGGGTCTGAGCCAGAGGAGAGGGGTCTGGCAAGTAGTCAAGCTCCGAGGGGACCGGCTGAGGAGGCTGTCCAGTCATTTCTGGGATGCTCTACCACTCTTGGCATTGATGTAAGCATGCCTGGGCTCTTCGCCTCTGGGTATGAGGGCTTGAACCTAGACTATTGGCTTGTCTATGGAAGTGCGGCTGCCCTCTACCATGGGATTGAGTGTGGGAGACAGAATGCACAGACTTAATGGCTGTACCAGAGGCCTGCAAATCATTAATAAGGTCCTGGACATCAGGGCCGAAGAGCTTGGTGCCCCTGAAAGGGGCATTAAGCACTTTGTTTTGCACATCTGCTTCAAATCCAGAAACCCTGACCCAAGAGTGCCTACAACGGCATATGCCCGTGGCAGCTGCCCTGGCCACTGAGTCGGCCAAGATGTACAGGGCCCTGAGGAGATGTATGCTGACATCTTCCACAGTTTTTAAACACTGGAGCAATTATTGCTTCTGGGAACCATCTGGAAGGGCCTCAGTGGCAGCCTTGCCCTTTCTCCAGTTGGCGTTCTGGAATTTAACCATATGAGATAGATAGTTTACAATCCTGAGGCCCAAAGTGGAGGAGGCATAAACTCTTACTCCAGAGGTCAATCCTGCAGGATTCCTTATCTGGGGGAAGGGAACTAAGGTGCTTAGGCACTTTAGACCCGTCATGGGCTGCTTCGATGACCACAGAGTCAGTTTTGGCTTGGGCAGGAAAAACAGGAAGGCCCTGGGGGACATTGTAAAGCTTATCTGCGAGGAATAATCTTAGGGGGAGATTCAGGCACCTTCAGGAAGTCCACGAGGTCTTTCTTGGTGACATCCTCTTCCTCCTCCTCCTCAAGCTGGAAGCCCATAGTGGCAGACAATTGCTTCATGACATTAAAAAAGGTAGCATCCTCAGGAGACCTTGGGGTATGCTTGACTAAGACCTCACTGGCTGAAGAGGCAGTGGATCTGTCAGAAATTAGGATTTCCTCCTCTTCCTCTATAGTATCCAGGAGGATGAGCTCAGGATGGTACTCCTCCTCGACGTCGACCTCCTCGTCCGGATCTGTCGTCAGTGGTCCCCAGGGAGCCTTCCATGAATGACGAACAGGTGTCAATGATGGGGTTGGCGGCGGCAGAGCCGGTGATGGTCTACTCAAGGCAGTGTACTGCTGAACGAGTATGTTAGTGGATTTGACTAGTACTTCATTCAAATCCATAGTCATCATCAATGGAGGGGGGATTCGCACGCTGAAATCTGAGATAGGTCTTAGATCCCTCGTCTTTTTGGGAACCAAAGAAGAAGTGAGAGTAAAATCCCCTTCCTGTTTGTTCTGGTGGAACTCACACTATGGCTGCTTTTTGCAGTAGAGCTTAGACCAGATGTTGTTGGCCTGACGGGTAGTACGACCTTTCCAGAGGGTTGGAGGGAGGTCTCTCCAGGAACTCTATCAAGTGACCTCTTTCTATGAGTTGAAGAACCAATGCATCTGTGGTGATGGCTTTCCACCCGTCCAAGTGGAGGCCAAATCTTCCCCCCCACTAGTTCCTTTGTGGGACTAGGAGGGAGAGGTGGTGGGGCACGGGAAGTCAGGACATGGAAGGGGTTGCTTTTCCCCCAGAGGCAGTTTTGGGAAACTTGGCCTGGGGGGCTTGGGCACCGGAACCTGGGGAGCGACATTTGGTCTGTCGTCTGCCCTGGTTCTGCTTAATCCATTTCCGCTGGTGGCGAAATGGCTGCTGCCGTTGTTTTTTGACCCGAATGGTACATAGAACGGACATCCTTCAAGGATTTGCCACTCTCCTGCAGCTCAGTAATAATGTCTTTGGCGTCGCAGCCCAACAGAGCTGGACCCCTGAATGGAGCGTCCAGAAGAGAACTTTGCACGTCTTGAGCTAACCCCACCAGGCGGTTGCTTAGGCTGCCTGAGGCAGATGACAGTAGCTGCATCTTGCCACCGAGTCGTAGGTGGCACGGAGGGCATGGCAGCAGGATGACTTGCGCATCCCAACCTTTTCCAGGAGTTTGTTCCTGAGCTGCTCATCAGGAATTTCCTGTAGATCTTTTTCCAAATCTGATAAGGAAGATTGTTGGAAAGCCACCATATGGGCTACATAATTTAAGGTGCGAATAGCGCAAGTGGAAGAGGCATAGATCTTACGACCGTACTGGTCCATCTGCTTAGACTCCTTTTTGGGGGGTGGGGGTTGCACTAAGATGTTTGGGTTGGGCCGATCTATCATGGGCAGCCGTGATCACAACAGAATCGGCCTTAGGCTGGGCAGTTAGGTGGGAACCCCCTTCCGGAGGATGGTAGGTCCTATCGGCCTTCTTGGAGACCGTCGGTATGAAGAGTTGCTGCCAGATGGTGGACATAAGGTCTTCATGCAGCCCCGTCCAAGGGGGAATGGGGAGGGGGTCCTTGTTGACTAGGTCCATGTGCTCTGCCAACCACCTGCGTTTGGGGTCCAGTTCTTGGGAACTGAAGCTGTTATACTGCGTTAGGTCGAAGGATACAGATCGACGGCAGGAAAGAACTGGAGGGTGGGTGGGAAACCGCCCCTTTTATAGTCACGCTGACGTCTGTCACCTGACACCGGGGGCGGTCCCCGCCGATGACTGCTGGCTACAAATTTGCCGTGCAGTCCTGACGCCAGGGGGCGCAATCCTATACGTGAAGACCTACCGCAAGAACCCTCTCGAAGTAAGATCTAAGTTTACTAAAGGGGCTGTCCTCTGTGGTGGAGTTTTTCATCTCACACATTTGTTGTGAGACTTGTAATATTGTTCCACAGCACTCCCAATACATGGCCAATACAAACGAGCATGAACAAGATCCAAGGTTCACTCACTTCAAGGGTGTCCCATGCCACTGTGCATGGCACTCAACACAACTTTAATGAACTTTGATGGCAAGACTAATTGCAGCTTTGGAAAACCCTGTGATCTTTGGATTTCTAGGCAGAGCAAGTTATCTTTGGTTTTTAACTTGGGTCACTCTCACAGTAGCAACTTTGTGTTGTGATCAGTGGTATGTACTTGAGTGGCATCACCCCTTTCTTCAGGGTGAAAACAATGTCTTTCAAGCAAGGGTCCATTCTCTGCTCTCTCTCTCTCTGCAAACCCTGGGGAGTTAATTGCATGACAGTGGTCAAATCTAGTGCAGTCAAGATGGTGACAGGCATTGGGTAAACAGTCGCCAAGGCTATCTATGGGATGATGAGCATCTGAGGTGGACTGTGGCTCATCTGTTTCAAACATTTTACACAGTGCTTTAACAGACTGTTCTGGGATTTGCACCCATGTTTGGTTGTCTGTGGATGATGCATATGATTGTCTTAATAGGACATCAGCATCCACATGATTTAAACCAGGTCTGTACTCTACACAATGGTCACAGGTTGCCAAAGCGGATAACCATCTGTGTCTGGCAGCATCTAATTTTACAGATGTTTTTTACATATGTCAAAGGGTTGTTTTCTGTTCTGACAGTGATGTGATCCCCGTACAAGTATTCATGAACCTGGCCCACTTGAGTGCAAGGAACTCCAATATGTGGATGGAGCAGTTCCTTTCTGATATGTTCAAGCTCCTACTGGCAAAGGTGACTGGTCTCAGTCCTTCAGGATAACCATGATAAAGAATAGCACCAAGTCCGCAGAGGCTTGCGTCTGCATGTAGAACATAGGGATTTCAGTGTATGCTAGCACTGGTGCATTTGTCAGATGGCAGATGATTTTTTGGAATGACTTACCACACTGAGCATCCTATCTCTGGACATCTGGGCTACCTGGCTTGAAATACTTTACGGTTGGATGTGTAACTATGGAGTACTTTTTGCCTTTGTTTGTTGGCAAGTAATCCGGGTTAGATTCAGCAATGGTCTCACCACTCTGGTATAGTCTTTAAAGATCATGTACAATACTCAGCAGCGTTCTTCAGACTCAACACAGAAGTACAGAACACCTTTCTAAGTGGTGTCCTGTCAATGCTGTGCAGTGTCTGTTACGACACTGTATTTTAATTTAGTTCAAATTGTTGCCCTGTTTGGTTATGCAGTCCCCAATCTACACAGATGCTCCACAGATGATGTCCCTAGTGTGATTACATCATATGGTGTGTAAGGGGGGACTGTGAAGGAGGGACTAACAGTACAGAGTGGTACTGTCTTTGCTGTCTTAGTAAACAAAGAGATAGAGTAATGACTTGAGTGTAATTTAAATTACCCCCCCACTCTATTATTTTGTATACCCACGTCTTTTTCAATGGTAAATTGAACTTACATAACATGTCCGATTCTTCAGCACCCCCCCCCACTGAGTACTTCTGTTAGTCGGTACCTGCGCAAGCACGATCCGAAGACCCACCTCTAACAACATTCCTGAGCAGCCTGAAGAGTCATGCCGGAGTTAATTTCCATATTGGAAGCTTGTTAGGTAAAACAGTTTTTTTCTACAGAAAAATTAATGCTGGATGCAGGAAAGCAATCTGTTTCTTGAACCGAGTGCTACAATCCTTACAATTCACTGTGAAAATATTGAAGCTGTGGCTCTGTGCATGCGCTCCACTGTCGACGCTGGTGGGCATGCGAAGAGCCACGGCAGATGCTGGAGTGCATGCGAACACCCACTGCTTCAATATTTCCACAGTGAATTGTAAGGACTGTAGCGCTCTGTTCAAGAAACAGATTGCTTTCCTACGTCCAGCATTAATTTTTCTGTCGAAAAACCTATTTAACCTAACAATCTCCCAATGTGGAAATTAGCTCCGGCACGACTCTTCAGGAACACTGTTGGAGGCGCGTCCTCTGAATGTGCTCGCGCAAGTACCGACTAACAGAAGTACCGGGAGGAGATCGACCATGTTATGTAAGAAAAAAATACTCACCATAGTAATGTTGTTTCTTCTAATGGAGTCTTGCTGTATTCAGACATAATGCAGTTAGCCCCAGCACTTCAACTGCCCCGGAGAGGAAAGAGTTAACTCTATGCAGAAGCATAGAACGTTGAGTTCGAGCTCGGTTTTCAAACCTCTGTCTGTGGTACTTCCCAGTGTAACCATCAGATTCTTATGAGCTAACTAGTAATTAAAGTATGGAAATTGTTCAAATATAGCCAAAGGGCAAAATATATCTTCTTGGGCTCCAAAAGACTCAGGTCGAGAACCCAAGAAGGAAAGGTAGTGACACTATTTAGTAAAACACCAGAAAAAATAACAACATCTACCCCACCCAAAAGGGAGGGTACAAGGTACACCCCTGAGGTGCAACACTGTACCTGCCAGCCCACTTCCCAAAACAAGGTAAGACTCCATTAGAAGAAACAACATTACTATGGTGACTAATTATTTCTTCAAACAACATGAAGTCTTGCTGTATTCAGACATAATGCAGACTACCAAGCAGTTCCCTATGGAGGAGGGAATGCAGAACCTACTTTGGGAAGAGGCTCTGCAGTACTGCTGTACCAAACCTAGCATCACTCCTAGCCTGGATGTCCAGGGAATAATGCTTGGTGAAAGCATGTACTGTTTCCCAGGTGGCTGCTTTACAGATCTCTAACAAAGGTACATCTCTGGCTGCAGCTACAGAAACAGCTGTATCCCTGGTCGAGTGAGCCCTCAGGCTTGAAGGGGGCGTCCTACCCAACTTGTCATAACAAAATTGTATACAAGAAACAATCCACCTGGCAATAGTTCTCTTAGTGGCAGGCTTACCCTTTCCCACTTCACCATAAGTGAGAAACAATTGAAGACAGTTATTTCTATGTGCCTTAGTATGCTCAATGTAGTAGCTAAGGGCCCTCTTGACGTCCAGACTGTGTAACCTTCTTTCACCTGAAGAAGAAGAATGGTCAGTGAAAAACACAGGGAGAGACACAGACTGGTTCAGATGAAAATCTGAAACCACTTTTGGCAAGAACTTCCTTTTGGTTCTGAGGACTACTTTGTCCCTATGGAAGGAGATGAAGTCAGGTTCCACTGACAGAGCCTGTAACTCACTAATCCGCCTGGCAGAAGTAATAGCTACCAGGAACACAGTTTTCCAGGTCAAGTACTTCAATTCGGCCAAAGCCAGAGGTTCAAAGGGTGGCTGCATTAGCTGAGCTATGCAGACATTAAGATCCAAAGGCAGAGTGGGCTCCCTAAAGGGAGGGTTAATGTGAACCAGACCTTTGAAAAACTTTCTGAAAACAGGATGAGATGCCAGGGAAGAGCCCTTCCCTGCTGAGAGGAATGCAGAGACAGCTGCTAGATGAACCTTCAGAGTGGCAGGCCTAAGGCCTAAACCATTGAGATGAACTAGATAGTCTAAGGTTGTGGAAATGTCTGCAGAATCAGGCAGGATGCCTTTATGAGAGCACCAAATACAGAACCTTTTCCATTTGGAGCTGTAAGTTTTTCTAGTGGAAGGTTTCCTAGAGAACTTCAGAATATCCAGAACTCCCTGAGAAAGATGTAGAGCTGCATATTCTAACTCTTCAGGAGCCAGGCGTTGAAATGGAGAGACTGGAGATTGGGGTACCAGATCCGCCCCTGGGAGGAGGACAGGAGATTGTATGTCCTGGGCAGAGACAGGGGACGTGACACTGACAAGGATGGCAGTAGAGGATACCAAGGCTGTCTGGCCCAATCTAGAGCCACCAGTATCACTGTGCAGGGTTGAGTCCTGATCTTGAATAGAACTCTGGACAGCAGAGGGAAGGGAGGGAAGGCATAGAGAAACCTGCCTTTCCAGTCCAAAAAGAGAGCATCCTGGGGAACCATCCCCAGGACTGGAGGTCTGCAACAAAACAGAGGAAGTTGATGACTGTCCGGTGCTGCAAAGAGATCTATCTCTGCAGTGCCCCACCTGGAGAAGATGACCTTCAGTATGTGAGGATCCAGGGACCATTCGTGGTGTCCCTGTGAAATTCTGCTCAGAGCATCTGCTAGTATGTTGTCCTTCCTTGGAAGGTGAACTGCTACCAGAGAAGTTCGCAGAGAATAGGCCAGAGACCACAGCTTCATGGCTTCTGTGCACAAGGCCGAGGACTGAGTGCTTCACTGCTTGTTGATGTACCACATTGTGGTGGTGGTGTCCATTCTGACTTGGACCACCTTGCCCTTGACTGAATCTGAGAAGCTCTGCAGGGCTAGGAAAACTGCCCTGAGTTCCAGGAAATTGAAATGAAGGAAAGATCCCTGTGCAGACCAGAGCCCTTGAGCTGTCAGGGCTCCCAGGTGGGCTCCCCACCCTAGGAGAGAAGCATCCGTAGTTAAAACTACTGATGGGACTTGAGGGAGAAATGGAACCCCTGGTCTGAGGTTGTCCTGGTCCAGCCACTACTGGAGAGCTTGGACCAGAGTCTGAGTCACTGGAATCAGTTTGGTAAGTGAATCCTTCTTTTGAGACCAAAAAGACCTCAGATGAAACTGAATGTCCCTCATCTGGAACCTTGCTCCCTGCACCACTGCCGTGGAAGCTGCCATGTGGCCCACGAGCTGGAGGAACTGTCTTGCTGGGTGGGAGACCTGGGGTCGAAGTGAGGAAGCGAGATCCACTAGGGCCTTTACCCTTGCCAGGGGAAGGAAGGCTTTTGCTTGTACAGTGTCCAACTCTATGCCTATAAAGGTGAGAAGCTGAACTGGTTCGAGTACAGACTTTGGAAGACTGAGAAGAAAACCCAAGGAGCTGAGTAGGTCCTGGGTAGTTTGAAGAGCTGACTTGACCTATAAATGAGACTGACCCACTAACAGCCAGTCGTCCAGATACGGAAAGATGGTGATACCCTGTCTTCTGAGGTAAGCCACCACTACTGCAAGGCACTTTGTGAACACCCTTGTAGCTGATGTTAGACTGAATGGCATGGCTCTGAATTGGTAATGGCCTGAAGGCAACTCAAACCGGAGGTATTTTCTGTGGGAGCACCTGATAGGAATACGGAAGTAGGCATCCTTGAGGTCCAGAGATGCTAGCCAATCCCCTGGCCTTAGAGAGGGGAAGGATTATTCCCAGAGTTACCATTTTGAATTTGGGCTTTGAAATGTGTTTGTTCAGATACCTTTGGTCTAGGATGGGTCGCCACTCCCCTGTTTTCTTTGGGGTAAGGAAGTACCTGGAATACAGCCCTTTTCCCTTGTGCTGAGTAGGAACCTTCTCTATAGCTCTGAGAGCTAGAAGAGAGGAAACCTCTGCCTCTAGGGCAAGGGTTACTAAGACTGATGCAGGTGGAAAAGACTTGGCCCTTCTTTTTGGAAATTTTCTGAAGTTGAGGGCCATTCCCTGGCTTACTACTTCCAGGACCCACTTGTCTGAGGTCACAGACTTCCAGGCCTGGAAGTAGTAAGCCAGCCTGCCTCCTACTGGAAATGGGGAGTCGACCTGGGCTGACATCAGGGTGTCTCCTTGGCAGGAGCCTTAGACTGAGAGGAGGAGGGAGTAGCCCTGTTCATCCCCCTCCTGCCCCTCCCGCAGAAAAAAAACCTTTGTGGGTAAGAAGAGGAGGCCTGGGCTTGGTAAAAAAGGCCTGTGAAAAGGCCTGCCCCTGCCCTTGGACTGCTGCTTTTGAGGAGTGGCTTGCCTTTCATTAGCTTGTGCACTCCTGTAAGTTGTCCTGTATTCGTCCATTTTCTTCAAGTAAGCCTCTGTCTGCTCCCCAAACAGAGAGTTACCAACTACAGGAAAATCCACAGCCTTAGACTTGGTGTCCTGTGATAGGCTAGTACCTCTAAGTCAAGCATGCCTCCTGAGAGACACAGATGTAGCCATGACTCTGGATGCCACATCGTTGGAGTCCACAGCAGCGTGAAACTGTACTTTGGATGCCTCAATTCCATCTGCAGCCACCTCCTCCAGCTCTTTGGCTAGCTGGGGTGAGGCCTGTTGAGCCAGTTTCAGAACCGTATCCCGCCTGGACTTCTGGTACCTGGCTGTATAGGCCATATAATTTGCCTGCCTGAGTCCCAAAGAGGATGCCAAGTATAGTTTTTTGGCCATGGCATCAACTTTCCTGGAGTCCTTGTCTGGGGGGTGTGAAGCCAAAGGAATGTTTGCCCTGTTACAGGCTGCAGCCTGCACTACCTCAACATGGCTGCAATGTGAATAAAGGAACTCTGCAGCTGAGCCTGATAACATATACATCCTGTCCATTCTTTTATCTACAGGAGGTAAAGAGTTAGAAGTCTGTAGAATCTTGTGTCTGTTTCCCCAAGGACTTATTAAGAGGGATAGACAACCTTTTGGACTCTGGGATGTCCATCACCTCCACAAAAATCAGGCTCTTCTTCCTCCTCAGCAGCTTCAACCATAGGGAGCTGGAGGGTTTGGGCCACCTTCTTGTAAAACAAGAAGTGTGAAGGGGACTCAAGAGAGCCTGGGAGGAAAGATATCAGAGGACCTGTCTGGGGAGATGTCTGGTTCAATGGGCACATCCAGACCCCCTGGTCATCGTCATCATTGTCGGGATAATCTTAGTCTCCCTCCCACTCCTCATAGAAAGCATCCAGACCATGATACAAAGGATCCGGTTCCGACCGAACTGACTGCCTAACCAGCGGTGCCGGGTCGGACGGAACCGGGCGATACGATTGGACAATACTAATCGCTTTAGCTATCTCACCCGCGGTTGGAGTATGCGGTACTGGATCCGAACCGGCAGACTTTCGTTTCTTTTGTGGAACCGACCCTCAGAGTCGGCTCCTCCTTTTTGCCTGAGGAGAGTATCGCCCAGGTTAGTAGGCACCCTACTCAGGTTACGGCGCAGCTTGAACTGGGCTGGCCATCCGGATCCACCGGACTCTCGGCCTCCCTTTCCCTCAACCTACTCAGTCTTTTTCTAGAGTGGTTTGGGAAAGTTTTACATATTGGCAGTCTTACTGGGTGGTCAAACCCCAGACAATAAACTACAGATGAGGTGGGGTCGGCCTTGGCAAAGGCTTCCCCACTCAGTACAGTGTTGAAACCCAGTGGACGGTTTTCTTTGGGTTTCTCAGACAGCAACCTACCAAAATTACCCTATAGAAGCTTTCAAGCCAGGAAATACAACGATTGGTAACAACTAAATTATCCGCAGCGTTTGAAAGAACCGAAAAAGCCCGGTTCTTTTGAAACCGATCGGTACCGGAACACCATACTAATCCCAGAAAGATATTATTTAAAATTAGAGAATTCATAATGTCAGTTCCTAACCGGACCGACTGAAAAGAACCACAGTTAAATAAAATTAAAACATAGTCACTACCTATCTACAACACTACCTGTACCGTAGACAGAGGCTGGAAATCCGAAAAAACAATAAAGAAATGGTTTTTAAAACCGAACGCTTTACTATACCGAACCAAGAATCTGATGGTTACACTGGGAAGTACCACAGACAGAGGTTTGAAAACCGAGCTCGAGCTCAACGTTCTATGCCTCTGCACAGAGTTAACTCTTTCCTCTCCAGGGCAGTTCAAGTGCTGGGGCTAACTGCATTATGTCTGAATACAGCAAGACTTCATGTTGTTTGAAGTTCAACTTATCACTGAAAGAGATGGGGATATACAAAACGATAGAGTGAGGGGGGTAATTTCAACTACGCTCAAGTTATTACTCTTATTTCATTAAACCACTTACTAACACAACAAAGACATCACCGCTCTGTACTGTCAGTCCCTCCACAGTTTCGCTTGCACTCCAAATGACGTCATCATGCTAGATGTCCTTTAGGCAATGCAGCAGGAAATACAAACAGAAGGCAGTACATAAACTGTGGAGTATGTGAGGGAATTCATCTTAATTTTCTTGGTATTCAGGCAGCACAGACCAGAAATCATGGCAGAGGAACACTGAGCAGCCTGTCAGTGAATTACAAACAGCAGCACATTGAATTACATGGAGAACTTTTGCACATGATCTTTAATGAAGCATCCGTAATATCCACAGATGCCTTGGAAATGCTGTAGGTCTTTACGTTTCTTTGGCTGCATGGCCAGTGGCCAATGCTTCAGCTTTGCTTGGATCTGTACGAATTCCTTGAGCTGATACACTATATCCCACAATAGTATTTACTGATAGAGAGTCTGAGCCCTAACTCTTCTAGTCGATCTAGCCCCTTGATCTGACGAGCCTCGTGCGCCTCGAGGGTCTTTCCACACACAATGACATCATCATGGTAGACCAGGCACTCTAAGAGGTTCATGTCTTCAATGGCACATTCCATGAGATACTGGTATGTTGCTGGGGTGCCAGATATGCCTTGGGGCATAGAAGGAACTCACAGAAGCCAAGTGGGCTGATGAAAGCAGTTTTCTCTCTAGCCTCAGGAGCCATCAGGATCTGGTAAAACCAGCCCCCCAGATCCAGAACTGAAAACCATTTGCTTCCATGGAGACAATTTAAAGCATCCTAAATCCTCAGCATTGTATACTTATTATTTATTTATTTAGATTTTGGTAACTGGGTGAGCCCACTGAGACCTGATGATCTGGTGTGGTTTGCTTATTCAAAGTCCTACATTCGTCGCACATGCAAACTGTAGCCATTTTGCTTGCACACGGCTGTGACAGGAGTGGCACACGGGCTTCCAGATTCTTGAATTATTCCTGCTGCAAGCAGTTCCAGAAGATGTCTTCTCACATCATTGTCTGCTGAGGCCAGGCGAAGGGATCATTCTGGAAAAGGGTTATCATCATGCAGTCTGATGTGATGTTCCTCTCCAATGACACATCAGACATCCCACTTGTGAAACGAGAAGACTTTGGTCCATTCTGCCAACTTCCTACTCACTCTGGTCTTCCATTTTTCAGGCATGGGGGATTTTCCAAAGTCAAAAAACTCAGGGCCAATTCCAGAATTCTAGTCTTAAAGGTTGAGGTTGTACTGCTGTCTGCACAGTTCATCTGGGCCAGCATTCGACCTCTCTGCACTGTGATCTCTTGATCAGTCACAATCTTCACCTGAATGGTGATTCTCTTCACAAAGGCATGTGCTCCCAGACGGCAGCACACTCAGTTTGACCAGCAGTCCTCTTGGCAATCCATGCTCTTTAGGGGCATTCATCATGAAGATCTGGTTGTTCACAGCTTGTTTCAATCTCATTACTCCACTTGATGCTGCACTCTGCATTAGGGAGTAGGATAAGCTCTTCGGCCTCTCAGCACCAGACAATGCCAACAATCTTTTCAGTCCTCTGGTCTCTTCTGCATCCCCTTCTTGTAGGCCTTCTTCACCAGTCCGTGTACTCGCAGTGCTCTTCCATTCGGTCATGCCTCTCGTTCCTGGGAAAGTTGGGTTAGGCATCTAAACATGTGTGCATTTGTTCTGATGAGGCTGGGCATGCTATTGAACATTCCTGACTGTGGGCACACCTATGCCAAATTTCAATGGTGTCACCAACTCCAGCTACTGGTGATGGGAAAGCAATCCAGACTTTCAAGTAACAAAGGTAGGGATTAGGACTTGTCACTCAGCCCCCATGCGTTCAGACCTGCCAAAGGTTGTAACTTGCTATTCTTAGCTAGATGTTTGTACCACTCGATGAAAATGATGGTGATCTGGGAGCCACTGTTGAGAACAGCTCGAGCTGACACGCTATTGACTGCAATGGTTGTTTCTGCTGAAGGCCCAACTAACTTGTGAAGGTGGTCTGGTAAAGTCTCTTGTGGTTGTCCGACAGTGGACTTGGCAACTGAGGGTTTCACAGAAGGTTTGTAACATCTTGTATTCAGGACTCTTAACTTTCTGCGACCAACACCCTTTCTTCATGTGTCCGTCTTTTACATCCTTGTAGCAAAACAATCCCTCTTGGTACTGACCAGGCTGGATGGTGCATCAGGTTGAGGTCTCCAGTCTTGGTTGCTCTACTTCCAGGATAGGAGTTTGAGGATCTGACAGGGGCGCTGACTACAGCTGCACTACGGTCAAGACAGTGAAATCCTAAACCGTGCAGTCAACAACTGCAAAGTCAAAACGGCGCTGCCAATAACAGTGACTGCAAGAACAGCGTCAATGGTAATGGTCCCCTAAGACACTGACCGCTACCATGGCAAAGGAAAAAAACAAAGACATTTCTGTTTTGCAGGTGGCTCTGCCCACTGCACCATCCGTTATTTTTTTTGGGGGGCTTTGCACCCTGGATTCTATAAGTAACTCCTGAGGCGCGCAACTTGGGGACATAGACAAACCGGGCGGGGGACTGCTGACGGGTGAGAGAAAAAGCAAGATGTCCCAGGAATTGAACCCTGTGCCATAGAGCTGCCACTGTCCTCCCTGCCTCTGGCTTTGTCCTCTACGCTATGGCAGCTGCTCTGCAGAACCCCTCCCAGCACAGGCTTCATCCCTTCCCCTCCTCACCCCAACAGCAATACAGCTACAGGGATAGCGCTAACCTGACCTACGCTATTCTTTTTTTTTTTAATTCAAGTTTATTAAACTTCAAGAAACAACATACAGCCATTACAATTCCATTACATAACATAAACATTTTTATAAAATTATATTCAGTCCATTTCTTATTTATCTTTATTCCTTAAAAACCTCTCAATAATAGCTCTTTTTAAATCCATCATCGTACAGTACTCTGTGACCCTACTGTATCTGAACAGTTTCTCCTTTAAGTGATCTGTTATGCCCCATTAACATAGGGACATCCTGTGCCAAAGGTCTTCTATTTCCCCATGTCCTCAACTACTTATTTCTGACCCTAATATTCTCCTTTATTCTCCTGTGCTTTCTGAACTATTCAGCCCAGCTCCCCTCTCTTCTCCTTGGGTTTCGTCTTCTATTATTTGTGTCCCCGAGGTTTCCCCCTGGTTCTTAATGACCCAGTATGGACCATCTTGTCCACCGCCTCGTGAATGTCATTATTCTGCCGTTAACCTCGTGTGTCAATGCCTCCATCTCCCTGATTTCTGGACTATAGAGATCCATTGTGTCTTATCCGGAGGGGTCTAGGGAGAGCCATCTCCTTGTGATTGATTTTGTGCCGCTACCAGTAGGATATTCCACATATGGATTGCATCTGCCCCTTTTATCCCTTCGGGTGGGCAACGCAGGACAGTGTTTTTGGCTGTGTACCGACAGGACCCTACAAATGCTTTGGAGATGTCTCCCAAAACCTCATCCCAGAATGGCTTAATAACCCGGCAATCCCAGAATATATGTGTATGGTGGGCTTTTTGTGTGCCACACTTCCTCCAACACTCTTCAGTCCCTGTTCTTCCCCATTTACACTGTATCTCAGGTGTGTAAAAGAATCGCAACCTCACCTTCCAGGCAAATTCGCGCCAGCCCTGGGAGTAGGTAGTCCTACTAGATGTGGAAAAAGCTAACTCCCAATCCCTATCTGATATGTTTTGGCCAACTTCCCTCTCCCATTTAAGTCTCAGCCCGTCCGTAGGGTTGGGGATAGTTGACCTAATTGTCTTATAAAGAGTTGATATGTGGCCCTTTTCTAATTTTCCAGAGGTGACAGAGTATAACCTGCATGAGGTTATCTATATTAGGTTCTTCCCAAGGGGCACGGGGTCGGCTTGGAGGGCACTGTTCGAATTCCAGAGGCAGTCCCTGACTGACCACTTCGAGAACCCACCTGTCCGAAGTGGCAACGGACCAGGTGGAAAGGAAGTGGCGGAGCTGGCCCCCCACGGGAGGACCCAGAACTGAGGTGACGGGAGAGGGGCTGACGGCCCAAACCCCGTCACTGAGCAGGTTTGGAGGAGAAGGCTCCAGGACCTGAGCCTTGGCCTTCTTTTCGGGCCTGCTGGGGTCCAGGCTTGGGCCGAGGGTGCCAAGCTTGAGCCTGCTGCAGATGTTGGTGTTGCTGTCCACCTTGAAAGGAGGACTGCTGAGCCGCAGGGGAGGAATGTCAAAAAGGCTTCTTTTTCTTACGCTGGTTCTTGCCCGAAGGACTCTTGGCAGAAATAGCATCCAAGGTGGCACTGGACTGCTCAATACGCTGAAGGTGACCGGCCACTCCTGGGCCGAACAAGTCAGTCCCAAGGAAGGGCACGTCAGCTAGTTTATGCTGGGTATCCACCGGAAAGGAGGAGCGCCTCAGCCAAGCCCTGCAATGAGAGGCAACTGCGGCAGCCATCGAGCGGGCACAAGAATCCCCAATGTCCAGGGCCGTCTGAAGCTGCTGTTTAGCAACAGCTCAGCCCTGATACTGGACCTGCTTGACCGCGGTCTGCATGTCCGCGGGGAGATGTGGGAGGACTTCATCTAGCGATCCAAGAAGGGCGTGAAAGAAGTGTGCCATGATGACGGCCAAACTTGACTGACGAAGGCCCAAGGAGGAAGCCGCATATACCTGCCTGGCTGAATGGCCCAAAAGCTTGGACTCTATCAGGAGGTCGGTCAGTGTTGGCAGAGCTACCAGTACGCCTGCGCACACAGGTGGTCACCAGACTCTCAGCCGAAGGGTGGTCTGTGAACCTCGCAAGGGACCCCATGGGCACCGCATACATGTGGGCCATGCAGGCAGACAGAGCTGGACAAAAGGCAAGGCACTGCCAAAGTTCTAGGGCTGGGCCGACAATAGCCTCAGCCACAGGAAAGGCCTCCGGCAGGGTATCCCCTCTCTTAAGGATGTCCGTAAGAGAGTACTCCGTCCTTTTCTGGATTGGCTCAAGGGGCATCCCTGTAGATTCAGTGATAAGGTGAAGGATCCTTTGAAAAGACAAGGGACCTTCTTCCGCCTCCAGGCCAATGGTCAATTCATCAGCACTTGGATGTGAATGCAAGCCAGTGATGTTTGAATCCGAGGAATCCGGATATAAAGACCTGCCACCCAGGTCACTTTCGACCCGCCGAGAGTGGTCCGGGGTGACCGTGACCGACAATCGCCGGGGAAACCCGGTGTCTGGTCTGTCTTCCTTGGAAGAAGCCCCTCCCACAGGCTGTTTGGGCAATGGTTCTACCACAATTGGTGGAGAGACTGTTTTGGACTGAACAGGTGGTTTTGCTGGCACCGCGGGGTGAGGAACCGATTTAATCATCTCCGAAGGAGTCTACCTCAGCCTAGGAGGCGAAAGCCAGGTAATGGCCAGTGTAGAAGCCGGAGTGGGCTTGTGCCCGGTCAAAATGAGCAGCTGCCACATGAGGTCCTCGTAGCACTGGAGTTTCTGCCAGAGCCTCTCCTCATCCAAGGACGACTGATGGCGTCGCCTCTTTTTAGAGCACTTATGGCTCTTCCTCGGCCTGCTGGATGAGGGGGCCAGAGACCTCAATCGAGATCGGGCGGGCCGACTCAGTTGCTCGGGGGACACCGGCAGGACCGGTGATTTCCCAGGATCAGGGACCACATCTTCGATTGGAGTCCCAGCAGGCTGGGTCTCGTCATCTGGAAAGACCAGATTAGGGGTTCGATCGAGGGAACTGTCAACTGGAGTCGGCGATATCGGATCGATAGGATCGACCATGATTTTGACCTCATCGACAGATAATTCGGTCGACTGACCAGACGGCAAAGCCGAAAAGCCAGCAGTTGAAGAAGTGATCTCAACTGAAGTCGAGATCGCATGCTCCTGGGACCAAGATCTCTCCCGCTCCCAAGAACGTCTCCGTCGAGACGAAGACGCTCCCGGATCCTTCTCCTGCTTACGGGATCGACAGGAGTGCGAGCCCGCAGGCGCCTCTCCCTTGGTCGGGAGAGACTGACACAACTCTTGGAAGGAACCAGAGAAGGTGGAGCCCACAGTGGGAGGAACGAAGAAGCTCCGAGAGGAATCCGCAGCACGAGCTGCTTCCTCCTTGAACTCTTGCATGCGTTCCAACTGTTTGGCGGATCCCGCAGCCGTGGAAACCGCCCACCGAGCCTCCTTGGATTTCACCGGAGGGTCCCTCTTCTCTGGCCTCGTCAGCTTCAGGCGTGCGAGACGGTGATTGAGGACACTGGGATGAAAAGCAAGACACAGATTGCATTTCGAGGTGTCATGGTCGACACAGAGGCAATAGATGCACACGGTGTGGGGATCGGTGCACGACATCTTCTGGTCGCAAGGGCAACAACTAAATCCAGGGGAAGACTTGTCTTCCATAATTGAAGCAGCAAACTTGTGATCGCTAATGCGAACAATGCAAATTTTTGTTAAAACCGAAGGTTTGAAAGCCGGGGCCTACGAAATGCATGAGCACAAGGGAGAAATCTGAATCTTCCAGCGGAAAGAAGATCTGGCGTCATAGGGCGGAGCCGAGGTATATATCCACCATGGTGGGTGGGAGGAGCCAGCTTGAAGACTTCCGGTGAGATTTAAAGCGGAAGGGGACATGCCAAAGAATGTGGATGAACAACAAATCCATGCTTCTAGAAAACTTATTTCCCTTGAGGCTTGAGTAACTGAAATTAATACAAGGCTTACAGTGGCAGAAACAGAGCTTGGGGTCTTAAATAGGGTAATGTTCATTAAGTAAGCACAACACAAGGGCACGCAGTTGTGAGATTATCACACACACCTCAACGGGGTTGGAGGCACGAAGCATTAGTCGAAAAGCCCTTCAACCAATGCAGGGTGTGTGTGTGTGTGTGTGTGTGTGTGTGTGTGCGTGGCAGTATATGCTCAATAACTGCCAGCTCTGAAGTTTGTTACTTCATAAATAAAATGGCACCAAAATAAATGGCAGCAAAAGGACATGGCTATCAGACAATCAGGATGAAGAAAACTCTCTACCATTTTATAAGCTACTTTTCTATACTATTGTATATCTGAAGTTGTGCTTCAACAGTTGAAGATTTATATATAAAATGATGCTCCTTTGATGTACTCTGTCTTCATATTTGAACAGTGGGACTAAGAGGCATACAGGTTTAAGCAGCTAATACAGTACCAAAAACTAATATCAGTTTTTAAAAGCAGTCAGCTTCCATTACCTCTTATACAGCTGACCTTCTTGTAGGAGGGGCGAGGTTGACCTGCTCCTAAAGGTCTCCCCGCTATCCAGAGGAACACTGATTTGCCGAGTCGAGGTGCCGTGGGCTACTGGGTGCTCCAGCGCCCTCGTGGACGACTGCAACAGACAAGCTCACGGCCCCTGCCCTGGTGCCGGAGAGAGCTGAACAGTGTGGACAAACTTTCTGCTAAATACAGTTTTTTGTACCTGGTTCCTACCTGCATTTTGACCTTAAAAGAGAAGGCAACAGCATTCAAGGAGGGTGGCTGAGAGTGCACTCGAGATTATCTGAAGCAGTGACTGTGAAACCAATAGAAAAAAAAAAAAAAACTGTCCTGGACTGTGGTTTCTTTGTTTAAGCGTGGTGCCGAAAGTGCAATCCCCCATTGGCTCCTGGTTGACTGGTGACGCTCTCGCCTCGCTCCTGAAAAGGAGAGCTGTCCCACTGACCTTGCACTACAGCTGACGCTGCGCGGAGGGGAGGGTTGACCTGCTCCTAAAGGCCCCCCCTCGCTATCCAGAGGAACACTGATTTGCCAAGTCGAGGTGCCGTGGGCCACTGGTGGTCCGGCGGGCCTCCTCGGCGGACAACTGCAACAGACAAGCTCCCAGCCCCTGCCCCGGTGCAGGAGACAGCTGAATTTTTCGGCCCACCCCGTTCCCTCCTCCCATTAAATGCACACTGGTTCCACCCCCTCTGAACTGTCTCACCCAATCGGCTAATAGGGGAGGTATTGTTTCATTTTCAGTGGTAATTTACGTTGTTTTCTACCTCGGGGAAGCCCTTCCTACTCTCATCTCCTAGACAGATTTAAACAAATTTACATGTTGATATAAGCTAACTGACTGCACTACTGTTAACTGCCTGTCAGTGTTATCCTGTTGGCCTAATTTCTGTAGCTATTAATTTTTTTTTTTTTGATAAATTGCCTTGCTCTGTCTTGTGTCAGAACCAAAGTCTTCGTACAGGTGTTTCTCATACTGCTGGTCCCTATTGTCTCACCCCCTGCTAATAGTGATCTTGACAAAAGGGGCAGGGCCTCACTATACCAGACCTCTGACAAAAGGAGTAGGGCCTAATTATACCAGACCTGTTGCACTGCCTGCTCAAAGCAACCATTACTATTAAATTAATCCTAACTCCCACCTACACTGCTTGGTTGATGACTGTCTAAATTGTCCTCGTATAACTGATGACAGGTGGTAAGTGTGCTCACAAAGGGCTAGGGCAGGAACTCCCTCCCAGGAATCAAGTTCAGTTTCTCCGGCCATAGCTGGTAGCACTGAGTGCACTGTGCAGTCCCTTATTTATTAACTTGGCACAAACCAAAACAAATCTCACTTACTTACTTCCGCCTTAGCAAATCCATCTCTCCTTCCTACCCCACGGTTTCTTGCTGGCTGATTGGTTAATTACCTCACAGGCTAGCCCTATGCCTCCAGCCAGGATGTGGGTGTGGCTCCCCTCCCATCTGACTAGTGAGGATAGGGATACTTACAAAGCAAAGGTAAAGGGGGTGCTGGCTGCCACCTGCAGGACTATAGTCCTTGCAGGTCTTATAGTGGGACTCTCCCTGCTTCATATGGTCACCTCCCCCCAATATCACTGGGAGACAACTGGAGGAGGTCGTCCACCTACGAGGTCCCCGACTACACCTTCTCCAATATCCTTGTGTTCAATGAGGTGCGCTGCTGTGTTACTTGCTGTCTAGATCTTCGGTGCCTTGTGTATACAAACAGGGTTAAGCGTACCCGTGCTAAAAAACTCCCAGATGACCAATCACATATGAGGTGGTATCTCCCCTGGCTCCTTCTACTTACGCTACTTCTGGCCGGTGATACTGAAACCAACCCAGGTCCAATAAGTCCGACCCACAAAATCCCTCCCGTATGGGGCATGGGTAAGGGTCTAAAAATAGCTCATCTTAACATCGGGAGCCTACTACCTAACCGAGATGAGCTATTAGCATGGGTGTCACTCTACAAACCAGACATCAAGACCCGGTTAAAGCCCTCTGTCCCTGATTTTGCCTGTGCACTCACTGGGTATGAATTCATCCGACTGGACAGAGCTGGGAGCAAAAGGGGGGGTGGCATACTAATCTACCATAAGAGCCACCTTAAAATCTCCCTACTTGCTCATCAGTATACAAACCTGTCCCCCTGTGAGCCACTACATGTGTTCCTGCTACTTGGAGACACAAAGAAACTGCACCTGGTGTGCACCTATAACCCTCCAAGGGGTGGGCTTCCTGGATTAACTCACCTCTTGGACACTATTGGGTCCAGTGTTGGGGATAATGAACTCATAATCCTGGGGGATGTTAACCTCAACTGGGATAGTGGTAATGTTAAGCAGTTTGAGCCCCTGCTTGCTAACCTTGCCCTGACCCAACTCATCCAGGAGCCAACCAGGCGGACAGCAAATGGATCCTCCAGTACCCTACTGGACTGGATCATGTCTAACCGCCCTGACAGGATCTCATCAGCGGGCACGTTATCTGACTCCATCTCTGACCACTCACCGGTCTTCTGTGTATGGAAAATTTCCACACAAAATCATGCATGTCAGAAACTACTCTAGGTTTGATCCTAGTGAGTTCCTGGAGGACTTACGAATCACTGACTGGTCTGGGGTGTTTGGTGCCACTGACCCTTCGGTAGCAACCTCTTACTTCCTCTCTACCTCTGGGGCCCTGCAAGACAAGCATGCTCCCAGGTCACCCGTAGGGTGAGGGGGGTCTGCTACCCTCTGGTTAAATGGGAATCTCCTAGCCCAGATGTGGGACAGAGAGATAAGTGTTGGGCCCGTTCCAAAGGTACCAGTGATCCCACAATTGTTCAAAGGTACAGGACACCTCAGGAACAAGTGCAAAAAGGTCATCAGGGCAGCGAAAAGTGACTTTTGCAAGTCCGCCCTACTTAGCTCTGCCAGTGACCGCAGGAGGTTCAGGAGAGATACTAAATCTCTTGTCAGCGGATCCTCCCATTCGGGGGTCATGGACAAGGTCATAAATGGAGTCTCCTGCAACAATCCCCATACCATAGCCAACTCCCTAAATAATAATTTCTCTGACCTCTCGGCCTTCACAGCCTTTTTCCCATCTGATGAGGTTCTGCCCCCGCCCCCCCACTGGCTGGAGGATCACCCTCCTCGCAAATGTTTTACCTCAGGGCTGTATCAGTCCAGGACATGCAGAAATGCCTAGCCGGCCTCTCCCAGTACTCTAGCCCTGGCCTAGACAATCTGGAGCCTAAGCTCCTTAAGCTTGGTGCTGCACACACTGCCTCACCGGTAGCCTTCATCTTCAACCTATCCCTTGGACTGGGAAGCATCCCCGACGTCTGGAAAGAGGCGAGGATAGTCCCTGTACTGAAGCAGGGAAATACTAAATTGCCTGACAATTATCGACCGATCGCCATTCTCCCAACCCTTAGCAAGCTCCTTGAAAAGGTAGTAGCTGAGCAGCTCTTGGAGTATATCCACACTCATGAACTGCTGTCCCCGGCTCAGCATGGCTTTTGTAAGGGACACAGCACCACCACAGCCTTGATCTCGGTTACATCAAGTATTCGGACAGCCATGGACCAGGACAAACTCTCTGGCGCCATATTTATCGACCTGTCCAAAGCCTTTGACCTCGATGACCACAAACTGCTTGGTGCACAGCTGTGGTCACTTGGCCTCTCCCCCATGCCATGAAATGGCTAATGGGTTATCTGCACGGTAGAAAGCAGCGTACCTGCTTCAATAAAGTCCTCTCCGAGCCCCTACCGGTGACCTCCGGAGTGCCTCAGGGCTCGGTACTGGGTCCCCTCCTCTTCTCCCTCTTCATCAATCAACTACCCATGGTAACTATCAGCTGCAGAGCCACCATGTATGCAGATGATCTGGTAATTCTGGCTCACTCCTAGAATGCCACTACCCTAAACCAGTGCCTGACTGATGACTTTAACAATGTATTGTCCTGGGTTACTAACCACAAACTGGTCCTGAACCCGAAAAAGACACAGGCTATGCTCTTTGGCTCAATGGCTAAAATCAAAGCCTCATCGGCCTTCTTACACATCACTAGCACAGATGGACCCTCACTACCCATAGTGAGCTCCATCAAATATCTGGGAGTAACACTTGATCCTCAACTTGACATGGGGAATCATATCCTTAACATCTGCAGGGCTGCAAACTGGGTCTGGCCTATAGGGCCAGGTACAATCTTACACCGGCAGCCAGATTTGCCCTTGCGAAGGGTGTGCTTCTCCCCTCCCTCAGCTATGGGCTGCACCTATTTGCTCGTTCCCCAAAGACTCATCTCACTCGGTGGTACACGGCCTACAGTGCTGATGACTCAGTGGGAGGAATAGAACTAGATATGTCAGCTGCCAGGCAGAGTGCTATTACACAAATTCAGCATACTACTATCACAGAAAACAAAAAGTTACAACTGACTAATGTTTTTCTGACTGCTATTTTTGGTTCTACTAGCTCTTTAATGCTAAAGTACACAGTAATATAGTAATTTTTTTTTTTATCCAACTGCTTATGCTCCTGGCCCACAAGTGTGCGCGCGCGCGTGTGTGTGTGTGTCTGGCTACTGTCAGCTGGCCAAAATTATACTCTCAATAGGACATCTCTACCTCTTGAGCGCTATGTAGAAAAAGAACAGTGAATATCTTCAAATTTATTTCACTATGTTTTCTTCTTATTCCACAATACTGTACGTAAGCATCTTCATTTCGCCTATATCAACGCCCTTTTATTAAATAATCTTTGTGTTGACGTACGTTTCAGGACTAAATCGTCCCTTCTTCAGCACATTGTTTGGGCTTATTCATCTAAACAAATAATAGAAAACAAATCTAACATGATTTAATTGTTTTCATTCATGTAATATAAAATGTTCGCTTAATTAGCTTAAAGCAATTGAATTTACACAGGGGAACATACCTGTATAAACGTAAAGGCTTTTTTTTTTTTCAGGTTTTAATACTTAATTAGCAATCTTTTAATCCAGGATCTGTACAAAGAGAAAACATATTCAAGAGTTTTTCTTGGAGTGAGGGGGGGATTATTTTAGCTCTCTTCTTTGTATTTAATTTATCCTAAGCTTTCCTGTGTTTGTAGGTTTTTATTATTTAATTTCTTTAATAAACAGGCTTACTTCCTTGTAAATAAAGGAATAAAAATAGTGAGGATCTTGTTTTATATTATGAGTCTTCCCCTTTAAACCTGTAAAAATACATGATTCACTTGTAGCTTTAAAATTATAATGCTATTCTTTATTTGCAAAAAAAACCAAACCCCCTATAATTCATGTTAAGATTACTTTAGTAATCTACACTTGTTTCTCTTTTCAGCCTTCTGTGGCTACAACCATTCGCGTGTGTTTTAAACTGAAGAATAGAGTTTATTTTAGTTCCTCATTTGAAACTGTTTCTTTGTTTCATTTTACATTGCTTTATGAATGAAAAGTTTATCCTACTAGTGTCTTGCAGTTTTTAAATTGGTTAGCTGGGTTTAAAATCATCCTGGATCATTGTTTCAGATGCTATCAAACTTTTAAACTCAGTGGAAAACGTCACAAAGCCGCTGCCATCAGCGCAAGATGCCACTCTCTCGGAGGAGACTGCTGCTTCTTCTGTGCAGCTAGAAGGGGGCTGAGTTGCAGGTTTACACACGCGTAGGTGAGCGTGCTGACATCACGAGTGACGTTCCCTGTGGCTCAGTCCATGAAGGAAACAACATGATGTGCCTAAAGAGGCTGGTCCATTATATGAACCTATGTAGTCCCTCCCCCCATTGTATTTACTATACTATTGTAGTACACCCAAACATGCAGGAGTCCCCCCTCCCCCCCCATATTATATCATCTTATGAGATTTTTATCATTTATACACAGATGAGGGATTTCACTGAACATAATGACGGGGAGAAACCAAATCACTAATTGGTGATAAACTATTAACCTTCAGTTATGATTTACAATAATAATGTTCTTTCGTTTAAAAGGATGTGTATGGTGCCATTAGTTCTAAATGGCGATTTATTTTATTCCCTCTTGTTATTCTGAATTATGGTGTTGGGGTGAAACAGGTTAGTGGTAAAATGATATCAGGAAGCAGAACTTTAAATGAAAACAATGTTCAGATTTAACCTCATTGTACAGAAAATTATAATATTTAAGTCCATCATGAAAAAGAGCTGTATATTAAGTTCTCATGTAGTCCATATCTACTTTTGTGAGTTTTTAAAGTGTGTATCCACCATGCTTCTCTTCTTTTAAGTAAAGACTCCTAGTTGCCACCTCTTGTAGGTTTTTAACTTTTTCTATTCCAACAAATTTCAGTGAGGATATTTGATGGTTGTTGCTTAAGAAGTGTTCTACTAGAGGAGATTTCAAATCTTGACATCGAATTCGACTTTTGTGTTCTGTAATTCGATTTTTCAAAGGTCTGGTGGTCTCTCCTTCGTAAGAGAAGCATGGTGGATACACACTTTAAAAACTCACAAAAGTAGATATGGACTACATGAGAACTTAATATAGAGCTCTTCTTCATGATGGACTTACATATTATAATTTTCTGTAAAATGAGGTTAAATCTGAACACTGTTTTCATTTAAAGTTCTGCTTCCTGATATCATTTTACTACTAACCTGTTTCACCGCAACACCATAATTCAGAACAACAACAGTTTCCTTCATGGACTGAGTCACAGGAACTTCACTCGTGACATCAGCACGCTTACCTACGAGCGTGTAAACCCACGGCTCAGCACCTTCCCGCTGCACAGAAGCAGCAGCAGTCTCCTCGGAGAGAGTGGCATCTTGCATTAATGACGGTGTCTTTGTGGCGTTTTCCACTGAGTTTAAAAGTTTGATAGCATCTGAAACAACGATCTAGGACGATTTTAAAACCCAGCTAACCAACTTAAAAACTGCATAACGCTGGTAGGATAAACTTTTCATTTATAGAGTAATATAAAATGAAAAAGTAAAACAGTTTCAAATGAGGAACTTAAATGAACTCTATTCTTTGTTTTAAAAGATATGCGAATGGTTGCAGCCACAGAAGGCTAAAAAGAGAAACAAGTGGAGATTACTAAAGTAATCTTAACATGAATTATAGGGGTGTTTTTTTTTGCAAACAAAGAATAGCATTATAATTTTAAAGCTACAAGTGAATCATGTATTTTTACAGGTTTAAAGGCGAAGACTCAAAATTTAAAACAAGATCTTCACTATTTTTATTCTTCTATTAACAAGGAGGTAGCCTGTTTCTTAAACAAATTTAAAATTAAAAACCTACAAACACAGGAAATCTTAGGATAAATTAAATATAAGGAAGCAAGGTAAAATAATACCCCCCCCACTCCAAGAAAAACTCCTGAATATGTTTTCTCTTTATACAGATCCTGGATTAAAAGACTGCTAATTAAGTATTAAAAACCTGGAAAAACAAAAGCCTTTACGTTTATACAGGTATGTTCCCCAGTGTAAATTCAATTGCTTTAAGTTAATTAAGCGAACATTTTATATTACATGAATGGAAACAATTAACTCATGTTAGATTTGTTTTTTATTTGTTTAGATGAATAAGCCCAAACAATGTTCTGAAGAAGGGACAATTTAGTCCTGAAACATACGTCAATACAAAGATTATTTAATAAAAGGGCATTGATATATGCAAAACGAAGATGTGTATGTATAATATTGTAGAATAAGAAGAAAACATTGTGAAATAAATTTCAAAATACTAGAAATATAGTCACTGTTCTTTTTCTGCATAGAGCTTAAGAGGTAGAGATGTCCTATTGACAGCATAATTGTGAGTAAATGTTCTGGAACCGTAGGACTCTCCCCTGAAAAATAAAATAACTTGTAATACAAAAAGGAACAGTAAGAGATCACCAAAAAACCCACTACAAAGCCTGTCAGCTGGCGTCATCACAATCTACCCACTATTCCCCAGCTTACCTGATGACTATGTACCCTCCATGGATTACCCCCTGTAGCGGGGTCGGGCCATCCCTCCCCATTTCCGAAGTCCACATCTAGTAATTCACCGCAGGCACCGGTGATGTGGCAGGTGGAGGTGTGGAGTGCAGGCATCTTTCTCCCTGCTGTGCTGTCCATTTTCCCTCCAGATTTTCTCTCCCAAATCCAAGGTGGTGGCATGCAGTGAACATATATGCACGGAGGCGTGCATGCGCTCCCGGTTCCACTTCCCCCATCCACCCACCCACCCAACGCCCTGCTCCGGCACCTAGCTTCCACCAGATGTCAGCCGAGACAGGGATGACTTGCCACCCCACCCAGGAGAGGGGAGCTGCCCAGCAATTCGCTCAGTCCTGCTCCTCCTGACCCCCAGCAGCTCAAGCTCATATCCAAACTTGGGTCGCCGTCGTGTCGTAAGGTAAGGTGCTTGACAGTGCCTCAGTCCTCAGCACTGCCAGGATGGCTGTAACATAATAATTTAAAGGAGAACAGCACTGATTATACTGTAGAGGCTGACTTTTATTAACACTGGTTCCAATTCGGTTACTGTTCCATTCTCTACAGGCTTTGTAATTATTCTAGTAGGTTTTTCTGATTCACATACAGATGGCAAGTACCATTTTAGAACTGTATGATGTAGTTTATGTTCCTTGCACAGCTGGTACAATACATCCATGTTCTACTAGAGAACTCTGGTTAAGGGGGACATAAACTACATAATACCGTTTTAAAACTGCACTTAAAGGAAAACTATCATAAACCCCTGTGACAATTACTAGGGCTGCAGAAATGCCCGATTAGCACAACCTTTATGTTTATTTTAAGTTTTCAGCTAACCTTTGCTATTTAATTTGCTCCATTTCTTGCCTTGATGGTAGTTCAGTGTACTGTCTAGGAGGCGACATTTAGAAAGTGCCGCAGCACCGGAAGACTGAGCTTGACCTTTTCAGCATAGTATTGTTCTGGCTGTGCGCCAGAAGGCTCGTTCATGACGAGCGGGGCACAGTAACATCTAAGTAAAGAAACAGTGTGTTGGCAGTAGTTCAGCTGAGGCTTTAGAAACAAACTCGTTGAAAACGAAGCAGTCTAACCCATTTAATTTTTTAATAGAAAGTTGCAACCTTGAGTTCAGGCATGCACATTAGCCATAGGGTGCTAATGCGCATGCCCGAATTCAAGGCTACAATTTTACATAAAAAAAATTAAATGGGTTAGATTGCTCCGTTTTTTGGCTGGGTTTGTTTCTAAAGCCTCAGCTCAAACACTGCTACAAGGCACACTGTTTCTTTTTACTTCATGGCCCTGTGCCCCGCTCGTCATGAACGAGCCTTCTGGCACACAGCCGGAACTATACTAAGCTGATTTGCATACAGATTGCAGCTCTGGCTGCTTCTATCTGTGAAATGGCACCTCTCACCCCGGGTCATTAAAAACACAATTTAAACTAAAAGACATGCTCTGCAACAGAAATTAAACCCTCTCACTGCAAGTTGGCAGGTGAGTAGAGGCGGGGGGGGGGATGGGGTTCAGGACAGTTTTCATTTAAAACCAGAGTTCAGCTCATAAGCAACCAATTCAAACATGCACTCATTTATAGGGATTTCCCATCTACAGAAAAGTACAATTACGCAAGAACTTACCGTAACAGTAGATCTTCGAGAGAGGCTCTTGTAGTAGGTAGTAACCATTTGGACTAGAGCCACCAGGCACTAGGACCACATGGGAAACTTTAGCTAGCAGTGTATGGCGGGGGACCGCCCACCCAACGGCATGTAACAGATGTTAGCATGACACTATATAGTGGGCAGTCCCCACGCTGGCCCTCCAGTTCTCCTGCTGGAGACACAAGAAGGCACAACAGGAGAAAGTAGTGGGCTCCTGGAGCTGAAAGAAAGGCTAGAAAGTAGCAGTCGCAGAAGCAGGGGGAAGGTGGGAGGGAAAAAGGTACCTACTGCAAGAGCCTCTCTCAAAGACAGTACAGTTACGCAAGAACTTACCATAACAGTAGATCTTCCAGAGAGGCTCTTGCAGTAGGTATTTACATACAGGACTGACCCGCCAGGCGTCAGGATCCCACGGAAAAATTTAAAGCTAGCAGTCTCTGGCAGGGGACTTCCCCCATGTCAGGTGGCCAGCGTCATACAACGTCGGTATAAAGGGGAGGTCCCCCATGCCCACCTTCCAGTTCTTTCCCGCCAAAGGCCAAAAGAGTCAAGAAGAGAGAGAAGAGGATATTTCCCCCCATGGAAATGGAGCGAAAAAGCTTAGGGGGACAGAGGGCGGGAAGGCAATACTTACTGCAAGAGCCTCTCTTGAAGATCTACTGTTATAGTAAGTTCTTTCTTAACTGTACTATCTTACTTCGAGAGGGCTCTTTCAGTAGGTATTTACATACAGGACTGAGTCCCAAGCAGTCTGGAACAAGGAAAATCAAACACTCTGGAGGAGGATTGTCATCCATAGCATGGAACCTCAGGCTGAACAGGTCTCATGAAAGGAGACCTTGTAGAACAGCCAACTTGAAGCCTGCTCTGTGGCGAGAGGCAATGTCCAAACTAGTGGTTCGTAAAGGTATGGACAGAAGTCCAAGTTACGGCTGCACAGATGTCTGCCGCTGACACATTCTTGAAACAAGCCGCAGAGGCAGCTACTCCTCTGGTGGAGTGACCTCTGACTTGACCCGGCAGGGTCTTGTTGTACTTATTGTAACAGAAAGTGATACAATGAGCCAACCATTTTGATAGGCGTTTCTTAGAAACAGCATTGCCTTCTCTTTTGTAAGCAAAGGAGACAAAAAGCTAATCAGTTTTCCTGAGATCTCTAGTCAGAGTGGTGTAGTATCTCAGTATTCTGTGAACATCCAAAGTATGCAAGAGGTACTCCCCTTGATTCGAGTGTTGCGTAAAGAAAGCGGGTAGTTCAATGGATTGATTCAGAGTAAATTCAGCCACCACCTTAGGGACAAACTTAGGGTTGGTGCGTAGAGCCACACGTTCCTTGTGAAAAATCAAGTATGGGATTTTGCACATCAAGGCCTCAAGCTTGGAAATGCAGTGGGCAGATGTAATGGCCAATAGGAAGAGTGTCTTCCAAGAAAGGAACTTTAAATTGGCTGTAGCTGCCGGCTCGAAGGGAGGCAGGGTAAGTTTCTCCTGAATAAAATTCAAGTCCCAAGGTGGAGCAGGAATGCGGATGGGGGTTCTCAAATGGAGAACCCCTCTAAGGAAAGTCTTGGAGACTTCCAACTGAGCAAAAGTCCTGTCTCCAAAGGGAACATGGTAGGCTGAAATAGCGGCCATGTGGATTTTTAACGAGGAATGGCCGAGACCCAGATCGAACAGATGACGCATGCAGTCCAGGACTTTATTGGCTGGGCATGAAAAAAGTTCGAAGTCTTTTGAATTGGCCCAAATAGAAAATCTTTTTCACTTCATGGCATAGGTGGACCTGGTGGAAGGCTTCCTGGCCTCTACCAAGATGTCTGCTACAAAAGGAGAAACTCCGAAGCACGGTTTTAGCTATGTCTGCAGGAGCCACCCATGTAAATGAAGGGATTTGAGACCTGAATGAACAAAGGTCCCCTGATCCTGGGTCAACAATTGTTGGCGACAGAGAAAGAGGAAGTGGAGGTTCCTCTGAAAACTGCTGCAGAAGAGAGAATCAAACTTGCCTGGGTCAGAAGGGAGCAATGAGAATCATTTGAGTTCCCTCCGATCCGACTTTGTTCAGGACGCCTGGAATTAAAGGAATAGGAGGGAAGGCATAAATGAATCTGTCCCTCCAAGCAAGAGACAGAGCGTCCCGACAAAAAGTGTGTCACCCAGAAGCGAGCGAGCAGAAGCCGGGAAATTTTGCATTTTGAGGAGAGGCAAAGAGATCTATCCGAGGTGTCCCCCATCGCTGAAAGATGTCGTTTAAGACTTGTTGATCTAACTTCCATTCGTGGGACCTGGCTGAGGACCGACTGAGCTGGTCTGCCAGTGTGTTTTCCACTCCCTGAACGTGATCCACTGTCAAGTGTAGGTGATGTTGGGATGCCCAATGCCAGACTCTCATCGCTTCCCGGCACAGAGGGTAAGAACGTGTTCCTCCCTGCTTGCTGAGATACCAGACTATGCACAAGTTGTCTGACTGTATGAGGAGATGACCAGGGAGGATGAAGGAGAGTAGAGCCTGAAGGGCATAAAGGACTGCTCTCAGTTCAAGGACATTTATGTGCAGATTTTGTTCGAACTTGGACCAGCTTCCCAGAGTCCTGTGAGACCCTAGATGGGCACCCTAGCCTTCTCCTGATGCATCTGTCGTCAACTTCTGGGAGGGGGGTTCGATGCTGAAGTGAACTCCCAGGCACAGGTTCTCCTGAACCATCCACCATAGCAAGTCCCTGATCATGGGATTGGAAACTAGTACCTCTTAGTCTAGATTGTCCATGGTCTGGTCCCATTGCGACTGAAGCGTCCACTGAGAGATCCTTATATGGAGCCAAGCGAGTGGGACTGTCGGAACAGGAGCTGCCATTAGCCCGAGGAGGTGGAGGACTGACCCTCCAGCGACTGGAAAGAAGATGGGCCTGAGTCTGAAGGGTGGCTACCATGTCCAGAAGCAAGAAGACTTTGCCGGTGGTCGTGTCCAGAATCGCCCCTATAAATTGGAGGCGTTGGCAAGAGACCAAATGTGACTTGGCTTGATTGATGGTGATACGCAGGCTGGTGAAAACCTGCAGGGTAAGGGAAAGGGAATGCAGGAGTTCCTCCCTGGAAGGGGCAGCCAGGAGCCAGTCGTTCAGGTACGGGAATACCACTACTCCCTGGGTACACAGGTGGGCTACCACAGACAGGCATTTAGTAAACACTTGGGGGCCAGAGGAAAGACCAAATGGGAGGTCCCTGAATTGGTAGTGGTCCCCCTGAAAGCAAAAATGAAGGAATTTGTGGTGGGAAGGGCATATGGAAATATGCAGGTAGGTATCCTGCATGTCCAGAGCGCATAGACACTGTCCCTGCCAAAGAAGTGGTAGAAGGCTCTGCAAAGAGAGCATTCTGAAGCATCTGTACTCCACAAACATGTTCAGGGAGCTGAGGTCTAGGATAGGCCTCAGCTCTCCAGTCTTCTTTGGAACTAGGAAGAAATAGGAATAGTAACCTGTTCCCCAAAGATGGGTGGGAATTGGTTCTATTGCCGCCTTCGAGAGAAGGGACATGATTTCCTCTAGGACCAGAGGAAGATGTTGCAGGGAGTAAGATGACTGGGGGGGTGGTGGTCTTCGGGGTGGTTTCTGCAGAAACTTGAGTGTCCTGCTGATATGAACTGGAGCACCAAGTGTCTGACGTTATCCTCTCCCAACCCGGCAGATGAGGGGAGAATTTCCCCCTACCAGTTCCTCTGGAACCTCCAAAGGCAATGGGAGAGGCAGGGAGTCAGGAGATGTGGGGCAGCGTCCACTGTGCCATAAATGGAACGAAGCATGTGCCGACAGGCTGAACGAGCACAACGGACACGATATGCAGGTTACTCACCTGTAACAGGAGTTCTAGGAATGGTATATGTTGTTCATCCACACTTATTAGCAGGTTCCTTGCCGCTTTAAATCTTGCCGGAAGGTCTTCAAGCTGGCTCCTCCCACCCACCCGGGTGGTAAAACTCTTGGCTCCGCCCCATGACGCCAGATCTAGCCTGCTGGAAGCCAGGTTGTGCGTCGAAGCCGGGGAGGCCGGGTGGGTCGTGTGGATGAACAACATATACCATTCCTAGAACTCCTGTTACAGGTGAGTAACCTGTATTTCTAGGGACATGGATATGTTGTTCATCCATACTTATTGGCAGACTCCTAGCAATTCTCCGGGAGGAGGGAGGCAAGGCACACACCCCCTACTTAGGTATAAAGACTGGAGAACTGAGGCCCCGACCAACATCCCGGCATGACCCAAGGTCGATGTGGAAGGGGGAATCGGTATATGCCTGCTTCCAGGTAGGAGCCCTGCGGATATCCTGGACGGGGTATCCTTGGAAGCAGTCACCGATGCAGTGGGAGGGCGGGTAAAATGAGCACTTATCCCTGTGGGAGGATCCATGCCCGTCCACCTATAGCGGAGATCAATGCAGGAGGTGACCCACCCGCTCGTCGTCCGCTCGGCTGCAGGTCTGCCAGGTGCGGCTTCAGCGTAGATGACAAACAGCTGGCGAACCTCTCCCAAACTTCAGCCCTACGCTCCCTGGGAAGGAGAGCGTTAAATAGGGTCCCAATGGATCCTATATATGGCCTCCGAGGCATGAACGGGGTTGAACCCCGGCAGAGACAATACCCGGTAGGGAAAGAGACTCCGCCACCGCCTATGGAAGGAACTTCGGGTGGGGTGTGGGTCAACCTTGTCCCTGTGGAAGACCAGATCGGGAGATTCAAAGGAGCGCCTGGAATTCTCCAGTCCTTCTGGTAGGCGTGTTAGCCCCAAGAAGGTGTTCTTCCACAACAGGTGGGGAACTCGCACCTGTGCGAAGGTTCGAACGGCTTGCCCGTGAGCTAAGCCCATACCAGCGTAAGATCCCACAGAAAGGGGGATACTCTCCCCAGAGGGGAGGTGTGATCACAGCCTTAGAAGCACCGGACCACCTTTCCTGCGCCACCGACTACCTTCCGGCCCGTGCCCGGAAGACAGGAGTGGCTAACAGGAGCACCTTGAGGGTCGTCGACCAAAGCCCTAGTTCAAGAAAGAACAGACCGCAGATAGTCCGGAATGCTCGCCGAGGAACAGGAGAGGGGGCCAGGCCCTATCCCAATGCCAAATGGAGAACTCTTCCATTTGAAGGCGAGCGTATCTGGTCGTCTCCTGGAAGGACACCTCGAAACGTTGAGGACCTTGCCGGAAGACCCAAGGCCTGGCCACTAGCCGCACAGTGACAAGGCCGTCAGGTGTAGGGACTGAAGGACCGGAGGGAGTACCTTCCCCTAATAACAGAGATCAGGACTGGGCGGGCTGGAAGCCGCCTCGGGAGCCTGGGGCTGAGACTGAGGAGAGCTGGATACCAGAGTTGGGAAAACCAGTCTGGGGCTACCAGAATCACCTGCGCCTAGTCCTTCCTCGCCTTGCCTGAGGGTCAAGGGAAATGGGGGAGAGGCGTAGAAGAGGCCCGGGGTCCACGGCCTCAAGGGCATCCCCTACAACAAACCATGCTGAGGAGGTGAGCATGAGACAGTCTTGGCCTCAAATTCTCCCTGGAGGGAAAAACAAAGGTCCACCCGAGGTGTGACCTAGAGGGAGAAGATCTTGTGCTACCTCCGGCAGGAAAACCACTCGTGAGGCGCAGCCCTTATCCGGCCTAGGGCAACGGCCAGAGTGATGGGAGGCTCCTGCCATAGAAATGGCTAAGAAACCGCCTCCCGGCTGCGTGAAAGACCCAATGCGGAGAACCTCCTTATGCAGAGGCAAGGAGGTCATCCGGTCCTGGTGGGAAAGGTAGCACATGGTCGTGGTGTTGTCCGCCTGGACCTAAACCACAAGACCCCGCACAAACGGAGCGAGCGGTGCAAGCTAAGCGGACCGCCTGGAGCTCCAGCAGGTAGGAAGACAACGGGACTCCCGAGAGGACCAGAGGCAGTGCACTCTGTATTCCCCTTGATGGGCACGCCCACCCATCCGAGATGCTTCGGTCAGAGAAGACCGTCGACTCGGGGCGGACGAACGGGATGTTCTCCTGCAAAAGAGCTGGAACGGTCCGAAGGAGAGTGTTCCCTAACCCCTGGGCTGTTGTCACGGACTGGTCCAAAGGAACGCAGCGCTGTGACCGCTGGCTGGCCAGCCCCCATTAGGGGGACGCATGAACCGGCGGATCCAAACAGATCACACTGGTGCAGGCCACCGCAAGGCACAGGAGGTGCAGGAAGTCCCGGTCAGGGTGCAAATTGCCCAGTCAGACCTGACTAGGTAAGGGAGGAAGGACCTCGGCCCTGTCCGCCAGGGGCCAAGCTCGGACTTAAGAGTCGAGCCTCGTCCCGAAGTAGGATACCCGCTAAGGCACGAGTTCCAACGTGACTCCAATAAAAAGGAGACCAGTCTGAGAGCAACCTAGAGGGCCGGAGATCTGGACCGTCCCCCTCCGCCTGGAGGGGTTGCCGTCAGACCGCCATCTGGGTGGGGTTACGCCTGGACCCATTAGCGCCGCAGGAATGCTGCTGAGCAGAGACCGAAGGGCCTGGTCTGGAACTCATAACGGGATCCCCCGCTAAGAAATGGAGGATTCCCCCAAGAAACGGACGGAACGAAGTGTAAGCACATCTTGGAGAACCAGAAGAGCCACACGCCCCGTACTGAGGATGGGATATCTGAGACAGAGGGACCATCCCGACGTGCAGAGCGAGAATGGGGCTCAAGCCCCCCGTCCGTTAGGGACCAGGAATACCTGGACACGAACCAGGGTCTGGAGGAGGGTCTGCAACCTTCCTGATCACCTCTAGATCGAGGGGCCAGACAAGTGGCTCGGAAGGCCGACACAGGCAGGTTGCGACTCAAGGCCCCCATGGGGCAACGGCTCGAAGGTGGGGCCTGCTCAGCAATCCCCGGTAATGGACCTTCCCCTAGCACCTCCTCGGCCACCCAGAGGTCTGGGAAGCGGACCAGGTGAGAAGGGGCGGCAGTCTCCCACGGGGACCCCGGTAGGGGTGATGGGGCCAGGGACAGCGCCCCTCAGCCCGTCACTGAGCAGGCTTGGAGGAGGGATTGGCCGAGGAAGCTCCTGGGCCTTTACCTCCCTGCTTCCCTTTAGAGGAAGCCGCTGGCTTGGATTCAGGATGCCCAGCGTAAGCCTGCTGGCCCTCATGCTGGAGATGATGGGCGGTCGAGCGCCAGGGGCGAGGAGCAAGGGATACACAAAGGCTGCGTGCCCTTGTCCCCTCGGGTGGGGTGACCGTGTCCGAGTGGTATCGACTTCTCGGTCCCCGGAGGTGTCCTTCACCCAGGGCCGAAAAGGTCAGTCCCAAGAAGGGATGTCCGCCAACTTGTGCTGGGTTTCCATGTGAGAAAAGATAACCTCAGCCATGCCCTGCGGCGCATGGCCACTGCTGCCACCACCGACCTGGCACAGGAATCACCTAAGTCCAGAGCAGTCTGAAGCTGCTGCTTCGCCACCGCCCTACCCTGGTCCCGTACCCGCCGGACCGTGGTCTGCGGGTTGGCCGGGAGATGAGGGAGCACCTCATCCAGGGAGCCCAAAAGGGCGTGGGAGAAATGTGTCATCAGTGCAGCCGAGCTGGCCTGTCGGAGGCCTAGGGAGGACGAGTAAACCTTGGAGTCTACATAGTCCATCCTTGGACTCTTTGTCAGGGGCCTATCCATCCCGAGCATTCCCAAAACACTGGAAAACATTATCGGTAACTAACCTCAGCCGAGGGTGCTCCGAGAAACCGGGCAAAGAACCGACTAGGGACAGAGTACTTCCTGGCCATCCTGGCCAAGGTCAAGAGGACAGGACGTGAGGCCGCCAGAGCTCCAGGCGGGGCCTACGTGGCCTTGGCCACCGGGAAGACCTCCGAGGGTGAACCCCTCGGTCTAGAATTTCTGTCAGGAGCACAGGGGCCGGCTTGGACACGGGCCTGGTTGCATCCCAGTGAACACGAGATGAGCTAGCAGACCCATAAAGGACGACATGGCTGTCAGCCCACAGATCGTTCCGGATAGAGGACCCCGGGTCCTTCCGACTGGGGAACATAGAGGAGTCGACGTTGGACTCCGAGGGGTCTGCAAAGAGCTGCCTCAGACCTCAGTCACTCTTCGTCCGCCGAGGGCAGGCGGGAGTGAGGGACAGACAACCTCGGGACAGGTCGACCCGACTTGAGGTTCCACCGAGGACGGTGGGCAGCAAGGTTCGGACGAACAACCGCCAGGGAGGCACCTCGACTGCAGCGGAGGTTGTGTCGGGTTACCGGGTAGCTAAGCTTGCTGGACGGGAATGAATCGCGTCGATTGATTCTGAGACAACAACAACTGCTGCCACTTGAACTCCTCGTAACCTCGGCGCCATCTGCATCGAGCCTACTCCTCATCCGAGGAAGAACGGTATGCTACCTAACTCGGTGCCCGACCGAAACGCGCCAAGTCGGCGTGAGCGGCTTGACCGAGAGGAGGACCGAGACCGAGACCCAAATCCTCGGGAAACAGAGGGTGGGCCTGGGAAGGAGCGGGGGCGCCCGGCTCTTCCTCGGCTCGATGAAAGGACCGGAGGCCTGTCGACCCGGGGTACAGGCAGAACCTCAGCCTCCACTGGGGGAACCGGCAAAGGGATGGCGGCTCCAGCAGAAGACAGCCCGCATGGCGGGTCGAGAGACTCGACAGCGTCGATGGAGTCCTAGCACGGCTGACCGACGGGACACCGTGAAGCCAGCGGCCTGAGCCGCACCCCTCGACCCGAGTCGAACTTGACCAGCAGCAGGGGAGGAACTCTCTGCTCCCGCCAGCGCCCGGCGATGGGACTTAGCCTGCGACTCCTTTGACTTGGGCGGCAGGCAGGTCCTAAGGTCCCTCCCTTCGAGGAAAGGGACTGGCGATGTTCATGAATGAAGCTGAAAGAGGAGAACCCAAGGAGAGCAGGATAAGCTACCAGCGACTGAGGAGGAGGGAGCCGCCCATGGAGGAAAAGAAGATCGAGCTGCTCAGTCGAGACAGCCACGTGACACTGCCCAACCAGTCCCGGGGATTGTTCAGGCGCGGAAAAAGGTTTCAGGTCGCCGAGCCCCGAACGGGCGCCACGATCCTCAGTGTGCTGGTCGAAAGGGCACAGCAAAAATTGCAAACTTGCAGATTAAGATTCAAGTCGAGGCAGTAGACGCACGTGGAGTGCGGGTCTTTCCGGGAGGAATTAACCGGGCGCCGGAAAACGAATGATTCATCGCAGCAGCGAGGGAGGAAGATCGAAGTTTAGAAAAACTTCCAACTAAATTCGGAGACCGAAAATTTCAGGAACCAGTCGAAAACGCAGAGCGCTATGAGGGAACCTGAACTTCCGGGCAGTAAGTTGAAAGAGGCCTGGACATGGGCGGAGTCGAGTTTTACCACCTCGGTGGGAGCCAGCTTGAAGATTTTCCAGCAAGATGAAAGCCAGCGAACCCCAGCCACAAGGGGATAAACAATCCATGTCCCTCAGAAATACAGGTTACCACCTGTAACAGGATTTCTAGGAGTATATGTTGTTCATCCATTCTGTCTGGCAGGTTCCCTGCCACTTTAAATCTTGCCGAAGGTCTCGTTGGCTCTCCCCCCACCTGGGTGGTAAACCTCTGCCTGCCCCATGACGCAGATCTAGCCTGCTGGAAGCCAGCTGTGCACTGGGACGGGAGGTTTCCAGTCATGGTGGGATGAACAACATACCATTCTAGAACTCCCTGTTACAGGTGGTAACCTGCATTTCTAGGGACATGGATATGTTGTTCATCCACACCGTCTGGCAGACTAGCAGTTCTCCGGAGGAGGAGGCACACATCCTACTTAGGGAATAAAGACTGAGAACCGAGGCCCCAAAACCAGCATCCCGCGTGACTAAGGTCGATGTGGTAATGGGTAATAAAGGTGTGTGCTGACTTCAGGTCAGTGCCCGGATTCTTGATAGGGACGCCTTGAAGCAGCCACTGATGTGCAGTATGGGACGGTAGAATGAGTTTATCCTCTGGGAGGCCCGTCCGCCAACTTATAGCAGAGATCATGCAGAGGTACCCACCTGCCTACGCCTTTGGCTGTAGTCTGCCAGGTGCGCCAGCGAGGTGACAAACACAGCTGGCTAACCTCTCCCCGGTTTCAGCCGCCTTCCTTTATAAGCGAGCTCTCTAGGGTCCAGAGTATGGAGCCTGTGTTCGGCCTCCCAGGTGATGGGGTGACATCGCAGAGTCAACACTGGTTAATGTGAAACTCCACCACCGAAGGAATTTCGGTGGGATAGGACAACCTTTGTCCCTGTGGGAAGACCAGGTAAGGAGACCAATGCAGAGCTCTGGAGTTCTATCCTTCTGGCTGACGGATGCCACCAAGAAGGCGTGGTCTCCTACAGGTGAGAGAGATCAATCTGTGCATTGGCTCGAATGGCTTGCCCATGAGCTTTGCCAGTACCAGCAGTAAATCCTATGGAGGTGGAGGTTCTCGCCGGTGGGAAATGGATCAAGGCCTTTGAAAGCGCCTGACCACCTTCTCCTGTATTCACCCACTGCCCCCTCGGCTCCCTGTAAGCAGAGATGGCTGCCAGGTGCGCCTTTAGGTCGCCGACCCAAGCCCTGATAGAAAGGGACCATAAATAGTCCAAATGCTTGCCACAGAACAGGAGGAAGGTCCAAGCCCTTGTTCGACACCAAATGGAAAATCTCTTCCATTTGAAGGCGAGTATTTTCTGGTTGACTCACGATTTCACCAACACTGAAGACCTTGGTGGAAAGACCCAAGGTCCAACTCTAGCCAGGAACCAGGCCGCCAGGGTGCAGGGATTGAAGGTCCGATGGAACACCTTCTGATTGACTGAGCAGGTCTGGGCGAGCTGAAGCTGCCTCGAGCCTGGAGCCGAGGCTGAGGAGATCTGGGTACCATCTCATGGGCCAGTCTGGGGCTATCAGACTCACCTGCCTTGTCCCTCCTGCCTTGAGAAGCACCTTGTGAATCAAGGAAATGGGGGAAAGGTGTAAAGAGGCTCGGCCAGAGCCTCGAGAAGGATCCTGCAGTGAGCCCGCTGAGGGGGCGGCATGGAACAGCTCAGCTCGCCTCCCTGAGGCAAACAGGTCCACCTGAGGTGTGCCCCAGTGGGAGAACAGACTTGTACTACTCTCCGGGAGAGACCACCGTGAGATGCAGCCTCATCTGGCTCAGGGCATCGGGCTGGTGTTGGAGGCCTCACATGAATGGCTAGAGATCCGCCCAGGCTGCGCACGAGGACTAAATGCGAGAGCCCTGCATAGAAGCATGGAGCGCTCCCGCCTCTGGCGGTTCAGGTAGTACATGGTCGTGGTACTGTCCGCCTGGACTTGACCACTTGACCTCGAGCAGGCGTGAGAGCTGGGCGACCGCCTGAGCTCCAGCAGGTTGATGTGGCATCGACTCCGCGACCAGAGGCCATGCACTCGTGTTCCCCAGATGGGCACCCCAACCCATCAGAGAGGCATCGGCGATAGAGACCGCTGCTCAGGGCGGATAAACGGATGCCCTCCCGTGATAGATGGAACCACCACTGAAGAGCGCTCTATATCTCCTGGTTACTATACTAGCTGTCCAATGGACGAGGCAGACCACTGGCTGGCCATCCCCACTGAAGGAGGCGATGTGCCAGCTGCCCAACGGACCACGCTGTACAGGCCATGAGACCCAGGAGGCTATAGTCCCAGGTAGGGCCGATTGCCCAACCAGAAATGATTGAAAGGAGGTAAGAACTGCCCTGTCCTCCGAGCCGTGTTCTGGCTCAAAGAGGTCTAGCCTGCCCTGATGAACAGGATCACTTGCTTCGCTCAAGTTCACTCTGGCCTCGCTGATGAAGGTCGACTTTTAGAGCAACCTGAGGGCTAGATCTCTGACCGGGTCCACCTCCTGTCTGGAGGGGCTGCATCAGCCAATCGTCCAGGTGAGGGTACACCAGACCCTCGGCGTCAAGAGGGAATGCTACCACTGCCATGCATTTGGTGAAGACCCTGGGAGCGGAGATGTCAAGGGCATGGCTGGACTCTCAAGAGGGATCCTCTGCTCGAAAGCTGGGAATCTCCATGGACGGATAGATAGGGACGGAAAGAACGCGTCCTGTAGGTCCAGAGCAGAACCACACTCCTGCAGTTCCAGATGGTATATTCGCTAGAGTGACTGTCCTGAAGGTTCGGGACCTTAGAACTTGTTCAGGTCGTGCAGGTCGAGAATGGGGCACCAGCCTGGGTCTGCTTCGAACCAGGAAATACCTGGACACGAACCCCAGGTCGAGGGGGTCCTCACTCATTATCACTCCTTTGGAGGGGAGAGCTGACAATGGGCTCACAAGCCGGGCCAGTGAGGCTGCGGACTCGAGGCCCCCCCTGGAGCTGCGCACGGCTCTTGAAGGGCGGGCCTGCTCAATTCTAGAGGCAGGCCTTTTCCACCACCTTCAGTACCCACCTGTCCGTGGTAATACGACCAGGCGGAAAGGAAGTGTCGGAGCCGCCTCATGGGGAACTAGGGTGGTGACGATGGGGACACCCTCAGCCCGCACTGAGCAGGCTTGAGAGGACCGCCAGGACCTCCTGGGCCTTTCTCCCTGCTTCCTGTTGGAGGAAGCAACGGCTTGGCTTCTGGGATGCCAAGCCGAGCCCTGGCCGTGGACGTTCTGGTCCCGCCATGTGGGCTAGAAGGATGGAAGGGCTTAGGTGTGGCTTGTGGCCTTTGTCCTTCTGAAAGAGACAGAGTCCAAGGTAGCATTGACTTCTATCCTCTGCGGTGACCTTCCACCCCAGGGTCAAGAGGTCAGTCCCCAAAAGGGAATATCCGCCAACTTGTGCTGTATCCAGGTAAGGGGGAAATCTCAGCCAAGCCCGACGACGATGTTACTGGGCCGCCAGCGACCTGGCACACGAGTCCCTGATGTCTAAAGCAGTCTGGAGCTGCTGTTTGCCACTGCCCTGGTCCCGCACCTGCCTGACCGTAGTCTGCAGATCCGCGGAAGATGAGGCCGACTCATCCAGGGAGCCCAACAGGCATGAGGAAAATGTTATGAGGACGGGCCGAACTGGCCTGACGTGTCGAGAGGATGGCATAGACTTTTCGCCCGTATAATCCAATTCTGATTCCTTGTTGAGTTTGCCCACATCTCTGTGTTCCCGCACTGAAAACGTTGTCGGTAACCCACCTCAGCAGAGGGTGTTGGAAAACCAGACAGGGAACCGCTTAGGGACCGACTTACTGGCTATTCTGGTCGGGCCAGGCAAGAAGCAGGGCGCTGTCAAAGCTCCAAGATCGGAGTGAACCCAGTGGGGACCGTGACTTGCAGCCATCCTGGCCGGGCTTGGGACAAGATGCTACCGCTGCCATAACTCCAAGGCTGAGCTAACAATGGCTTCAGCCACCCAGCAGCCTCCGAGGGAACTCTCTCGGTCCAGCATCTCCTCGCAGGGATACCTGGCCCATTTTGAAATGGGTTCTAGCTGGATCCCAGGATTCTGAGATGAGTCGCAAGTAAACCCAAACGATGATGGGCCTCGTCCACCCATGCCCCTACCAGACTCCAGGTCAGCGACCTGAAACGAAGTTATCAAATTAAAAATCAGACTCGAGGTCTGCGAACATGCAGCGCCTGAGCCACCCCTCCACCTGCCGAGGCTTCGATCGAGGAGGGTGACCGACAACCTATGGGCAGTCCTGACCCGACCGAGAATCCTGGTCGGGGTCCCAGCCCTCATGGGAGGTATGGGGTTCCACCACAATAGGTGGAGCACAGTTTTGGCCGAATAACTGGGCGCTGTGGTCGGGTCTTGATCACCACGAGGGGTTGTTTCGCCGCTCCGGTGACACAGCCACTTAATGGCCGGAGAAGGCGACGGAGTCGCTTTTACTGGGTCAATAAAAGCTGCTGCCACATCAAATCCTCGCAGCGCCGACACAACCTGGCGCCGGAGCCTATCCTCCGAAGAGGATGACAAGGATCAGCGAAGCATACTGCTTTCCATGGTACCGAGACCACCGATGTTGGCGGGATCAGCTGGACCTGGAAGAGGACCGAGACCTTTGGGGATTCCGAGGTGGGTCAGACAGAGGATAGGGGAAACGTGCCTCCTTCCGTTCAGGGACCTTGATCGGGCTTCGGCACAGGAGGCACGGCAAGTCCTCGTAACCACCGGGGAACAGGTGAAGAAGGGCTGTTGGCTTCTCCAGTTGACAAACCATCCAACGGGTTGAGAAAAATCTCGACCGCGACGGATGTCTCAGCTGGTTGACCTAACAGGACACCGAAGAGGTTGCAGTCGCAACCCCGACTGAAGTCGAGAGCCCATGTCCGGTGAAGGGGATCTCCGCTCCCACGAACGCTGGACGGTGGGACTCTACTTTTAGAGTCCTTCTTGGACCGACTGGAATGTCCCAAGGCCCTTCTCCTTAGTGAGAGGGACTGACAAGAAAAATTACTCACCTTAGTAATGTTTTTTCTAATGGAGTCTCTTGCATATTATGACAATTGCAGCATGACCAAGAGGTTAGAACTGCTCCGAGGTGAAATAGTTAACTTCCATGCAGGCATGGAACTAGAGTGCTAGTCGTTGAAAAACTCTGTCTGTTGTGCTTCAAAGACAAACTGTCAGATCTTATGAGCTAAAACTCACTAAGGTTCTGTGTGGAAGCTGTAAACCCACACTAACCAACTGGCTACCAACATAAACACTCATTTTTTTGGCCTAAAACAAAGACTCAAGTCAGGAGACCCAAAAATGCAAAACACAACACCAATTCACCCAAAAGGGTAGGTGGAAAACAACAAGGTGGCATCAAAAAGTGTTAACTTCTGTACTGCTCACCCACATCCCAAAACAGAGGTTCTGAGAGGGGCAGGCAGGTAGGTTTATAATATAGCAAGACTCATTAGAAGAAACAACATTACAAGGTGAGTAATTTTTTCTCAAACAACATGAAGTCTTGCTATATTATGACACTGTAGACTGTACAGCAGTAATTCTTACGGGAGGAGTGGGACAGAACCTACTTAGGAAATAGGCTCTGAAGCACGGTTGTGTTAAACCAGCATCACTCCTAGCCTGGATGTCCAGGAGTAATGCTTGCAAAAGTGTGAACTGTTTTCCAGGTAGCTGCTTGACATATTTCCCAGAATAGGAATGTCTCTGGCAGCAGCCAGAGAAGCAGCTGTACCTCTGGTAGAGTGAGCCTCAGGCCTGAGGGAGGAACTTACTCAACTTCTAGCAGGTAGAATTGGATACAAGAGACAATCCACCTGGCAATGGATCTTTAGTGGCTGGCTTCCCTTTACCAACTTCGCCATAGGTAAGGAACAGTTGGAGGGAGTCAAACCTATGACCCTTGGCAGCGCTCTATGTAGTAACTAAGGGCCTCTTCACATCTAGGCTGTGCAGCCTCCTCTCCCCAGAGGAGGGCGGTCAGTGAAGTACACTGAAGAGAAATAGATTGATTAAGGTGGAAATCTGAAACCACCTTAGGCAGGAACTTTCTGTTAGTCTGAAGGACCACCTTATCTCTGTGAAGAGAGATAAACTCCTGCTCCACTGACAACGCTTTGTAATTCACTTATGCCTGGCAGAGGTGATGGCCACCAGAAACACAGTTTTCCAAGTCAGGTACTTGAGCTCAGCTGAAGACAAGGGCTCGTGGGAGGTTGCATAAGCTGAGCAATGCAAATATTAAGATCCCAGGCAGGGGCAGGATCTCTGAATGGAGGGTTGGTGTGAAACAACCCTTAAAAAACTTGGAAAATACAGGATGAGCTGAAAGAGAAGAGGATTTACCTGCTGAAATAAAAGCAGACACAGCTGCCAAGTGCACCTTGAGGGTAGCTGGTCTCAGCCCCAAAGAATTCAGGTGACCATATAATCCAGGACTGTGGGTAGATCAGCAGAAACTGGGAAATATGCTTTTCCAGAGACCATATGGAAAACCTTTTCCATTTGGAATTGTAAGTAGCTCCTGGTGGAAGGCTTCCTTGAGGCCTTCAATATATCCATTACACCTTGGGAAAGGTGTAAATCAGCAAACTCTAACTCCTTCAAGAACCAAGCCTTGAGATTGAGAGATTTGAGATTCGGTACCAGACCCTTCCCTGGGCACAGGTTAACAGATTGCAGTCCTGGGAAGGCACAGGGAGGATGGACTCACAAGACAGCAGGAGAGATACCAGGGCTGTCTGGCCCAATCTGGAGCTATCAGAATGACTCCTGCAGGATTGGGATCTGATTTGACTCAGCACTTTGAACAGGAGAGGAAAGGAGGGAAGGCATAGAGAAACTTCCCTCCCAACTGAGGGCCAAGGCATCCAGTGGGAGAGAGCCCAACACTGGGGGCCTGCAGCAAAAAGAGGAAGTTGGTGATTGTCTGGGGCTGCAAAAGATTCTATTCATGGGTGCCCCATCTGGCAAATACTACTCCTAAGACTAGGGATCCAGTGACCATTCGTGGTGGCCCTGGGAAATCTTTGTTGAGAGCATCTGCCAGGACATTGTCCTTGCCTGGGAGGTGAACTGCTATAAAAGAGGTGTTCAGGGAGTGCCAGAGACCACAATCCACTGCTTCGCTACACAAGCGTCGGTAATCGGTGCCCCGTTCTGTTTGTTGATGTACCACACTGTAGTGGTGTTGTCTGTTCTGACCTGAATACTTGTTCTGAGCAGATTTGCAAAAACTTAAAGTGCTAGAAAACTGCTCTGAGCTCCAACAGGTTGATGTGGAGCAGGGATTCCTGGGGAGACCACAGACCCTGGGTGGTGAGGTCGCCCATGTGAGCTCCCCAGCCCAAGAGGGATGCATCTGTAGTAAGGATTAGAGAATGAGACTGACACACAAAAGGAACCCCTTGTCTCAGGTTGGTCTGATCCTGCCACCACTGTAGGGCTTGGATCAGGGTTCGAGTTACTGAGATCAACTTGGTAAGAGGATCCTTTCTTTGAGACCAAAAGCTCTCAAATGGAACTGGATGTCCCTCATCTGAAATCTTGCTCCTGCACAACTGCTGTGGAAGCAGCCATGTGTCCTAGGAGCTGCAAAATGCCTTGCTGGCCGGAGACCTGCAGGGTAAATGAGGAGGCCAGGGAGACCAGGGTCTTGCCCTGTCTAGGGGAAGGGAGGCCCTGGCTTCCTGTGTGTTCAGTTCTGCCTATGAAGGTAAGAAGCTGGACAGGCTCTAGAACTGACTTTGAGAGATTCAGAAGAAAATCTAGAGAGGTAAGCAGTTGCTTGCTTATCTGAAGGTATAATTTGACCTGGTCTGGGACTGGCCTACTATGAGCAATCGTCCAGGTAAGGAAAGATGGCAATCTGCCTTCTTAGGTAGGCAACTGCTACTGCCAGGCATTTGGTGAATACCCTTGGGGCAGAAGTGAGCGAAGGGCATTGCTCTGAACTGGTAGTGGCCTGAGGGCAGCCTCGAACCTGAGGTACTTTCGATGGGAGCTTCTGATGGGAATATGAAGTAGGCATCCTTGAGGTCCAGGGAAGCTAGCCAGTCCCTGGCCTTAGAGAGGGTAGGATAATTCCTAGAGTCACCATTCTGAACTTTGGCTTTAAAGGGGCTTGTTTAAATATCTGAGATCCAGGATGGGCGCCATTCTCCTGTCTTTTGGGGTAAGGAAGTACCTGGAGTACAAACCTTTGCCCTGGTGTAGGGAGGAACCTTTCCACAGCTCTGAGAGCCAGAAGAGTAGAGACCTCTGCCTCTAGGGCAAGTGCCTCTGATGGAGTTGCAGGTGGAAAAGATCTGGTTCTCAGCTTTGAAAATTTTGAAGCTAAGACCAGTCCCTCGGCTTACTACTTCCAGGACCCACTTGTCTGATGTTTAAGACATCCAGTCCTGGACAAAGTAAGCCAGCTCGCCCCATACAGGTAGAGGAGAATCGCCCTGGCAATCCCATCAGGGTGCCTGCTTGGCAGGGGCTTTGGGCTGAGGGGTGGAAGCAGGCCTGCTTGTACCCCTCGCCTGCCTCTCCTCTAAAGAACCCCTGAGCATAGGCGGAGGAGGAACCTTGCTTGGTAAAAGGCCTATGAAAAGGCCTGCCCCTGCCTCTAGGAAGCTGCTTTTGAGGAGTGGTCTGCCTTTCCTTGGCCTGTGCACTCTATAGGTGGTCCTATATTCATCCATTTTCTTCATGTAATTCTCTGTTTGCTCCCCAAACAGAAATTTCCACAACAGGAAAATCCATGGCCTTAGACTGGGTATCCTGAGACAGGGTAGTACATCTGAGCCAAGCCATCCTGCAAAGTGCCACAGATGTAGCCATGACTCTTGATGAAACATCATTAGAGTCCACTGCAGCATGAAATTGCACCTGGATGCCTCAATACCAACCATAGCCACCTGTTCCAGCTCCCTGGCAATCTGGTCAGGGACTTGTTTCGCTAGGGCCAGCACAGTATCCCATCTGGATTTCTGGTACCTAGCAGCATAAGCCATAATTTGCTTGTCTGAGTCCCAAAGATGCTGCCATGTACTGTTTCTTTGCCATAGCATCAATCTTCCTGGAGTCTTTCTCGGGGTGTGAAGCTAAGGGAATATTATCCTTGTCACAGGCTGCAGCCTGTACTACCTCTACATGGCTGCATTGCTGAGTGAGGAAATCAGTGTCGAGCCTGATAAGGTATACCTCTTGTCCATCCTTTTATCCACAGGAGGTATAGTGTGAGGAGTTTTAAAACTTTTACTGTCAGTTTCCAAAAGATTTATGTAAAGCAATAGACAGTCTCTAGACTCTGGAATATCCATCATTTCTACATAGTCTGGCTCCTCTTGGTCATCAACAGCTTCCTCAACAGGGAGCTGGAGAGTTTCAGCAACTTTTTATAAAACATGAAATGAGAAGGGACTCAGAAAGTCTTGGAGGAGAAACCCTAGGTGTCTATCTGGAGAGATGTCCGGATCAAGGGGCACATCCAGATCTTCAAAACCATATTCACTCTCCTCATATTCCTCTTCCCTCCCCTGGTTCATAAAATCTTCAAAATCATAATCTTGAATCCGGTGGAACCGGCCGAACCGAACGCTACCAGAAGGTGTCGGTTCGGTCGGAACCGGAGAGAGACCGACAATTTTAATTGCTTTAGCTATTTCCTCAGCAGTTGGGGAGAAAACTTTTGGCTCTACATTAGCTGACTTTCTAGTCCTTTTGCTGGAACCGCTCTTCGCTTGCCGAGGAAGTATCGCCTGGTCAGAGGCACTCCCTCCAGTTCAGTTGGTACGAACCGGCTGGCCATACGGTCAGCGGACTTTTGGCCTCCCTTTCCTGAGCCTACCAACTCTCTTATCTATGGTGGCAGCAGGAAATTGTGACAAATCTGGCAGTCTGAATTGAGGTGGTCAAACCCCAGACAATAGACACATGTGTGTGTGGGTCAGCCTTAGCAAAAGCTTCCCACAAACACTACAGTGTTGAAACCCAGTGGGTCCGGTTTTTCTTTGGGTTTCTCAGACATAATGCCAGCCTAACCAACTTGCCCGTTTATGGCAATCCACCAAGCAAGACACCCTTATCGGTTCCCAACGTGTCACGGGTTGTGGAAAAAAACGTAATGAAATCTGTTTTTTTAGAACCGATAAGAACCAGGAACCGCACTCTAAAAAGGACTAGTAGATTTAAACACAACCTGATCAGTTCAAACCGAACCAATAACAAATTACAAGTTCCACCCAGAAAAACTAAATGTAAAACCTATCTATTACTTACATTACCACAGACAGAGCTTGAACCGACCGTTATGTTTAATTCTCGCTAAAACCGAAAATAATACTTTTAAACCGACAAAATGAACCGAGCAGAAGGAGAAATCTCCGAGCGACTGTTCAGTGAGGCAGAGTAAAGAATCTGACAGTTTGTCTGATGGGATAAATGCCGCGCCGAGGAGGAAGAAGAAGAAGAAGATGCAGCCTGGGCGCCTTCTCCTCGAGGGTGATCATCTGTTCCAACTGCTCCAGCTGGAGCCTACCGCTCACGGACACCGCATAACGGGCCTCTCTTAGACTTGACCGCGGTACCCATTATTCGGGACGCCCAAGAAGTAGTCTGGCAGCCGTCCTCCAAGACCGGTCGAGGACTTGCACAATTCACAGGCTCTGCTAATCGCGGCCAAGCTCCTAGGCAGTAGACACACGTGGAGGCGGATCTGTTCGGACATCTTCTGCCCACAAGAGCACCGGACGGAAGCCGGAGTCGATTTGTCCATCGCAGTCACAGGGAATGTAAGACCGTAGTCTCGTAAATTTTAAATTAGTTTTGGGAAATCTGAAGAGTGTGAATCCAGCCTAAAACACAGAGCGCTAAGGAGGGAACCTGAGCTCCAAGCGGTAAGGATGATCTAGCCTCATGGGCGGTGCCGAGGGTTTTACCACCCAGGTGGGTAGGAGAGCCAGTTTGAAGACCTTCTGGCAAGATTTAAAGCGCAAGAAACCTGGCAGACAGTGTGGACTGAACATATCCACGCCCCCAGAACCTCCACTTCCTGCTTAGTCTGCGACTCAGGAAGGGAGTCCAATTTACATTCCACCTGACTAAGGATGGTCTTCTGCTAATCCCATATGTGCCACATAGTTAAGGGCCCTAACACCAAGGGTAAAAGAGAATAGATCGTCTTCCCGTATTGGTCCAGAAGCGGGATTCCTTATCAGCGGAGATGAGCTGAGGTGTTTGGGATTGGCAGAGTGACCGTGAGCGGCACTGATGACAACCAAGTCCACCTTGGGGTGCAGGCTAAGAAAGTCTACATCCTCAGGAGCCTGATATAGCCTGTCCTCCTTCCTCGGAAGGGGCTAACGCTGAAGATCGCTTCCAAATGGTGAAACAAGATCCGCATGAGGCCCTCATCCAGGGTGGAATCAGTGTAGTAGCGGTTTAGGGCAGATCCAGATGGGCAGCGAGTTTCTTGCGCTGTGGGTCTGGTTCCACTGATTGCCACTGATGTACCTCCTGGATTTTCCTCAATAACTCCTGGAAGGAAGGGTCCTCCAGAGGAGACTTCGGAGGAATTCTCGCCTGGGGCTGCCAGAGTATGGGGCTCATCTTCGGGTCAGAGTGGCAGACTCTGAGTTCGAGTCAGAACTATCTGATGAAGAGGGTAAGACTCCTCCTGCAAGGGAGGGATGGCCTCTGGGGAGTTCCCTGGAGTGCATATCCTCCCTCCTCGGGCGCCAGAGGGCTCTCCTCTGTGTCGGGAAGGTGGGAGGAGTCTCCAGTCTCTGATGATGGGATCCTGTATAGGGTCCGGCATTGGCAGATGACTCGACCTCTCTAGTGAGCTGAGCCTTGGCCTCAGTCTACCAGGAGGCCAAGGTCTCCTTCAAATCCGCCGGTGGCTGGGAGTGGGCGGCAGAGGTGGAGGAGGAGGGGCATACGGATACTGAGGATACCCTTAAAAGAGTATCCGTAACCTGACAGTGGGTAGCCACGTCGGGTAATGAGATGCCGGATATTGCGGCGTCGGTAACTGGGGCACCGGATACTGAGGAGCCAACTATTGCGTGTCGGGTACCCGGGTGCCAGGGGCTCTGACGGAGCAGCGGGACCTGGCAGAGACCCTGCAGGCGGGCCAGATGGTGGCAACGCTGGCACCGTGAGGTGTCGGGCCCGCATGGGTATACCTTTGAGGGGTACGGCGACCTGACGGAAGGATAGGCCTATCTCCAGGTAAGGGGACACCAGATGGCGCCGAGGTGGCTGCCTGAGGGTCCAGCCCAGGAAGAGGGTTCCCTGATGGCAGCATCCTAGTATCCCCGGTGACGACCGGTAAGGAGGATTATAATCCTCGGGGTCACTCAAGGAGAGAGACCTCAGAGGGCAACGTGGTGAGATGTTGTGCAGAGCCTGGGGCGGACTGATTCTACGGGTCTGGCACAGGCTTCTTGGATCAGCGGCGTCAGCAGAGCCGAGTCCGACTATCGGACTCCTGCCCAAGGAAAGCTGCGCGGAGATGTGGCCTTGTCGGGAGGAGTTTGGCTGGGTGCTCCCGAATAGGGTAAGCGACTTAGCAGCCTTGTCACGGTGGGCGTTGGTGGGACCGAATGTCTGACTTACCAGGACCGCCTGATCGAGGGCCGCATGAAAGAAGCGCGGCTTCACGGGAGCGGAGGCCTCCTTTGTCCGGGAGGCTCCAAAGGGCCCAGCGCGAGCCAGATGGGAGGCGACGCCTTGGTAACCACCAAGACAGCAGTCGTGAAGCGATCCCAGGCGGGGGGATTTTACCTTAAGTGCCGACTCAGGCCAGAGTGCGGCGCTGCGGAAGGCCGCTTTTCCGCCTCTGGTGCTTCTCCTGTCACGCTTTTTCTTGTGACCTTCAGGGAAGTAGATGCCTGCCTAAGTTTCTTTAACTCTTTTCCATGGATGCCATTTTCTTCTTTAGGATATGGCTTCCAGGGACTGTATGCTTCTTTATGGGTTGAACTTCTGGCAGTACTGGCACTTCTCCAAGGTGTGGTCTGGGCCCAGACAGAAAAGGCACAAGGGTGGCTGTACTTGTGAGGAAGCTGGGAACCACACAAGTCTCACTTGTTCTTATGTGATTCGAGGGCGCGGGATGACATACACAGCGAATCATTGAAAGAAATCTAAGATGGAGAAAATACGTTGAAAAGTTCTAAAACTTAGGGACGACAAATGACTGACTAGCGCTGTTCTACTGTGAGGAACTTTCACAAGCCGACGGCAGCGTAGGCGATGCCTTTATACTGACGCCTGGCGCCGCTCACCTGATGTGGCCACCGGAGACTGCTAGCCAAAAATTCGGGGGTCCCTGACGCCTGGCTGGGTCAGTCCTGTATGTAATACATACTCTGCAAGAGCCTCAAGTAAGATCCACTGTTACGGTAAGTTCTTACAAAACTGTACCTTACTCGAGAGGGCTCTTGCAGTAGGTAATAACCATTAGGACTGAGTCCCAGCAGTGTAACTCAGACAAAGGCTGAAGCACGGGAGGCAGGAAAGGTCTGCAGCAGGTACCAGATTATGATAGGAGGCTCAGAAGGACTGCTAGTCCAAAGCTTGCCCTGTGTCTAGAGGCAATGTCCAGAATGTAATGTTTGGTAAAGGTGTAGACAGAGCTCCAAGTGGCTGCCTAATGTCTGTAGCAGAAACATTCCTGAAACAAGCAGCAGAGGCAGCCATGCCTCTGGTCGAGTGCCCCTTGACTTCCCCTGGAAGTTATACTTCTGATAACAAAACAAAACGCAGTTTGCTAACCATTTGACAAACATTGTTTAGAAACTGCAGCCTCTTTTGGGGCTAAGGAAACAAAAGTGATCTGTCTTACGGACCAATTTCGTCCGTTCAGATCATACATCATTAAAGTTCTGTGCACATCGAGCGGTGCACAATGGCCTCCCTTGATTAGAATGCTAAGGTAATACACTGGCAACTGTATGGATTGATTCAAAGTAAACTCAGAAACCACCTTTGGTAGAAACTAAGGATTTGTATGCAGACCCACCTGGTCTCTGTGGAAAGTTAACACGACTCTTACACATCAGGCCTAAAGCTTAGAAATCCTTGAGCAGAAGTAAGGCAACTAAAATAGCACTTTCCAGGAAAGGTAGTGCAGTTCACAACTTATGGATGGTTTAAATGGAGGCAAAGTGAGTTTCTCAAGAATGAAATTCAGATCCCACGGAGGAACCGGGTTCTTGAGCAACGGTTTCAGATGGAGAATTCCTTTCAGAAAGGTTCTGGAAACCTCCAGCTGGGCTAATGTTTTGCCATCCACCGGAGTGTGGAAGGCAGAAATGGCAGACAAGTGGACTTTCAGAGAAGAGTTAAAGGGCCAGAGAAATGCAGCGATATTCTATGACCTGAGGGACAGGGCAAGAAAAAGGGTCCCAACCTCTTGGCGGATGCCCAAATGGAGAACCTCTTCCATTTTATAGCATAAGTGGTTCTTGTGGATGGTTCCGGCCCACACAAGGACTTGTGCCACTCTAGAAGAGACTCTAAAGCATGCAACAGCTATGTCAGCAGGTGCTACGCATGAAGGTGAAGGGACTTGAGGCCTGGATGGACCAGCCTGCCCTGGTCCTGAGTCAGCAGGTTCTGGCAGAGGGAAGAGGAATCGGAGGCTCCACCCTCAGCAGCTGAAGCAGGGAACCACACCTGGCGATGCAATATGGAAAATAATAAGTCTTAAGATCATAATAAGCTAGCAAGTCAAAACGCTAAATATAAAAGCTGCCTTGTACTTTAAGCTTCGTGGTGCGGAGATTTGTTGTTTTCTCTGATTTTCTATATCCAGCACACACTGTGAGCCCTCGGAATGGTTTTTTGCTATGCTTGATGCCAATAAGGGGCTATGAGAATCACACAAGCCCCTTCTTGCTGTAGTTTCAGAAGCACCTTCTGCAATAGCGGAAAGGAAGGAAGGCACAAAACCTCCCTGTCCGCAAAGGGACAGTGTGTCTCACCGAAAACACCATGCCCGAGGCAGTGAGCAGAAACTGGGTAGTTCTGCGCTGGATAGGGAGGTGAACAGATCGAGATCTGGGCGACCCACCAATCGAAGATGTCTTGACTACTGACTGTCCCAGTTCCCACCGCGTGTCCTTGCCGCAGTATGGCTGGTGTGTCCTCCACGACATTCTGAACACCTGGGACGTGACTGCCGTGAGCTGTAGGCTGTGCTGTATCACCCATTGCCACACACGATCGCTTCCCTGCACAGAGAATACGACCACATGCCTCCCGGTTTGTTCAGGTACCAGACCACAAACGTTGTCAATCTGTACTAGGAGAGGGCCTGGAAGAAAAGGCTGAAAAGCCCAGGGCGACAGTACAGCCCCTCATCTCTTGCACATTGATATGCAGATATGGCTCCTGCTGAGACTAGGATCCCTGTGTCCTGTGGTCGCTTAGATGAGTGCCCCAGCCCTGACCGTAACGCCCATTGTCAGGGTCTGAGGGGCGATGAAAAGGAATCCCTCTGGTGAGATTGGACAGATTCTGCCACCAAAGGAGGTCCCGACGCATGGGACCCGGACACAGGATCCTGTGATCCAGTTCGTCTGATTTCTGGTCCCACTGGACCCTTAGTGTCCACTGCGCAATCCGCATGTTGAGCATGACCAAGGGGACAGTGGGATAGCTCCGCCATAACACCTAGAAGGCTATAAGACGGAACAGGCTGTGGTCCACTGGCTGGTTGCCACCTGGATGGCCTGCTGACACAAAGTTTCCGCCGGTCCAATGGGAGGAAGGCCTGACCCTTAACAATATCCAGCACCGCAATAAACTGAGGCGTGGGATGGAACCAGGTGGGATTTGGGGTAATTCACTGTAATTCCCACTTGCGGAAAAGGTCCAGGGCAGCAGTCAGGGAGGCCACTTGACTGTCCCTCGATGGTGCTGACAGGAGCCAGTTGTCGAGGTATGGGAACACATCCATCCCCAGGCTACGTGAAAGCCACTGCCACCACCGCTTAGGCACTTGGTAAGCACTCTGGGTACTGAGAAAAGGCCAAAGGGAGCGCTTTGAACTGGAAGTGTTCCCCTAGAAGGTAAAGCGGAGGAAGTGATGGTGGAGGGAAAAATCGGTATATGCAGGTATGCATTTTGCATGTCCAGTTCACACAGCCAATGTCCCTGTTGAAGCAGTGGCAACAGACCGGCAAGGTTGGCATGCAGAATCTCTTGTATTCTACGTACAGATTTAGCATGCTGAGGTCCAGGATTGGACTGAGGTCTCCCATCTTTCTGGGGACCAGGAAGAAGTGGGAATAATATCCCTTTCCCTCCTGGGCCTGAGGAACGGGCTCTATGGCTAATTTTGTCAGAAGAGCCTGAATGTCCTCCCTTATGAAAGGAATGTGGCCTTTGGGTAGTGAGAGAGACCTGGAGGATTTCTTGGAGGTGTCTCTGTGAATTCTATGGTGTGGCCTTGAGCGACTAGCTGAAGGACCCTTTGTGTTAGTAATCTCCTCTCACCCGGTCAGATGGTTGGTGAATCGGCCCCTACCAGTTCTTCTGGTGCTGGTGGCAGAGGTTGGGAGCCCTGTCAGGAGGCGGTGGGGGTGGGAGGCGTTGTCCTGGCTGCCCGCTGGGTCTTGGCTGGAAGGGTGGCGCTGCCGAAAGGGCCCAACGTTTGTTCAGACGTCCTGTCTGACTGTTACCTATTCTGACACATGGGCTGGCATGATAAGGCTGCTTTGGCTTGGTACTAGAGCAATACATAGACTGGACAGAGCGCAGTGCCTTGCTACTGTCTTGTAGCTCAGTAATAATGTCTTTGACATCACCCCTAAAATTACAGGTCCTCTAAATGGAGCATCCTGGATGGCCGTCTGGACATCTTGGGCCAATCGGATACCCACAGCCAGGAGTAACTACACATGCTGACAGCTGTGGCAGTACTCGGTTAGAGGCGTCTACTGCATCATATGTCGCCCTAAGAGAATGGCGGCAGAGATTTCTGTTTTATTGACTGTCTGGGCAATCTTCATTTTGCTTGAATCAGGCAAGGCCTCAATTCACGTCAGTTTGCCCAGGATAGATTTCTGGTACCCAATCATGTGAGCAGGTAATTCAATGCTGTAAGGGCCAGGGAGGGAAAAATAAACTCTGCGCCCAAACTGGTCTATATGCCTCGACTTGATGACCACCAAGTCCACTTTGGGATGAGAACTAAGGTGGTCTTTGCCCTCAGGGGTGCGACAAGAAAAATTACTCACCTTAGTAATGTTGTTTCTTCTAATGGAGTCTTGCTATATTATGACAGTAGCAGTTTGTCCCACCACTAGAACTGCTCCGGAGGTGAAATGGTTAATACCATTCCAAAATAGAACTTTGAGCACGAGCTCTAGAAGCAGCTCTATCTGTGTAATTTCAAACCTGAACTGTCAGATCTTTACGAGCAAAAACTCACTAAGGTCTGTGTGGAAGCTGTAACCTACACTAGCCAAATGGCTACCTAAATATTAATAACCATTGCTGGTCCCAACACCCAAGACTCAAGTCAGGGGACCAGAACTACTAACACAATTCTAACAACATGAGAATAAAACAACAGTGTAATAAAACACACACCCCTAACTCCCAAAAGGGGAGAAAGCTAAAAGGGCATAAAATAGTGCCCACACTAAGTTGCCCGACCCCACCCAAGTAGAAGTTCTGAGAGGGGCAGGCTGGGGGAGGTCATAATATAGCAAGACTCCATTAGAAGAAATACAGGTTACTCACCTGTAACAGGAGTTCTAGGAATGGTATATGTTGTTCATCCACACTTATTGGCAGGTATCCTTGCCGCTTTAAATCTTGCCGAAGGTCTTCAATGCTCCTCCCACCCACCGGTGGTATAACTCTCGGCTCCACCCCATGACGCCAGATCTGGCCGCTGGAAGCTCAGGTTGTGCATCGAGCCGGGAGGTCTGAGGAATGTAGGATGAACAATATATACCATTCCTAGAACTCCTGTTACAGGTGAGTAACCGTATTTCTAGGGACATGGATATGTTGTTCATCCACACTTACTGGCAGACTCTAGCAGTTCTCCGGGAGGAGGGAGGCAAGACGCACACCCCAATACTTACTTGGGAAAGAGAGACTGAGAACCGAGGCCCCAAAACCAGCATCCCGTGTGACTCAAGGTCAATGTGGTAATGGGTAATGAAGGGTGTGCTGACTTCCAGGTAGCAGCCCTGCAGATTTCCTGGATAGGGACGCCCTGGAAGCAGCCACCGTGCAGCAGTATGGCGGGTAGAATGAGCTCTTATCCTCTGGGAGGCTCCATGCCCGCCAACTTATAGCAGAGATCTATGCAGGAGGTGACCCACCTGCTTATCGTCCGCAGCTGCAGGTCTGCCAGATCGCGGCTTCAGCGTAGGGTGACAAACAGCTGGCGAACCTCTCCCCGAATTTCAGCTATGCGCCTTTGTAATAGGAGAGCGCCCTTCTAGGGTCCAGAGTATGGAGCCTATTCGCCTCCGAGGTGTGATTGGGGTAGAACACCGCAGAGTCAACACCTGGTTAAGGTGAAACTCCGACACCACCTTCGAAGGAATTTCGGTGAAGCAGGGACAACCTTGTCCCTGTGGAAGACCAGGTAAGGAGACTCAATGGAAGCGCCTGGAGCTCTCCCATCCTTCTGGCTGATGTGATAGCCACCAAGAAGGCGGTCTTCCACGACAGGTGAGAGAGAGCACACCTGTGCATAGGTTCGAATGGCTTGCCCATGAGCTTTGCCAGTACCAGTAGTAGATCCCACGGAGGTGGGGGTTCCTCAGACTGGAGGGGAAATGTGATCAAGGCCTTTGAAAAGCGCCAGACCACCTTCTCCTGCGCTATCGACTGCTTCCCGCCCGCGCCCGTAAGCAGAGATGGCTGCCAGGTGCACCCTTAGGGTCGCCGACCTAAGCCCTTGATTAGAAAGGGACCATAAATAGTCCAAGATGCTTGCCAAGGAACAGGAGGAAGGGTCCAAGCCTTGCTTCGACACCAAATGGAAAACCTTTTCCATTTGAAGGCATAGCATTTTCTGGTCGACTCCACGGGACGCCTAACTACACTGAGGACCCTGGCCGGAAAGACCCAAGGCCTGGAACTCTAGCCGGCCAGGAACCAGGCCGTCAGGTGCAGGGATTGAAGGTCTGGATGGAACACCTTCCCCTGATTGACTGAGAGCAGGTCCGGGCGAGCTGGAAGCTGCGCGAGTCCTGGAGCTGAGACTGAGGAGATCTGGTACCAGAACTGGCGAGGCCAGTCTGGGGCTATCAGAATCACCTGCGCTTGTCCCTCTCGCCTTGAGAAGCACCTTGTGGATCAAGGGAAATGGGGAAAGGCGAGAAGAGGCCCAGGGTCCATTGCCTCGAGAAGGCATCCCCGCAGCGAGCCCTGCTGAGGGGGGCGGGCATGGAACAGCCTCAGCTCGCTCTCCTGGAGGCAAACAGGTCCACCTGAGGTGTGCCCCAATGGGAGAACAGATGCTGTACTACCTCCGGCAGGAGAGACCACTGTGGGATGCAGCCCCTATCCGCTTAGGGCATCGGCCAGGGTGTTGGAGGCTCCTGCCACATGAATGGCTAGAGATCCGCCTCCAGGCTGCGCGACAGTGACCAAATGCGGAGAGCTTCCTGCATAGGAGCATGGAGCGCGTCCCCGCCCCTGGGCGGTTTAGGCAGTACATGGTCGTGGTGTTGTCCGTCTGGACTCGGACCACTTGACCCCCGGTATAACGGAGCAAAGGCGGTGAGAGCTAGGCGGACCGCCGAGCTCCAGCAGGTTGATGTGGCATCGGGACTCCCTGGGACCAGAGGCCGTGAGCCCGGTGTTCCCCAGATGGGCACCCCAACCCATCAGAGAGGCATCGGTCGATAGAGAGACCGCTGCTCGGGCGGACAAACGGGATGCCCTCCTGCAAATGACCTGGAACGATCCACCACTGGAGAGCTGCCCACATCTCCTGTGTCACCGACAATGCTGGTCCAAAGGATCGCAGCTGCCAGACCACTGACTGGCCAGTCCCATTGAAGGAACGATGTTCCAGCGGGCCCAACGGACCACGCTGGTGCAGGCTGCCATGAGACCCAGGAGGCGAGGAAGTCCCGGCAGGGTGCAATTGTCCAACCAGAAAAGATTGGGCAAAGGAGGAAAGAACCTCGGCCCTGTCCGCGGGAGCGCTCTGGCTCGAAGAGAGTAGAGCTGCGCTCTGATGAACAGAATCACCTGCTTGCTCGAGTCTGGACTCTGGCCTCGCTGATAAGGAGGCCCAGTTGAGAGCAGACCTGGAGGCCAGATCTCTGACCACTCCACCCTCCTGCCTGGAGGGAGCTGCTATCAGCCAGTCGCCCAGGTAAGGGTACACCCGACCCCTCGGCGCCAGGGAATGCTGTCACCACTGCCATGCATTTGGTGAAGACCCTGGGAGCTGGAGACAAGCCAGGAGGGCATGGCTCGGAACTACGAGGGATCCTTCCGCTCGAAGCGAAGGAATCTCTGGTGAGACGGACGGATAGGACGGAAAAACGCGCCCTGCAAGTCCAGAGAGCAGAACCACACGCTGCTCCAAGGATGGTAGTATCTGAGCCAGAGTGACCATCCTGAAGGTTCGAGACCTTAGGAACTTGTTTAGGTCGTAGGTCGAGAATGGGGCGCCAGCCCCCGTCTGCTTCGGAACCAGGAAGTACCTGGACACAAACCCTGGGTCTGAGGGGGTCCGCTATCACCCTGATCACCTCCTTCTGGAGGAGGAGGAGCGATGCCGGCTCGACGAGCCGACAGTGAGGCTGGGATCTGAAGCCCGAGGAGCGACGGCTCTGAAGGGTGGTGCCTGCTCGAATTCCAGAGGCAGGCCTCTTCCCACCACTTCTAGTACCCACCTGTCCGTGGTAACAGCGGACCAGGCGGAAAGGAAGTGTCGGAGCCGCCTTCCACGGGGAACCAGGGTAAGGTGATGGGATGGGGCCACCCTCAGCCCGCCACTGGGCAGGCTTGGATGAGGGACCGGCGAGGACCTCCTGGCCTTTTCCTCCTGCCTCCTGTTAGAGGAAGCCGGCGCTTGGGTTTGGGATGCCAAGGTCGAGCCTGCTGGCCCTGACGTTGCTGGGCCGGGCGCTGCGGGGCAGAGAAGGACGAAAGGGCTTAGGCTGTGGTTTGCGTGCCTTGTCCTTCTGAGCGGAAGAGACCGAGTACAAGGTAGCATTGGACTTCTCGATCCTCTGCAGGTGACCTTCCACCCCAGGGCCAAGAGGTCAGTCCCAAAAGGGACATCCGCCAACTTGTGCTGGGTATCCGAAGTAAAGGTGGATATCCTCAGCCAAGCCTGTCGACGATAGCCACTGCGGCCGCCACCGACCTGGCACATGAGTCCCCAATATCTAAAGCAGTCTGGAGCTGCTGTTTGGCCACTGCCCTGCCCTGGTCCCGCACCTGCTTGACCGTAGTCTGCAGATCCAGCGGGAAGATGAGGGCGACCTCATCCAGGAGCCCAACAGGGCATGAGAAAATGTGCCATGAGGACGGCCGAACTGGCCTGGACGAAGGCCGAGAGAGGACGAGCGAGACTTTTCGCCCGACATAATCCAATTTCTTGGATTCTTTGTCGGAGGTTTGTCCACATCCCTGGCGTTGCCGGCACGCGAAAACGCTGTCGGTAACCAACCCTCAGCAGAGGGTGCTCCAAAACCGGACAGGGAACCGGTAGGGACCAGATATTTCCTCGCCATCCTGGCCGGGCGCAGGACAGGAAGCAGGGCGCCGCCAAAGCTCCAAGGCCGGACCCACTATGGCCTCGGCCACCGGAAAGGCCTCCATTGGAGAATCCTGGTCCAGAATCTCCGTGAGGGGATACCTAGCCCGCTTGGAACGGGTTCGAGCTTCATCCCGGTGGACTCCGAGATGAGCGAAGCAGTCTAGGAAGGACGACGGGCTATCGCCCATTGACTGTCCTCCTGAGGACTCCAAGTCTCATTCGCTTGGAGAAAAAGGAGGAATTATCTTCGACTCAGAAGAGTCCTCAAGAGCTGCCTCTGGCCTGAGCCACCCTCACCTCCCGAGGTCGGTTGGGAGTGAGGGTAACAGACAGCCTATGGGTAGACCCTCAGCCAACCGAGAATCCCTGGTTGGAGCCCCAAATAATGGCTGTGGAGGCGGAGGTTCCACCGAATCGGTGGAGCAGCTGGTTTGGCCGAACAACCGCCTGGGTACAGGCCTCGGTAAGTCGAGGGTTGTGTCGGCCGCCCGTGACAGCCACTTAATGGCCGGATGGCGACTGGGCCGGCTTATTCCCGGTCAGGAGGAATTGCTACATGAGGTCCTCGCATCAGCGACGTAACTTACGCTTGAAGCTTTCCTCGTCCGAGGAGGAGATCGAGGACGAGCGGCGACGCTGGCCCTGGTGCCGAGACCGGGCTTAAGACGGGCGGGATCGGCTGGACCGCAAAGAGGTCCGGGAGACTGACCGAGGGTCAAAAAGTGAGAAGTGTCGGGTAGGAACCGGCACTCTTCGCCCGCCGAGGGTTCATCCGAGGCCCTGAACCGGAGGCAAGGCAGCCCACGGGATCTCAACTTCCGGGGAACTGGGAGAGGGGAGTCTCGGTTTCTATAGCGACAACCCGTCCAACGGATCGAGAAAAATCTCGACTGCCGACGGGAGTCTCAGTCAACTGACCTGACGGGACACCGTGAGACCAGTGGCCAAGCTTGAGCGGTCGACTCAAGTCCCAGTCGGCGACTCCTCGGAGAGGGACCTTCCCGCTCCCAAGAGCGTCGATGGAGGATTACCTTGTCCTCTTTTGGACCGAGAAAAGGTCCAGCAGACGTTGGCCCTTCTCCCTTAGTGGAGAGGGACAGACAAAGCTCCTTAAAGGAAGCTGTATAGGAGGAACCCAGAGAGGCGGGATAAATGCCGCGGCCGAGGAAGATACGGCCCCGCGCCTCCTCTTCGAGGCGATCATCTGCTCGAAGCTGATCCGCTCAGGACGCCATATCGACACGCCAACCGGGCCTCCTTAGACTTCACGGAGAAGCGCTTCTCGGGACGGCCCAGATGCAATCGGGCAGCACGGTCTTGGGGACATAGGCCGAAGGAAGAGCACAAGTCGCAGTCCTGCGGGTGGGTGCTCAGGGCTAAACAGTAGACACACGTGGAGTGTGGATCCGTCCGAGACATCTTCTGATCGCAGGGGCATCTCCAAAACCGAGTCGATTTGTCCATCGCAGCGAGGATCGAAGACTGAAGTCTTTTAGCAAAAACTTTTAAATTCGCAAAAGGAAGAAATAGGAACCAGTCTCAAGCGCGGGCGTTAAGGAGGAACCTGAGCTTCAAGGCGGTAAGGAAAATCTGGCGTCATGGGGCGGGCCGAGGTTATACCACCCGGTGGGTGGGAGAGCCAGCTTGAAGACCTTCCGGCAAGATTTAAAGCGGCAAGGATACCTGCCAATAAGTGTGGATGAACAACATATCCATGTCCCTAGAAACAACATTACTAAGGTGAGTAATTTTTCTTCAAACAACATGAAGTCTTGCTATATTATGACAGTAGCAGACTACACAGCAGTACCTCCATGGAGGAGGGGCAGAACCTACTTAGGGAACAGGCTCTGAAGAACAGCTGTGCCAAACCGAGCATCTCTCCTGGCCTGGACATCCAGGAGTAATGCTTGGTAAAAGTGTGCACCGTTTTCCAAGTAGCAGCCTGGCATATCTCTAATATAGGGATGTCTCTGGCAGCAGCTAAAGCACTAGCTGTACCCCTGGTAGAATGAGCCCTCAAGCCAGAGGGGGATCTCTGCCCAGTTTCTGATAACAAAATTGGATACAAGAGACAATCCACCTGGCAACTGATCTCTTAGTGGCAGGTTTGCTTTCCCAACTTCACCATAGGTAAGGAAAAGTTGGAGGATTCAAACCTCTGCGACCTTTAGTACGCTCTATATAGTAACTAGAGCTCTCTTAACATCCAGGCTGTGCAACCTCCTCTCACCAGAAGAGGAGGATCAGTGAAAATACTGGAAGGGAGATAGATTGGTTAAGATGGAAATCTGAAACCACCTTAAGTAAAAACTTACATACTAACATGCCAGCAGAATAGGCCTAACGGTTTTCGTGTCTGCTGCTTGGTCAGTCCCCAACCTGGGTGCTGACCTTGCTGTCCCCTCGCCTTCTCTGGATTCTCCTTCCCAGTTCCGGATATTCTTGCTGCATTGGATTTTGCTTCAGAACCCTTCCCTGTACCTGTCCCACCCCTCTTGAACCCCTCCACTGTCTCTGCCTCCACCAGCCCCCTAGGCAGTGCATTCCATGGCTCCACCACCCTCTCAGTGAAGTAGCACCTCCTCCTTTCTCCCTGAATCTTCCCCTCCAGCTTCCAGCCATGCCCCTAGTGGCCCTTCCTCCTTCCTTGACACCCACTGTTCCTCCCCTATTTACCTCTTCATGTACCTAAAGACCTCTATCATGTCCCCCGGTCCCTTCTCTCTTCCAATGTGTACATATTTAGCACTTCAAGCCTCTTTCATAGGTCCTGTCCCCCAAGCCCCAAATCATTTTGGTTGCCCTCCTCTGGACCCTCTCCAGGAGATTAATGTCCCGCTTTAAGTGTGGCTCCAAAACTGCACGCAGTACTCAAGGTGTGGCCTCACCAAGCAGTTATACAGAGGAGTATCACTTCCTCCTTCTGGAGGTGATCCCCTAGCGATGCATCCCAGCATCCTGTTGGCCTTGGCTGCTGCCCTCCTACAAGTCTCCGGGTTGTTCATCTTGACATCCACCACCACCCCAGGTCCCTCTCAGCCATCGAGACTTGTAGCATTCACCCCCACCCCCCAGGATGTACACTTGACCTGGGTTTCTGGCCCCAGGTGGAGTACCTTGCATTTCCTGCACTGAACCTCAGCTTCCACTTTCTAGACCATCTTCCAGAGCCTCCAGGTCCCCTGTGGGCTACCCTCCCTCCTCCCCATCCACCACCCCCAGTTTGAGTCATCTGCAAAGAGACTCATCTCCTCCTGATTCCTGTCCTTCTGTCAGAGGCGTGGCGTTGAACAGAAGGGCCCAAGACTGATCCCTGTAGGACCCCACTAGTGACCCTCCTTGGGGATGAGACTATCCCCACCATCCGACCCTCTGGGTCCGGTCCTGGAGCCAATTGCTTATCCATCTGATCATCTGGTTCCCATCCCCATTTCTCCAAGCTTATCCAACAGGCCCACGTGAGGAACAGAGTCAAATGCCTTGCTGAAGTCCAGAAAGAGGACATCCACTGGTCTACCCAGGTCCAAGGCACTTGTCACCCAGTCATAGAACTCCACCAGGTTTGTCTGACACGATTTCCCGGGATGAATCCATGCTGTCTCATCGTCCAGGCACCCTGACTTATCCAGGTCCCCTAGCCTCTCCTTGACAATGCCCTCCATCACCTTGCCCACCACCGAGGTCAGGCTGACAGGCCTGTAGTTCCCTGCCACCTCCCTTGATCCCCCTTGTGGATAGGCACTATATGCGCCACCTTCCAGTCTTGGGGCACCACCCTGTCCTCGAGAGATGGTGAAAAGCTCTGCCAGGGTTTTGCCAGGACATCTGCAAGTTCCTTCAGCACTCTGGGATGTAATTTATCCGCCCGGTGCTTTCTCCATCTTAGGGGCTGAGGGCTTCCCTCACTCTCTCAGCTGTGATTTCCACTTCCGTACCCCTTCTCCCTGCTTAGCCCTCCCCCACCTGCCAGTGATGCCTCCCCTCTCCCCAGACCTGCCGATCGGTGAGGGTCCCCCTCCTCAGTATCTCTGTCTCCTCCCATGTATGATGCAGCACCCCATTTTCCTGGTCAGAAACTGGAGTGAAGTACTCATTTAGTACCTCAGCCTGCTCCCCGGGTCTTGTGCCCATCCCTCCCCTGATTTAATCCTGCTAATCTGCCCCTTCACCCTTCGTTTTTCCCCAATGTATCTAAAGAACCCTTGTTCCCTCCTAATTTCCCTGGCCAGGTTCTGCTCCTTCCTTGCCTTAGCCGCCCTCACCACTCTAGTGGCCCTTCTAGCCATCAGCTCGTACTCCCTCGATCCCTTTCACTCCTTGAGCACTTGAATTGCTTATAGGTTGCTTTCTTTCCCGCACCCTCCTGGACCTCCTGGTCCACCAACAGGTTTTTGGCCCCTACCGCATTTCGTCTTACTCTTGCACAGGTGCTGGTAGCATCCTGCACCCTCTCCTGATGATTTCCACCTACTATCAGCGTCCATGTCTGACCCAATCCCATCCAAATGCTCCTTAAGGATCCTTCCCATTTCCTTAAAATCCACCTCTGAAGTCGGTACTTACCGTCTTTGTGCAGCCTTCTACCCTCCTGGGTCCAGGCAGAACCAGACCGTGGCATGGTCACTCCCGCTAATGGGTCCCTTACTCCAGGCCCCCAATCTGGTCACTGTCTGCCAGGACCACATCCAATACTGTGCCTCCCTGGTCGGTTCCCTCACCTGCTGAGTTAGGAACACGTCTTGAAAGACATCCAACAGCCTCTGTTCCTGGTCACAGAGGATGTCATAGTCTCCAGTCTGTTCCTGGCATGTTTAAGTCCCCAACACCACCACTGCCCTCTGCCCAGTCTGCAGTGTCTCTAACATCTGCCACCAGACTGTCCTCCAGCTCCGCCGCCAGGGCAGGGGTCTATACACCACTCCTATTTTACCTCTTGCCCCCTTGTTATCAAGGTATTAAATAACCTCCACGGTTCCCTCCGCCTCCTCTACTCCCCTATGCCAATGCAGTTTTGACTATCATTGCTACCCCTCCTCCCTTCCTCCCCTGTCCTTCCTGAACATAGTGTATCCCTCCAGGTTCAGGTCCCAGTCATGTCTTGCAGTGGCCCAAGTCTCAGTGACCGCTGCCACATCCACTGCTCCTCAGCACGCCTGGAGCTCAGGCATTTTATTGCCCAAGCTCCTGGCATTTAGCAGGACTACCTTCCACCCTTTCCTATAGTTCCATTTCCTTGCTCATGTTCCCATGGGGATTCTGTTTTTCCTGGTCTGCACTTTGCCAGTTGGCCTTTTCCTGCAATCCTCCTGGTCCCAGGGGTGGAGACAGAGTCCCTCCTTTATCGGCACCCCTTGACAGCCTTTTTTCCCATCCCACCCCTTCACAAGTTTAAACCCCACTTTTCACCAATGAACCCTCTATTTTCAACTTAAGGATTCCTCCTCCAAATTGAGATGTGTCTATCTCTAGCATACAGCTCCTTATCCCCCAATCCCCATCAACCCATACCCTCTGGCCTCACACCACTCCTGAGCCACTGGTTTATCTCCTAATTTTCCTTTTGTGTTCCCCACTAGCCCTTGGCACTGGCAGGATTTCTGAGAAGGAAACTGTGCATCCTATGTCATGAGAGACCCTGACAGCTCCTGAATCTTGCCTGTATCTCTAGCTCGCTATTTCCTCAATGTCATTTGTACCCAGGTGGACCAGTATGTCTGGGAACCCCCACAATCCTTTGCCAACTGATATACCTGCGCTTAGCCTGTGCACCGTTAGTCCAGGGAAGCATCTTCTAACTGGCCAGGCTTCTCCCTCCCTCATCCCATTTGATACCCTGATCATAGAACCCCAGCAGGAGCACTCTGACCATCCTTTTCCTCTATTCCCCTCCATGTCCCTCATCCTTTCTACAGGCCCCTCCACCCAGCTGGCTCCTGTTCCTCCCCTTTCTGGGTGCCACATGCCACCCCCTCCTCTCAATCCTATGCCTCTCCTCCTCCTGAGTATCCTTCTGTTCCTTGCTAATTCCCCCTCACTGCTCGCAACTGGTCCTTCTCCCCCATCTGCTAAACTAGCCTGGCTCATCCTCCCTTCCTTCCTGTCTCCATTTAGTTCCTTCTTGCATGATCGTGCTCCCTGGCCTAAACCCTCAGCTCCCTTTACTGAATCCTCCTTGTACTTCTGATCCTTCTCCTTCCTTTCCTCCCAACTGGTCCTTCTCCTTGTGCTTCCTCTTCCCCTGCCCCTCCTGCTCGATTCACTGCTCCCCATTCTCCTGCATTCCAGGTCCTCCTGTTCTTCCTGCTATCTGGCCCTGCCTCCTGCCTCCCACCCTTTCCATCTCTAACTTCACCCTGTCATGGCTACATCACCCCCTCATCCTTGAGCAGAAGAAGAGAATTGAAGCGTTACTGAGTGGGTCTGATCCACTTCCCGCTTTGCTTCCTTCTGTCCAGCCCTGGCCATCTGCCTACTTCCTGAGAATGTTGTCCCTCCGTCCCCACTTTGTGAGGCCCCAGTTACCTGCCTGCTTCCTTGGTAGTGTCCTTTGGACCCCTCTGCCAGGTTCCTATGTGACCCCTAGTATTCTCCTGCACTCCTTTCCCTATGCCCCACCCCAGTGCTTGGTGCAACCCTGTGGGAGATTCCCAGACCCCTTCCCCAACCATACCACCCCCTTCCCCAGCTTTCTCTAATCCCGCAACCTCCTCCCTAAGCTGTGCTAGCTGGTAGCACACTGGGCAACCACCCAACTTCCAAGCCCAGTCCAGTATCATGGCTGCTCCACACCCTGTGCACCCCACCACCCTCCCAAAGATGCCGGCCCTAATGATGTGTGGTTCCATCCCTTCCAAATAGGTTTCCTTGGGTGAGCTACCAGGTTCCCCCTAGTCCAAGATACCCCTACTGCCTAATCAGGTCACCCACTAATCTTACAGACAGTCCACTGTACACCAGTAACCCTGTTACTAGGTGCAGTACAACACATTAAACTTATAAGGGAAATGAACAACTCCCCAAGCTCCTCTCTCCCAGCCTTTAAATCCTACCCCAGTGGCTAGAACTACATGAGCTGCACCTGCAGCCTTTTCCTCCAATTGCAGGGCAGGTGTTCCCTATAAATCTGCAGGCTTCTGGGAGGGTGGGTCTTGGGCAGACACCTGACTCGAGAGAGAGTGTATCAGCCCTGTGTCTCCCCTCCAAGCCCAGCAGCCAAAGAACTAGGCCCAAGCAAATCCCACCAAACAGGTTTTAAATCAGAAGAAATAGGCCTCTACCAGCGCAGCCTGTTACACAGTGAAACATCCACAAAATGAGCCCCACTTACAGCCACCAAATCAGTTTACAAACATCCAACAGCACCCAAAACAATACCCTGCTAGCCCCTTAGAAGTAAGAAAGAAAAGAACTAACCTACCAAGTATAATCCACAAGAACCCTGTGAAAACAACAGCAGCAGCTACTGTCCTGGAACACAACTGATCCTGTCCCTTCCAGTTCTTTCATCAACTTCCTATTAGTCCTAAGGACTACCTTATCCCTGTGGAAAGAAATAAAGTCAGTTTCACTGACAAGGCTTGCAACTCACTTATGCTGCCTAGCAGAAGTGATAGCCACCAGAAAACAGTTTTCCAAGTTAGATACTTAAGCTCTGCAGAAAACAGAGGTTCAAAAGGGGTTGCATTAACTGGGCAATACAAACATTAAGGTCCCAGGCAGGGGCCGGTTCCCGAAAGGGTGGATTAGTATGGAGTAATCCCTTAAAAACTTGGAAAACACAGGGTGAGGGAAAGAGGGATGACTTTTCTGCTTGACACAAAAGCAGATACAGCTGCCAAATGGACTCTCAGGGTAGCTGGTCTGAGACCCAAGGAATTAAGATGGACCATGTAATCTAATACAATGGGCAAATCAGCAGATTCTGGGGAAATATTTTCCTAGCACACCAAATGGAAAACCTTTTCCATTTAGAACTATAAGTACCCTAGTGGAAGGCTTTCTGGAAGCCTTTAGGATTTCAAGAACACCCTGAGAGAGGTGTAAATCAGTAACTCTAACTCCTCAAGAGCCAGGCCTTGAGGTTGAGGATTGAGGTCCGGATACCAAACCCTTCCCTGGGCACAAGTTAACAGGTTGTAAATCCTGGGGAGGCAAAGGGAAGATGGATTGTCAGTGACAGAAGGAGTGGTACCAGGCTGCCTGGCCCAATCCGGGGCAATCAGAATCACCCTGCAAGGCTGAGATCTGATTTTGACTAATACTTTGAATAGGAGAGGAAGGGAGGAAAGCATAAAGAAACTTCCCTCCCAATCCAGGAGAAGGGCATCCAGGGGACTGAGCCCAACACTGGAGGCCTGCAACAGAACAGAGGAAGTTTGTGATTGTCTGGGGCTGCAAAAGATCTATCTGAGTGGTGCCCCATCTGGCAAAGACTATCCCCAGCACTTGAGGATCCAGGGACCATTCGTGATGGCCCTGGGAAATCCTGCTGAGAGAACTGGCTAGGACACTGTCCTTCCCTGGAAGATGAACTGCTATGAGGGAAGTGTTCAGGGAATAGGCCAGAGACCACAACTTCATTGCCTCGGTGCACAAGGCTGAAGACCGAGTGCCCCTGTTTGTTGATGTACCACATTGTTGTGGTGTTGTCTGTTCTGACTTGTATCACCTTGTTGTGGACAGATGCACAAAATGCTTGAAGAGTTAAAAGACAGCTCTGAGTTCCAGCAAATTGATGTGGAGCAGAGATTCCTGGGGGCCACACTCCCTGAGTGGAAAGGTCGCCCATGTGGGCTCCTAACCCAGAAGGGAAGCATCTGTAGTGAGAGTCAAATTGTGAGCAGGGGAATGAAGGGGACCCCAATCTTAATTGCTCTGATCCTGCCACCACTGGAGAGCTAGGATCAAGGTTCGAGTCACTGGGACCAACTTGGAAAGGGGTCTCTTCTCTGAGACCAATAGGTTCTCAAGTGAAACTGAATGTCTCTCATCTGAAATCTTGCTCCCTGCACAACAGCTGTGGATGCAGCCATGTGTCCCAGGAGCTGCAGAAAGTGTCTTGCTGGTCGAGAGACCTGCAGGGTGAAGGAGGAGGCCAGAGTCACTAAATTCGTCACCCTTTCTAAGGAAGAAAAGCTCTGGCTAGCTTTGTGTCCAACTCTGCCCCTATAAGGTGAGTACCTGGACTGGTTCCAGAACCCACCTTGGTAGATTTAGCAGAAAGCCCAGGGAGGTGAGAAGCTGCTGGGTAACTTGCAGGTGAGATTTTACCTGTTCTGGGACTAGCCTACAATGAGCCAATCGTCTAGATAGGGAAAACAGCAATCCTTTGCCTCCTTAAGTGAGCCACTGCTAGACACTTTGTGAATACCCTGGGGCAGAGGTAAGGCCGAGGGCATTGCTCTGAACTGGTAATGACCTGAGGGTAGTTCGAATCTGAGGTACTTTATGGGAGCTTCTTGATTAGGACGTGGAAATAGGGCATCCTTGAGGTCCAGGAGGCTAACCAGTCCCCTGGCCTTAGGGAGGGTAAAATCATTGCCAGAGTTACCATTTGAACTTTGGTTTCAAAAGATGCTTGTTCAGATCTCTGAGGTCTAATATGGGCCGCCATTCTCCTGTCTTTTTGGGGTAAGGAAGTATCTGGAATACAGACCCCGCCTGGTGCAGGAGGAACCCTTTCCACTGCTCTGAGAGCCAACAGGGTTGAGACCTCTGCTTCCAAAGCAAGGGTCTCTGAAGCACTTGCAGGTAGAAAAGTCTGGTTCTGAACTTGGGAAACTTTTGAAGCTGAGAACCAGACCCTGGCTTACTACTTCCAGAACCCACTTGTCTGAGGTTAAAGAAGCCCAGTTCTGACTGAAGTAAGCCAGCCTGCCCCCTACTGTAAAGGAGAATCGGCCCTGGGCACCCCAACAGGGTGCCTGCTTAGCAGGAGCTTTAGGCTGAGGGTGGGAGCAGGCCTGCCCACCCCTCGTCTGCCTCTGCCTCTGAAGAAGCCCCTCTGAGCATAGGCAGAGGAGGCCTGAGTCTGGTAAAGGCCGTGAAAGGCCTACCCTACCCCTGGGGTATGCCTCTGAGGAGTGGCTTGCCGCTCCTTAGCTTGGGCACTTTTGTAAGTAGTCCTATATTCATCCATCTTTTTCATGTAATTCTCTGTCTGCTCCCCAAACAGAGAAGTTCCCTACAGGAAAATCCATAGCCTTAGTCTGGGTATCCTGTGACAGACTAGTACACCTGAGCCAGGCCAACCTATGAAAAGCTACAGATGTGGCCATGACCCTAGAGGAAACATCATTAACATCCACGGCAGTAGAAACTGTACCTTAGAAGCCTCAATGCCATCAGCAGCCATCTGTTCTAGTTAAGCTAGCCAGCTGGCCATGGGCTTCAACGGCTAATTCCATAACAGTATCCCATCTAGATTTCTGATACCTAGCTACATAAGCCATATAATTTACTTGCCTGAGTCCCAGAGAGGCTGCCATATACTGTTTTTTCGCCATGGCATCAATCTTCCTGGAATCCTTGTCAGGAGGATGTGAAGCAGGGGATATTACTTTATCACAGGCTGCAGCCTGAACTACTAACATGACTAGATTGCTGAGAAAGGAATTCTGTATCAGGACCTGACAATGTGTACCTTCTTCTGTCCATCTTTTATCTACAGGAGGCACAGAATTAGGAGCTTTAAAATTTTGTTTGCTTCCTCAAAGACTTATGCAAAGGAATAGACAATCTCCTAGACTCTGGAATATCCATCATTTCTACAAAATCAGGCTCCTCTTGCTCATCCACAGCTTCTTCCAAGGAAGCTGGAGGGTTTCAACAACTTTTTGTAAAACATAAAATGAGATGGGGACTCAATAGCATAGGGAGATTCTAGAGGTCTGTCTGGGGAAATGTCCGGTTCAATGGGCACACCCAGACCTTCCCAGCCACATTCATACTGTTCATAATCATCCTCCCTCCTCTGGTTCATAAAATTCCTCAACATCATATTCCTGAACCATGGAACCGGACGAACCGACCTTTTGCTAGATAGTGGCGGTTCGACGGAACCTAAACAGTGACTGGACAATTTGTATGGCTTTTGCTATCTCTGCAGCAGTTGGAGAAGAGGTTTTGGACTCAAACCTGCTGACTTTCTTGTTTCTTTACTGGAATTGGTTCCTCAGAACCAGCTTTTCTTTTGCCGAGAGTATCGCCCTGGTCAGGGCACTCCCTCGGTTCGGTTGGCACTAAACCGGGCTGGCCATCCGGTCAGCGGACTTTTGGCTCTCGTCTCCCTGAGCCTGCCCAATCTCTTTCCAGGGTGGCTGCAGGGAAATTCTTACATATCTGGCAGTCTGACTGGAGGTGGTCAAACCCAGACAATCAGACACAGTGTGTGTGGGTCAGCCTTGGCAAAGACTTCCCACAGACATCACAGTGTTGAAACCCAGTGGGCCCGGTTTTTCTTTGGGTTTCTCAGACATAATGCCAGCCTAACCAGAAAACTTGCCCTTTAACGTGCAGTGCCAGGCAAGACACCCTTATCGGTTCCTAACCGTATCACGGGTATTGGAAAAAACGAATACAATCCGCTTTTTAGAACCGATAAGAACCGAACGCACTCTAAAATGTTAAACTTTAAAGTTAATAAGTTTTAAATCAGCTGATCGGTTCAAAACCGAACCGATAAACTTACAAGTTCCACACAGACAAAACCTTTAATTTACTTTACGATTACCACAGACAGAGCTTGAACCGAGCGGTTTTGCGGTTAAACAAAACTATTCTCGGTTGAATCGAACTAGAAAACATTGTTTAAACTAGAAATGAACCGAGCAGTAGGAGAAATTCGGAGCAACTGTTCACTGAGGTGGAGTAAAGAATCTGACAGTTCAGGTTTGAAATTACACAGATAGAGCTGCTTCTTAGAGCTCGTGCTCAAAGTTCTATTTTGGAATGGTATTAACCATTTCACCTCGAGCAGTTCTAGTGGTGGGACAAACTGCTACTGTCCTAATATAGCAAGACTTCATGTTGTTTGAAAGCCTGTCGGCCTTCTTGACTACTACAGCCATCGACAAGACTGCTGCCAGAACGTGGAGGCCAGGTCCTCATGTGGTCCAATCCATAGAGGAATGAGCAGAGGAGAGCTCAGGCATATCTAGGTGTTCTGACAACCACTTACGTTGGGGTGGTGGGTGGGTGGGAGGTCCTGATCCTCAGTCTTCCACCCATTCACCTTCTAAATCTTCCGGAGGATCTCAGTGAAAGAAGGGTCCTCTGGCGGTGGATTTAGGAGAGTCTTTGGGCTTGGGATCCTCCGGAGGAAGGTCTCAAAGCCTGAAGGAAGGAGGAGGAGGAGTCAGAGTCTAGAAATATGACAGGCTTCTGTCTGAGACAAAAGCCCGTGGGGCGGAGATCTCCTGCAATGAGGCCTTGGGCGCTGTCGTACCAGTTACTGCGGTGAGGCGCGAGGGCCTGTCCTGAGGTAGAAGGGAGACTCCACTGGTGAAAGGGATCCCAGCGTAGGGTCCATGCGGACTGGTGTGGAAGCCACAGCCAGCTGATGCTGGTCCAACTCGAAACCAGCTGTGACTTGGTCTCAGACCACCAAGACTGAAGTGCCACCTGAAGTCCACCTGAGGTTGAGGTGGTGGAAGAGGCGGCAGGGGCTGATAAGACAGGCAGGAAATCTTGAAAATGATAACCCGGCATCAGGTAATGAAGACCCAGCATAGCACAGTTTGAACAGCCTGGTGTCGATACCCCGTGTGGAGATCCTGGAGTCTGATACCTTGGCGGGGTATGCAGCATAGGGAAGCCTGGCGTCGGGAGACCTGGTGAAGGCCTTGATGGCAGAGCCAAGGATCCCAGTGGAGGACCCGACAGCAGGTAGCCGCGTGAGGGCCCAGATGGAGGGGCTGTGGGGTCTGTTGGGGGCCGGGCAGAGAGTGAAGGGCCGGTAATGTCGGGTCGTAGCGTCAGCGGTGGCCAAAGGGGTGGAGATCCCACGGAGTCTGGGGCAGGAAAAATGGCCCAGATGGGGAGCCAGCGGTGCAGGAGACACTGGCTCCCAAGGGAGGTCAGCATCACAGGCGTTCCGGCCCTGGCATGAGGGTGGTATCGGGCGGACACTCCTCCAACCGGCTCAGAATGGATGGGCGAGTCAGGAGTCTCCACCAGGGAGGTGGGGAAGGAGGATCCCGAGAGGGACGACCCTCTGGGGAGGGCTCTGGCAGGAGTGGCAGTGTGCGCCAATTCAGGGACTGATGTCAGGCCTGTTAACGGGCCTGACGAAGCGCAGTGGCTGGGTGGACGCCAGAGGAGCTGGTGTGCAGCTTATCAGTTGGGTCCGGGCGGTCGTCAGAGGAGCTGACAATCAACTTATCGGCCGAGCCACCAGTCTTAGGCACTGGAGTTTTGAAGGGCCTAAGGGTGGTGGAGCTCTCTGGAACATCGGAGACGCCCGCCTGAACTGTAACCAGCTCTGGGACCCAAAGGCCGCTCCATGGAACAGGAAGCTGGCTTGGCTGGAGGAGCAGTACCCATGTCAACGGAGGCGCTCAGCCCCGGAAGGAGTCGGAAGGACACAGATCATGGTCCGGTGCTTCTCCTTGTCCTTCTTCTTCTTATGGGAGTCTGAAGAACACCCCCAGGGAGGATGACGCATCCCTGCAGCTTCTGCAGCTCCTTCTCAAGGAAGCCATCTTCAGCTTGAGAATGTAGGCTTCCAGGGCCTGTTGGCAGTGTTTCCATGTGGCCTGGTTGAAACTCTGGCAGGCCTCACAGTCCTCGGTCTTGTGCTCAGGTCCCAGGCAGAAAAGACAGATGGTATGGCTGTCCTTGTGCAGGAGCTGAGTGCCGAGGAATCACATTTGTTCTTATGAGACTTGGAAGGCACGGAGAAGACATGACGAAAAAGATAGACTTTTCTAGAAATACAGAAAAAAAGAAAACGGTGAAATACTCATCCAAAATGGCGGTTCACTGAAGCAGTGGTATCCGTGAGGTCTGACATCGTGGTAGATGGTGGGAAAGAACTGGGAGGCGGGCGTGGGGACCAGCCACTATATAGTGTCATGCTGATGTCAGTGCCATGATGTTGAGTGGACGGTCCTCCACCAGACACTGCTAGCTAAAGTTTTCCATGTGGTCCTAGTGCCTGGCAGCTCTAGTCCTAATGGTTATTACCTACTGCAAGAGCCCTCTCAAGTAAGATTATATATTTTGGTGCCAGAAAAGGACCTTTAGGCCCATCTAGTTGGCCTCTTGTCCCTGCCAGTTCCTTCACCACTGACCCTAGCTGGTCATAGGTGTCACTCCCTCCCGTTCCTCTACCTAGCACCCAAGGTATCATGCTATCCTTGGTAAGTAGAAATTTGTGTAGCTTTACCCTTAAAGCTCTACTGTCTTCATGTCCGCAGTCTCTGCTGTGATACTGTTCCACAACTTCACCATCCTCTGGGAGGAAAAGTGCTTTCAACATTCCGAGTTTACTACTTCTGGGCCTCAGGGCCTGTCCCTCATTGTGCTGGAGCACGCCAGATCCAACATCTCCTTCTGATCTGATTCGTTTGTACCTGCCTTTAGTTAGCAGACTATATGATGCAGACCTTTTCTAGCCACCCTGATCAGCCCCCATGGCTGTAACCAAGTGGTGGTAAGTGAACTCTCACACTGCAGAAGGATCATTTTATTTTTCCCTTTGCATATTCTTCTTCCTTTTTATAAGGTACTCCCTCTCACCTCAGCTTTTACAAGGTGCATGGTGATTTTAGTAAACTGTTTACTTTTGGTGAGTGTGATACATCCTACAAAACTTCTTGGGCTGTCTCTGAATGTAGAAAAGATAACTGTACAGTATGTGCAAAGATATGGCTTTGTACATTATTCTGTCCTGTGTATGATGGTGCATGTTTTATCTCGACATCATATTGTTTTTCATTTAAAAATCAATAGCTAAAAAAATACAGCATATGCACGAAGCATAGGCTTGCAGGATAAAGGCTGCTGTACATGTATTATTTTCTTGGTGGGTGACTCATGAGGCTCACCTGATGGACCAAGACACAGTCATGCAAATGGGGAGAAACTTACTTTTGACTTGTTCCCTCACTTTCAGAATCCTCTTCTGGTTACTGCTGGCTTGACTGGGGCTGGCCAGTTTGGGCGGTGAAGTTGGACTTGAAACCTCCACCTGTCCCATCACTCCCTTCTCTGCCTCATCCTCAGAGTATGGTGTATTGTTGTAAAAGCCGTGAACAGGCTGCTCGCAACTGAACAGGTTGTGCTCCTGCACAGAGTCTGTAGTCGTCCAAGCGCCCTTGGGGTCCTCGTTGAGATCTTTCTGATGGGGAACTGGAAGGGATGTGGAGGTCATTACGGGAGCACTCTGTGGCATTGGCTGTCTGAGCAAGGCAGTCTGAGGGGCTACTGAGGGTAGAGCTTTCCTGGCTTTCCAAAGAGTGATCCTTGGCAAGGGTGGTGTAGTAGTCTGAGCCAGGATAATATGGGTTATAGTCAATAGGAGTGTTCGAAATAGCTGTGCCACTGTTTCCACGCCCCACTGTGCCAGCTGAGGGGCAAGGTGAGAGGAAATTCACTTCCAGCTTCTCTTCAGCCCCCTTTTCCTGTCCCTCAACACTGAAGTTCTCATGGGAAAATGGGGAGAATTTCTGGAAGTCAGAGGTGAGGGATGCCACGTTGGAATGCAGGTCTCCACTGGTGTTTTCAGCAGGTTTGGGTAAGGGACTGGGCACTGAAGAACGAAGGGGGATACCATTACCCGTACCAGAAACTGTGCCATTAATGTGAAGCACTGTGCCAGAATCGTTGACCCACAGAAGAAATCTATAGGGGAGACAGAAATAGAACAGATTAAATACAGGTAGAACAACCAATCTTTAAAGAAGGCTTAAATGGTGGTGGTGGTGGTGGTGGTGGGGCGCCAGTAAAGTACAGTTTTGTATTTACCGTAACAGTGGATCTTCAAGAGGATCTCTTGCAGCAAGTAATATACTTGGGTATCCACCAGAGGGTGCTCTCGTCGATGGTAGCTTTCACTAGCAGTGCTGACTGGGGCATACAATGGCGTCATGAATGAATAAAACTTTATTGTATTTCGCCTTTCTTAAATTAAAGGCTTACAAAACTTTACAATATAATAAATAAAACAAATCCATAATAATCTGAGCTCCTAAAATCACAATAATTAATTAAAATAAATCTTTGACCACAAATAGGTCTTCAAGGCTTTTTAAACCCTCCATGGACGACACTGACGAAGTGGACTGGGTAGAGAATTCCAGAGGGTCGGAGCAGCATACATAAACGCACGAGTGCCTGAAGATTTTAAAGAAACCTCGGAATTCTAGCAACCCTCATCCACCGAGCAAAGAGATCATGACAGTAGAGAAACAAAGCTCTTTCAAGTAGTCCAGACCCTGTCCGTGTAGGGCTTTGTAAGTCAATAGACTAACTTTAAAGTGATCTGCCACTGAATTGGCAGCCAGTGCAGATCACACAGCACTGGCGAAATATGACAGGCATGAGATGTACCCGTCAATAACCGGGCTGCAGCGTTCTGCACCAGCTGCAAGTGGTGGATATCAACCAAGAAGCCCTAGATAAAGGAATTGCAATAATCAAGGCGTGAGGTCACAAAAGCATGGACCAATGTAGGCAGATCGGTGGGTGGAACAAGGTGCTTAATCTTGGCAATGTTCTAAGATGGTAAAGGAAAGTTTGACAACTGCCGACACCTGCAGAATGCAGTGTCAGCTCATTGTCAAAATCACGCTAAGTTCCGCACCTGTTCAAGGTAGGGAGCTGGGCGCCTCCAGAAATAAACCTGAGGGTAAACTAGCTTCCATCCCTCTACCCTGTGACCTGGGTCCACAACCATTACCTCCGTCTTCTCGAGTTCAACTTCAGCCAGCTTGAATTCATCCAGCACTGATTTCGTGAGGCAGCTATTAAAGACCGAGAGAGCTCTATCCTGGTCGGGTGCAAAAGATAGGTACAGCTGGGTATCATCTGCACAACAGTGAAACCTCAGTCCATACCTTCACGATGTCTCCCAGGGGCAGCATATACACTGCAAACAACATGGGGACAACACTGAGCCCTGGGAACCCCATATGACAGAGAGACTGGGCGGAAGAATTTATCCCGACACCACTCTCTGAGTTCTGTCAGTGAGGAAAGATCTACACCAACTGAGGACTGTACCGACAGGCAACAGATGAACTCAGGCGTCACGAGAAGTACCCCATGGTCCACAGTGTCAGGGCTGATGAGAGATCCAAGAAGAGCGAGAATGGAGCGGGTCTTCTGATCTCTAGCCATCAGATCATCATTGAGCACCGAACCAGCGCTGTCTCGGTACTATGCCTCTTTGAAAACCAGACTGGAGCGGTTCACAGATGTCATGGATGATTAACTGGTTATCCAATTGTGCAGCCACTATTTCTCAATAATCTTCCCAGCAAAGGGAAGATTAGAGATCTGCCTGTAGTTAGCAAGGCAGTCAGGGTCCAGGACGCTTTTCAGGAGGGTGTCACCACCGCCTCCTTCAGGGAGCTAGAAACCACCCGATCCAAGGAGCACCAGACTATCCATGCTAGACCGGGCTGATGATGTCAAGACAACCCTTTATCAGGAGGTCAGGCCTGGATCCAGACTACAGCAAGTAGGGCGCATACTATGGACAATCCTCATGACATCAATGAACTCAGGCTGGTCAAAGGAACTCCAGGAGAGACACGGGAATGCGACCAAACACCGATCTGTAGCTTCTCCCATAGAGGGAGCCGGCCGGAGTACTGCCCTGATGTCAGCCACCTTATCTGCAAAGAAGAGCAAGCTCATCACACTCTATTTGTGAAAAGCTTTCCAACCTGGAGACAAGCTGGACTGCACAGTCTGTCAACAGTTCGAAAAGCTGAGCTGGTCGGTTCTGATCAGCCCAATCTCCCAGACAGGAACTCAGCCTCCTTACGAGATTGTGGAATGATAGAGTTGGTAATGTTCTATCAGTCTAAGATGGTCGGCATCAAGGGCAGCTCTCCGCCAACAACACTCTAATCTTCGTCCTTGTCGCGCATCTCCCTCAAGGTCCCATCAAACCATGGAGACCGAGGGGTCAAGAGGGAGATGACAAGCGGACAGGAGCAATTTGATCGAGCCGGAGATGGCCTATTATAGGACAGCACCAAGGCATCAGGATCATTGCTCACTCCAGAAAACTCCAATAGGTCAAGCACCGCTGCAAGGCCTGTAGAGCTAATATCTCACAAAAGCGTACCTAACCATCTCCACATGGGTAGGTTCACAAGTGGGTGCAAAACTGAACCCTACAGTGTAATGATCAGACCAACTGGACGGATTCCACCCCACGCCAAAGGCCTCAATCCCCAGGAGGAAAACTAAGTCCAAGGAGTGACCGCTCTTATAAGTGGCAGAAGTAACCACCTGTGTGAAGCCAAGATGTCATTAACTGGAGGAAGTGTTTTCCAAACTGCGAAAGTTCGTCATCGACCGAGGCACTGAAGTCACCCAGGACCATCACGTTTACTTCTATAAATATGTGGGTAGCCTAGTGGCCTCTGTTCCCGCTGGCGATCAGCTCGTGGAGCAATACTCTGAGGGAACTAAGGAGGCTGGAGGTACTCTTTCTTTTTCATTATGAAGAAGCTGCAGAAGATTGCTCTCTCCGAGAAGGAGGGGGCGGAGGGAGGGAGGGAACGACCTGCTGTAAGAGATCCTCGAGAGATCTACCTACAGTAAGTGCTGAAACTGTATTATCTTCTTGAGGGTATCTCTTGCAACAGGTAATACACTTGAGATGATTCCCAAGCAGTGGAGTAAGAAGGGTGACAATTAGGAAAGGAGGCCCTGGAGGACAGCACGCCTCAGAGCAGTGCAGCGCCTAGATGCCAAGTCTATGCTGTAGTGCTTTGTGAAAGTGTGCACAGTAGAACAGGTGGCAGCACTGCAGATGTCAGTGATCGAGACTCTGTGGAAGCATGCAGAAGTTGTAGAAAAAGCCCAGGTGGAGTGAGCATGTACTGTGCCCGGTAAGGTTTTTTTTATATTTATTGTAAAAGTAGGTTATGCAATGTGCAAGCCAGTTTGATAAAGTTTACTGCGTGACTGGTAAACCTTCCTTGCCTGGAACAAAGGCGACAAAAAGCTGTCTGAATTTAGTGTGGCTTTGGGTGTGCAATGTAGTAACGTGGGATGCAGTGCACATCCAAGGTATCTAAGAGAGATCGCTAGGACTGGAGTGATCTGGGAAGAAAACCGGTAAGTGTATGGACTGGTTCAGCTTGTATTCAGATATGACCTTTGGAAGAACGCTGGGTTAGTACATAAGGGAGACCTTATCTTTGTTGAAGACATGGTAAGGTTTGGAGCACATAAGGCCTGGAGCTCAGAGATGCATCGAGCAGAGGTAATAGCCACTAGAATAAAGTTTCCATGCTAGAAAACGCATGTCACAAGTAGCAGCTAGCAGCTGGTTCGAAAGTGCCAAGGTTAGCTTTTCTATTACAAAACTGAGGTCCCAAGAAGGTACTGGCCTCTGAATGGGGGCTTAAGATGTAAAGGCCCTTTATATATTTTTTCCCTTATTGATCCTTTGATTCATTTATTTTATTGTATTTGAGGCGGGGGTTGTTGATTGGAGTGTGTGGATGAAGTACAGATAATCTGTATAGCAGAGTGAGTGGGGCAATTGCATTTGGGTGGTGTATAGGGTATGTATGTCAAGTACGTACAAGGGAAATTCTGTTGGGGGCAAGTTAATTTAAAGGGTTTTGTTTTGAGTAAGTGGTTGGGGGCAGTTGGGATAGTGGGGTGTGTTCTTTTGCATTTTCAGAATTCTGGTGGGGATTAGAATAGCCAGGCTAGAAGTGTTTGTGCTGTGGCCCTGCTAGAATGACCTATGCTGCCACTCGGCTCGCGACCTTCCCCTCTTTACTGACCTCCTGTTTCTGCTACTGCAGCAAGATGCTGTAGGGAGATCGGAATTACTAGGAGGCGAGGAATCTGCAGGGGAGCCGAGGGCAGCTGAGGAGGGTGTGGAGAGCTGCACTGAGGTTGTTCTGTCCAGAGACGCCCTAGTGTAAACAGAGCCGAGGAGAGGCCAGGCGTGTTTGGTTTCCATTACCAGGGTACCCCCCGGACCGGTGGTAGGCAGCTAGAGTCCGCCCACATCTGCTCATCCTCTTCTGGTGGTGCTTGCAATGGCAGGTCGATAAGGAACAAGACCACTATCTTCACGGACTTGATTTCTATTGTCGACCTGGCTTGGTGATTATGCTGGCCCAGTTCTTGCAGCTGCTGTCTCTACTGGGCACTCCGTAGTACACTGCCTGAGTAAGGATCACAGGGAGGAGGTGTGGCTATTGTTTTTGAGCCAGCCTAGGCTTCACGATGCACCTGGCTGGTGACATCCGATCTTTGAGTGCATTGCTGTGCATGGGGTGCAGGTTGCAGGATTTTCCTCATTCACCACCCTCCTGGGGCGGGGAGACTTCCTGCAGGAGGTATCGGACTTTGCTGTTGACCAGGTGTTGGAGTCCCCAGGTGTTTAATCCTGGGGACTTCAATCCTGGATCGACGACGTAATCCTTGCTTCAGTTACGACCTCCTCCAGTTGATGCAGTCACTGGGCCTGTCACAAGTGGTTACTTCTACGACCCACCTGCATGGCCACACCTCGATCTGGTGTTCCAGCTGGGTCTTGATGTCGATAACCTCAAGACTGATCAGGTAATTTGATCTGACCACGGCACTGTGGAGTTCACGTTTGGGAGCCCCATAGAGATGGTCAGCTTCCGTCCTTTAAGAGGCGTGCACCCTGAGGGACTCTTGGCGCTAGCTAATCTATCTCAGGTTGACGTGGCATGTGCGATGGTTCCAGAGAGGCGGTGACCACTTATAACAGGGTGTTTTCCGAAGCCTTGGTTGCTCTCGCACCAGTTCGAATATGACCCAGATCTTCTCACTTAAGATCCCCCTGGTTTGATGGGGTCGGAGGCTGGAGCGTTGTCGGCAGAAGACCCGGCTGGAGGCCGATAGCCTGGCTCATATATCCACTAAGTGGAGTACCAGGAAAATATCCGTAAGAAGGCAGAATTCCTGTCCAGGGAAATTGCTGTGGGGAAAACCGACCATCTCAGCTATTTTGGACTGTAGACAGGCTTCTTCACCGCCTGTCTGCAGCCGAGAAAAGCGCGTCATCCACTTTGTGTGAGGAGTTTGCTCTGTTTCTCTGACAGAATGTCAGCCATCTGGTCGGAGATTCCGCCAGGGAGGCATTCGCCTCACAGTGGTCGGGCTGATGGTCCGGAGGCACTCGCCTATCTGGAAAGAGTTTAGTCCAGTGGAGGTGTTTGAGCGACTAGGGTGATCTTAGAGCTGAAGCACACTTCTTGTGAACTGGACCCAGCCCCGATGCATTTCTTAATGGGATGTCGAGCCTGTTGGCCCCTGCTCTGTGGAGTTTTGTGGACTCACCGCACTGTCATCAGGTGGTTCGAGTCCCATCTCTCAAACAGGGTGCAGCGGGTAGTGATGGGGAATTTCTCCTCCTGCCCAATGCTCCTGTCTTGTGGAGTGCCGCAGGCTCAATCTTGTCACTGATGCTGTTTAGAGTGTACATGCTGTCCCTGGGCAAGATCTATCTGACAGAATAGCTGGAGTTTTACTGTTATGCAGATGATACCTAGCTGTACTTGTCTTTTGCCCCGGAACATCAGGAGCGGCTAATGTGCTTAACAACTGTCTGGCTATAATCAATGACTGGATGCTTCCAGCTGGCTGAGACTTAACCCAGCCAAGACGGAGGGTACTGGTGATCAAGTATGGTCGCGGACATGATGGGTTGCCACCTGGGGCTGACTCAGGGCTTTTCTTGGGTTCTGCTCCATTGCTGGCTGCCCGAGGTGCGAAATCTGGCGTGATCCTTGACAACAGGTTGACTTTTGAAGATCAGGTGTCATCTGTCAGTGTTAGTGGCTCAGTAGGTAGCACACTCGCCTCTGAGGCCGGAGATCAAAGGGCTGTGGGTTCAGTTCCCACATCTGGCACTTGGTTAATATCCAGTACTGACACTGTAGTGCAGCATGAGAGGGTGCGGCACTTCTGAGGTACCGCTTTCGATGAGACGTTAAACCGAGGTCCCATCTGCCTGGATTGGTGGTAGTTCAAGTGGATGTTAAAGATCCCATGGCACTTATCGAAAAAGAGTAGGGAATTTCCCGTGTCCTGGCCAAATTTCCTCATTCACTAAAAATACCACCAACAGCTTAATCTGGTTGAAGGTCAGTTGGCATTCATCTGTATCCCTCCTCGGTCGTGCCTGAAAATAGGCAGGATTTGTCTAGTGCACTTACCTGGTCAACAAAAGCTAAATAAATAAATAAATAAATCTGTTGTCAGTAGTGGTTTCTATCATTTGTGGAACATTGCCGGATTAAGCCCCTCGCTCCATCAGAGGACCTGCCAACGCCAGTGCATGCTTTGTAACCTCCACTCTTGACTACTGCTACTCTCTATACTCTGTTCATGGAGGGACCAACAGACTTCAGCTAGTGCAGAATGCGGTGGTCTGCTGTTGACGGGCCTCGGGGTCCAGTCATGGGGCTCTGCACTGGCTGCCGGTCAGCTGGAGGGTCCTTTTCAAGGTGGGTCTTCTCACTTTCAAGGCCCTATACAGACTGGGTCCTGGTTACCTGTCAGAACTCCTGAAATGTCCAGCCCGTCGGGCGCAGAGATTGATTTTGCTTAGACGCCGTGACCCGGGTTCGGAACAGACCCAGGTCGCTGGAGAGTCGGGAGAAGGATGGAGCATCCTGTGGACTGCTCTTCTCTGGGAGGAGGGCTGGGAGCATGCCCGTTCATGCGGTCCCTGGTGGAGGCTGGGGTACCGCAGCAACTGGCGTCTGAGTGTGCACAGAGGCGGGCGGACGTCAGATGTCACTGCACTTCTCCGCCTCCAGAAAAACACAGATAAATGATGCCGACTGCTCTAAATGACACTGCCCCGGCACCTGCCCTCCATAATCTCCGCCCGCTGATCCACCACGACTCAGTCCGCGGTTCCACGGACACCACTGCAGGCCCGGGCCCCACCTGGGGCCAGGAGGCAATGTCGGGTTAGCTGACACATTTCCCGTCGCAGATGGGCAGGTAAGTGGTGCTGTGGCCCCGCCCTGGGGGGTAAGCCAAAGAGTGTCGATTGGGTGGTGGCGGTCACTGGGGAGCGAGGCAGGAGTACGGAGTGGGGGCTGAGGATTGAGCGATAGGAGAAAAAGCATATTAATAACAAACTCCTGAAGTCACGACCTCTGCTCGTTGAGGGGCCTCCTGGATGTTACCAGGGGTTTGGCTTGAGATCGGGCATTTTGTGTCTCTGGGCTGACCCTGTGAATTCGCTACACCTTCTGTCTGGGAGGATCCCTCAGCTGAGGTGTTCCAAGTGAAGGCTGAAGGCCCACCTCTTTGTCCTGGCTTTTTCAGATTTTTGAGTGCATTCTGTACTAGTCCCTGCTGTGATATTCTGAAACCTTTTAACTTATTTTAATTTGTCATATTCTATATTTAAGCATTGTCATAGTAGTATTTATTCATGCTGTTTTTTATTACGTCTTGTTTTTAACTCTTGGTAGGCACCAGAGCTTCCAGGATTGTGCACCCACAAATAAAACTGCTGTGCCTTTAGGAACATGCGGCACGGTCCTGCTGAGTGACCTGACAGCCCTCCATGGGCTCGTGAAAGGCTGAAATGGCTGCTAAGTGTACCTTGATGAATGAGTAACTCAACCCTTGTGAGGAGAGGTGGATAAGTAGTCCAGGATATTGGGAGAGGACATGAAAAGGGCTCAAGGCTGCAGGCAGCCGCCTGATTAGCTAAGCGCTTCCACTTTGCTTGATATTTTTCCTTGTGGACGGTTTTCTTGAAGCCAATAGAATGGTTGCTACCACTGCTAATACTTGTTGTCCATTTATAAAAACACCCTCAGGAATCAGGCATGAAGGTGTAAAGGAGCCAAGATTGGGGTGTAGGAGAGTCCGTGATGCTGCCTGAGTAGGTCCGGGATGGGGACTGGGATCGCGACAGACAGCTGCTGAAGAAGAGGAAACCAGATTTGTTGGGGCCAGAGCAGAGCTATCAGTATCATGGTTGTGGGCTCGAGATGAAGTTTCAGGAGGACATGCTCGAGGAGAGGGACTGGGGGAGACGGGGCATATAAAATTGTCCTTGCCAAGTTAGGGAGACAGCATCAGTAGAGTGCCCCTCGTTGTTCAGTATAATAGAGTAATAGCGAGGTAGCCAGTGGTTGTCTGGGGATGCAAGAGATCAACCACCAGCTGCCCCAAAGGTGGAAGACGTGCTAGGGATCAAGTGTGCAAAGTATACGTGACCCTGAGCATGGCGACTCGAAATGATCTGCCAAGACATTCTGGGCCCTGGCACATGAACTGCCACGAGTAAGAGTTGTTGCCTTAGAGTCTCTTGCCAGACTCGGACTGCCTCCTGATAAAGGCATTGGGACTTCATGCCTCCTTGTTTGTTTATGTAACAGAAGACACAGGTGTTGTCCGTTTGTACCAGGAGGGACCTGGGATCAGATATAGTTGAAAGGTCTGTAATGCGAGACAGACAGCCCTCATCTCGAGAAGATTTATATGGAGTGAGGCAGCGGTGTGTATCCCAAGACCCTGTGTCTGATGGGGACCGATGTGGTGCCCCAACCCAGGGTAGAGGTGTCCATGGTCAGGATCTGGGATGGTGGTGGAGCCTGAAAGGAATGCCTTGATCTAGATTGGACTCCACTGTCCACCAAGTCAGGGCTCGGCAGAGCACCGGGTGACAATAATCCGGTCTTCAAAGTCCCTGGTGCGCTGTTGCCATTGGCGTGTAGGACTCATTGGACTGGCCGCATGTGTAACTGGCCTGGGGACAGTGGAGATGGCGGTGGCCATGTGGCCTTGAAGGTGCATGTAATGAAGGGCCATGACATGCGGAACTGACCGACAGTGGGCAGCAAGTGTCATAAGTTTCTGACATCTGTCCTCGGGAAGGAATGCTCGACCGAGGTGCATGTCTAGGATGGCTCCTATATACTGGAGACATTATGTTGGTTCGGATGGGATTTTGGCAGAATGACAGTAATGCCTACGTCCTAAAAGAGTTGGAGGGTGGCCTGAGAGACCGCAGAAACCCCTCCATGGTAGAGGCCTTAATGAGCCTGTCATCGAGATAGGGAAGACGCGCGTCCTTGACGTCAGAGGGCAGCAGCCACCACTAGTCATTTTGTGAAGACCCCTGGCCGCAGAGGATAGTCCAAAGGGTTACGCCTAAATTGGTAGTGATGTTCTAGAAGCTGGAAATGGTGGTGGCGACGATGTGCTGGTTGGATCTGGATATGAAGGCAGGCGCCCATGTCCAGAGCGAAAGCCAATCTCCTCGATGGAGAAGAGGAAATATCGTGGCTAGAGTCACCATTCTGAATCGCTTGCACTAATGTACAAGTTTAGATCCCAGAGATCCAGACCTGGGCACAGACCCTGTGCATTCTGGTACCAGGAAAAAATGGAAGTAAAATTCCTGTCGCTATTCATCTGGGGCACAGGTTGGATCACGTTTTTCTGGAGGAGGGAGGCCAGTTCCTCTAGGAGTATTGGCATATGGTCCGGTAGGTACCTGATGGAGCGAGGGGATGAGAAGGAGGGAGAAAGTAAGTTCCAGTGTGTCTCTTGTTTGAATAATTTGTAGTACCCACTCATCAGCTGCGATTTGTTACCATGCCTCTAAATGAAAGGAGAAATGGCTCCCAGCCTCCGAGGCCGGCAGAAAAGATGCTGGGAGGCAGGTGATGGGAGTCAAAAGACTGTGGAGCACTGGCCACCACAGAAGGGTGGCCCAAATGCCCTAAGAAGCAGAGGCAGGGACACGGCTAGCAGGCTGAGTTTGCTGTCAGCCCTCAGTAGACCGACGGGCCGTGTCGGCTGATGGCTGGCCCCGCAGAACTGGAAGGGCTGATAGTATTTTCTTTAGCCCGTAGTTTGTAACATGGTATATGCCATGTACCATTCAGAGGGTATAACCCAAAGCCTGCAGATCATCTAGAATGGTCCGAAGCTCGAGCTAAAGAGTTTATGTCCATTAAAAGGGGCATTGAGAATGGTCTGTTATCGCCTGGCATAAAGCCTGACACCCGGAGCCACGCATGCCGACGGAGGGTGACACACATGGCCAAGTCCTTGCAGAGATGTCCACAGCATCATACCCCACCCAAAGTAAAAGGCAGGAGAGGCTGGTGCCAGTTGCAAAAGTGGCCAAAAGCTGTTCCTTCTCCGCTGAGGAGGAAACTTATTGGCAACCTCCGGCTGCAGTCCAGAGGGTCTTCTGTACTTTAACATGCGGCCAATATAAATCAGCACATGCAGATTCACAGTGGCAGTCTTGTATAGTCTCTTGCCCATTAAGTCCAGGCATCGGGACACCCAGTCAGGGAAGGGAGACAAGATGTTTAGGATGTTTTGTCCGGTCTTACGCGGCATTAATGACCACAGAGTTGGCTTGTGGTGCAATGGTAAAGAAAGGGTGACCTAGTGGTGCCTGACAGAGGTAATCCTCCTTTCTAGGGACTGGTGGGACCGTAGATGGATGATGCCAGGCTGCAAGGACAGCATCCTGGTATGCCTGAATTAAAGGAGGCACTACAATCGCAGGGTCCTCTGGCAAGTCCAGTTAATTAGTCATAGGACAGTGGCGTTGTCTTGTTTGGTAGTGCTGAAGCCCATCATCTGTTGGATCTGGCTCATATCCATAAAGATGGGGTCACCTGGAGGAGAACAGGGTAACATAGCCCGGGTCCTCCTCCACAGAGGTACACAGTGGATGCATTTGAAGGGAGGGTGAAAGCCAACACCCATGTCCATATCTTTCTCATATTCCTCTACATAATCTGCTGAAACTCGTCCTCCAAAGAATAGTCAGAGGGCACGGAGGCGGCTCCTGGGAGGTGCAGTACAGGCCACTTGGGTGGAGAGGCTTGGAGAAGAAGAGGGCTGAGGCAGAGGCTAATGAGGAGGCCGCACTGGTGGCAGGCCCTGCATCACCTGAAGAACCGCTTGCACCACAGCAGCCACATCGACGGAGGGGCCATCGACAGGGGCGTGGAGGTCGCCATTGTCCCGGTAGTAGTGCAACTGGGAGGTGGCAAAACATAAGGTATAGGGTGTGGTTGCGGATGCAGCCGAGAGCCCGAGCCTTGAGAGGTTGCCTCGTGAGGCATCAGCCTGGCTTTGATGAGCGGTGCCTGGGAAGGAGGTGGTAGTTTAGGAAGTACCATCAGGAGAATCCTTTCTCCTTTAGGACATATCCGTGGCCGTCAAAGGCTTAGCTCAATGAAGACTGAAAAGGTGACAAGGCTGAGTGGTGAAATGTGGGCATCAGCGATGAGACACCAGGGTCCACGCTGGAGGACCGGACTGTCACTGACGAGTGACCCTTTGATGCAGAACGAGCAGTCATGGTCACCACGCCCAGTGCATGAGTTGAGGCTGTTGACGAGAGGACCTGGAAGTCCATCGCTGACGAAGACCGAGGCCTATCCAGTGGGCCTTGTCTTTAGATGAAGTAGAGGTAGATGCAGAGGCTGCTGATGGGCCGCCAGAAGTAGTAGCGGGACGAGATTTCTTACCTTCTGAGGATTTGTCTCTCTTTGTGCTTGGATTTTGACGAATGTTTTGTGAGGACTGGGAGGTCTATGACGCCATTGACGGAGGGCAGGAACGAACCTCCTGCTCAAGGACAGCAATCTTCTGTTCCATTAGGAAAGACTCTAGCTCTTGCAGGTGTCAATGACAGGTGGCTTGACTGAAGTCCTGGCAGTGAGCACACGTGACATATTATGGGCAGCCTCCAGACAATGGACACAAACAGAATGTGTATCGTTATCTGTAAATTTTCCTGCCACAAGGGCACTTTCAAGTAACAATTCTAAACTGGATAACCAGAAAGCTGAGGTGAAAAAAGAAAATGAATGGAGAACCATTCTGACTTCTATTTCTCGTCAATGGTGGCACTGAGACACTGAGTGAAAGCTACTTGTGCAGCGAACTGAGAGACGCAGGAAAAGAACCAGCCGCTAAGGGCTGCCCACATATTTATAGCAGTAAATGTGATGACGCCATTGTGGGCAGCCCCTGTCAGCACTGCTAGTGAAAGCTACCATTGATGAGAGTGCCCTCTGGTGGATACCCAGTGTATTACCTGCTGCAAGAGATGCCATCAAGAAGATCAAGCAACACAATCACAACTGGCCTCAGTAGAATTCAGGTGTACATTATAAAACAAACTTGAATTTGCCTCTTCATTGAGGAGGGTCCCTAAAATATATGCCAACTTCACCTTGCCCAACTCATGCGGAAATATGCACTGTTTAAAGCCTCAACCTTTACACCTTGTCCATGTTAAAATGTTCACGAAGTACCCAACACTTCTATAAATAGTAATGTGCCATTTCAATTGCTGGCCCAATGGTTCTGAAAGCTCTACCACATCCCTTGAAGATTTCACAGCTGTAATTTTTCTCATTCTCTCAACTGAAAGATATGTTTTTTAAACCAATCCAATATTTTTTGAAATCGTAATTTTATTACATTTTTCAAAAGAAAAAGATATACATAATGCAATTCTTGACAGTGTACATTCCATCCTCACAAGATCAAATTAACCAAGACAGATTGTCTGTTAGATACACGGATTAAAAACAAAGAAATATAAATTGACGTTAATATGTCTGTTAAAGCCTGTACTGTTATATCAATAAAGTATGAAATTTGCTCATACATGTAAGCCCAGTTAGATCACAATGACTGAATTATCTCAGTGTTGTGAAAGTCCGGGAAGTTTTGCATTCAACCCTTGTGCAGTATTGTCATAGGGTAGAAATCCACCAAAGGGTAACCATTTAAAATGAAAGAGGCCGGCCCGTCGTTGCAACGGTTGGATTTCCGTCTGTGATGCGGCGACCGAGTTTGGGAACGGACTGGTCGCCAGAGGGAGAAGGATGGAGCATCCGGGACAGCCTTCTCCGGGGAGGGCAGGGATGCACACCGCGAGGGCTGACTCCTGGCAGAGGCTGGTAGTGCAGCAATACAGCCGGGCTCGGTATTCAAGGAGAGTGGCAATGACAATGACAACAATAACAAAGTGCCAGTGGCTCAGTAGGTAGCACGTCACCTCTGAGGCTGGGGAGATCAGAGGGCTGTGGGTTCAGTTCCCACATCTGGCATTGAGTTAATATCCCAGTACTGACACTGTAGTGCAGCATGAGAGGGTGCCGCACTTCTGAGGTGCCGTCTTTCGGATGAGACGTTAAACCGAGGTCCCATTTGCCTGGATTGGTGGTAGTTCAGTTGGATGTTAAAGATCCCATGGCACTTATCGAAAAGAGTAGGGGAATTTCCCCGTGTCCTGGCCAAATTTTCCCCATTCACTAAAACTACCACCAACAGCTTAATCTGGTTCAAGGTCAGTTGGCATTCATCTGTATCCCCTCCCTGGGTTGTGCCCGAAAATAGGCAGGAATTGTCTAGTGCACTTACCTGGTCAACAAAAACGAAATAAATAAATAAAATGGGCGGCTTTAATTCTAAAGTACAGTGTTCAAGGATCTCATTAGGGTCATGATGCCCTGGTCCTTAAATTTCTTATAAGCCACCCAGAATTGTATAATCGTTCTCAGTCGCCATATAGTAAACATAAACTAAATAAACCAAATGTATACTGTAGGTTAGCTTGTCCCACACCATTGTTACTGCCCTCTTATACAGCTTTTTATCTGCCAGTTTGTGTGTCCCAGTCAGCAACTATTTGCTATTATTAAAACTGAATCATGTATAACTTTTAATAAGCATTTATTTTGGTTATTAATTACCAACTAGAGACAGTTAATGTTGCCTACTGGATTCAAGAATCTTGAACTACTACAGCAGTTAATTTAATTCACTTCACTACTCCTAAATTTGTTAAACTTGTAGAATAATGGCGGCGGTGGCGCTGAGGATTGGACGCTGGTCGCTACACCTACCATACGCGGCGACCGTGTTCGGGACGAGCACGGGTTGTCGGGGTCGGCGGGGAGGAGATGGATCGAGTCCGGAGGACTGCTCTCCATCTCCGGGTGGGGATTCGGGCACCGTGCTTGCCTGACCCCTAGTGGAGGCTGGGATCGACAGCACGCAGCCGCAGAGACAGGGGAGGCGGGGCGTGGCAGGCGGCTTGACTAGTCGCTGGCGTCATTGCACGCCATGTCCCGCTGGGAGAAAAATTCAGAAAAATGGAGCCTGGCAGCACGACGTCGTTCCCGTCGCCATTCCGGACGCCTCCCTGGCATGGACCCGTTCGATTGGTTGAGTCGCTCCCCACCACCCTGCCAAGGGTAAGTCGCTGGGTGCTGAAGGGAGGGGGTCTCATGTCCGGGATGGCGCGGAGGAACGTGAGTGCGGGGGGCGGGTAGCCGGAGCTCTGAGAAATAACATCGAAAAAAAACTTGTAGAATAATAAAGAAAAATGCCTTAGCGAGTATACTATTTATTAGTCCTTGGCCTTTGAACCCTATACAGTAGGAAGGAAACAAAGTACTTGCAAAGTCCATCTTAGATATCCAAAAGTTCCATCTTATGCGAGGATGACCCAATGGTAAAGCTGGGTTTTCGGTTGTAAGTGCACCATAAGGGGATATAATAAGGTCTTACATATTAGAAATAGTCCCACCATTAAAAAAAAAAAAAGACAGGAAAAGTGATCCCGTTTCTGGCACTTTCTTAATGACATAGTTTGAAGCAAGCAGGGGTCTGTCCACATAGGGAAGGCCACTTGTGTCCAGATATCAAGCTGCAGAGTTTCCCTCACCATTCACCCAGAGGCTGGTTGGGCAGGTACAACAAAATACCACACTGTAAACAAAATAAAAGTACCACTTAGTCCTCAGGTTATTTTGGCTGGATACATTTAGCCAGATCTCTGCAAAGGGAGAGTGATTCTAATCTTTGTTTAGTCGGACGTCTACCTCCTGGGCGATGGACCACAGCAGTTCTTCTATCTCCAGTTCTGCCTGATCCTCTTTTATATCCAGGATCGGGACCCCTAGTGCTTCCAGAAAGGGGTTGTGCTAGCAGCGAGTCAAAGTTTTTGATTCCGCCTTTATCTTGAACCCATAGCCTTGCAAAGTATCAAGGTAGGCTTTGAAATCCTTTTCTCTGAGAGATTTTACCACCAGGAGGATTTTCTTCCATTTGGCCAGCATAAGGGTGGGTAATCTTGATCAACATATACCATTTGCCTGTCTAAATTAAGGTATTTTTTGCCCATGCTAGTTTCAGAATCTTTTCTTGGTGGGATATCGCAGGAACTTGATGAGAATAGATCCGGGGAAGGGTGCACCCTGCTTTGGTTTAGGGCGACCACCTGATGGGCCCTTTCGATTTTACGGCTAAGTCTTCCTCTAGAGTTAGCTCCTTATGGAGCCAGCAATCCAGGTAGTCCTTCATGTTATCTTGTTCCACTCCTCTGGTATATCGAACACTCTGATGTTATTGTGATGTGCCCTGGCTTTGGCATCCTCTCTGCGAACGTTGAGGTCTCTCTCTCTCCTGTGTAAGTAGGCCAGGACCAGCCAAATGCCCTCTGTTCATTTTGAATCACCTCCATTTGGTTTTCTACAGTAGTGGTGCGGACTTCCAATTTTCTGAAATATTTTGCAATCCAGTAATTTTGAGTCTATTCTGTGTAGCATTTTAGCATGCGGCAGCCGTCCACTTTGGTGAAATTGGTGGCAGTATCTGATCTGGAGTCTTCTGATTCATCCACATGTCCAGTGAGCGCCGAGGACCTGGACGAGCCTGGACTAGTAGGCCACTGATCTACTGCAGCTAAGGGTCTCCTCCTTATGTTAGAATTCATGTTTTTTGTTCTAACCATATCCTCATTAGTTTAGATAAAGAATAATTTGTTAGCGAGGTGTAGGACTGCTGATGGTGAATGATTAAACAAAAACAGCACCGAAGTCACAGAGCTCCGCTTCAGGCCACCATCTGGTTGTGTGACGCCACCGAAGTCCCAATCCAATATTTATCCATCTGTCCATTCATCCATCCATCTGCAATAACTAGTGCTCCAGATAAGGTGAGTACTTGCTTATTTTACTCACCAATTTATTTTTTCCATATATAATTTGTGCCCCAATTTTCTCCCCACCTGTGACCCGGCAGACACGCGCATGCGGCTGGAGGCATACACGCATGCCGGGTACCAGCTTGGCCCATTCTGCCCCACCCCTGGTGATCACCTGCTGCCCCTGCTTCCCAGTCGGCCTCCACCCAATAGGAGCAGAACTATGGGGGTGCACTTGTCCCTCCCGGGAGAAGAGAGCGGCTTGCGCCAGATCAATCCCGCCTCTGGACTTCGCTGACCTAACACGGACTAGTTCACAAACCTGGTTCAGAGCAGATGACGCGAGGTGCAGCATCCAGCACCTCAACCCTCAGCGCCACTGAGCCGCTTATTCACCAATTTTTAAGGAATATTCTTCCCACATATTTTGATGACTATCTGTACTCATTCCAACTGCAATAAACACATTTCTTAAGCGAATGTTGCCTCCAAGGCAACCCTGCCTCTGAGGCAGACATTTACTGACAGGGCTCTGTCACAGGCAGGGCTTTAACCTCTACAGCTAAAGGGTAAGCTTCACTGCTGTGCCAGTTGGTGCCATACTGGAATGGTCTAAAGCCTCATAAACCACAGACTGGGAGTTTGAATACAGACAAGAGCCCTCAGTTTTCTTTTCAGATTTTCACTAGAATGGTGATCCACAGTGGCGTGGAGTTAAGAGTAGTAAATATATAGGAAAAGGAACTTAAATGTGTGAAATAAGTGCAACACTAAAGTGATGCCTCGGAGGCAACATTCGTTTGAGAAATTTGTCTCTTGCCATTTAGATGTTTTGGTGCAGTATTAACCACTGTTTAGCAAGTAAATCAAAAATCTGTGGTGAGAAACAAATAATGTGACCTACTAGAATTGAACCCAGGCCCCAGAGTACAGTCCCGTGCTCTAACCACTGTGTTATAGGCTCACATGGTTGGACTTGGGATTCTCAGACACACTCCTTTCCTTAGTACTGCATATCCTGCAACTAGAAACAATCGAGATGGCAATAAGATGTTTTGCTGCGGTATTAGCCACTGCTTAGTAATTAAATCACAAACTGCAGTGATAAATAATGTGTCCTACTGGGATTTGAACCCAGACCCTTGGTATATCATTCCACTTCTCTAACCACTGTGCTATACCACATGGTCTGGGACCTGGGGTCCCCGACACACTTCCTTTTTCTGGTATTGCATACCCAGGGGCCGAAACAGGGATTTGGCTGTCAAGAGCCATGAACAGCTCCTGGGTACTGGTATTTTCAGCCAACCAGAAGGTGACATTACAATATTTTTCTGACACACACTCCACCCACCCACCTCAACAGTCCCATTAAAAGGACACTTCAGGCGGCCGGTGGCGCTGATGGTTGAGGTGCTGGGCGCTCCCACCTCGCGTTATGCCGGTGACCCGGGTTCAAGAGCGGACTGGGTCGTCGAGGGGACAGTGGGAGAGGAGGATTGATGTCCCCGGATGCTCTCCTCCTCTGAGGAGGGATACCGGGTGCTACAAGCACCCGACATCCTGAGAGATACGGTGAAAGCACGGGCTAGGCTTAGGGCTTGGCTGCTCCACTTGGTGGAGTCCAGGAGGGGACACTGTTAGACGCTGACAGGAGACGCACAGCCAGCACGCCACCTTGTCTGGACGATGTCCTCGCTACCGCATTCCAGGGGTTGGGACAGGGAGGAGTCCACAGAAAGTGGAAAAAACCTCGGCGGTCCTAGATGACGACCGCCTCCGGGCCATCCAGCCACCGATCCCAAGGGACAGACCCTGCTGTGCAGGTGGAAGGAGGAGGGCACTCTGGGAGCAGATTCCATGATCGGGGCAGGACTGGTATGAGCAGCCCGGGATGGATTAACGAGGCAGGTAGAAGGAATAAAAAGAAAGTAAAAAAAGGACACTTCACATTTTACCCTCAGAACTGCTCCATACCACATTCACAACATGGAAAAGTTGCTGTAAACTCAAAACTTTAAAGCAGAAATTCATAATGTGCTTAAGCAATATTAAACTCTCACAAATAAAATTAGTGTCCAGTGTTTTGAACTTGTATTTCCATGCCTGAGGAGTTTTCCCACATTTTGAGAGTCAGTGACTTATTTAAGAGGCCTTGATGGTAAGATAAACAAGCCCAACAGTGGAGAGAGAGAGAAAAAAATCAACAAAACTGCACATACCTCTACTAGTGTGGAAGGCCCATGTTTCTTTGCATGCTACCCACTCGTGTGAGAAGCAGTTCCAGCAGGAATAACCCCCCACCACACAGACAGCACCCCACCCCCCTTTAAACTTTCATGCTCAGCTAAGAGCTCACACCCCGGGCTTCCATTGTGCACAACATGCAGACACTGCTGCTGGCTCAGATGGCACTTCAAGACTCTGTTTACCTCTCTCAACACATGCAGGCTGACAGATTCTTTCAAAGCACTTGAAACTTCAGGTTGCTCTCTCCCCATTATGTTGTACATGCTCCGACACCAATTGCTCAGACAGTATTTCAGAGCTTGTTTCCTTCCTTCCTTCCACGTATGCTGATACACTTGAAGCTGCAGAAAATCCTCCTGTCTGCTTTTTCTTTTACTTGTACTTTATACTCCCCACTCCCTGAGCCCTGCACCACCAGGAGTCGCCTATGGTGTCTGCCCTTATTCTCTCCACCTACCTGGAGCCTGTGGGTGTTCCTCCTGGAGCCTTGATTCTACCCCCAGGTGGGGACCGAGATGGGGCCCATACAACCTGAGCTTCTGGTTTGTCAGGTCACCACAGCAGGACAGGCAGGAGAAAGATGGGGGTCTGCACGGCGCTCCATCTTCCTGGTGCTCAGGGAGCTGATTTTCCGCTGTTCTTTTGGGGGTGTGACGTGCGCGAAACGTCAAGGCGGTAACGCCGATGTCACACACGTCCCAACCCCACAGAGTGGCTTCAGTGTTTGCTGTGTCTCCAGCGTCCGCCAGAGACCAGTCAAGCTGAGTCTTGTCTCTCGAAGGCGTAGGCAGTCCTCGGACGCTTTAGCCTCCTCCTTCGACCAGCCCTCCGTCTCCCCAGGCATGCTCCCGTAGCAGGTCAATGAGTGTCTCAAGCGGTAGCACTACCACTGTGCCAGCATTTGTCTGCTTTTAAAGCAGCAGGCGTCTATATATTAATAAAGGCACACACTGAGCCCCTTATTTTATTCTGGTCCCTGAATATCCTACAACTTGGAACAAGCGAGATGACAATTAGATGTTTTTAGTGCAGTAATAGCCACTGCTTAACAATTAAAATAAACTTTAGTGAGAAAGAAATGTGACCCAACTGTGATGAGAAAGAAACAATGTGACCTATTAAGAATTGAACCTGGACCCGGAATACCATCCTATTGCTCTAACCACTCAGCTACAGGTCTCACATGGATGGACCTTGGGTTCCTGACACACTTCCTTTCTCTGGTACTGTATATCCTGCAACAATCGAGATGACAATATAAAATAATACAGCACCAAAAATATTGGTCATCTCAACTGTCTCTAGTTGCAGGATATGCAATGCCAGATAAAGGAAGTGTGACTGAGAATCCCAGGTCCATTCATAGTAAGCCTAAATCTCAGTGGTCAGAGCACTGGGACGGTATTCCGGGACCTGGGTTCACCCCCAGTACGCCACATTTTTTTTTTTTTTTACTACAATTTATTTAATTGCTAAGCAGTGGCTAATAAATGGCTCCTGCTATTAGTGCTCCCCTACCTGATTGAAAAAGACTTTCCAGTACAGCCAAAACCTCAAAAAGGGAAATTTTAGAGACAAATAGGTATCAGTAGCTGTAATGGGGAGAGGATGATAACCAGTATAGGCTTACGCTCAAACAATACAAAAGTATACTGGAACTTCACCCCACTCACCCTGAAGCAAATCAAGAAACAATGTAGTCTTAGACTTTTCAATTAATTGTTTAATAATGTTACATCCAACTCAGCTTTCAACGTTTCAGGTAAAATACCCTTCATCAGGAATTGGTTTCTAAAGTAAAAATATAAATACAATAATTTCCATATTTCACTCTACATAAGGACCCCTTGCATCATCCGGGAAGACCTATAGTATCGGGCATTGGTTCCATTTAGAGCCTTTATCAGTCTATGTGGATTTTCACATAAGAGATTTCAGAAATGAAAATGAAATCTTATGTCAAGGATAGTAGTACACAAATGATTAATATTGTGGAAAATATTAATTACTAGGACTTTTGGCTGAAAACCCCATTTTTGGTTACATTTGATGTAAAGGATCTATCTATATACATCAAACCACACAGAGAGGGTTGTGAGGCATTAAATGATGCTTTACAAAACTAAGGATGGAGGAAAAACTTCCTAATGAATTCTTGTTAAACTTAGCAAATTTGGTTCTCACACGGAACTCTTTTCAATTTGGAAAACAGTTTTATGCTCAGATTAAGGGCACAGTGATGGGGTCAAGCATGGCCCCTTCGATGCCAATCCGTATATGAACTGGTTTGAGGCAAATTTTGTTTATAAAGACAACCCTTTTTGAATAATACTGTATAGTGGAACCACTTTATTGACAATATTTTTGTTGCATGGCACAGAGAAAGAATTATTGGAATTTTATCAATTTCTGAATGAGTGTACAAAATATTTGAAGTTTACACTAAATTATGACCCTAATGAAATTCCATTTCTGGACCTACTGATCTATCAGAAAGAGGGACGTCTGTTAACGAAAATGTACAGAAAACAACAGACAGAAATACAATCTTGAGAACAGATGGTTTCCACCCCAAAATTTGGTGGAATCAATCCCATATAGTCAATTTTAAGAGTGAAACGGAACTGTTCTGAAGAAATAGATGTAATGACATCAACAGAAGAAATGACCCAGAGATTTGAGGCCAGAGGGTATAAGGTAAAAACATTAGAGAAATCAAGAGCTAGAGCTTTAGGAAAAGAAAGGAAAGATTTGTTATTGAATACAAGAAATACGATGGAACCTATGGATAATAAAATCGTTCTGTCACTTAAATACAGTGATATTTTTGGACCAATTAAAATGTGGTTAATAAACACTGGAGTGTACTGAAGTCCATGAATATGGGAGAAAAGCATTTCAGAGTGGCCCTCAAGTAGTGGCTAAAAGTAAAATCTTTATCTGACCGCTTGTGCATACTGAACATAAAATACCAGAAAAAGAAATCAGCAGGTATTGTTTACAAAAGAAGAGCTAAAATGGAATTTTAGTTGTTGGAGATGTGTTCATTGTCACAATACTTATAAAGTTAAAAACATAAGAAACATCAGTAAAAATGAGGATTTTAAAATTAAAGACTTTATTGTCAGACAGAAGGAGTCATATATGGCATTAAATGCCCATGTGACGTATGTATACTGGAAAACAAAAGACAACTGAAACAGAGAATAGGGGAACATAAAGGTTACATAAGAAATAAAGATTTAACATCTCTCATAGCTAGACATTTTATTGAAAGGGCAACAGATACCAACATTATGGTACTTTGGTGCAGAAAAAGTTCAAAGAAATAAAAGTGGAGGAATTATAATAACAAACTTCTGTTAAGAGAAGCAATGTATATTGATTACTTTCAAACTAATAATCCCAAATTTGGACTGAATGAGGCAACAGACCGCAACCGATTCTTTGAAAATTCTAATATAGCACAAATAAGCAAAACTGGTTAAATAATACCTTTTATTTAATATGGACCAGCCTTCAGTGTAGTATTTTCCTTTTAAAAACTGTGAGGATGTTGTAAAATATAATCTAAAACTTATTATATTTGTTGGAGTTGATTTACATATCTTGGAGAAACAGTAAAATGGGTAGCTCCTGACACCTAGTACTGTGGTAATTAGGTGCTACAGAGAGGCAGGTCTGGCACACAGAACAGGCTGAATTAGCCTATTAATTGACGCAACTCATCATTGCCAGATTCAGGGAGGGCTACTGCTAAAACTAGACTGAAAAGCCCCCGCGCTCTCATTCCCACCTAGGAGCTGTAAAGGCACTTATATGTAAGTACTGAATCCTATCTGTTTGAGTAAGAGAAAGATTGTGAAATAAAAGTTAGAGCCTGTCCTCTGTTTGTATAGGTAAAGAAATAAAGATAGAAAAGACCTGCATCGACAAGTGCTGCTTCTCTGGAGAAAAGTAAATGGCATTTACAGGTTAGATTTTCGCTTAAATAATGAATGTTACTGAAGAAGGAGTGATGCTAATCTCTTTTGTTTAAATGAGGATAGTATGAACTTTTGGAGACAGCACTACTCATAGTAAATTTAAAAGCGTAATGACTTAAGTTAGACTGAAATTTAACTGAAGAGTTAACTAAGCAGATAAATTTAGGTAATTTAAGTTAGAATGTGGAAGTTTTATCTGCCGATTAGCTTAAGATGTATATGGAAATAATTGGGATACTAATTAGTATGTATTTGAATTTGCTACAGGCAGCATCAATGTGAAACATTATAAGTTAAGACAGTATTTGAGAAGTAGTGTGGAAAAGGTCAGCATTATTATTTCCTTGAGTTAACTTGATATTTGGAACACACTAGAAATGAAGTAATACCTATGTTTTTGGTTTTATGATTTTCAGTTCAGTAGTGGTGGGAGTCTAATCCGACAACATATTTAAAATTACAAGAATGATCCTTGTATAAGGTGAAAATTTATTTTACATATGAAATAATATGGCCCGGATATTCAAACTCGCGCCAGGCTGTGGTGCAAGCCTGGGCGGCGCAACCTGACTGTGCAGGCGATGACCAGGCGATATTAAACGGAGCTGCGCCATGGCTCAGCATCATTGAATATTGCACCCTGGCCATACGCAGTGCGCATGGCGCCAGTGGCCAGAGTGAGCATGGGGACGCTAGAGCAAGTTCCATTGTGCAAGCGCGAGCAACCGCGATATTCAAAAGTTGACATGCAAATGGGGCCATAATGTTTGCAAAGGCAAATGGGGCCATTTGCATGCAGTCGCCGATCCCGACGACTTGCGCCTGGCACCCTGCCAGGCAGCAGCCGGTCGGACTGATGCCCTGCAGCGCGGCAACGCGTCTCATACAGCCCATCGGCTGCAGTAAAAAAGAGATAACCAATATCCTGGTGGTCCAGTGGACTGCTGCCCGCCTGATCGCAGGGCTAAGTAAAACTCAGATGAATCCAATATCCTGGTGGTCCAGTGGACCTGCCCGCCCAATCGTGGGCTGAATGTAAAAGTAAATATAACCATTATCCCTGGTGGTCCAGTGGACCTGCCCGCCCGATCGCGGGCTGGATGTGAAAGTAAATAAAACCATTATCCTGGTGGTCCAGTGGACCTGCCCGCCCGATCGCGGGCTGAATGTAAAGCAAATATAACCATGATCTCGTGGTCCGTGGACCTGCTCGCCTGATCGCTGGCTGAGTGTAAAAGTAAATATAACCATGATCCCCGTGGTCCAGTGGACCTGCCCGCCCGATCGCGGGCTGAGTGTAAAAGTAAATATAACCATGATCCCTTGTGGTCCAGTGGACCTGCCGCCCGATCGCGGGCTGAATGTAAAAGTAAATAAAACCATTATCCCTGGTGGTCCAGTGGACCTGCCCGCCCGATCGCTGACTGAATGTAAAGTAAATAAAACCATTACCCTGGTGGTCCAGTGGACCTGCCCGCCAATTGCGGCTGAGTGTGTAAATATATTCATGATCCCTGGTGGTCAGTGGACCTGCCCATTTCATTCGCTGAGCTGAGTGTAAAGTAAATATACATTCCCTTGGTGGTCCAGTGGACCTGCCCGCCCAATCACGGGCTGAGTTAAAATATCAGAACTATTATCCCTGGTGGTCCAAGGCCCCCTCCCCACCCGCCCACTGATCCCCACCGCCCGCCCCGGTCAGCGGCAGCACGCTCCGCCGACTGACACCGTCCGGTAGGGCTGTATGCCCATTGGTTCAGGATGTAGCGTGCTGATACATATTACAGTTCAGATATGTGAATGGATCCATTCATATCTGGACTGTGTAGCACGGTGGGGGCTGCACGCCCACTGGCTCAGCCCCAGTGACGTGTCGTCAGGTGGGCAGCGGGCGGCAGGCGGGTGGGGTGCTGCCGCCCGCCGCTGACTGGGGCGCTTGGGCGGGGATCGGTGGTGGTGGGGAGGGGTCCACTGGACCACCAGGGATAATGATTTTATTTACTTTTTCATGCAGCCTGCGATCGGGGGCAGGTCCACTGGACCACCAGGGATAATGGTTTTATTTTCTTTTTCATTCAGCCCGTGATCGGAGGACAGGTCCACTGGACTACCAGGGATAATGGCTTTATTTTCTTTTTCATTCAGCCCGCGATCGAGGACAGATCAACTGGACCACCAGGGATAATGGTTTTTTCATTCAGCCCGCGATCGGGAGGACAGGTCCACTGGACCACCAGGATATAGGTTTAATATGTTTATACTGATGCCCTCAATCTGGCATGGGGTGGGGGCGCACCACGGAGGTGTAGCCGAGTTGGGTGGCCACCCACAGGTGGCAGCTGTCGTGCTGTGCCCTGCAATGTGGCAGCTCACCTGTGGGTGGCCATCTGTTCCTTTTTGGATCAACTTTGTGCTGGGCGCAGGTAGGGGTTGTGCATGCATGGCTCTGCACATCCCGGGCTGAATGTCGGGCTGTCGCGGGGTATGGGCATACCCCAGCGCCTACATACATTGCTGATGCACTCCGGTGCATCGGGAGTTCTTCAGGCGCAATTCCGCTTGAATATCGTGTACAAGATTAGTGGTTGCGCATGGCGCAACCCTTTGAATATCTGGGCCTATGTCTCTTCTGCAATATAAATGTTGTTTAACAAACATTTAATACATTTTGGTAGAGTGAAATATGGAAATGATTGTATTTATATTTTTACTTTAGAAACCAATTCCTGATGAAGGTATTTTACCGAAACATAGAAAGCTGAGTTGGATGTGACATTATTAAACAATTAATTGAAAAGTCTAAGACTACATAGTTTGTTGAGTTACTTCAGGTGAGTGGGTGAAGTTCCAGTATACTTTTGTATTGCTCCCTTACCTGCTCAACCTTCCTTCTCCCTCTGTGCTGTTCCTCAATCCTGGAAGCTGACCAGTTATTCCACTTCACAAGGTGGGTGACCCTCCTCCTGGCAACTTCCACCACTCTCTCCTCTCAAAACTGCAAGAGAAACTGGTTCATTCCAGACTCCTCCACTATCTCCTCATCGTCCAACTTCCTCTCCCTCTTCCAATCTGGTTTCCAGAAGCATCATTCCTCAGTTTCCTGCCTGCTGCATGTCACTGATTTCATCTTCTCGGGACAGATCAGGAGCACATTACAGCCGCCATTTTCATTGATCTGGCCAAAGTTTTGATTCAGTGTCCCATCCACTTCTTCTGGATAAGCGGAGCTCTGTTGGCCTCTCAGCTTCAACGGTGACTGGTTCCATTCCTACCTCACAGGCCATCAACAATCGGTACAGTAAGAGGAGCCGGTCACCTCCACTACCCATCCAGGCTGGGGTCCCTCAGGGCTCCATCCTGAGGCCCCATCCTCTTAATCTTCTTGAGTGACCTCCTTCACAACCTCATACAATACGTATGCTAATGACAGTCACCTCACCTAGGTCCTTCTACCACAGCTGTTGGAAGACCTGTTCCAGCAGCACTTCAACAATGATCTGCACTGGTTCCAATCGAGCCATTTAAAAAAAAAAGGTCCATGACCTTTTCTACCAGTCAGAAACTAGCCAGACTCACAGCTCCCCAGTTTTCACCACACTGAATGGTACCTCCCTCAAGCTGTGCAGTTCCAAGTACGTGTGTGTGGCTCAACAGTGACTTCTCTGCCCACAATGATGCCATCCATGATAAAACTCCATCTCAAGCTCGGGCCTGTACCACAACAAAGATGGTTTACCTCTCCAGGTCTGCAAGGAACACATTACCAAAATGGTGCTCTCGTCTTTGACTACGTGGATGTAGTCTATGGAAACGACCCTCAACTTCCTTGCCAGACTGGGTACTCTCTGCAAGTCATTGTCACTTTGCTACAACCCCCGTGCTTACCACTGCTCCTTCTATTCTTCCCTCTCCAGCTACCCTCTGCTCTCCGTTGCCAGGCTCACTGTACCTCCTTAATACTGGTTTGGTTCCCTTCCTCCTACCTCTCCTCCCCCAATTACCACCCGCGTCCTGCTCCTCCATTCCAGGGCTCATCGTACTTTCTCCACTTCTCACCCCACTCCTCTGCTGGCAATCTCATATCCTAGCAATTTATCTTACTCTGGAACAACCCCGGCTCCCTCAGGCACCAGCTGGCACTCCAACCACCGCCTGCTCCTATTTCCTTCCTCGTAACTCTCCCTAGGCCTTGCCTCAACCATCTTTGGCTGGGAATCTGGCTAGATCTCTTCTATCTGCCTGACTGCACTTCTCACTACCACTGCTCTTCCGCTCTACACAGGGTCAGGCTTAACCACGTCTTCTGATTTCTCATCTGTGTCAGTAACTACATGCAGTAGATTGTTGTCTTCTACTTGCACTTGAATCTGTGTCTCATTTTCTGCTGTGACTGCACTTACTTGCCTATATGATTTCATTTTGTATCAATGTATTTACTAACGTTGTTTACTGACTTGCTTCATGTATTGTACCATGCTTTTCCTGTCCCTCTCCCAGGTCACACCTGGGAATGAGCCCTCAGCTCAGTGTGCTCTCCCGTTACCAATTTTCAACTAAACTAACTAATAATGCACAAAAACATTTAATTATCTCGATTGTTCCTAGTTGTAGGCTCCATAATGCGGAGAAAGGCAGGTCCAACCATATCGATCTATAACTAATTGGTTTAGAGCACAGGGACAGTATTCTGAGAGGCCTGGGTTAAATTCCCAGTAGGTAACATTACTTTTTTCACTACAGTTTGCGATTCCCTTTCATTCCAACCTCTGACAATGTTCCACAAGTTCTCCAAGTTTAAAGTACTTTTATGAAAGTACATTACTCTTGAATGCCAACATTGTCTGGAGCACTGACCATATCCATCCATCCACCCACCTACAGTATCTAGCTACCTACCCATCCATTCATCAAGCCAACCATCCATCTATCCATAATATCCACCAATCCTTGTTTATCTGTATTTAAAATAAATGTGTATTTACAATTTTACACAATTTTTGTATTCTGTCTTATACATCACCTGAGATGTCACTAAAAATGAGCTTGCTCAACTATCTTACCAAGATGATTCTCCCCATCTTTGATTGTGATGATTTAGTCTATGGAGCTGCCCCTAAGTCCACCCTGGCAAGGCTGAATCCCTCTTCCACTCCTTCTGCTGCTTTGCTCTCAACTGCCCTACCGCACCCACCACTGTACTCTCTACTCTGCTCTTTTCCTCCCTTCAATGGAGGATCGAGTCTGTCCCACTGTGCCTCATTCACCTCAAAATGATGGCTATCCTCTCTACCCTTTATCTTGACTCCCTACTCTCACCTCCACCCTCCTCCTACTCCTCCCTCAAACTCTTGGGTTTCGCTCTCTCAACTCCCTCCCGTAAAACTCTCGCCCAATCAGCCTTCTCCTTCCACTTTCCTAAACTCTTGAATTCTCTCCTTTAACATTCGCTCTGCTCCTCTAAACCCTCTATTTCTCTTCTCTGCTCCCACACTTCCCCCTTCCTGTCACTATCCTAACAGTGCCTGGCCTTGCTTTTCCTTCACCTTCCTCCATTATCTGCTATACTCCTGTCACCTCTCCTGCCTCCTTCTTCCTCTGCTCACCTGCATAATTTCTCTTTTCCTGCTCCAGTCCCCCCGATAGCTCTCCTTACTGGCCAATTATTCTCTCCTGTTCCCATTTTATTATAAGGCATATTCTACCTCTCCCTTTTATTTCCAGGTAGCTAACTGATGCCATGTATAATGCACTTATTGTGTATCCCTCCTGCTGACACTGTTTATTGCACTTATTGTGTTGCCTCTCTGCACACTGAGCCACTGTATTTTGCATTTATTGTACCCTTTTATTTTATTTCTTTTCTGCTGAATTCTGTATATTGTATCCAATATGTACTCTCTATTTTACATTTGTGCTACTGTATATTTTTTATATTTTTACCTCTACCTCCCCACACAAGGACACATCTGGAAATTACCTGTATGTGCTCAGTATGTTTTCCTGGTGAAACGTTTAATAAAATAAATAAATCCGTATTTCTAGCTAATAAATGCATATATGCTACTACTAGTGTATTTACATGAGAATTGGAATCTTTCCTTTATAGTTCATCTACACGATCTGAAATCATAATGCTTTTACTGGTAACAGATATCAGAAAAAGGCCCACTGGGGCATGGCCAGCAATCATCGTGGAAAGATGCGCTTGCTTGAGCTCCCACAAAGGACTGCTATCTTTTAACATTCAATAGCTGTAACTGGCCTTCGTTGCAGCAGTAAGCGTTACCGCTTGCAACACCAATGATCTGAGTTCTGGAGCGAGTCCGGTGTTGGTGGGCTGGCGGGGTGGGTGGGAGGGAGGGAAGCTGCTGGCGCCTGCATGATCTCTAGCCATGGCCAAGGGTCTGACAGCTGGAGCTCACAGACAGATGCATGACATTCCGATGCCTTGGCATCACTGCACATTATTCTCTCTTCTACAACACTACAAAATGCCAGATCTGTATGACGCTGCCGACTCATGCAAGCCAACCTGTGGCATCCCAGACACTGGACGTGTCATCCTGGATGGGGTGGTGGCTACAGAGGCTCTCGCCCGGGAGTCGGAGAGTTAGCCCCAGGAACGTTGACAGGGGAAGTCGTTCGAGGGGAAAAAATCGAATAGCTGTGCTTCACAAGAGACTGACAATGAAACTGGGCAGCCTAGAGAAGGGTAAACTGGGTTAGATACTGTAATAGATAGGAGACAGAGGCTGGTGGTTAACGGTATTCACTCAAATGATGGAAGTGAACAGTGGGGTGGCACAGGGCTCAGTACTGGGACCAGTCCTCTTCAATGTCTTCATAAGTGACACTGCAGAAGAACTGGAAGGAAGCTAGGCCTTTTACAGAGACACCAAAATTTGTAACAGGGCAGACAAGCAGGAGGGTGGAGAAAATGCGAGGGATCTGGGGAAACTCAAGGAGTGGTCAAAGACACGACAGTTGGGTTTCAGTACCAAAAGTGCAAAATCACAACCTAGGGCAACCGGAATCTATGAGTTTAATACAGAATTTGGGGTTACGACAGTCAGCAAGCAGAAAAGGGACACACAAACATGAAAATGCCAGCAGAAACGAGTCATTTCAGTCTATCTAGTCTGCCAGAGTGTGCAGCTCTCAGATTAATTTACTGGAGCTGCCCCTCCCCTTTTCCACAGTCTTCTCCCCCACCCATCTTCCCACCCACCTTTGGACCTTGGGGTTATCTAATTTATGACCTCAAAGGCACGCAGTGTGACAAAGCAGTGGTAGGGCTAGTGGGATGCTGGGATGTAAAGGAGAGGTACCACCAGCTGGAGGAGTAAGGTGGTGTTGCTACTATATCGCCACTGGGAGACCCCACCCAGAAGAGACACTGACAGGGTGGAAGCAGTTCAGAGGAGGGCAACAAAGTGGTGAAGGGCTACACCAAAAGGCCTATGAGGAGAGACTGAGGGATTGCAACATGTACACACTGGAAGAGAGGAGAGCAAGAGGGACATGACAAGAGACCTACAACTACCTCACAGCAGTTAAAAGAGCGCAGGAGAGGAGTCTTTCAAACAAGAGAACACCAGGACCAGAGGGGCATATAATGAAGCTGGGTGAGGGAGTTAAGAGGGATCTGAGGAAGTACTACTTCACTGAAAGAGTTGCAGATGCCTGGAACAGACTGCTACTGGAGCTGGTGGAGGCAAAACAGTACAGGGCTCCAAGCACGATGTAACAAACATAGGGAATATTAGTAAATAGGCAGGGAGGTTGCCAGAAACCAGTTTGGGTCTGTGGAGACAGACTAGGCATGGACCATCGGGCAGACTGTGTGGACCAAGCGGTCTTTTCTGCTGGCAAATTTTATGTTTCTAATGCCATGATGACGCGGCCGCAGAGTATGAGGGCCAGTGTCTCACATTTCCCCATTTTGAGTCGGTGACTCACATTTCAGTGACTGTCTGAAAGGTACTTGTATGCCAAAATTCTACTTAATGCACCAACAAGACAAAATTCAGCCCATCTGATCCCTAGGTCTCCAATGCTGGGTCTAGCTACAATCTGGAAAACTACTCGATGGTGTGAGGAGTCCAAAGTTGAAGGAGACATCAGGGCCAAGCTCTTCACTGGAAGACTGATGGTGGTTATGGGCAGCCTGATCTGTGAAATGGGCAGAGAATGTGATGCAGCCCGATCCATAGTGTGGAGCATGGGAATGACTGCAGCCTGATCCATGGACTAGAGCACAGACAGGGAGTGGCAGGATTCATGGCAGTGGGCCAAATGCTGCACTTGGCAGGTGGACTGAGGCATTAGGATGGAAAGCAGTGAGTGACATTAGGCTGCAACAAAAAAAAAAAATAAAACATCATCCACGCCTATGTCGACTCCTGGGTGTTAAGTCGAGTTCCTCTTTCTCTGGCAGCTAACGGGGGAATAAGAAACTCTACTTACACCTGGGTATCTGTGGTACAGCACAAGCTGGGCATTATGGCTTCAGCTCCAGTCTCAGCCTCAAAACTGTAAGGGACAGAGATCAGGTTTTCATGTTTATGTCCTTAATAATAAAGGAAAGAATGGCTCCAAACTGAAAAATGTTTTAATATTTTGTGAACGTGTTCTCCTGATGCCAACTATTATCTTTTGCCGGTGATCGCAGCAATCACAAATACAAAAATAGACAGGGATTGGATCAAATGCAGAAACTTCACCATATGAACACTGTTTAATCTGAACTGTTTCTCACTGGTTTCTGTAAGGTAGGAGGCAGTGTAGCATAGTGGTAAAGGGCACTGAGCTGCAAACCTGGAGACCTAGGTTTGAATCCAGTCAGCCCCTCACTTGCATACTGTGTGACCCTGAGCAAGTCACTTAACTTCCTTGTGCCTCAGGTCGCACTGGAAAAAAAGTCTGCTTAGTGTGCCTTTCCTGGCTAAAAACCCTCCCCGCAATGTTTTTTGGAGTCCATGCAGCTATGGGCACAGTGACTCATGTGACACTGCTTAAAGACCTTTCCTTCTGCATGACTGATTCAGAGACTCGTGACACTTACTCTATTGACTGTCGCCACGCCACTCAGGAAAACATGAAGCTCTGGGGCCAACTGGAGGCCCTGGAGAATGAGGTACACGGAAGGAACAATTTGCCTGGATTGGTGGTAGATCAGGTGGATGTTAAAGATCCCATGGCACTTCTCAAAAGAGCAGGGAATTTCCGGTGTCTTGGCCAAATTTCCTCATTCACTAAAAATACCACCAACAGCTTAATCGGGTTCAAGGTCAGTTGGCATTCATCTGTATCTCCTCCCCGGTCGTGCCTGAAAATAGGCAGAATCTGTCTAGTGCACTTACCCAGTCAAACCTAAATAAAATAAATAAATAAATTAGACTGGCGGTTGTTCCTGAGGAAGCCAAGGGCCCAACCTGCTCTCCTGTCTCAAACCTGGCTACTGATTGCTTCAGTCTCCCGGAGAAGTTTGAAACTGCTTCTCTCTAGTGGCTTATGGAATAAAGCAATGTATAGCAATACAGAACACTAATCAACACCACACCACATTGCTGAAGACTTAGGGTACAGAGATGAGGGCATCACACTGACAGCAGCCAGGGCAGCTCACCTGCTACAAATAGAGGGTATGGATGTAAACTGTACCCGGATCTGTCCTACCAGACCACAGCCCAGAGAAATTGAATTTGGTCCAGTGTGGCATTGCCTCCAGGCCCTGCAGTGATAACTACTCCTTTCTCTTGCTGGCACGTCTTCTGATCGTGGATGGAGGTAAACGTGGCAGTACATGGATCAGAGGGATGCAGGTAGATGGCTAGAAATATATTGGTGTCTGCTACCAGATCAGAGAATGCCACTGACCCACAGGAGGAAGACTCAAGAATGACTGAGGAAGCAGCTTCATCTATACTCAGTAAATGACTTTCGTCATTGGCTTTTGTTGTATGAGCCTGAGTTAACACTGTACACTGGGACAATACTGTGACTTGATTTTAATTTCTATGTTACAAACTATCACCCAGAATCTTTAAGCACTCTTGAGGACTAATATGTAGTGTTTTGTGTCCAGGAAATTTCCATCTAAGAGGAGCAGTTTTTTTTGGCCAATTAAAATGTTACTGAGTTTTCCTTTTGTCGACAACAAATGAAGTACCCATAACAACCATCGTGTGTAATAAAACCATCAACCCAATATATTTTACTTAATACTACAATTAGCTACTATTCTTACAGGCTAACATTTATAAGCATTTACATGCAGAAATAATATATAAGTAGATGAAATAACCTAAACCTAAGTTATCTATATAATCACAAGCATCTATGTCCACCTAAAGGAAACTAGATGGGATAAAGAGGAAGGAGAAAGAAGTACAAAAAAGGCGGGGGGACGAGTTACTGGAGACTGCTCAGATCTACACTGGAGTATATCTTATGTAGTATGTATCATAATTTATAAAAATAGTCTAATGGAATGTGCATCATCTTTTCTTGCCCTTCCGTGAGTACTCTGTATATAGTTCGCATTTTGAACAGAAGTTCATTCTGTAATTAAATAGTCCATGTGCTGATCTTTCTAGTTTCACAACTTCTATTAGTTCACTTCTCCACCATATACTAGAACTCTCTCTTTACTCCACACTTTGAGGGGAGAAGGTAGCATGGTGATGCAGGGATTACTCAATCTGTTAAATGGCACCGGCCGAGTGGCCAGAGCAGCCTTCTCACACTATACATGAGCTCACCCTTATGCTGTATCCCCTGCACAGTATGAGTACCCCACAGTGACTATTTACAAGTGAAGTCTAAAACATTTACATACAGATTGCTTAGACTGCTTTTGAAGTTATTTGCTCATACAAAGTTGAAATGTAGTATTTTCTCACTATTAGATTAGCGGTTCCATGTCATAATGGTGAAAAACCCCAAAAACAGTGTTGTACAGTTCTGCAAGTGCACACTAAAACAGGAATGGTGACAGTGCACTAAAGCTAACCCAACATCAGCAGGCATCACAACGCTTCTATAGAGCCAAATGTCTTCTACATTTTATGCAGGCTGTGCCACCAAGACACCCCTTTACTATACTTAACACCGGGGCGCGCCCGTAGTCACAAGTGGCTGCGCCTAACTCCCTTCTTTATTCTCCCTACTGTTATACCTAAAGCTATTGAAGAGGTTGGCAAAGTACTCCTAATTAGTACTGTTCTTTATTCCCCACTTTCTAATGTCCCTGAATGCAAAGCTAAACCTATGTATAGCACCTGCATGATTCTAAGTAGTGGAGTTCTGCCTTCACAGTGCCTAATGCTTTGTATGAGTATGACTTATCTGTGTGACAAAAATAATAAAATTAATACACATATATATATATATACACACACACACATTTTTTTTTAATTTAAATGCGAGTTTTTTATTTATATTGAAGACAATGGTGAACAGGAGCCCACATTGCCTGCTGCACCCCAAAAAACACATACACAGAGTATCTAAATATAGTTCCAACATGGAGTTCAGCTTTCAGGCAGCTCATTAAAAATGGATTCAGTCATGGGATAACAGGAACACTTTACTGAATTTTTTAAAGCAGCAATTGTGGTCCTAGTGCAGCCTATGTTTCATACCAAATGCGCTTTCTCAATACCTTCAGAAAGCGCGTGGGTGTGAAGGCTTTGGCTACACTAGAGAACACGGTTGTCTTTAAAAATTTATTAAAGTGTTCTATTACCCTAACTGAATCCAGTTTTTAGGTCTTCAGCCTGCAGCCAAGCTCTCATTGAGGCTGTATGATTTTCCAATGGCTCCAGGACTCTCTCGAGAGCGAATTCCACTGCTTGGACTGAGTATTTCAATATAGGATTGTTACTTAACAGAGGCGTAGATTAACTTCTTCGAGGTTTTCTCTCCATAGAACTCCACAAACTGGATGAACAGATAACAGTACAGCACATGGGAAGTATGAAACACCACATCCAAGAAAGCAGGCCTTGAAGCACAGTCTCATCAAAACCAGATCCAGACTGTAATTCTTAATAAACCTGTGGATTTAACTAGAGGTAGTGGCTGAACAGATTTCAGAAGTAGACACCAACAAGCCACTAGAGGCATGCTCTGTAAAAGTGCCAAGAAGATCTTTGCCAGCTTTCTGATTAGCAGCAAAATGCAGGATACCCACCTGGATAGACACTGCTTAAAAGGAAATATCCATTTATAGGTACCCTATACCACAGCATGTGGCAGCTCATGATTAGTGTTTCTGCACAGAAAGTATATTCTTTAACTTTCAGGTGGTGGAGTATTTATATTTTATCTGGTTGATCCAGCAGTCCATTCCAACCAGCATTTTGTAACAAGTACCTCAAACAGCACATCCCAGAAGCTCCAACAGTGGATGTCAGAATACACACAACCATGGTTGCTCCCAGCTCCAAGTCCTTTTCGCCCTGCCTGCTGGCTCTGTCAGTCCACCTTCCTGCCACTCACCCCATCCCTAGAATGTACCTGCTGCCTTCCCCAGGGTGGGTCAGTCAGGAGCCCTCCACTCCCCGAATGGTGCCATATAGTGATCCAGTGCCAGAGTACCTCAGGAGGTGCGACATGCAATGACATAGAGATGCATATGCGCCAATGTCTGGCAAACCTCCCTGGAGTCAGCAAGCCTTGACTCAGACACCCCAGCCTCCACGGGTCAGTCAAGCACCGAGCATTACAAAAGCAAGGAAGGAAGGCTGTGCTTCACGGTGAAGACTGGGTGTTGCTGGTAAATGAAATACCAATGAGTAAAGAAAGACAGCACTCAAGCATCAGTTTGTAAAACTGACTGTGCACTTGACATAAGTTACAAACAAATAATTGACAATAGTGAAAGGCTTACCAAAAAAAAAAAAAAGTCTAGCACTTTGAGGTGCAATACTCTTCGTTAGGGGCATGGTCACCAATACCTCCCATTGTGTTTTTATATTCCACATACATGTGTTTCAAATAAGGATTAAACAAAATATATTCACGGTAACCATAAAAGTACTCTCTAAATAAATCAATCAACAAGTGTTACTCATTATGACACATGGTATCATGTCTGTCATACTTAAAGAGTTGTCAATATTTATGCTCTCCTGTAAGGCTTCTGTTTCAGTTGCTTTTATATGTTGCAGCTGTTTGCTCATTAACTTTTATTTTTATTACAAAGTCCATATCCGGAAGTATGGCGGACACTAGAGGTGCTCCATTATGTAAAGGTGCGTACTGCACCTTACACATTATGGAGCCCCACTAGCATCTGCCATACTTCGGGTAGCGGACTTTTCGTAATTAAAATAATGTTGCGCGCGAGAAAAATGCTGCAACATACTTAAAAGGCTTAACTGAGGGGTACCTTGCAGGGGCGGAGCATGAAATGTTGACAGCTTTCCTTTAAAAATCTGCCCTTATTTTATTACTTATAAACTAAAGGAGTACTTTCCATTCAAAACAAAACAAATTAGCTGACAGACATGAATGCTACTATAGAGAACTTAAAGTGATTTGTGCAACTGTGAAATCCTAAGTGTAAGAGAATGGGGGTGGGTGGGTGGTTAGCATCAACAATTGATAAATACACTGATAAAATCCTCCATGGTCGATGCATACGCTTTTTCTATTCTTTACATAAAACCTTATATTCTGGAGGTCTTGAATATTTCATACTGGATATCTGGAAAACAACTATTCATTATTATGGTCAAAAATCTATCTTAGCTCGCAGGAATGCAGTCCTCTCACTACCAAAACACAGTACCTTTAATGCTTATATTAAGATTTAGTCATGAAGCTGGTGTGTCAGTGATGGAGAAGCTGCCACTCCATACAGTCATTAAACCCTGAAGGTTTTAACGTTTTCAATTTAAAATCCACAAGGATTCTTTTCTGTCCAGTAGGTGAAACCTGTAGGTGAAACCTGTCCCACGCTGTGGTCTGTAAGGTGCATGATCAGTTCCATATAGTACACTTCATGATCTCCTGCTATTCCTAATTCTGTTAGATGTCTGCCAATTGGATGTGAAACATCCTGTCTTCGTCCCTTTAAACATCTTGCTGTTTGACCAATGTATGTTCAGCCACATGAGCACCGTGAGGGTATAAATAAATTGAGTGTTACAAATGATGAAATGGTTAACATAGACTTCATTCACCCCTACACTTCCTGGATTAATGAAACTTTTCCTTGAAATGCATGTTTTGCAAGTGATGCAGCGTTGCATGGATAGAAACCCACAGGTTTTCTGCTTAACCAATCCTCCTGCAGTTTATCATTTTTAAACTCACTATGTACCAACATGTCTTTATGGCTTTTCTCCCTTGCGATAAGTGATCAAGGGTCTCTCTTGCATCTGTTTGAGATATCTATCAGGTACCCAGCAAATGCCAATGTTTAATGATATATTGAGGTCCACAGATAATGGGCCATAAGTTGAAACAAAGGTAATTTGCTCTACTCCTCCCCCACTTCCTCATTATATTGTAAAAGATCTCCCCATCTAATGAGGTGACTCTCAAGGGCATGTTGCAAGGTTTGTTCTGAATATCTTCTATTGTGTAGCCTGTTGAATAATTCATCTTTGGTTAAAGTCTTCTATGTTTGAATTATTCCATTTTAAATTGATCAACTGTTCGTAGGGGACATTCTCAATGTGTTTAGGGTGGAAGCTTGAGCATGTAAGATGCTAGTACCTGCTGACTTTTACGATAGCTCTTGTTATTAACTGCCATTCCAGGAATGCCAGTTAGATCCAAAAATCAATCATGATTTCATTATATTGAGCTGTGAAACAAAGACCCAAATCATGTGCTAATGTTCACAGGTGTATACAACTCTGAAGCCAACAGGTCTTAATGACTCATCTCATCAATCACAACAGGCATATTTGTTTCTAACATACTAGACGCCAGCAGAGTGGGCCTATTGGTCTAGCAAGTCTGCTCGTGCTCAGCACCCTGATTGGGTACTGTAGCCCTCTGTCTCTTTCCACCGTTACTCCATCCCCAGTCCTGCCCCAACAGGGGCAAACCAGCCCTATGCTTCACCCCTAGCCTATCCTGTCCCACCCTCTCTGAATCCCTCAACCATAGCTGCCTATACCAGCTCCCCGGCAGTGCATTCCACGGTTCCACCACCTCTCAGTGAAGTACCTCCTCCTCCTTTCCCTAATCCTACCACCCTCAGTCTTCCAACTGTGTCCTCTGGTGATTCCACCTCATTCAGTCGAAAGAGCCCATCTTGGCTTACCTTATTTACTCACCTGAGGTACTTGGAAGACCTCAATCATGTCTCTCCCCGGTCCCTCCTCTCCTCCAGCTAAAACACACTGAGCTCCCCTAGTCGCTCCTCATGTGTCATATCCCCAGGCCCTGGATAATTCTGGTTGCTCTCCTCTGAACCCTCTCTAGGAGCAGATGTCCCTCCTGAGGTGCGGTCTCCAGAACTGCACACAGTACTCAAGATGTGGTCTAACCAGGCTGTTGTACAGTGGCAAATCACCTCCTGTTCCTTGAGGTAATCCCCCAGCGATGCATCCCGACATCCTATTTGCCCTGACCGCAGCCCTTCTGCGCTGCTCTGAATTATTCATGCCAACATCCACCAAGACTCCTAGGTCTCTTTACCCTGCCAGTGGCCTGCAACTCATCCCCCACGCGGGTGTACACACATAGTTGTGGTTTCCACCCCTAGGTGTAGCACCTTGCACTTGGAGGAGTTAAATTTCACTTCCAGGTGCAGGACCACCAATCCAGAGTATCCAGGTCCTCTTGCAGGGCCAATCTCCCTCCTCTCCCTCCACCACAGCCCCCAGCTTAGAACTGTCCATAAAGAGACTCATTTCACACCCGATACCTTCCCTGATATTGGAGATGTGTTTAAACAGGAGTGGCCCCAGGACTGATCCTGTGGGACCCCCTTATGACCTCCTGGGAGACGAGACCTCCCTCCAACTACTACCCGCTGAGTGCGATCTGAAACCCAATTTCCAATCCACCTAACATTCAATGGGCCTCACCCCATCCCTCTCCAGCTTCTCCCTCAGGCCAGTGTGAGGGACCTAAACAAATGCCTTGTCAAGTCCAGAAAAATTACATCCACTGGTCTCCCCTGTCAAGTGATGTCACCCACTCACAGAACTCTAAAAGGTTTGTTTGACACGATCTACCTGGCACAAACCCATGCTGCCGGTCATCCAGGTAACCCATCTCCTCCAAGAAACCTCCCAGCCTTTCCTTAAGTATGCTCTCCATTACCTTCTCCACCACCGTCAAACTGATGGGTCTATAGTTTCCTGGCTCTTCTTTCAATCCCCCTTTATGGATGGGCACAACATGCGCTTGCTTCCAATCCCTGCCACCTCCCTGTCTGGAGTGACAAGTTAGAGATCCACCAATGGTACAGCCAAAACATCCGCCAACTCCTCAGTACTCTGGGATGTATAGCATCAGGCCCCAGAGATTTATCCTTTTAAGGACTGAGGGCTTCCCACACCTGACCGATAGGAATATCAGCATCTGTTCCCCACCATTCAGCAGAACCAGCCTGATATCTCGCCCTGGCCTACCTCCCCAGTGGCTTGTTCTTCAGCAGGTACCCAATCAGGTCTGCTGCACCTTCTGTGTCCTTCTACCCCTTTTCTGGAAGTTCCCAGCCTCCTCCCTGGTGAGCACTAAGGCAAAGTACTCATTTGGTGCCTCCGCTTGTTTCCAGCCTCTTCCACCCATCCCCAAGCGGTCCTTAACCTACTGAGCTGGCCTCGACCTTCTTCCGCTCACCAATATACTAAGGAAAAAAAAACACACTTTTCCCACCCCGTATCCCTCGCCAGCCTCTGCTCTTTCAGGCCTTTGCCCCCTCACCACTCTGGTGACTTTCCTGGTTGCAAGGCGAAAGTTTTCTCTGTCACTCTTGCCTCATTTTCTTGTACCTACTGTAGGCAGCCTTCTTCTCCCTTACCCCTACTGGACCTCCTTGGTCCACCAGCATGGTTCTGAGACCTACCACCCTTACACTTCACTTTTGCAAAGGTCCTGGAGGTCTCCTGTAGCCCCTACTTTATGATCTCCCACCTACCTTCCATGTCCAAACCTGGTTTTATCTCCCTAAATGCCCTTAAGAATTTCCCCATGTTCTGAAAGTCCGACTCCCTAAAATCAACTGTCATTGTCCTTGAACGATCCCCCAGTTTCAGTTAAAACAAGACTGTTGAGGTCACGCCCAGCCTGGGGTTCTTCCACAACCAGATCTCATACAAGATCCCCATCCGCTAAAACCACATCCAGGATCTGACCTTCCTCGTTGGGTCCATCACCTGCTGATTGAGGAACAGTCCAGGAAGCCATCCAGCAGCTTCTGCTCCCTGGTTACAGTGGACGCCTCAGTACCCTAATCAGCAGCTGGCATATAAGGTCCCCATCAACACCACTCCTTCCTCTTCCAGTCCACACTGCCCCTTAATGTTAGGCAACAGGCAATCCTCCAGGTAACCCGCTAGTCCTGGGGCCTATACCACCCCAACTAGTCTTCCCTCCCATGGGGGTTCAGAGGTGACACACTGGACCTCCACATTGCCCTTTGCTTCCTCCACTCTCAATCACTGTTATCCCTAATGAACATTGCTACTCCTCCCTCTGCCCACCTTTCTGTCCTTTAGCTTCAAGGTACTCACTCAGATTAAGGTCCCAGTCATGGCCAGGGTTGGCCCAAGTTTTAGTGACCACTGCTGCATCCACCCACCCTCAACCAGTGTTGCCTGGAACTCTGGCATTTCATTCCCCAGGCTCCTGGCATTTATTAAAGCCACCCTCAGCCTTATCCTCCCCAGATCTTTCGTATGTCCATCCACACTTCTCCCCTAGAGGTACCGCAGTCCCCTCTTCATGGGGCTGCAGGGCAGTCCCTACCTGTGCTACGGATCGCCGATCAGCCTGGCAGTGCCCCCCTGTGCCCCCCCTCACAAGTTTAAACCCCATCTAGCCTGAATGAAATCAGTCATACCCCATTTGAGAACTTCCTTCCCTACCAGATTTAGGTGAAGCCTATCCCAGGCATACAGTCCCTTATCTTCCCAAACTCCCCGAGTCTACCAACACCCCAATCCGTGCTTCACCCCACTGCCCGAGCCAGTCATTAATCTCCTGATCTTCTGTTTGTTCTCCATAGTGGCCCTTGGCACTGGCAGGATTTCCGAGAAGGAGACTGTACATCCATTGTCATGACAGACCTTGGCCAGTTCTTGTAACCTTGCATGAATTTCCAGCACACTATTCACCTCAATATCATTTGTTCCCAGATGCATCAAGTCCGTGATCCTCCACAGTCCCTCGCCAGCTCATACACCATGAACTCTGCCCTATGCACAGTCAGACACGAAACATCCACTAACTTAACTGGACTGGATTTTCCTTCACCCTACTACGCCCAATGAATACCCCTGATCATGGAGTCCCCAGAAGGAGAACCTTAGTGTCCCCTTGATCTTCTGTGCACCTCCTTTTGACCCCCAGCCAGCCCCGCCGCCTCCCTCCCCGAGACCATTTCCCTTGGCTTTTCTCCGGACCTCTACGAGAGAACCCTAGTTGCCTACCCTCTTGTCGCACCTTTTATAACAGAGTTCCCTGCCCCCTCCAGTTTAGACTCCACCCCACTCCCTACCCCAGTCGAACCTTTTCTCCAACCTCCTCCCCTGCTAGCTCCCACCTTTCCAGTCCCCCAACATGGCATTCCCATCACCATCACCCTCCTACCTCCTCCCTTTCCTCTTGCCCCTTCCATGCCCACCTGTAGGTCCCCCTTACCTTTGGGCCTTTCTCTGGTATGATCCTTCCCCCCTCGAAGGGCGCCTCCTTGTCTCAATCCTCCTCCTTTCTCACCGGGTTGGCTCGCAGCCTCCACACCTTCCTCTGCTGGTTCCCCACATTACCTTCTTTGACACTTGATTTGCCCCTCCCTGCTAGTCTACTTATTTGAATTACTGAAGCCCACCTCGTCCGATTCACGTATCCTCTCTCCTCCACCTATTTTTCCTCCTCTGCCCCTCCTTACCACGTCCTCCAACCAACTTACTCAATGGGTCAAAATTATTATAGCACTCAAAGCCAACCTTATTTTTGTCCTGATTTCCTGCTATCCACTTCTCTAGTAGGCCCCTGGCAGTTCCAACTCACCTATCTCCCCAATGATTTTCCTCTACTGGTTACCTCCCAGGTAGCTATCCCCTTTGCTACTAGCCCACCCCCATAGGTTCTCCACTCCTGCATGATGAAACTGATCCATGTCGCACTCTATCACTGCCTCCTGCTCCCACACAGGCCCTCCTAGACATGTTCAACCCCCAAACAACTCCAGTTTCCTCCCTACCCAGTCAAGCTCCCGATCTGCAATAACTGCCCTACAGACTGGGCAACCTCCCTCCCTCCCTCTCGGCCCAATTTGGGACCATGGCTGCCCCACAGCCAGTGCTCACTAAATCCTGCCAAATATGCCTGCCCTGGTGGCCACCCCAGAGGCCCTCTCAAACAATCTTGGGCTCACCCTTGACCAGGTCCCCACCCCCAGGTAGACCTACCCACAACCCTCTACAGCCGGCCATATGGGGCAAAGTAGTCCGTGAAATTGAAATTAAAAACAGTGCTTGGACTAAGCTACTAAGCAGAAAAGAGCATGAACAGAGTTACATTCCCTAGCAGTTCCAAGAACAGTCAGTCACGACTGGAGAAAACCTAGTATAACCACCCAACCAATCAGTGACCTACCTCCACCTGGCCACTTCTCAGAGCATTTAATAGAGGTCAGGGCAGGATTGGGTGGGTGGCAAACTAGAATCCCAAGATGGCTGGGCTTGCCTTAAAAGGCCCAGCCACAAAACCTGAAAATGGCGCCTGGCTTTCTACTGGGTGCTCCAACTCGATCACTGAACTCCTCGCCACAGATGTGGCCACCCCTGCTCCAAATTTGCTACTGATTACAGGTCCTGCAACAGCTTTTTCACTGCTGATGTGGCCTGCGCTGTCCCTCAGAACCCCTAAAGCAGCCCACCAGTCGGCCTGCACAGTCCCCTGCTCTTCTGCAGGCAAGTCCCAAGTATCCCAAGGCGCTGGGCTCATCCCTTAAAGGCCCAGCCAAGAGTCCCAAAATGGCACCCTGGTTTCCTACTGGGCGCCAGACTTGGATCGCTGCACTCCTCCTAGCCACCGATGTGGCCTGCATAGTCGCCTGCTCCTCTGCAAGTAAGTCCCAAGTATGTAACATAATAATCTTGTCCACTAGGAGAAAAATGTTGAACAATAATCAAATTCATAGGAAATGGTGAACTACTGGGCACCAGTAAATTGTTACTGTAGATCAAAGACCCAGAATGTGTTACATTCCTGAAGGTGATGAACATTGGCCTGGGGCATATGCAGGAAGTAAAAACCCTTTAGTGTCTTCCTTTGTTTAAGTGGTTGTGAATGCTTCTCAAAGACAAGTACATATCCATTTAGGAACAGAGCAGATGGAAATCTGGATTCAGTGCAGCACTTCACAACTCAGAGCTTATAGAACTTTTGCTGGACTGAACTTTGTTTGTGATGGCTTCCAAAAGTTGATTTATAATGAGAATGCCAATACCTGCTGGTGATGTTTTCCAGTTTCTTAGTCCAGGAACTTTCACAGATGTCATGTCCAAGAATGGTCTAGTTCCTCCAAGCAGAAACACATGAAAATCCACAAAACTAAACTACTGACAGAGACAAACACCCAGCCACACAGCCCAAGGAGGCTGAGTCTCCATTGAGTCTCCATGAGTTTATCAAATGCAACCTTGAATGTTTCTAAATTCTTAGACAATACAACCTCCTCCGTATCTATTCCAAATGTGTTCTAAAAATTATGCAAATCCTGCTCTGAACTCTCCCATATAATATCAGTCCCATACATGTAGGACTGCCAAAAACATGATAGTACAGTTTGATGGCCTCCCTCCACCAATCCTATTTGCATTCTATTGCTCCATACGTAGATCGCTTGTAGCCCTGTTCCATACCAAACGTCATCATAAAACTGTTTTTGGGAGGGCTGCAGTGCTCAGATGGCTGCTTGGCTTGTACATGGAAGAGTCACAGGCGGGCATTCTTTTTATATTGTTTTTCCGCCTGGAGCCCTGGCAGGTGGCTGTTGCCCTTCTTGCAGAGGGACTCACTCTCCGGTCCCACGCACTCCCGCTCTTGCAGCCCCAGGAAATTCCCCACAGTGAGGCCCAGGGAAGGAAGGTACCAGCTCCCCGAGGCAGCGGGCCATTATGGAGCCTGCCAGCCTCTTTTTCCACCATTTTCTCCCTACCCCGCCTCCCCTACCGATGCAAGGATGTCTTGTGCCTCCCGGCCCATACTGCCTCCCCAGCCAGTTGCCAAAGAGCAGTCAATAGGCAGGACAACCCCTCCCCCCAAAGAGAGCAGTCCTCCGAATGCCCGATCCTCGTTCACCCCCGGCGACCTAAGCTCGTTCCTGACCCCGGTTGCAGCGTGGCGTGAGGGATAGTGACCAGTGCCTCAACCTGGGGCTGGCAGTATAGCCTAGATGTTAGAGTAACGAGCTGTGAACAAGCTTGGTATATCCAGCAGACCAGACCTTGGTTTGATTCTCAGAACCTCCACTTGCATATTGTGAGACTCTGAGCAAGTCACTTAACTGCCCAGTGCTCCCAGGTTGCCCTGAAAATAGGCACTTGCACCTAGTGGGCCTTACCTGGTTACCAAAGACTAAAATAAAATAAAACCTCCAGCGCCACCGGCCAGCTCGAGACAGCATTCTAAGTTAAAATTTATGTATTTACCCATGAAGAAAAAATTCTACAACTTTATTTAGCTAATCGGCAACTTCCCGGAATGAGTTGTCTGCTCAACATGTACAAATCGTGTCAGTAGCTCTTAATTGCTTATATTAAGACTTATAGTCATGATGGTGTGTCAATCATGGAGAAGCTGCCACTCCATACAGTTCTTAAACCCTGAAGGTTTTAATGTTTTCAATTTAAAAATCCACATGGATTCTTTTCTGTCCAGTAGGTGAAACCTGTCCCCACCTTGTGGTCTGTAAGGTGCATGATAAATTCCACAGGGTACACTTCATGGTGTCTCAATGTTCCTAATTCTGTTAGATGTCTGCCAACTGGATGTGAAACATCCTGTCTTCAAATCGCCCTGAAGTGCTCCTGTATTCACTCCTTTAAACATATTGTTTGACCAGTCCCTCCCAACCAGCATTTTGTAACAAGCACCTCAAATGGCACATCCCAGAAGCTCAAACAGTAGATGTCAGAATACACACTACTATGACTGCTCCCCTGCTCTAAGTCCACCCCCACCCCGCTGGCTGGCTCTGTCAGTCCACCTTCCTGCCACCTCATCCAAACCCTGGAACTTACCTGCTGTCTTGGAGTGCACCCTGGATTACCCCAGGGTGGGGCTGTCCGTGAGCTCCCTCCTACTCCTCGAACAGTGCTACGTGATGATCCAGGGGCAGAGTCTCGGCCAGCTGCCTGGGGCTTGCTGGGGGCAGACATCCTCATTGCCTTAGCAGGATCTCCCCCCAGTTTTGTCTGGAGGTGCGGCGAACAGGCACATATATGCCAATGTCTGACAAACCTCCTGGAGCCAGCAAACCTGGCTGTGACACCCCAGCCCTCCAGGGGTCAGTCAAGCACAGAGTGCTACCTAACCCTCTGCCCTGAAGGAGGAGAGCAGTCCGGATGCTCGATCCCCCCAGCAGGCCCTCCCAACTCCCTGGGCTTGCATCCAAACCTGGGTAGTCGCTGTCGAGATGGAAATTCTACCACTGCACCAGCGGCCAGTGTGCATTCTAAGTCCTAAAATGAAGGAGCTATTAATGGCTCTGGTTTGCTATTTACTGGTTTCAGTGCTACTAGATGACTTTAGGCCAGTGCTGATTTGATTAATATAAATGGCAAAGAGAAGTGGACCAAGTATGGATCCTTGGGGACACCTCTAAGGAGTGTATTTTTGGTGATAGGTCTCTTCAGCCTTGACCTGCTGCTCCTGCTGCTCTCTGTCCACAAGATGGTTTGCAAACCAACTTAGGGCCAGGTTGTCCACCCCAACTTTCTCCAGGGTCACCACAAGTAAATTGTGGTCCACCGTGTCGAAAGCTTTGCTAAGGTCCAGAAACAAGGCGCATATATTGCTTGTTATCAGTCGCGGACTGCCAGTCATTTATAACCTTGGCAAGGGCAGTGTAGGTACTATGCATTGGATGGAAACTGGATTGAATTGGGTTTAGTAGATTAAAACATTCCAGATGAGATCTGAGCTGTTCATTTACTACTTTCCCCAATAGTTTTGACAAGGCGGGAGCAAGGTTGCAGGGGTCACCTGATTTGAACAGAGGGATGACATGGGCTGTCTTCCAGACCTTGGGAGGGAGCCCTGACTGAGACACAGACTGAAAAGGTGGGTAATGGGGGGCACAAATATAGTACGCCAATCAATCAATTAAAATCTTTATTTTGCCAGGCGGAACATCATTGAGACGCTCATTTACAAGAATGGACCTGGGGCAAAACAATTGCCAACAGGGTTAAGACATAACCGGTTGAGTGAACGTACATAACAATTACATAGTAATAACATAATAACATATAACTATCACAAGTGACAAGATACTTCCACCAGAACATAGCAATAGGTTCAACAGGAGTAGTGCCATTTAAATACAATTACATGGATACAGATACATGGACGTCAAGGTAATGAGCTACAATTTATACAGTAAACATCACTGGAGGAGTCATAGTTAGCAGGAGTGGCAGTTCCTCTAGCGTCAAAGTGCAAAGAAGACTGAGATGTAAGAGTCCTCTGATAAGTACTGTAGGCATGGCCCGGCAAGTGGGGTGGGAAGGGAGGGGGTGTAGGGAGGGAAGGGAAGGTCAACTGAGACAGGAGAGGGTTGGACATGATGGCTCACGGAGGAAGGACTGTTCAAGGAAGAACACAACAGATGCCACAGGCAATGGTTGGGGTTTAAGGCCAATACTGGAAGCAAAGACGGATCGTGATGTTGGGACCTTGATTTGGACAATGACAGAAGGGAGGACTCAATGACACCTCAGGCAATGGTTAAGGTTTAAGTCCAGAATTTAAAGCAGTAACAAATCGTGATGTTAAGACCTTGACTTGAAGCAATGACAGGCCTCGAGAAGGTCCTCAGGAACAAGGATTTGAAGAGGAGAACGTGATAGGGAAGCGAGCCTTAAGGTTTTCTGGATCTTATTCCAGAGCGCAGGAAGACTGAAGCTTATTGAGGCTCTACCAAAGCTTATTTAACTTTAGGGATAGCCAGAGATAAGATGGTAAGACAGAAATTCTGAGAGAATAGGCACTAGGGATGCGGGAGTCAGGCAGCTTGTGAGGTACTGAGGTAATCTGAGTGATTGCCTTATATGTCCATAGAGGGAGCTCCAGCCTACGGAAGAATAGAGGATGCAATGGTGCGGTCATAAGGCATCCAAAATGAACCTAAGGGCTCTGTGGTATAGGGCATCAAGCTTGGAGAGAATTGTGCTAGTACTATGGCCATATAGGAAGTCAGAATAGTCTACAAGAGGCAAGAAGGTAGCCTGGACTAGGAGTTTTCTAGCCTCCTGGGTTAGTGAATGTTGATCCTGAAGAAATGCCAAGCCTTTGACGCAGTTTCTTAGTGAGTTCTTCAATGTGATCAGTGAAGGACAATTTGTAGTCAATCCAGACCCCAGGTATTTGAATCATTTCACAAACTCAAGGGCTTCTCCCAAAAGGGTGCTTATGTGAGGAACCTTATCCGGGATATTTTTTTTTTTTTTCAGATGAGAGGCCAGTGGAGAGAAAATCATGGCCTTAGTTTTTCTGGCACTGAGCAGGAGTTTCAAGTTGAGTAGATTTTTTGAGGACGCCAAAATCATTCTGGAGGTTCAAAATGGCTTGATCCAGAGTTGATCTGTCAATGTATAGCTCTGTATCATCAGCTAAGAGATGGATACTAGATGACTTTAGGCCAGTGTCAATTTGATTAATATAAATGGCAAAGAGAAGTGGACCAAGTATGGATCCTTGGGGACACCTCTAAGGGAGTATATTTTTGGTGATGGGTCCTTCAGCCTTGACCAACTGCTCTCTGTCCACAAGATAGTTTGCACACCAACTTAGGGCCAGGCTGTCCATCCCAACTTTCTCCAGGGTCACCAGGAGTAAATCATGGTCCACCGTGTCGAAAGCCTTGCTAAGGCCCAGAAACAAGGCGCATATATATTGCTCGTTATCAAGTGTGGACTGCCAGTCATTTATAACCTTGCAAGGGCAGTGGAGGTACTATGCATTGGATGGAAACTGGACTGAATTGGGTTTCGTGGATTAAAGCGTTCCAGATTAGATCTGAGCTGTTCATTTACTACCTTCCCAATAGTTTTGACAAGGCAGGGAGCAAGGAGACTGGGCTGTAATAATTTAGGTCGCAGTGGTCCCCTGATTTGAACAGAGGGATGACTTGGGCTGTCTTCCAGACCTTGGAGAGGGAGCCCTGATTGAGACACAAACTGAAAAGGTGGGTACTGGGGTCAAAAATATAGTAGACCAACTTTAGGAAGAAAGGCTCAATCATACCCGCAACCTGTTTGACAGTGACCGGACAGAAGGAGAAAGAGTGTTAAGGGTCAATAGATTCCGGATCATGGCAATCAGATGACTAACTAGAAGCTGTGCCCTGATGGCATTTGCTGAGGAGATATTAAAAGCCATCCCTGCTGTGGCAAAGTGATAGTTTAGGAGGTCAAGGATCTCATTTTATCTGTAGTGCAGGTACCACCAGTTGAAATTTTGTGGGGAAGTGTACCAGCGCTTGTTATGGCCTTCTACCTCCTTAACGCTTTCCAAAACGTAGTAGCAGAGTTAGTGGATGCGTTACGCCCAGAGCGAAATAACTAGATATAGCTCTGATAGGTTCTGTGCAGAGATTCCTTGTGGTTCGGAAAGCAGACCAGTCTGTGGCCAATTAGACTTTCTAGCTCTTTTCCAAAGAGCATCCCTATGCCATAAGGCAGTCTTTAGGTTATCCGTGAACCAGGGACAGGATTTTCTTTTGGTTCTGCTTTTGGTAACTGAGGCACGGAGGTCTAGGGTTCCAGTGAGTATTTCATGAAGTACCTCATGTGCCTCTTCCACAGAAGATGCGAGGTAAAATTTCTGTCAGTCAGCATACTGGAGTCGAGAAAAGCATCTGGGAAGAAGTTCGGTTTACATCTCTTGTGGATGTATTTAGAAGAGGAGGAGGTTTGGAGTTGCCGCACCTTACGCATGCAATGGCACAGTGGTCACTGATGTTGTAAAAGAATACACCTGAGTGGAAGAAGAGGTGAGGGTTGCTTACAAGGATTAGGTCAAGAAGGAACTATGCTCTGGGTTTTGGTGTTTGGTGGTAGCTTCATTAATTATCTGGGTAAGTCCATGGGCATCACAGAATTCTTTCAGATGTAAGGAGACTGGAGAGGGCCAGTCAAGGTTGAGGTCACCAATTATGGATACGCCTGAGGTGGTAGCTAGTATGACACTTGATATCTGAGAAGAGAGAGGCTAGCTGAGGGGGACCTATAGCACCTACTAATGCAGATAGAGGTAGATTTGGCTGGTTGAATTATTAGTGTGAGGCACTCTTAACTCCTTGGGGACTGTAGTCATGTCCACCATGGTTGCAGTAATGTTGTCCTGGTCATAGATGGCTACCCTCCCCGGATTTCCTATCAGTATGAAACAAGTTGTAATGAGGGAATGTTAAATGATAACCCTTTAGTAAAGGTAGGTCAGCTGGGACAGGAATGGGGGCCTGGGGTTTAATTAGATGTTACCAGCACAGATGAGAAGCAGCAGGAGCATCTTTTTATAGCACAAAGAAGTAGTCGGAATTGCGAATTTTTGCCCTGGAGGCATGGGCAATTTCTCAACTCTTCTCAAGACCAAACAGCAAGGCGAGGGCGACAGTAAGCATACAGAATAGCTTTAATTGAAAGGGCAAACCCATGAGAGCAGCAGCTGGTACCAGTCATGAGTACAGCAGTGTCTGGTAGTATGGAGGCCAGGTCAGGTAAGTGGCAGTGGGAGGGAAACAATTTAGAAATTTGTATAACATTTAAGCAGCCTGTGAATATGCCTGGTGTTGAAAATTCTGTGGGTTTAGAGACCCACGGTATGTGACGTTACACTAATAAGTATAAATCCTATGCTGAATGGATGAAGCAGCATTTTGCAGTTAATATGAGCACGAGCTAAGATCACCCCTTTAAGAAGTTGCAGGAAAGGAAAGCCCTTTAGAAGTTGCTGTAATTGACTAGTGTGAGGCCTCAGAGGCGGGAATCACTGAGGAAGTGTATTTAATGTGGGGGTGGGTGAAAAAACTATCCAGAGAACAGTACAGCAAGGCAGTGGCCAAGCTGTGATTTGAAAAAAGGTGCCTTAGGTGCTTGCTTTAATGGGGATCTGCAGCATCCAATCGGGAAGCAGCCACAGTCCCCAGGAGCCAGTCCGATTACAGGACTGAAGCCTGACAGCTCTGAGCTAGGAGCTGACCAATCGTACCTGCTTTCCTTGGTCAGGAGACCAAGTATAGAATGGCAGTCAATTGTGTCTGTGGCATCACTATCTTCACATTTTGGTGCAATGCCCAGTTCAGTGTTGAAGGCTGCCTTTATGGTTTATCTTTTGCTGTTAGCTCCACTGTCTTTACACTTTGGCGGAAAGCCAGGTACAGAGTTTACGCTCTCATCCTTCGGATGGGACATTAAACTGAGGTCCTGTCTGCCATTTCTTGTGGTTGCTCAGATGGACGTTAAGATTCAAACATCACATGAATGGACAGCGACAGCAGGAACAAAGGCACCAAGGTGTGTGGACATTAAAGATCCCATGGCACATCTCGAAAAGAGTAGGGAATTTTATTATATATAAAATAGATACAAGCTGGTAAATTAAATCTTCTATGTTCACAGGTCCACAGTGGCTGCAGAGAAGCTTCTAGGCAGTCTTTCGATGGGGCTGATAGGAGCCAGTCGTCGAGATACGAGCAGTGACCCTGATGCTGTAAAGCCACTACCACCACCAGGCACTCTGTGAACACCCTGGGTGTCGATGAAAGGCCAAAGGGAGGGCCTTGAGTTGGAAACTCTCCTCCTGGAATGTAAACCTGAGGAAGCGCGTGGGTCGGAAAGATGGGGATATTTAGGTATGCATCCTGCATATCCAGGGCACACAGCCAGTGTCCCTGATGGAGCAGTAACAACAGTCCGGGAAGGTCAGCATACAAAACCTCTTGTATTCTACTGAAGAGGTTGAGCATGCTGAGGTCCAGTATCAGCCAGAGGTCTTCCATCTTTTTGGGACCAGGAAGAAGTGGAAGTAATACCTGCATCCTACTTGGCCCTGAGGAATGGGTTCTATGGTGGACTTTAGCAAAGAGCCCAAATCTCCTCTCTGATGAGCAGAATGTGACCTTATGGGTAATGAGTGACCATAAGGTTTTCTCGAGGTCTATGAACTCTATCGTGTGACCCAGGGCTATAAGCTGAAGAACCCAAGAGTCTGTCGTGATGGCCTCCCACCCAGACAGATGACTGGCAAATCTGCCCCGACTGGCTTCTCTGGAACTATTTTTTTTGGGGGGACTCGCAGTCAAGAGGCGGAGGGAGGGTTGGTGAGTGCCACCCTGGCGGTCTGCATCGACTTGACGGGTGGAAGCAGAAGAGAGAGTCCGACGCTTGCCTGGACGCTTGGCAGGCTGCTGCCTTGTCTGGCGCCTTCGCTGACTGAAATGGCTGCTTAGACTTGGGATTGGTGTGATAGAGGGATTGCAATGAACAAAGTGCCTTCCTTGCTGTAGATCAGTCATGATGTCCTGAACTCCCCTCCAAAGAGGACTGAGTAAATGAAGGGGCGCCCAGGATGGATGCTTGAATATCCTGAGCAAAACCAGATACCGAAGCCAGGGTGTCTGCGTGACAGACTACTGTCTCCATGCTTCTGGCAGGGCATCGATGGCATGTAAGTAGCTTGTAGGGTGTGGCGAGTAATCTCTGCTGTCTTAACTGTTCAATTTTGGTCTTGGCTTAAGAATCTGGCAAGGCTGCAAATTCAGTTTTCACTTGACTCAGAATGGCCTTCTGGTAGCAAACCATGTGGGCTACATAATTCAGAGCCTGCAGGGCCCAGAGTACAGGATGAATAAACCCTCGACCAAACTGGTTAAGTTGCTTCAACTCCTTGTCAGGAGGAGGTACATATGCTTAGGCTTAGCTGAGCTGAGCGGTTGTACGCTGCATTAATAAGCACCTAATCCGCTTTAGGGTGGTTGACTAGATGGTCTTTTCCTTGGGGCATGATGCAATCTGTCTGCCTTCTTGGAGATGGCTACGATAGATGACGGTTGCTGCCATACTGCAGTGGCAAACTGCCATGTGGGGCCTGTCCACGGGGCATAAGAGGGGTCAGCTCATGGCGGTCAAGGTGCTCTGCCAACCTCCGATGCATAGGATCCTGCTCCTCTGTCTTCCAGCTGTTGGCTCCTGAACTTTCGGAGCGTATCTATGAAGGAGGGGTCCTCTGGGGTGACTTAGGGTCTCAGGCTGGGATTCTCCACTGAGGGACTCTGAGCCCGAACGGAGTCTGCGAAGGGCTCCTGTCCGGGGACAGGGACCTTCGCTGGGGTCCTCTTCTGAGGATCAGCCCACCCACAACCCTGGTCCTCTCCCACAGAAACACCCAACGTGCATCCGGAAGTGGAGGGACATGTCTCAATAGGCCAGACGAACGTGACATAGGGGCCAGCCAGACCGGTGTGGAGGCATGGCCAGGTTGACGGTGTCCAGCTCTGTCATGAGCTGGTGCTTGGCTCTTCCACCATGAAGCAAAGAGAGCATCCTAATCCACTGGTGGTTGTGGAGAAGGCGGTGGAGGATGCTGATAGGCAGGCACATACCCCATACTGTGGATAGCCTGGCATTGGGTACCCAGGTGTTGGATACCCGACGTTGGATACCCTCGTCGGGAACCCTGGCATAAGATGGCCTGGCATAGAGGCTGAGGGACCTGGCTGAGGCCCCTAAAGTATTTGCCCAAGGCCCAGGCTGAGTATCCGGCCAGGACCCACGGAGGGAGCCAGGGGTGCTGCAGCAGAGCCAGCATCGCCCAGGCGGGCATCTCTGGAGTCTGGGGTGATGGAGGGCCCTAGATGGAGGGATCATAGGCCGAGTGGCGGAAGGCCTCAGGAGGGTCTGCATAGGGCAGCCCGGCGCTGGCTGGGTGATTGGGCCAGCGGGTGGCAGTTCCTCCAGCTCTTGGCGGGGAGGGGAGAGTGGCAGGCCCCACCAGAGGAGATGAAGGTTGTCCCGAGAGGATTCTCTTTGGATGGCTGTGACTGGACAGCAGGTGCTGGTCTGGAGGAACGATGTCAGATCTTGAATCGGGTCCGACCTGGCGCCGGGCTGTACAGGCGTCCGTGGGCAAGCGTCAGACTTGCCAGCCGACCCCACCGACTTAGGCCCTGGCTGAATTTGAAGGGCTAAGGGTGGGGTAACCTCCAATCTCTGGAGGTCCTGCCAAACAGTTACCAGCCTGAGGCGGGGGGCCAAAGGCTGTTCCAAGCCGGAGGAGCACGCTTGACTGGAGTGGCATCTCCATATCAGTAGAGGGTCGCTCAACAGCTGTGGTCTCCAAAGAGGTTTGCAGCTTGAGGGAGACCGATCCAGTTCCGTGCTTCTTTGTCCCGCTTGTGCTTCTTCTGCTTGGAGAAGTGGGAGCCAGAAGAGCCCCCAGAAGATGAAGAGTTCTGCACATGCGGCACCTTTTTTCCATCAAAGCCAGTTTTGTTTCAAAAGATGGGCTTCCAGGGTATTTTGACGGCACTTTCTGTGTGCCTGGTTGAAGCTCTGGCAGGCCTCACAGTCCTCTGTGTTGTGCCCCAGGCAGAGAAGACATGAGGTATGGCCAATCTTTCCTGGATCTGCTTGGTGCAGGTGCACTTGTTCTTGCAGGAATCAGTAGGAGGAAAAGACATGCACTCAGACGTCAAAAATACAAAGTTTTGTAGAAAATAAGAAATTTGAAAGATATGCTTATATAAAACTGGCAGTCAAATGTAGCAGCATTCCACGAGGTCCGATGTCGCAGATCAATGGCAGGGAAAGAACTGGAGGCAGTATGGGGTACTGCCCATTATATAGCATTGGGCGATGGCGCCACGCATGCCAAACACTGCTAGCTAATTCTTCTGTGTGGTCCTAGCGCCTGATGGCTCACATAAGACAGACAGATAGACAGACAGATATACATACACCCACACCATAATGCAAAGCATCATGGGCTGTATATGCAAATCACCATGACATTTTAGTTGGTCTTATGGGTTAGGGTCATGGTGACCCCCAAAAACAAAACACAAGCTAAGACAAAGAACCAAGGGGTAACCCTGGCAAGCACTGAGTTCCTTGTCTTTAGCTTGTTTTTTTTGGGGTCACCATGACCCTAACCGGCTGGTTCATTTCCTGGGGTGTGATGCAGATGAGGCACACTGAGTCCTGGTAGGACGAACATGTCTCTCTCTCTCTCTGTTTGCACCTTTGCAAATTGTGAGAGGCCTTTTTGCACCATGCATTTTTGTTTAAAGCTACACCAGCCTAAATGTCATGGTGATTTGTATATGCATCCCATGATGCTTTGCATTATGGTGGTATGTGTAATTCTGTAGTTCTTTGAAACTTGGCTTTATTGCCAATGCCCTCTGGGGTAACCCTTGAAGCACTGAGGTGTGTGTGTTTGTGTATGTATATATAAACACATATAGATATAGATAAAGATATACATAGATTCATATATGTATTTACAGATGTATAGATTTGGATCATGAGACAGAGAGTGATATATATATAAATATATATATGTAAACACTGTTCTCCAGAGAGGGTGGGGACTTTTTTAATTAAAATGTAATTCCCTAGTGACATTTCAAGTCAGTCTACCCTATCTGGTTACACTCAGCCCAGTTCTTCATCTTCTAAGTCTTGTTCAGTGTCTCTCATTATATTCCATCTGGTCCAGCATTCTACGCGTTTTGCATCCTATCTTGCACCCTGAATGTGATCTGTTCTGTTCTATCTATCTCATCACACCTACACCTCTGCAACTGTAGGAGGGTCTGTCTATACCATTTTCTAGTTATGGCTTTGCCCACTGCTGCAATGTAGATGTACCAAACATAAAGTGAACTAGCCCTTTTATGGAAGATGGTAGTCAAAAATGTCATTCTGAAAGTGGAGGGCGTTGGTATCTGAAACAGCCCTTTCGCTTTGAGATGGCAGCTCAGAAATCCTCCAGGGCTGCACAAGTTCTGAAGGTGTGTATGTGAGGCATAATTTTCCCGTACCTCTCCAATATTTCGAGATGCACAGTGTGGTCCTATCTGGCCTTAATTTTAGGTATAATGAAATATCTTGTTTTCATTTTCCAGGCATACTCATGCTATCTAAGAGAGGATGAGGTTCTGAAAGAACCCCCCAAATCTGTGACCAATCTCTTTGTGTTATATGAAAGTCTGTTTCTGTTTCCACTTAGCGTGAGATGAGATACCATATTGGATCTACTCTGAACAAGGTATTGGTAAATTCTAGATAGCGCCACTTTCTGTCTGGATGTGTTTTCAACTGCCCCAGTTTGATGCCGCTGAGATGGCATGTTCCTTGCTATGTACTATTCTGAGCGGGACCTGCACAAAATTTCTGAATTGAAAATACCTGAACCCATCTTTCGTGCTCCATCTGAACTATGCCCTGCATTCCTCAAATGTTTTCATGTCATACTCCCTGATCAAGTGATAAGTGTAACAGCCTGTTTCTAGCCTGACTGGCGTACTCAAATGAAAGTTACTCACCGTAGTAATGTTTCTTCCATGGGATTCTTCAGCATTATTGACAGGTGCAGTATGCTAGCTGGTTTAACCTGCCCCGAGAGGTGGAGTCTATGTAAATGAGGAAGGCACTGGCCAATCAGGGTAGAGAGAGGAGAGTACTGCCTGCAGTCAGCCAGAAGGACCTCAGAACTGTCTTGAAGCTGAAAAATAGCAAAACTGTGACCGACAGAGGCAAACACTGTTAGCAAAACGCACTGAAAGTTCCAAAACACCATTTTGTACAAATCAACCAGAAAGCCAGTAAGCTAAGCAAATTTGGCTACATCCCATAACAGAGCCGTCCCCAACCAGGTTTCATAGGGAGGATGGTGGGAGTGTCAACGAGAAGAATCCCATGGAAGAAACAACATTACTATGGTGAGTAATTTTCTTCTCACCCCAGGAATTCTTCAGCATGTATTGACAGGTGCAGACTACAAAGCAGTGCAGTTGGGAGGCAGGCACAGAAACCTACTTAGGGAAGAGCTCTGTATCCCACTCTGCACACATTGGCATCAGATCTGGACTGCACATCCAGCAGCAACACTTTGAGAATGTGTAGACTGTTCTCAAAGTAGCTGCTCTGCAAACTTCTAGTAAAGGAACGTCTCTCGGGCTGCCACTGAGTCGGCGGTGCCCCTAGAAGAGCGGGCCCTGAGCTCAAGAAGGGCTGCTCACCAGCCTTGTAACAGAAATGGATGCAAAAGACAATTCAACGGGAATGGATCTCTTGTTGCTAGTTCCTCTCTGCCCATGTCACCTAAGGTAAGAAAAGAGCTGAATAAGTGAGTCTCTGAACTGCTCAGTTGGGTCCAAGAAATAAGACTGGGCTCTCTTAATGTCCAGGCTATGCAGCTTATAATCACTTGGAGAGAAGTTGTCCGTGGAAGGAACTAGCAAGAAACAGACTGCTTAAGGTGGAAAATGGAGACCACCTTGGGCAGAAATCTCCTGTTCATCCTAAGGAATACTTTGTCCTTGTGGGGAATAATGTAATTAGGATCTGAAGCAAGGGCCTATAACTCCAGAAATGCATCTGGTGGAGGCAACAGCCACTAGAAAGACAGCCTTCCGGGCAACCAACTAGAGCTCAGCGGTAGCCATGGGCTCGAGAGGAGGCTACATGAGCTTGGACATAGAGATTGGTCCAAAGGGAACAGGTTCCCCCAAAACATCTGGAGATGCATTAGCCCTTAGAAAAAACTTTCTGAGGACAGGCTGTGGGATGACACATTTGTCTTTTCCAGTGGAAAGGTAGAACAAAATGGCCACCAGATGTACTATTAATGATGAAGCTTTCTGGCTTCCGCCTGAAGGTGCCCTATATGATCCAGCAAAATAGGAGGAGAAACCTGCAAGAGTTCTATGTCCTCCTCCTCCTTGCACCAAAGAGAGAACCCTTCCACCTGGAAGCACAAGTTTTCCTAGTGCTAGGCATTTTTTGCCATTCTCACTAATTTCATGACCTGCTAAGAGAACTGGGAATCAGGAAATTCTAGCTCCTCCAGAACCAGGCTTTCAGGTGAAGGGACTAGATGTTGGGGACTCTAATTCAGTCTGAGGAAGAGTCAGAAGACTGAGGAATGGGACAGTCTGGTGAGCTTCCTGACCGACAAGGTGAGAGAGTAAGAAGTACCCAGGTTGTCTTGCCCAATTCGGCACCACCGCATCACGGTGGCTGGCTGAACCCTGAGTTTGAGAAGGACCCAGTAAATCATCGTAAAGGAGAAAACCACTGAGGCATTCCCCTGTCCAGTCCAGGGTTAGAGTGTCCACTGGGATGGTCCCCAGTGCTGGGGCCTGCAGCAGAATTGGAGTAACTTGAGGTTGGGGCTGGACGCGAACCAGTCCAGATCTAGACCTCCTCCTGATGAAAACTGTGGCTAGATGCTGTTTGTTGAGGATCCACTCAAGGTAGCCCTGACTGAGGCTTAGCACATCCGCCAGAGCGTTGTCCTTGCCTGGAAGATGTCCTTATCCGGACTCACTGACCTCTGAACAGTGGGGCAAAGCCTTGATGGCCAGGAACACTGCTTCAATTCCAAAAGAATGATGTGGGCGTGGACTGTCCGGTGTCCAAGCGCCACTTACGCAGGTCTCCTAGGAGGGAGCCCCAGGATCTGGGGTTTTTTAAATTTGAAAGAAACCCTACCCAGAGATTTTAATATGCTGGCTGTTTCAGAATGTTTTAATTCCTTCTCATATCATTCTCCCTAACCTTGTTAACCCAATACCTGAAATACTTGTTATTGCTCTGTTTTTTCTTCATTTGTATAACTGTCTATCTGTACATAAGTGTAATCCTTGACCTTGTGTAACGTAGGTCCACCTTGTAAATGAGCCTGCTCAATGGTGTTCGCCTGGATAAATAGACTTGATTGATTGACTGATGATTTCTTCTCCTTGCACCAGTCCCGAGTTTTTTGGACTGGTACTAGCTGCTAAAAGTCCCTTTTCTTAGACTAATGAGAGCTGAGGAGATCAGAAAATCTCTCAAGGCCTGGCACTGGACTACTATGGTTATTGAAGCTATGAGGCAGAGTAGCCTGAGGACGTGTCTGGTTGGACCCAGGAGGCCTAGACTGAACGGATTTAGCAGAGTGAGAATTTGAATTCTGTCTGCAGGAAGGAGCTTCCCCTGCAGTGTGATGAGTGTGTCCTAATGAATGGCAGAATTTGGGCAAGCTGAAACTGAACACTTTTCTTTGTTGATTATGAGCCGGAGCCTGTGCTTTTTTCTGGCTAAGGGCTTCTGAAAATGTCCGAGGAAAGGAAAGTGAGATTCCTTCCTTCCGAGATGAGTTGCAACCACTGCCAGGCACATGGTGAAACCCCTGGAAGTGGATGTCAGCCGAAGGCATGGCTGCGGCCAATAATGGTCAGGGGCAGCCAGAATCTGAGAAATTTCATTTTTTTTTGGTTTATTTGGGGAGACTGCCTTACTGGAACCTGAAGTAGGTATCCTCTAGATCCAAGGAGACTAGCCCGCCCCTTGCTTCAGAGGATGAATGATCTGAGTCAAGGTTAGCATTGTGAACTTTGGTTTCAGCAAGTGCTTGTTCAGGTACCTTAGGTCCAGAACCAGAAGCCGCTCCCATATTCCTTTAGGGATTGAGATGCCTGAACGGAAGGCCTTCCCCACTGGGGAAGAGGTACTTTTTACGGCTCTGGCCGCCCAAAGCCTTGATCTCCATCCCAAACAGCTGTCTGTCTGTTGGGGTAAGAGGTGTAGAGAGACTGGGACTGAAAAGAAGGCCTGCTCCAGTACCCTTGCCAATCTGAGGAGATATGACACCAATGATTGAAAGTAGTAAGCAAGCCCGTCCTTTGCAGGAGGAGACCAAAAGAATCAGTATAACTATTGTCTGGATTGAGTAGGGGTAACAGGAGTAGGGTTGGCTCTGCTTGACATCCTGTACCTCTACCTATGAAAAAAAACTCTCATTTGAAAAATCCACAGGCATAAGAAAGAATGCCTTTGGAAAATAACCCTGCTCCCCACCTGCTGTGAGACTTCTGGGAGAAAAAGGGACTTAACATTAGAGCGAGTTGCTTTTGTAAGTAATTTTGGACTCATCCAGTCTTTTCATGTAGACTTTAGGTTGGTCCCTGAAAAGGACAAGAAAATCCATACCTTGCAATGGATGTCCTGAGAGAGTGGAAGTTCTTAAAGCACACGCTTGAGAGAAATGGCCTGGGCATGACCCCTCGAGGCTGTGTCGTCATTAACTCGGCCGTGGAAGAGCGATAACTAGTAGCTTCTAAGGCAGGCTTCTGGAAATAGTACAGTTACATAAGAACTTACCGTAACAGTAGATCTTCGAGAACAGCTCTTGCACCAGGTTACACCATTAGGACTGAAGCTGGCAGGCGCAAGGACCCCACGAAATTTTCTAGCTAGCAGTATCCAGCAGGGACCACCCCGACGTCGGCCCTGCCCCTGACGCTGTGGCATCATATAAAGGGACGGTCCCTCCCAGTTCTCCCACCGCAGACTCACAGCCGCTAGATGACATCAAAAGTGGAGACTGAGGATCAGCCATCAAAAGGTATTCAGAGTAGTTTTAGAAACACCTAATCCTAGAAAAGAGATATCGCAACAACTCTACCTCCAGAGGGGATGGTGGGAGAAATTACTGCTGCAAGAGCTGTTCTCGGAGATCTACTGTTACGGTAAGTTCTTACGTAACTGTACTATCCTACTTGAGAAACAGCTCTTGCAGCAGGTTACACCATTAGGACTGATTCCCAAGCAATACTGGAAACCTTCGCAGGTGGGAGGAGGATAGGTGTAGATCATGATTGGACCAAGCTTAGGATAGGAGTCCCTGAAGGACTGCTAGACCAAAACCAGCTCTTCACCGTGATGTAACACCCAGGCTATAATGCCTGATAAAGGTGTGCACAGTGCTCCAAGTAGCTGCTGCGAGATGACTGAAGGGACATGTTCTTCATGGCGCAAAGGAGGTAGCCACCCCTTGTGGAATGACACTTAACCGCGCACTTAGTAAAGGTTTGTTACGTTTGGTAACAGAACGTGATACAATGGATGAGCCACCTGGACAGAGAATGTTTAGAAACCGAGCTCCCAACATCCTATGGGCGGAGACAAAAGCTGATCAGATTTACAGTGGTGCCTGGTTCTGGTCAGGTAGTACTGACACTTATGCACATCTACAGTGTGCAACAAGGCCTCCTCTATTAGGGTATTTAGGAAAATACACTGGCAAGTCAATGTCCTGATTGAGGGTGAGAGTGAGACCACCTTAGGTAGAAACTTTGGATTTGTCCTTAGGGACACCCTGTCCTGGTGAAAAACCAAGTAAGATTCTTTTCACATCAGTGCGTAGTTCAGAAATCTTTCTGGCCAAGTAACGGCAACTAAAATAATGTCTTCCATGCTAGGGAGACGTGCTGCGAATCCATGGCTGGTTCAAAGTTGGCAGCGTGAGCTGCTCCAGGACAAAGGGTAAATCCCATGGAGGAACAGGGTCCTTAACCGGAGGTCTAAGGTGGAGAACACCTCTCAGGAAGGCTTGTGCTGTGTCCAACTGAGCTATGGGACGCCTGCCTAGGTGTATGATAGGCTGAGATGGCAAAAGGTGTACTTTAATAGAGGAGTAGGCCAAGCCTGCCTGGAAGAGAGACGGAGGTAGTCCAGAACCGACCTTTCCGGACAATCCATCGGGAACGTCCCTCATGCTTCAGCCCAGAGGCAAAATCTGCCATTTCATGGCATATGTGGCATGAGTGGCGGTTTTCTAGCAGCCACTAGAACATCTGCTACCTCTTACGAGACCCCGACTCGCATGATAGCTATGTCTCTAGGAGCCAGGGCAGGTTCAGAGAGCTAAGGTCCAGGTGGACCAAAGAACCTGTGTCCTGGGACAATAAGTGGGAGCTGATTGGCAGAAGCACCGGAGGTTCCTGGGACAGCTGGTGTAGCAGAGGAAACAAATCTGTCTGGGCCAAAAGGCGCGATAAGTATCAGCGTCGCCTGCTCTCTGAGGAGTTTCAGAAGGACTCTCTGGATCAACGGGAAGGAGGAACGCGTAGAAGAATCTGCCCGTCCAGGAGAGGGACAACGATCTTGCCAGAAAACACTAGGCCCTTGATCTAGCGAGCAGAAATTGGGCAGTTTTATGCTGGATGGGGACGCCAAAAGGTCCAGCTCTGGTGTGCCCCATCTGTGAAAACAGATCCTCTACCACCTCCTGGAGTAGTCTCACCGTGGACTCTGGCCTGAGAGCGACTCACTGTCTGTGATGACGCTGTCCACTCCTGGGACATGAACAGCAATGAGTTTTCGCTCGTGTTGTAGAACCCAATCCCATACCCTCATGGCCTCCTGCAAAGCAGGTAGGAATGGGTGCCTCCTTGTTTGTTGAGGTAATACATCACCGTGGTATTGTCTGTTTGTAAAGGAGAGTACCGGTGGGATTTCCGACTGGAAGGCCTGCAGGGCATAAAGAACTGCTCATTTCAAAATATTTATGTGGAGATGAGCTTCCTGGGGTGTCCACGAGGCCGAGACCTGACCCCGTCGAGTGTGCTCCCAACCCAACCCTGAGGCGTCCGTGAGAGCCGCCACAATCGGAGACAGCGCAATATAGGGGACCCCTGCTGACAGGTTCTTTGAATCTAGCCACCATTGCCAATCCCAGATTACAGCATTCATGATCCGAATTGGAAGCTGCAAAATGGTCTTGCTTCTGATCCCACTGTACCCATAACATCCACTGGGTCACCCGCATGTGGAGATGGGCTAGCGGGACTGTTGCAATGCCGCAGCCATGTGTCCGAGCAGGCGAAGTACCAGTCTGGCTGGGACTGTCTTTGTCAAGATGTCCCTGATGAGGGATCGGATGTGTTCCGCTTGGTCCCGGGCAGAAAAGCTTTCCCTGACAGTGTCCAGAACTGTGCCTATGAACTGCAGATTCTGTGACGGAACCAGGTGTGACTTCTCCTGATTGATGATGCCCAACGCCTTAACAGGGACCAAGTACAGAATTGTGGACATCAAGCCTCCCAAGAGGGTGCCATGAGGAGCCAGTCGTCCAGGTAGGGGAACACATAGTGGCCTTGTCTCCTTACAGCCACCGCTATGACTGCCATGCACTTCATAAACACCAGAGGTGCCAATGACAGTCTGAAAGGGAGGGCTCGGAACTGATAATGGCGACCTAGAAATTAGAAGCGCAAGAACTTCCAGCGCCGAGCAATGGGTATGTGCAGGTAGGCATCCTGCATGTCCAAGGACGCTTAGGAAGCGCCTGCTTGAGCATGGGTATCAAACCAGGAAGGGTCACCATGCAGAAGCGTTAGTAAAGGACTGAAGCGTTGAGATCGCTGAGATCCAGTATCGGACGGAGGTCCCCAGTCTTTTGGGAACCAGAAAGAAGTGGAATAGTAACCTGCACCTCTCTGGCTCCTCGCACGTGCTCTATAGCTTCCTTTCTCAGAGCGGAGCACCTCCTGCTGTATGAGCAGTGCGTGCTGGCTCGAATAACAGAAAAGCAGGGAGGTCTTGATGGTGGGTGGTCGAGGAATTCTATAAAGTGACCTCTCTTGACCAGCTGAAGAACCCAATGGTCGGCGGTAATCGATTGCCACCCTGAAAGTGGTGAGCGATGCGACACCCAAACTTTTCTGCCCGTTGATCCAGAGGAGGGCGGTGCGGAAATAGTCATGCTGTGGGCATTACCTCGCAGGCCGGGCCTGTTTGGTATACTGCTGACCTCTGCCTGGGAAAGACTTAGGTTGGGCCTTACGGTGGAAGGTGCCCTTTGCTGCTGGCCGAACGTGGCTGCTGTCATTGTCCGTTGCGAAACAGTTCTGGTTCCTACGAAAGGAACCAGATTTGAGTCTGTATGTGGCCTGTACAGTCCGTACTGCCTTCCCAGTGTCCTGAAGCTTGGTGATGACCTTTTCAGAGGGTTCACCAAACAGGACTTCTCCGTTATAAGGAACGCCCAGGATACTCTTCTGTCGTCCAGAGTAAATCTGGAGACATGGAGCCAGGAGTGTCTCCGGAGACGGACGCCTGAAGCTGCACCCTGGCAGACGAGTCCACAGAATCATATGTGGCTCTTAGCACTTGGGTCCCCATGTCTGACCCTGTGTGCAGGAGGTTCAAGAGTCTGCCTTCTGTTTGCCATCCAGTAGTTTGTCAACCAGGTCCTGACCCTGTTCCCCAGGGCATTCTGAAACTGAACCATATGAGTCAGATAGTTCAGTGACCTAATGGAGCATGTAGCAGCCACATACATGCGCCTCCCAGAGCATCCATCTGCTTGGATTCCTGGTCCGGTGGCTGTGTACTCAGCCGCTGTGGTCATAGAGACCCATCATGGGAGGCCATAATGACCAGGGAATCAGCCAGGGGTTGCTCGCAGTACAGGACCTCTGCAGGGGCCCTGTACAGGCGGGTCAGCTTTTCAGCACCGCTGGAGGTGGAGGCGGACGTCCACGCAGCCTTGACGACGTCTGCATGGGGTGTCCACCAAGGGTGGCACCACCACAGGCTTAGGGTCCTTCTGCTGAAGATAACTAGCTAGGCGCTGTCTCTCGGGTCGAGATCTTCAATCCCATCCCATGTTCTCCTGAATGTGCCTCATGATTTCAGAAAAGAGGATCATCCGGAGGTGACTTGGGCAGGTCTCATGGGTCAGGTGATGGGATGCTGATTGAAGAAGGAGACCTGGAGGTATCTGAGGTGTCAGGTCTAGAACCATCCCCGCGGCGGACCGCCGACGCCTGGGTCGCTTAGGACTGGGAGACCCTGAGGAGATCTTGAAGGGGCTTCTTTCTTGGATCTTCCCCAGGAGGTGGAGTAGGTTCCTTGGAAGTCGGTGGTCTTCCTGCTGGTCCCGGCGGTGGAGGAGGGGAGTAGGAGGTGAAGGAGGAGGAGGAGGTTTCACTGGGATCATGTCCTTCTTTATTGTGTCCCACCAAAAGGTGAAGAGATCTTTGACCTCTTGAATATTCATACCGGACGACAGACCTGGCGTCTGTGGTCTGTCGCCGTATCGGGCGCCGGGTTCAAGGTGTCGCGTTAGGTGAAGGCTCCTGTGGAAGCCCGGTGTCCTCACTGTCACCTGCCTGGTCATCAGGCAACGCCAGGACCTCCTCTGGAGTCCTAGCAACTGGTGTCCAACAGTGACAGGAAGCAGTCTTGACTTCAGTGAAGGTCTCACTAATGTCGGATGCTTAGCCCGGCGTCTGGTCGAGCAGGCGTTGGCCGATGAAGGGTCGGTAGCCCGCCGGGACCATCGTCTGTTTAGGGACATCGGGTCCTTAGTCTTCCTGGGAGGGATCCGGATCCCTAGGAGGCTGATCTGGCGTCGGAGTCCCGGCGCTCTCTGAGGAAGCCTGAGGTAGTTTTGAAGAGGACTTGGACCAGTGACAGTCTGAAGACTTCGAGGAGGCCCGGAGGGTGTGGAGGAAGCTGAAGGCCTGGAAGTCTTAATGGGATGCAGAGAAACCGAAGTGCTGCCTGAAGACTTAACTTTTACTGGAGGGGTGAGAGTGAGCCCTGGAGGGAGAGCGGTCTGAGCGTGGAGCCTGAGCTGGTGTGAGAGTCCGAGGCCCGGTTAGGGATCTGGACCTGGCCTTCTCTTGATGCTTGCCCGGTGCTTATTGGACTTAGAGTTAGACTCACCTCTGGAAGCAGGGTCTTTGTCCATGCTTTTCAACTTTTCTTCAAGAAGAACCCTGAAGTGTCTTCTGGCAGTGGATCCAGTGCGACTATTGAACCGCTGGCAAAAGGAGCAGACTTTGCGTCGTAGCCTGGCGAAGCACTGCAGACAGGATGAATGTAGATCCTTGAAAAGGATCTGTTTGCCGAGGCACACTTGAAGGGACGTCCTTCTGAGGAAGGAGTTGGAGATGCCGACATTTAGAGTAGAGCGTTGAAAGTTCTAGGCGTCGTTCGCTAGAGGTGGGACCGTGAGGGCCCGATGCTGGAGAGTTGATGGCGGAAAGAACTGGGGATTCTGGGGACCGCCCTTTATATGATGCCTGGCGTCGGGGTCGGTCCCGCTCTGGATACTGCTAGCTAGAAAATTTCCGTGGGGTCCTGGCACCTGCCGGCTTCAGTCCTAATGGTGTAACCTGCTGCAAGAGCTGTTTCTCAAAGTAAGATTGACATCCCTGAGCCTAGTGACTCCCCTGTTGCACTATGGCCAAGAGACACTTCAGTCAAACTCTTAGATACCTAGCTGTACATGGCATGAAGAAAACATGCAACAGCAAAGACGACATTATATGATTTCTTACCCAAGAAGTCAGATTTTTTTTTTTTTTGAAGTCTTTGTCTGGCAAGCGGCAGACAGTGGCACACTGGCTTTTTCACAGGCTACCGCCTGCACCACCACTTCTTCAATCTGTATGTGAATAGAGAAAATCAGTAGTGCACTTACTGAGCTGGTGTTTCTCCAACTTTCTGTCCACCCCAAAGGCAGATGAAGGGGTTTCAGAATTTTGAAATTTGTTTACTTCAATGCGTCAACTATGGGCAAACCAAATGCTCTGAAGGAGTAAGACCATAAATTCTATACAGTTCTCCTCCAGCTCTTGACTGGTGTCACCTTGAGAGGAAGGTCCGGATGTCCACCATCTGTTTAAGAAATATAAAAGGAAGTTCTCTGAAGGAGGAGAGCTCTGGGGCAGTGTTGCCAGTTCAGCGGAGAAAAAGTTCTGAGGCATTCCGGCTGACTGCAGGCAGCGCTCCTCTCTCTCTAGCCTGACTGGCCAATGCCTTCCTCATTTACATTGACTCCAATTCTCTGGGGCAGCTTAACCCAGCTGGCATACTGCACCTGTTAATACATGTGTAGAATCTCCTCCCCTGGGGGAGGGGGACTCGTCCCAAGCCAGCCACCTGCACTGCACTCTTGGGTGACTGTTTGGAGGTAATGGGCAAACCTTTCCCAGGCTTTCAAGGCTACCTCCTAAGCACTCCCTCTGCTTCAGGGATTCCCACTCTATCCATTCCCCACCCTCGCTCATCTGCCCGTCAAGCTGCTTTCTCCTACTGCCTCCTCTCCCCTCCACCTCTCCCTGTCACTCTTTGCCTTTAGATATCAACTAAGACAACTCCTTGCACCCTACCAGTCCTGTAAATCCTCTTCCTAATCTCATATCCTCTTCCTTGACCATCTCCTGTCAGCCCCTCTTCATTTCAGGTCTTTAACACAGTCCCCACCCCAAATGCACTCTGAAAGTACAGTTGCGTAGGAACTTACCTTAACAGTAGATCTTGGAGAGAGGTTCCTTCAGTAGGTCATAACATATGGGACTAAGCCATCTGGTGTCAGGATCAACGGCAGACTTTTCCAGTAATACCAGACGGGGGCGCTCCACCTCCAGTTCTCCTGCAGGAGCACCAGAGAGGAAGTTGGTCTGGAGACCCAAAAGAAAACATTTTTGTGGGAAGGAGGGCAGAGAAATATGACCTACTGAAAGAACCTCTCAAGATCTACTGTTACGGTAAGTTCCTACGTAACTGTACTATCTTACTTTGAGAGGGTTCCTTCAGTAGGTCATAACACGTCAGGACAGATTCCCAAGCAGTCCCTCAAAGAGACAAAGAGAAACATGGGAGGAGGAACAACTGAAACATAAAAGGAGCGTGCTTAGGACAAAAGGCCCTGCAGGACAGCTAGGCCAAACCGCCCTTCGCCTAGCAGCAGTGTTCAGACTGTAATGCTTGGTAAAGCTATGGATCGAACTCCAGGTTGCTGCCACACAGATCTACGCTGCAGAAGCAGCCAAGCCCCTAGTGGAATGAGCCTTGACAGACCCTGGCAAAGGCTTCCGTACTCTGATAACAGAGCGGATGCAACTGGCCAGCCAATTCGAAAGCACTGTTTAGAAACAGCCTTACCAAAGACCTCGGTGCGAAGGACATAAACAGCTGATCGGCTTGCGTCTCTCTTGTACAGAAGGTGTAACACCTAAGAATCGGTGTACGTCTAATGTATGTAACAGAGCCTCACCTCTATTTGTTGGGGCTGGATAGTACACGGGAGCTCAACCAATTGAGGTGAGCTGCAATACCACCTTAGGAAGAAACCTAGGATGAGTGCGAAGGACTGCCCGGTCGTTATGAAAATAAGGTATGGCTCTTTACACGAGAGCCTGAAGCTCGGAAATCCTTGAACAGAAGTGATGGCAACTAAAAAGCGCCTTCCAAGAAAGGTATCGGATATAGCAGCTCATAGCTGGTTCAAAAGGTGGGAGAGTGAACTTCTCCAACACAAAATTAAAATCCCAAGGTGGTTTCAGAAGGAGAATTCCTTTCAGAAATGTCTTGGCAATTTCAACTGAGCCACGGGTTTACCATCCACCTGTACATGGTAGCCGAGATAGCTGACAAGTGAACTTTCAATGAAGAATACGAAGCCCAGAATAAGACAGATAAAGCAGGTAATTCCATTAAGTGAGGGCCAAACAAGTAAAATGATCCCAACCCTTGGAGGTCACCCAAATGGAGAAACTTTTCCACTTCATAGCATAAGCGGATCTCGTGGAAGGTTTCGGCCTCCACGATGACTTGAGCGACTCATGAGACCCCAAAGTGGAAATCGCTATGTCTGTAGGAGCCATGCATGAACATGCAGGATCCTGAGCCTGGTGCACCAGCTGGGCCCTTGTCCTGGGTTAAGAGGCTGTGCTGCAGTGGAAGTGGAACAGTGGGTTCCCTTGACAACTGAAGAAGTGGGAACCATATTTGTCTGGGCCATAGAGGAGCAATTAGAATCATTCATGCTCCCTCCGACTGAAGCTTGAGGAGCACCTCTGAAGAATGGGAAATGGAGGGAAGGTGTATAAAAATTTCCCTGTCCAAGAGAGACAACCGTCATGCCTGAAAGCACCATGATCTGGAGAGCGAGCAAAAGCTGGGAAGCTTTGCGTTGAATGGAGAGGCGAATAGGTAGAGTTCCGGCTCGTCCCCATTTCTGGAATAGTGACTCCACCACTTCCTGATCTAGCTCCTATTCGTGATCGAGGGCAACGATCGCTTAAGTTGTCTGCAAGAATGTTTTCCACTCCTGGAACATGCACAGCTGTGAATGACACAGTGCTGGACTGCCCAGTCCCACACTCTCATCGCTTTCCTGCAAAAGGGATACAGCGAGTGCCGCCCTGCTTGTTGAGATACCAGACAACTATAGTGTTGTCTGTCTGAATGAGTAAGAGTCCCTTTGGGAGAATGGTCTGAAATGCCTGAAGAGCATGCAGCACCGTTCTCATCTCCAGACAGTGATGTGTAAGGGCGTCTCCTGTCGGGACCAAAGTCCCTGTGTCTGGTCCCCAAATGAGCTCCCCACCCTTGTTTGAGGCATCTGTAGTGAGGACTGCTGAGGGAGCTGGGCCTCAAACGGAAGGCCAAGGGAGATGTTTGTGGGATTCCTCCACCAAAAAGATCCTTCTGAAAGGCAGAGAGATGAGGACCTGTTGATCCAGCTGATCCTGAAGCTGGTTCCACTGAATCCTGAGGACCACTGAAAAACTCTTATATGGAGCCTCGCCATGGGGACCGTGGAGATAGGGGCTGCCATCAGGCCGAGAAGACTGAACTTCCGGGCTGGGAGCACCTGGAAGAGGCCACCAAGGTGGCCTGCTCCATCTGAGTGTCCCACGGTCTGGAGGGAGGAAGGCTCTGCCCTGAACTGTATCCAGAATAGCTCCAATAAACTGCAGTTGTTGTGATGGAGCCAGGGAAGATTTGGGATACTGACTAATCCCAATCTGAAAGCAGGTCCAAGGTAATCTGGAGCGCCTCTGCAAGACTCCCTGGAGGGGGCAGAGATTAGCCAGTCATTCAGGTACAGGAAAACTGCAATACCCTGGCGTCTCAAGGCCGCAGCCACCACCGCTAGGCACTTGGTAAAAACCCTGGTGCGAGAAAAGGTCAAGGGCAGTGCTTTGAACTGAAGTGATCCCCTGAAAGGTAAACCACAGGAAGGGCGTTGACTCTGTAAGATCGGGATGTGCAGGTAAGCATCCTGCATGTCCAGAGCACATAACCAATGGTTCTCCTGTAGCAGTGGCAGACGACTCTGGAGTATTAACATCCTGAACTTTTGTATTTGACGAACAGGTTTAACCTGCTGAGGAAGAGGATGGGTCTCAGGTCGCCTGTCTTTTTGGAACCAGGAAGAAATGGGAGTAAACCCCGGCCTCTCTGTGCAAGAGGACTAGCTCTATTGCTTGTTTTCCAAGAGAGCTTGCACTTCCTCCCTTACTAAAGTACCTGGTCTTGGGAGTAGGCAGACCTTGAGGAGAGAATCTGGTGGTGCCTCCTAGAATTCTATGCTGTACCCTAGGGACACTAACTGGGGGTCGATACAGACCCGTGTGCTTCACGCTATCCTTTCCGAACTGGGTACGCTCACGCCTCTGTCTCTGAAAGGACTGATGTGGTCGACACGGATGGCTGCCCTGACTGTATACAGACGTCGCAGACCCAAGAGCCTGACCTCGTTCTTGCAGGTCTATGATGATGTCCCTGGTGTCCCCACCAAAGAGCACCGAGCTCCTAAAAGGGGCAGCTCCAAAATGGCCAACTGGACCTAGATTAGTGAGGCCCGCATGTGAGACACAGGCATGCCGCCGAAGGAGACGCGGCCCGCCGAGGTTTGGGTCACTGAATCGACGGAATCGTAGGGTGGCTTGAACAGCATGCCAACAAGAAATCTTGAAAAATCGGATGTCCCGGCAAGTTCCTCCTAAGTCCGCATTCAGCATGGATTGAATTCGTCCTCTAGCCTGGCGAGGTGGCCTTTGGTGGGACAACATATGGCCACGTAGTTCAGGGACCTCAAAACGCACATAGCCGAGGAATACACCTTTTCCCCAAACTGGTCAAACTGCTCAAGACTCTGTCAGGAGGAACGGAACTTAAGTGCTTAGGAGCCGAAGAACGATCCTGAGCAGCACAGATGACTAGAGTCTGCCTTAGGATGCGTGGGGAAAAAAAAGGGGCATCCTTTAGGCGCCCAGTATGTCCTGTTAACTCTCTTGGGGACAGCAGGGATAGAGTTAGGCAGTTGCCAGATAGCTGAGGTGAGGTCTTAGAACATAGAAACATAGAAGTTGATGGCACATAGGACCGCAAGGCCCATCCAGTCTGCCCATTTCTTTTCTACCTTATAAATGTGCCATCGGCCTTTGCTCTGTCAGTGGCCTATCTATTCATACTCATTTGTATTGCTCCCTTATGCCTATCCCATGCCTGTTTGAAGCCCTGCACTGTATTCATAGCCACCACTTCTTGAGGCAAGTCATTCCATGCATCCACCACCATTCTGTGAAAAAGAATTTCCTCATTCCTCCTTAATCCGCCCCTCTAATCTCATGCTGTGTCCTCTTGTCCTGCTATTTTCTTATATTTAAACATGTTAGACTCTTTCACCTTGTTAATGCCCTTAAGGTGTTTGAATGCCTCGATCATATCACTCTCTCCCTCCTTGCTCAAGGTATACATATTGAGCTCTGTTAATCTGTCCTCATATGTCTTCTGATGCAGTCCCTGCACCATTTTGGTTGCCCTTCTCTGGACTGCCTCAATTTGGTTAATGTCCTTGTGAAGGTGTGGCCTCAATACTGCACGCAGTACTCCAGATGGGGCCTAACCAGAGTCTTGTAAATACAGGTTACTCACCTGTAACAGGAGTTCTAGGAATGGTATATGTTGTTCATCCACACTGTCTGGCAGGTTCCTTGCCGCTTTAAATCTTGCGGAAGGTCTTCAAGCTGGCTCCTCCCGCCCACCGGGTGGTAAAACTCGGCTCCGCCCCATGATGCCAGATCTGGCCGCTGGAAGCTCAGGTTGTCGCCGAGCCGGGAGGTCGGAGAAATATGGGATGAACAACATATACCATTCCTAGAACTCCTGTTACAGGTGAGTAACCTGTATTTCTAGGACATGGATATGTTGTTCATCCACACTGTCTGGCAGACTCTAGCAGTTCTCCGGGAGGAGGGAGGCAACGCACACCCCTACTTAGGGAATAAAGACTGAGAACCGAGGCCCCAAAACCAGCATCCCAGCGTGACTCAAGGTCGATGTGGTAATGGGAGATGAAGGTGTGTGCTGACTTCCAGGTAGCAGCCCTGCAGATTTCCTGGATAGGAGGCTGCCCTGGAAGCAGCCACCGATGCAGCAGTATGGCGGGTAGAATGAGCTCTTATCCTCTGGGAGGCTCCATGCCCGCCAACTTGTAGCAGAGATCTATGCAGGAGGTGACCCACTGCTTATCGTCCAGCTTGGCTGCAGGTCTGCCAGGTGCAGCTTCAGCGTGAGTGACAAACAGCTGGCGAACCTCTCCCAATTTCAGTCGTGACGCTCCTTATAATAAGCGGCGCCCTTCTAGAGTCAAAGTATGGAGCCTGTATTCGACCTCCGAGGTGTGATTGGGGTAGAACACGGCAGAGTCAACACCTGTTAAGGTGAAACTCCGACACCACCTTTGGAAGGAATTTCGGTGGGGCGCAGGACAACTCTGTCCCTGTGGAAGACCAGGTAAGGAGACTCGATGCAGGCGCCTGGAGTTCTCCCATCCTTCTGGCTGGCGTGATTAGCCACCAAGAAGCGGTCTTCGCGACAGGTGAGAGAGAGATCACACCTGTGCATTGGTTCGAATGGCTTGCCCATGAGCTTTGCCAGTACCAGCAGTAGATCCACGGAGGTGGAGGTTCTCGCAACGGAGGGAAATGTGATCAAGGCCTTTGAAAAGCGCCAGACCACCTTCTCCTGCGCCACCGACTGCACCCTCGCCTGCGCCCGTAAGCAGAGATGGCTGCCAGGTGCACCTTAGGGTCACCCTAAGCCCTTGACTAGAAAGGGACCATAAATAGTCCAAGATGCTTGCCAAAGGACAGGAGGAAGGGTCCAAGCCCTTGTTCTGACACCAAATGGAAAATCTCTTCCATTTGAAGGCATAGCATTTTCTGGTCGACTCTTACAGGATGCCTCAACAACATTGAGGACCTTGTCAGAAAGACCCAAGGCCTGGAACTCTAGCCGCTCAGGAACCAGGCCGTCAGGTGCAGGGATTGAAGGTCCGGATGGAACACCTTCCCTGATTGACTGAGAGCAGGTCCGGGCGAGCTGGAAGCTGCCTCGGGGAGCCTGGAGCTGAGGCTGAGGAGAGCTGGTACCAGAACTGGCGGGGCCAGTCTGGGGCTATCAGAATCACCTGCGCCTTGTCCCTCCTTGCTTTGAGAAGCACCTGTGAATCAAGGGAAATGGGGGAAGGCGAGAAGAGGCCCAGGGTCCACAGCCTCGAGAAGGCATCCCCTGCAGCGAGCCCTGCTGAGGAGGGCGGGCATGAAACAGCCTCAGCCCGCGTTCTCCCTGGAGGCAAACAGGTCCACCTGAGGTGTGCCCCAGTGGGAGAACAGATCTTATACTACCTCAGCAGGAGAGACCACTCGTGACATGCAGCCCCTATCCGGCTCAGGGCATCGGCCAGGGTGTTGGAGGCTCCTGCCACATGAATGGCTAGGAGATCCGCCTCCAGGCTGCACGAGTGACCAAATGGAGCTTCCTTGCATAGAAGCATGGGCAGCGTCCCGCCCTGGCGGTTTAGGTAGTACATGGTCGTGGTACTGTCCGTCTGGACTGGACCACCTGACCCGGAGAAACGGAGCAAAGGCGGTGAGAGCTAGGCGGACCGCCGGAGCTCCAGCAGGTTGATGTATCGGACTCCCAGGGGACCAGAGGCCGTGGCGCCTCGGTGTTCCCCAGATGGGCACCCAACCCATCAGAGAGGCATTGGTCGATAGAGAGACCGTCGGCTTGGGGCGGACAAATGGGATGCCCTCCTGCAGATGTGATGGAACGGTCCACCACGGGAGGCGTTCCACATCTCCTGGTTCACCATCACTAGCTGGTCCAATGGATCAGCGTTGTGACCACTGGCTGGCCAGTCCCCACTGAAGGGGCACATGTGCCAGCGTGCCCAACGGACCACGCTGGTACAGGCCGCCGTGAGACCCAGGAGCGCGAGGAAGTCGCGGGCAGGGCGCGATTGCCCAACCAGAAATGATTGGGCAAAGGAGGTAAGAACCTCGGCCCTGTCGCTGGGAGCCGTGCTCTGGCTCGAAGAAGTCGAGCTCTGCCCGATAAACAGAATCACCTGCTTGCTCGAAGTTCGGCGTGGCCTCGTTGACAAGAAGGCCGACTTGAGAGCAAACCTGGAGGGCCAGATCTCTGGACCGCTCCACCTCCTGTCTGGAGGGGCTGCTATCAGCCAATCGTCCAGGTAAGGGTACACCGGACCCCTCAGTGCCGCAGGAAAGCTGTCACCACTGCAATGCATTTGGTGAAGACCCTGGGAGCTGGAGACAGGCCGAAGGGCATGGCTCGGAACTCGAAGAGGATCCTCCGCTCGAGCGAAGGAATCTCCGATGTGACGGACGGATAGGGACGTGAAAGAACGCGTCCTGCAGGTCCAGAGAGCAGAACCACATGCCGTGTTCCAGAGATGGTATTATCTGAGCCAGAGTGACCATCCTGAAGGTTCGAGACCTTAGGAACTTGTTCAGGTCATGTAGGTTGAGAATGGGGCCAGCTCCCGTCCGTTCGGAACCAGGAAGTATCTGGACACAATCCCGGTTCTGAGGAGGTCCCACCTCCTGATCACCTCCTTTGGAGGAGGAGAGCGATGTCGGCCGACGAGCCGACAGTGACTCTGGACCCGAGGCCCCTGAGTCTGGCGGCTCTGAAGGGCGGGGCCTGCTCAATTCCCAGAGGCAGGCCTTTTCCACCACCTCAGTACCCACCTGTCCGTGGTAATAACGGACCAGGCGGAAAGGAAGTGCTGAGCCTCCCCTCACGGGGAACCTGGGGTGAGTGTGACGGGGTTGGGGCGACACCCTCAGCCCGTCACTGGGCAGGCTTGGAGGAGGGACGGTTGAGGACCTCCTGGGCCTTCTCCTGCTTCCTGTTGGAGGAAGCCCGGGCTTGGGTTTGGGATGCTAGGCTCGGAGCCTGCTGGCCGCGGACGTTGCTGGGTCAGACAGCATGGCGCAGAAGGACGAAAGAGCTTAGGCTGTGGTTTGCGGCCTTTGTCCTTCTGGCGGAAGAGACCGAGTCCAAGGTAGCACTGGACTTCTCGATCCTCTGCAGGTGACCTTCCACCCCAGGGCGAAGAGGTCAGTCCCCAAAAGAGAACATCCGCCAACTTGTGCTGGGTATCCGACGTAAAGGTGGATATCCTCAGCCAAGCCAGACGACGCATAACCACCGCGGCCGCCACAGACCTGGCACACGAGTCCCCTATGTCTAAAGCAGTCTGGAGCTGCTGTTTGGCCACTGCCCTGGTCCGCACCTGCCTGACCGTAGTCTGCAGATCCGCGGGAAGATAAGGGACAACCTCATCCAGGGAGCCTAACAGGGCATGAGAAAATGTGCCATGAGGACGGCTGAACTGGCCTGGCGAAGGCCGAGAGAGGACGCAGCATAGACTTTTCGCCTGGCATAGTCAAATTTCTTGGACTCCTTGTCGGGAGGTTTGTCCGCATCCCTAGCGTTCCCGGCACATGAGACGCTGTCGGTAACCAACCCCTCAGCGAGGGTGTTCCCAAAAGCAGGACGAGACATTGGGACCGCCGCCTTTCCTAGCCATCCTGGCCGAGCGCAGGACAGGAAGCAGGCGCTGCCAGAGCTGCAAGGCCGGACCTACTATGGCCTCGGCCACCGGAAAGGCTCCGTAGGGGAATCCCTCGGTCCAGAATCTCTGTGAGGGATACCTGGCCCGTTGAAAGCGGGTTCAAGCTTCATCCCGTGGACTCCGAGATGAGTCAAAGTAATCCTAGGAAGGACGAAGGGCTATCATCCACCGACTGTCCTCCTGAGGACTCCAAGTCCATTCGCTTGGAGAAGCAGGAGAATCATCCTCGGACTCGGAAGAGTCCTCAAAGAGCTGCCTCGGGCCTGAGCCACCCTCCACCTGCCGAGGTCTATCGGAGTGAGGGTGACAGACAGCCTATGGGCAGTCCCTGAGCCGACCGAGAATTTTTGGTCGGAGCCCCAAATAACGGCTGTGGAGGCGGAGGTTCCACCGAATCGGTGGGGCAGCTGGAATTGGTCGAACAACCGCCTGGGAACAGGCTCCTCGGCTAAAACGAGGGGTTGTCTCGGCCGCCCGTGACAGCCATTTAATGGCCGGGAAGGCGCCAGCGTCGGCTTATTCCCGGTCAGAAGGAACTGTTGCCACATGAGTTCCTCATACCTCCGGCCAACTTGTGCGAAGCCTCCTCTCGTCCGAGGAGGAGGAAGAGGAAGAGCGGCGGCGCCGCTGCCATGGTGCCGGACGGACCACCTATGAGGGCGGGATCGGCTGGACGCGAAGGACGTCCGAGATCGGAGAACCTCGGCTAGGCCGAGGACAGTGCGGGAGGGTGTCGGAATCCGCACTCTTCGGTTCGACGATTCCACCGAAGGCCCGGAACCGGAGGCACAGACGAGCCGACGGGATCCTCAACTCCACCAGGGGAACCAGGAGAGGGAATTCTCAGCTTCTCCAGCCGACAACCCAATGGGTCGAGAAAAAATCCGAGCCCGGCGTCGGAGTCTCGGTCAACTGGCCTGGCCGGGACACCGTGAAACCAGTGGCGAAGCCGAGGTCGACCGAAGTCGGCGGCCGACAACTAGGGGAGAGGATCTTTCCCGCTCCCAAGAGCGTCGACAGTGAGACTTACTCTTGTCTCTCTTTGGACCGAAAACGGTCCCAGAAGAAGTTGGACCTCACCTTTGTCGAGAGGGTCAGACAAAGCCCTTAAAAGAAGCCGAATAAGAGGCACCGAGAGATAGCGGGACAAATGCCACAGCCGAGGTAGAGCGGCCCTCGCCGCCTCCTCTTCGAGGCGATCATTTGCTAGAGTTGATCCGCCGAGCCCGCCACGGACACCGCCAACCAGGCCCTTTTGACAACGGAGGAAATCTCTTCTCGGGATGCCCCAGTTGTAAGCGGGCAGCACGGTCTTCGAGCGTGGGCCGAAAAGGAAGAGCACAGGTCGCAGGCCTGCGGGTCGTGCTCAAGGCCCAAGCAGTAAATGCACGTGGAGTGCGGATCCGTCCGAGACATCTTCTGCCCGCAAGGGCATCTCCGGAAACTGGGAGTCGATTTGTCCGCCGCGGCCGCGAGGAGAAGACAGTCTTTTAGCAAAAACTTTTTATTTCGAAAATTCAAGAATTAGGAACCAGTCTTATACGCAGAGCGTTAAGGAGGGAACCTGAGCTTCAAGCGTAAGGAAGATCTGGCGTCATGGGGCGGAGCCGAAAGTTTACCACCTGGGTGGATGGGAGGAGCCAGCTTGAAGACCTTCCGGCAAGATTTAAAGCGGCAAGGAACCTGCCAGACAGTGTAGATGAACAACATATCCATGTCCCTAGAAAGAGGATTATTACCTCCTCTTACGACTTGTGATACCCCTACTAATACATCCTAACACCCCCTAGCCTTACCTACTACTTTAGAGCAGTCTTGGTAAGACTTGGGAGAGCCTTAGTAAGGTGCAATTCATGGAGGAACTGGAATAGGCAATAAAGTCTCCAGAGTCAGATGCTCATCAAGCCTATGCCGCATCGGATCTTGTTCCTCTGTCTCCCACTCATAAAACGTTTGGATTGCCCTCAGGAGATCTGCAAAAGAAGGGTCCTCCGGAGGAGACTTGGAGAGACTTTCCCCGGATCGGTGACTGTGGTGCAAAGACTCCCCAATGAGGCCCCCTCCCGGGCCTGGATAGTCTCCTGCTTGGAAATCCAGAAGAGAGATGTCCGCCATTGCCACACCCCAGACGTGGACCGTGTCGGATTCAAAGTCCATGGGGACTAGAATCTGGGAAAGGGAGAATGATGGGGAGCCTACTCTCCAGATCCATCACCAGCTCAGCTCACGCTACTTCCACCAGGATTGGATAACCTCTCTGACATCTGACTGTGGGGCGGAGGGGAGTAGGTGTGAAGCAAAGGGGTGGAGGCAAGCAGGGAGGGTAAGAGTATCCGTGGTACCTTTGAGGATGGCCCGGAAAGGATTGTAACCTGGGTAATAATGCCCCAAATTATGCCAAAGTGGCAATGGTCCTGTCGGGGTGTGATCCATAGGAGAATCAGAGGAAGTGAGGGGCATAGTGGGGTCTTGCAAAAAATACCCGATGTCTGAGGCCAATGCGGGGCATCCACGTCAGATAGGCGGTGTCAAGCCACCGTCTACTGGACAGGCGGAACCGCCATCAGAATATCTGGCATCGGAGGTGCCGGGGCCCGTCCGCGTGGTGTCAAGACCATGGACCCGCTCCTACTGAAAGGTCTGGCAGTGAAGGCAGATGAGCGGGTTCCGGCTGGGAGACCGGCAGCGGAGCTGCTAAAGAGGTGGAAGGACCGGGTCAGGCGAGGGAGTAAGACCTGGCGAAGGTTGGCCAACCCACCAGGAAGGGCTCCTGTATCAGGAACAGGAGGAACCTTCATGAGGCGCTCCAGTGGAGGAGGAGGCCTCCTGGACCAAGACCCCGAAGGGGAATGCGGGTGCGACTCTGGGGTGAAGATGACCTCCAGAGGACTTACGCTATCTCGAGCCGGGAAGTGGGATCAGAGGTAGCTGCAACCGGCTGAGGAGAAGGAGAGAAGGAGAAAGAGGCGCTGTCTTCCCAGGCTCTGCCAGATGTCTAGTAGGCAGGCGTCAGTCCTTGATGTGAGAGCTGCATCCGGCGATCCCCAGTGGAGACAGACCGACTGGGCGGCTACGCTGATTGAGGAGGGAGGAGTCACCCTCCGACTTGGTGACTTCGCCGCGGTGGTACCTCAAGAACGGAAAGTGACTTGTCGGTTACGCTGCGTGTCCCCAGAGGAGCTGGGAATGGCTTAGTGTCAGTCGTAGCGTGGACCGCAGAGGAACCGTGGGACAGACTTGCCTGAAACGGAAACCGGAGAAGCGCCTTAGACTTAAGAGTCCCTGGGCCCGCCTGGACCTTGATTGCAGGTGGAAAGGGGCGAGCGGCCTTGCTAGACGCGGGCCTTGAAGCCTCAGGCCTACTTTCTGTAGAGTGTTCCTTCTCCCGATGCTTCTCCTTCTTTTTTGTGTTGGAGGGTGAAGAAGTTGTTGAAGCTGAATCTAATTTTCTCCATCTGTTTTCAAGAGAAGCCAGATGGGTCTTCCACAGATGGGCCTCCAGAACCTGCTGCCTCTGTTTCCCATGGCCTGGTTAAGCGGCTGGCAGTTTGATCAGGTGGCCACCGGATGGTCGGGGCCTAAGCAGATCACGGCGTTAATGGCAGTCTTTGTGCGGGATCAGAGTGCCACAGGATTTGCACTTCTTTTTAGGGTGGCGACACACAGAGCAACTACAAATTCAGGAGAAAAACAACACAACAGATGTTTTAGGAGAAAACGTAAAGTACCGCGATCACTGAAGTGAGTCTACCAGAGGGAGCTGCACAAGGCGATGGCGGAAAAGAACTGGAGGGTGGGCCTGGGACCGTCCACTATATAGGCTCACATTGATATTGTGTGACGTTGGGCATCGCTGGAAAAGTCTGCTGTTGGGTCCTAATGCCAGATGGCACTAGTCCTACATGTTATGACCTACTGAAGGAACCCTCTCAAGTAAGATCTTTGCTTCGCTTATGTCTAGCCACCATATTTATTTATTCAAATGTTTCACCAGGATGGCATACTGAGCAGAATAGCTCGTTTCCAGATGCGTCCTGGGGAAGGAAAAATGGTGAAGTACACAGTACAGTACATAAGTACAGAGCCACAAGCATACAATGAGGATAAGTGATAAGGCAAAAGGTACACATTAGACAAAGTACATACCAATTTAAAAGTACATACAATTTACAAAGTATCTACATTATAGATACACTGGTAGAATCAAACAAGGCAGTAAGTGCATCAAATAACAGGGCAATTAGACAAGTAGAGCAAAACTTATGGCAGCAGTAGATTAGGCTAGAAAGTAGAGGCCAAGTGAAGGTCCAAAACCAGAGGATAGCAGGTAGACTGATGCGTTAGGCCACCACCTATCATTGCTGTATTTATGCTGTTTTATGCTCCCACTCCATTTGCTGCTACCATTGTATTTTTATGCCGATCCATATTTTTCATATGTAATTTGTGCCCATGTTTAGCTATGTAAGTTGTTCCTCCTTATTTCCCTTCCCTAGGTCGCACCTGTAAGCGAGCTTCAGCTCAGTGTGTCTTTCACGGTTACCAACTTTTAAATAAAATTTGTCTCTAAGGGTGACCAGATCATAAAAAGGGACATAAGGTGTCTCAGTTCTGATGTCTCCTCCTCCAGTGCGTTTCCAATGTGCCCGATATAGTGGATCTATCTACCTGAACCTGCGTTGCTGTCCAATAATCAGCAAGAGCAAGTACTAGACGCCCATTTATTTCTGGCAACCAATAAGTTGTTTCTGACCTTCAGTATGGCATTTGACCAAATAAATTAAAACATTTGGCATTGCAGGTCTTCCAGCCATTTTTTTTTTTTGTGTCAACTTTTTCCCTCTGGTCACTGACTGCGGGGCATCTCTCAGGCAGAGACACACTGGCCCAGCCTATTACCGCCTGTCTGAACCCCCTCCATCGACAGAGGAAATGGGTGCTGGGCCTCCCCTCCTGCTGGCCCCATACAGGAGGAGATGGGGACCACGAAGAGTCAAGTCAGGTCGGTGGCCCGACACTGGGTGTGTGGGCTGGGCGCTCGAGTCTCGCGGTCTCCTCCCAGCTAGAGTAGGTTCCTCTGTTTCCCTGAGGTGCAGACATGCAATGGCGCCACTGCATGGAGGGCGTGCTCCTGCCCCTCCTGCAGACGCCTGCTGTCACCTCCTTTCAAGTCCCCACTGGCGTGGTAGTGCTCTGTCTCCACCGGAACCGCTACACAGCAGGGAAGCCCCAGGAACCCTCCCAGGAGAGGAAAACAGTCCTCCGGATGCTCAGTTCTCTCCTCCCTGCCGACCCCCAACAACTGAAGTCTGCTCCAGACCCAGGTCTTGCCAGTGTGGCGCAGTGTGGCGTCCAGCGCCTCAATCCTCAGCGCCACCGAGCCAGCCTTCAACCACTGTTTTGTGAGCAATGCCAGGGCACACTGGAAAACAATATCTGGGCAGCACATTCATTTTTATTGCTTGTATTAGGGCATAGCGAAGGAGAGGATAAGGACCAGCACCTGATATTGCTCCTCAGCTGCGGACCAGGGGCTCCACAATTATCCTGGATGCGTGGGCTGTGGTATTTTGCAGTACAATCCAGAGATATTTCAATCTGGGTAGTGACCATTTCATCGGGAAACTTATGCAGGGCCATAGAGGGTGAATAATTTGGGGTAAGAATCTCTGTTTTAGTTGAAATGAAGGAGTATACTGCTAGGGACAAAAATTCCTCAACCAGGGACAACACCTGACAGAGTGATTTCTCAGAGTTTGAAAGGTGTAGGAGTATGTGGTCTGAGTAAAGTGCTATTCTGCTCCTGTCTGCCAATCCTGATGCTCTGGATTTCAGTATTTAGTCTAATCTTCTGTGCAAGAGGCTCTATATATAGGGCAAATAACACTGGGGAGAGGGACAAACCTGTGTCGTGCCTCTGACCAAGGATAGGTATCTACTGTCCCTAACAAACACTTGGGGATCTATATATCTATATCTATATATATGTATCTATATATATCTATATCTATATATATGTATCTATATATATCTATATCTATATATCTATATCTATATTATATATATATATATACATACACACACACACATATACACACATACATATATAAAGATAGATATACAGTGCCTTCAGAAAGTATTCCACCCCTTGGATTTTGTCACATTTTGTGATGTTGCAAACTCAAATTAAAATACATTTATATGGATTTTTTGTCACGTATCTGCACAAATTACTCTATAATGTCAAAGTGAAAGCGAAACTTCTGGAATTTTGTACATGTAATTTAAAATAAAAACCTGAAATGTCTTGATTTGATAAGTATTCACCCCTTTGCTATGACACTCCAAATTGAGCTCAGGTGCATCCAATTACCTTGTGAGATCACTCTAAAACTTGAATGAAATCCACCTGTGGTCAGTTCAAATGGTTGACATGATTTCAGAGGAAATACACCTGTCTATACAAGGTCCCACTGTTGACAGTGCATGTCAGAACAGAAACTCTACCATGAAGAACAAGGAGCTGTCCATAGAACTCCGTGATAGAATTGTGAGGAGGCATAGATCTGGGGAGGTATAAAAACATTTCTCTGATGTTGAAAGTTCCCAGAGCACAGTCAAGTCCATCACTAGGAAATGGAAAGATTAAGGAACCACCAGACTCTTCCTAGAGCAGGCCGTCCTCCCAAACTGAGCAACTGGCAAGAAGGACCTTGGTCAGGAAGTGACCAAGAACCAATGACCACCCTGACAGAACTACAGAGTTCCATGGCTGAGATGGGAGAACCTGTCAGAGGACAACAATCTCTGCAGCACTTCACAGATGTAGCCTCTATGGGAGGTAGCTAGATGGAAGCCACTCCTGAGAAAAACCACATAATAGCATGCCTGGAGTTTGCAAGAAGGCACATAGCAGACTCAGACCATGTGGCAAAAGATTCTCTGGTCTGATGAAAAAAAAATTTAACTCTTTGGCCTGAATGCAAAGCGCTATGCCTGGCGCAAACCGAACACAGCTCATCACCGTGTAACACCATCAAGCATGGTGGTGGCAGCACCATGTTATGGGATGCTTTTCAGCAGTAGGGACTGGGTCACTTGTCAGGATAGAGGAACAATGAATGGAGCCAAATACAGGCACATCCTTGAGGAGAACCTGCATCAGTCTGTAACAGACCTTGGACTGGGCGAAGATTTACGTTCCAACAGGACAACGACTCCAAGCATACAGCCAAAGCAACACTGGAGTGGCTTCAGAACAAGAAGCTGAATGTCCTTGAGTGACCCAGCCAAAGCCCAGACTTGAATCCCATTGAGAATCTGTGGAAAGACTTAAAGACTGTGGTTCACCGACACTCCCCATCCAACTTGACAGAGCTTGAGCAAATCTGCAAGGAAGAATGGGTGAAAATCCCAAATCCAGATGTGCAAAGCTGATACAGACATACCCAAGAAGACTCAAAGCTGTAATTGCTGCCAAAGGCGCTTCTACAAAATATTAACTCAGGGGTGAATACTTAAGTAAACAGGACATTTCAGTTTTAATGTTTCATAAATGTTTGTTACACAATAAAAATATTTTGCCCTTTAAATTGTTGAGTATACTGTGTGAATCGGGGGATCATTTCAATGCATTAAAATTCTGGTAGTAACACGACAAAATGTGACAAAATCCAAGGGGTGAATACTTTCTGAAGGCACTGTATAGCTATATATATATATATATACACATATATATCTACAAATTTATATATATATATATATATATATATATATAAATACACACACACACACATACATATACATACACACACACATCGATACATATATATATATGATATATACATATAGATTATATACACACACATATACATATGTGTGTGTATATATCTACACACACACACACACACATACATATATATATATATATATGCATATCTATATATATATATATATATATATACATACATACATATACACATATAATATATATTATATATATATATATATATATATATATATATATATATATATATATATGTGTGTGTGTGTATATATACATATATTAGAGGCAAAAACTCTGTTTAATGCATCAGTTAGGGTTGTTCCACAGCGACAAAGGCGAGGGAATTCGATGTTAGGGTTGAAACCCCTTACACCCCTCAGCCCCACAACTGGAATGAGTGGCACTGAGATCGTCAGCCCTACTGTCACCCCATCACATGTGGAAAGAAGCTGAGGAATAGGAGAATGGGGTGACAGTTAGGATCAATACTTCCAATGCTTTTGATTCCAATGAAAGTGAGGCTGGAGAATACTAAAGGTTTCAACACAGAATTCCTCTCACTAACTCGTGGGCTAACAACTATGCATTAAACTGATTTTAACCCTAATTCTTCTTTTGAGAATGATAATGAGAAATAGTGAATGTAATGCGGCGGAGTCGGGGCCCGCCATGTGGCGATCTTGTCACATAGAAACATTGTGACCCATAAGCGTAAATCGTAATGTCGCATGGTGGCCACAAAGTGAAACAGAAGAGAAACAGTACTGTAGACAGAAATGTTAATAACAATGGAAGCATGACACATAGGTAAGCGCAAGGTAGCACATGGTGGCGTAAAGTGACAGTAGGTAAACGTGGAACCACAAGCACGAAGCAGTAATGGTAACAGTAAGTGTAGCGCACAGGCTGGTTTTCCCCAAAAGCTGTATAGAAAGACAGTGAGTAGAAAGAATGTATGCAAAATAATGACTCTCGGAACACAAAATCAGGAGTTGGAATAGTAAATTGCTTATATCTCAGTAACCGTATGACACAGAAAAAAAATTTAAGTCATATGAATTATAGCTTTCCTGGCTAGTTTTGTACTAGCCCCCATGAAGGGCTAAGAATTTTCGACAAAAACTCTATCTTGCACTGTTTCGAGATCACAGGCCCTCAAGGCGTGTGACATATAATGTTATCCTATGGGAAAAAACAGAAGTTAGTGCCATAACTTTGCCTCCCTGTATTATGTTTTCACCAAACCACTGAAAGGCACATCTGTGGGATGTTGGCTGTATTCCTGCAAATTTCAGCCCAAAAACCAAACCGTTATTTGCAGCAGGCGCAAAGATTCTGCAATCGGCTGCCGTAATGTTATCCTATGGAAAAACTGTCAATTTTGGAGTGCCGTAACTTTGCCGCCATGTAATATTTTTCAACACAACACTGAAAGGCACATCTGTGAGATGTAGCTCGTTCCCTCAAATTTCAGCCCAAAACTTCAAACTGTTCTTTTGCAGCGGGGTGCTAAAAATTGCTGTCATTTCCACAGACTAGAAAAGTACTGTCGCAATTTAAAGCTTCAGAATTACATAATTTCGTGAGCACAAAGTAATTATGAAAGTACTTTTTCCAGAAATTTGAAAAACATATTTCTGGGGTGTTTTACCACAAAATAAAGACATGGCTAGCATCCTCAGGCTCCGACTAGGTGAATACAAAAATAATTAGGTTGCTAGAGGTCTCAATTTTAAATGCAAACCATTTTTCTGATCACTAACTGAAAACAAAATGGCAGATTTGTGAAAGTAAGAGGTCATTTGCGAAAGTAAAAATGCATTTGCGACACTGTCGAACTTTTGTTAACTTTTCCATTGACTTATAATGGGAAACTGTTTTTGAATAACTTTTGAACCGTTTAATATTTTTCATGAAATCTTGAAAGGCATATCGGGGACCCTGGCTGCACATTCCTGAAGATTTCAGGCCAGTCCACCAAACCGTCACGACCTGTGGTGGCGACCACAGAATTCCAGAAAAGCGTAAGCACGCTCACAGATCACTTAATAACTCCACAGCCGTATATCTGACCAGTACAAAACTTGGCAGATCCTAAGGCCTATGGTTCTTGATCACAAATTCCAAATTTCAGGCAAATCCATCAAACAGTTGCAAAGTTATTAAGGTGCAAATGTTTGGGTTTAACATGTAAATGGCTCCTCAACCCTAACTATGGTAGCACTACCGTGCTACCATAATATATATATATATATATATATATATATATATATATATTTATGCAATAGGCGTGGGCATAAATCCTATGAGATAAATCTGAGCTACTATGGGATAAATTCAAAATTTTACATTCATCCACATAGTAAGCATCATCACAGATTTATTCACATAGTAGATATGTCACAATCACTCTGGAACTCATTTAGAATGTTCAGCCTCAGTACCAGTACTAACTATATTCAAATGCAAACAACTTTAAAATGAAAAAGATAGCATAGTGCTATGAGCATGAAAGTTGTGCAGCACAAAATTACCTACAAAATGAGTGGTATTTCATTTATAAATACCTTATAGATTTTTGATAATTAGCAAAAACACAGCAGAAAATTCATATTTTGTTTATTTTGTCCAAAACAAATGTAAATAACTTTAAAATGAAAAATGATAGCATGGTACTGTGAGCACAAGTTTATTCGGCACAGAAATACCTACAAAATGAGAGGTGTTTCATTTACAGATACTTTTAGTTTTTCAGAATTAGCGAAAAACAGCAAAAATTCAATTTTTGTGCACTGTTTCATCAAACAAATGCAAATAACATAAATACAAAAGACAGTATGGTACTTTGAGCACAAAAGTTGTTCAGCATAAAATATCTACAAAATGAGATGTGTTTTGTTTCTGGATTCCTTTTAGATTTTCTATAATCAGCAAAAATGGCAGAACATTCAATTTTTATTCACTTTTTGACTAACAAATGCCACCTACAAAAGCAAAACAAAAGAATTGCATAAATGGAATATGCAATTGAAAACTCATGTAATAAATGATTTATCTGCACTCAAGCAGTTTGACCTCGGACACCACACTCATGCATACGCCACTCGTTGGTTACCGAGGGTCAAACTAGTCTTTCTGAATAAATCATTATTACACTAATTTGTTCATATCCCATATATTATGGTGTAGCGGTAGTGCTACCATAGTTAGGTTGAGGAGCCATTTACATGTTAAACCCAAAATTTTGCACCTTAATAACTTTGCAACCGTTTGATGGATTTGTCAAGAACCACAGGCCTTGGGATCTGCCAAGTTTCGTACCCGGTCGGATATCGGCTGCGGAGTTATTAAAGCGTGATCTCGCATCGTTCGCTTTCCTGGAATTCTCACGGTCGTGCCTACAGGTACATACGGTTTGCCACGACTGGCCTGAAATCTTCAGGGCGTGCAGCCGCATGCGTTACGCTTTTCTGGAATTCTACGGTGGCGCCTACAGGTCGCCTACGGTTTCATCGACTGGCCGAAATCTTCAGGAACGTGGCGGCCGGGTCCCGATGTGCCTTCAAGATTTCGTGAAAATATTAAACGGTTCAAAAGTTATTCAAAAACAATTTCCCATTATAAGTCGCCAAATGCACTTTTACTGTCGCAAATGGCCCTGTTACTGTCGCCAAATCCGTCATCTTGTTTTCAGTTAGTGATCAGAAAAATGCTTGGCATTTAAATTTGGGACCCTCTAGCAACCTAATTCTTTTGTATTCACCTAGTCGGACCCTGAGGATGCTAGCCATGTCTTTATTTTGGGGTAAAACACCCGAAATATATTTTTCAGATTTCTGGAAAAGTATGTAAGTAGTGTCGAGACTCACGAAAGTAGCGCGGAATTTTTGCGGCTTTATAAACTGCGTTATACTATGCCCAAAATAACAGTAATTCTTTGGCACTCGCTGCAAAGAACGGTTTGGAGTTTTGGGCTGAAATTTGAGGGAATCGCCGACATCTCACAGATGTGCCTTTCAGTGTTTCGTTGACAAAATATTACATGGCAGCAAAGTTACGGTACTCCAAAGTTGGACGCTTCTTCCCATAGGATAACATTACGGCGTCTGACATTGCAGCAATCGCTTGCGCCCTGCTGCAACATAACGGTTTGGTCTTTTGGGCTGAAATTTGCAGGGAAGACAGCCAACATCCCACAGATGTGCCTTTCAGTAGTTTGGTGAAAAAATATTACAGGGAGGCAAAGTTATGGCAGTCCAAACTTGTTTTTTCCCATTGGATAACATTCTGGCGTTACGCGTGCCTTTCAGGGCCCGTATCTCGAAAATGGTGCAGATACAGACTTTTGTCGAACTGCTTAGCCCTCATGGGGGCTAAGTACAAACTAGCCAGGAAAGTGATAATTCATATGACTTTTAAATTTTTTCTGTGTCATACGGTTACTGAGATATAAGCAATTTACTATTCCAAGTCCTCATTTTTGTGTTCCAAGAGTCATTATTTATTTATTTATTTAGTTAAACATCAGTTTAGAAACCTTTGAGCCAGAGGCTCATTTACAAAAGGTACCTCGTCACAAAGAGGACATCAGAACAGTAGTACAAGGGACACAGTACTTACAAACAAAAAGTTACAGTTCAATTACAATTTTGTTACAATAGAGTACAATCTCCAGCGAGCAAAAGATAACAAAAGGTGCAAAACTTATGGTGGGAGAGCTGGTGGGGAGTAGAAGGGAGGGAGATAGGGGAGGAGAATAAGTAGGGAAAGGAAGGGGGAGCAGCTCAGTGAGCATTGTCAAACAGAGTGTATATATATATTTTTTTACACTAGGATAGCGGCAGTTGCATTTACGAAAGCTAAGCAGGAATATTTGCATACATTCTTTGTACTCACTGTCTTTCTCTATACAGCTTTTGGATAAAACCAGCCTGTGCTTACATTACTGTTACCACTACCGTTTCTGCTTGCGGTTCCGTACCCATTTCACTTACCATTCACGTTTATGCCACCATATATTTTGCTTTGCGTTTTCATTTTGCGGTTGCGTTTACGTTGTTCTTAACATTTCTGTCTACAGTACTGTTTCTGTTTCGCTTTGTGTCACCATCGCATTACAATTTGCGTTTGCGGGCACAATGTTACTGTGTGACAAGACATCACGTGACGAGCTGCCGCTGCATTATATTCACCATTTCTCATTATCATTCTCTAAAGAAGGAAATTAGAGCCAAAAACTCTGTTTAATGCATCCGTTAGGGTTGTTCCACAGTGATAAGCGAGGAAATTCGATGTTGGGTTGGAAACCCCTTTGTACCCCTCCAGCCCACCCCACAAATGGAATGGGGTGCATTGGGGTCATCGGCCCTAAGTGTCACCCCATCACATGTGGAAAGAAGCTGAGGAATAGGAGAATGGGGTGACAGTTAGGACCGATGACCCCAATGCACACCCCTATTCCATTTGTGGGGTGGGGCTGAGGGTGCAAAGGGGTTTCAACCCCAACATCGAATTTCTCACTTTTGTCACTGTGGAACAACCCTAACTGATGCATTAAACAGAGTTTTTGCCTCTAAAATACATACACACACACACACACACACACACACACACACACACACACACACGAGTTTAACCAGGAAGGCATAGTGAGCAGAGTTGCTCGATCCCAGATGCGACCTGGGAGCCAAGACCCAAGACAATGGTACATACATTTGGTACAGAGTTAACAACACAATATCCATCCATTGTACAGACAATCAGCAGATAGATACAATCAGCAGATCGATACAGGAATATTTTAGATGGTTACAACTTAGTACAGAAACACAATATTTGCACATAATTTGACATTAGTTGTAGCAAGAGCAGCAGGAGGAGATATTTGTATCTCAAATTGCTCTGAGAACCCGTCAAGGACACTACATAGGTATTTCCAATTAACTTAGTCACATACTTTTTCAGCATCCATACTCACCAGCGCTGGGAACATACTGAGGGTCAGGTGATCAATAACACTTAGCGTGTATCTGACATTCTTCACTGCTCATCAGCCCTGGACATAACCAGTCTGGTCAGTGATAACCACCGGACTGATTTTATCAGAACTAATCTGTGAGGTTAGGGTCTCATTTTGTTCCCAAGTGATATGTGGGAGATTAAGCTGCTCTAGATAGTCATCGAGTTTTTCTTGGGATGAGTCATAAGGCAATTCTATGGGGTGGGGTAGGAAGAAGTAGGCTGCTGGTTAACTAGGATCTGCAGCTTATCCATTAGGTAGGGAAATGGGCAGACTGGGTGGGCCAAGCGGTCCTTATCTGCTGTCAAATTCTATGTTTCTATTTCTAATTTCCCCCATACTGCTTCTCATAATTGTCGTAAAGCCCTGTTATATCCTCAAGCTTAGTCACTCTGTTCCCCATACCCCAGGTGGGTAAAGTCAGTTACGCAAGAACTTACCGTAACAGTAGATCTTAGAGAGGCTCTTGCAGTAGGTAATTACATATAGGACTGGCGTCGGCAGGCGGCCAGGACCCCAGAAAAAATTTCTACCTAGCAGTCCCTGGTGAGGACTGCCCACGTCAGGTGACGGCGCCAGGAGGCGCCTGTATAAAGGGGCGGTCCCTGACGCTAGTCTTCCTGTTCTTTCCCGCCACAGGCCAGAAAAGGCCAGACGAGAGAGAGGAGTGGATATTTCCTCAATGGAAAAGGAGCTGAAAAAGCTTAGGGATGGAGGGCGGAGTAGATGTTTACTACAAGAGCTCTCTCTCGAAGATCTACTGTTACGCGTAAGTTCTTACGTAACTGTACTATCTTACTTCAAGAGGGCTCTTGCAGTAGGTAATTACATATAAGACTGAGTCCCAAGCAGTCTGGAACAAGGAGAAGCACACAGGAGGAGGAAATCTACTCCAAGTAGAACCTCTAGCTGTGCCAAGTCTTAAGAAAGAAGGCCTTGCAGGACAGCCAACCGAAGCCTGCTCTCGAGGAGAGCGATATCCAAACTGTAATGTTTTGTAAAGGTATGGACGGAGGTCCATGAAGTGGCAGCACAGATGTCTGCTGCTGACACATTCTTGAAACAAGTCAGCTGAGGCAGCGACTCCCCTGGTGGAGTGGCCTCTTACTTAACCCGGCAGGGTCTTGTTGTACCTGTCATAACAGAAAGTGATGCAATGAGCCACCCATTTGGATAGGTATTGCTTAGACACAGCATTGCCCTCTCTTTTGGGAGCAAAAGAGACAAACAATTGATCGGTCTTCCTGAGATCTTTTGTCCTGTTAGTGAAGTATCTCAGAATCCGATGAACGTCCATAGTATGGAGTAAGTACTCCCTTGATTGAGTACTGCGAAAGAAGGTGGGTAACTCTATGGACTGGTTCAGAGTAGACTCCGCTACAACCTTAGGGAGAAACTTGGGGTTAAAAGCAGAACCACACGCTCCTTTGTGAAAATCAAGTATGGAATTTTACACATCAAGGCCTGGAGCTTGGAAATTCTATGCATGGAAGTAATGGCCACCAGGAAGAAGAGTCGCCCATGAAAGGAACTTCAGTCTGCAGAAGCTGCGGTTCAAAAGGAGGCAGAGAAGTTTCTCGAGAACAAAGTTCAAATCCCAAGGGGCAGGAGTATGTATGGGAGGTCTTGGATGGAGGACCCCTCAAGGAATCTGGAGACCTCAGTTGAGCAAATGTCTTGTCTGCAAAGGTGACATGATAGGACGAGATGGCCGCCATGTGGACTTTCAGAGAAGAGTGACTAAGACCCAGGTCAAAAGATGGCGTAGGTACTCCAGCAGAAGCCCCTTCAACAGGAAAAGAGTTCCATGTCCTTAGAGGCAGCCCAGAGTGAACCTTTTCCACTTCATGGCGAAGTAGATCTAGTAGAGGTTTTCTAGCCTCCACCAAAATCTCTGCCAATTGGGGAGAAACCCCAAAGCGGGACAGAACCAAGTCTGTAGGAGCCATGCATGCAGCTGAAGAGACTTGAGACCTGGATGGACCAGGGTCCCTTGATCCTGGGTCAGCAAACCTCATGATAGAGGAAGAGGCAGAGGATGATCCTCTGAGTATTGTTGTAGAAGAGAACCAAACTTGCCTGGGCCAGAAAGGAGCAATCAGAATCATTCGCTCTCCTTCTGAGCTAGTTTCTGTAAGACTTGTGGGATAAGAGGAATTGGGGAAAGGCACAGACTAATCTGTCATTCCAGTCTAGAGATAGAGTGTCTCTCCAGAAACGCCTCGCCTGGAACGCAGCGAGGCAGAAGACAGGAAGCTTTGCGTTTAGAGGAGATGCGAACAGGTCGATCTGTGGTGTTCCCCAGTGTCGGAAGATACCTTCTAGGACCCCTGGTCCAGTTCCCACTCGTGAGCCAGAGTGGACGAGTGACTTAGCTTGTCTACTAAGGTGTTATCGACTCCTGGAACATGAATTGCAGTGAGGTGAAGGTCGTGTTGTTGCCCAATCCCAAACCCTCATTGCTTCCCTGCAAAGAGGGTAGGACCAAATCCCCCCTTGTTTGTTGATGTACCAAACCACGCACATATTGTCCGTCTGGACGGCTAGGTGGCCGGGAAGAATGCAGGGGTGAAGGGCTTGGAGGGTGTATAACACTGCCCAAAGCTCGAGTACACTGATGTGGAGTGTCAGTTCGAGCTTGGACCAAGAGCCTTGGGTCCGATGGGGACTGAGATGGGCTCCCAACCTTCGCCCGAGGCGCCTGTGGTTAGAGTCTGGGAGGGGAGGAAGAAAGAAAGGAACTCTCAAGCAGGTTCTCTCGAACCATCCACCACTGCAAGTCTCGGCATCAGCGAGGAGACTAGAACTGGGTGATTTAAGTCGCCCACCAACTGATCCTATTGGGAGCGGAGTGTCCACTGAGAAACTCTTGTGAAGCCGAGCGCGAGGGACTGTCGGGATAGCAGCCACCATGAGCCCGAGAAGGCTAAGGACCGATCTTGCACTGACCTGCCTGTGGCTGGACAACAGACTTATCTGATTCTGGAGGGTGGGTCCGTGGCAGGAAGGCCTGCCAATGGTCATGTCTAGAATTGCCCCTATAAACTGTAGTCTCTGAGATGGGATCAAGTGAGACTTGGAATGGTTGATGGTAATACCCAGGCAGGCAAAACCTGCTGGGTAAGAGCAGGCAGCGCAGGAGTTCCTCCTGGACGAGGTCGCCAGAAGCCAATTATCCAGGTACGGAAACCTGCCCCGAGAGCACGCAGGTAGCCGCCACCACCGCAAGGCATTTGGTAAATACTGGGAGCCGAGGATAGGCCAAACGGAAGGGCCTTGAACTGGTAATGATCCCCTGGAGCATAAAACAAAGATATTTATGTGAGAAAGCAAGGACCAGACTTGAGAGGAAGTCGTTGACTGGAGTAGGCGACATAGGGTCGACAGGGTCGAGAATTATCTCGACGCCGCCGATTGACACTTTGGGTTGACTGGCCAGATGGGAAGGCCGGAAGCCAGCGGCTGAAGAGGCGATTTCGACTGAGGTCGACATGGCCGGTTCCTGGGACAGAGATCTCTCCCAATCCCAAGAGCGCCTCAGTCGAAAACAAAGACAGTCCCGGTCCTTCTCCTGCTTACGGACCAAAAGAGTGCGTGTCCCCAGGACTCTCACCCTTAGTTGGGAGAGAGTGGCACAACTCTCGGAAGGAACCAGAAGGTGAAGCCCAGGTTGAGTGGAATGAAGAAGCTCAGAGAGGAAGACTCCATGGCATGAGCCGCTCCTCCTAGAAGGCTTGCATGCACTCAATTGCTCGGCGGATCCCGCGCCACAGAACCGCCCACTGGGCCTCCTTGGATTTCACCGCGGGTTCGCTTTTTAGGGCCTCCCCAGCTTAAGGTGTGCAAGACGGTCGAGGACGAGATTGATATGCGAGGCAAAACTCTGCGACGTCATGTGGTGTCGCGGCTGACACCAAACAAACTCATGCATGCGAGTCGGTATGTGACATCTTTGGCCACACGAACATCGGCAAAATCTGGGGAAGTCTTGTCTTCCATGATCGAGGAAAAACAATTGCAATCGCTAAACGCGAACAAGGTGAATTTTGAATAACCGAATGTTTTTAAGCCAGGGCCTACAAAATGCGAGAGCATGAAAGAGGCAACCTGAATCTTCCAGCGGAAAGGAAGATCTGATGTCATGGGGCGGAGCAGAGGGTTATACCACCGGGGGTGGAGGAGTTAGCCTGAAGACTTTCCGCTGATTTTAAAGAGAAAGGGACTCTGACAATAAGTGTGGATGAACAACATGTCCACAATCCTAGAATCTGTGTTTCAACTGCAGCTGTCTTTCCCTCCACTTCTCCTTCCTAGCAGCTGCTACAGCAAATAACTTACCCTGAGCAACTGCGCTTACTGGATCCCACTGTACCCCTGGGCTAATGTCTAGGGAGGAGTTGTCCTGGACCACATGGTGTAGATCTGAAGGATTTGTTCTCTTACTACTCTATCTTGTAAGAGGAAGAGGTTAAATCTCCAAAAAGTGGATCTGGCTGTCAACTGCAGGCCAATCTCCAATGTCAATGAGGCATGGTCTGAGAGGACCACAGGGCTGATCTCTCATTTCACAAGCCTGACCAGCAGCACTTTTGAAAAATAAACATGTCCACACTGGAGTACATTTAATGAACTGATGAACAATAGGTGAACCCTGTGTTGCTCCATAAAGGTATCCCCAGGCATCATTTATGCTCAATTTGGACATTAAGGCTTTAACCTTTTTGCCACTGTGTGCCCTTCCACGGTATGCAAGAGGTACTATCGCTGCCGGGACAAGTGTCTGGTTCCAGTAACACCATACATCAGGTCTCCCTCTATTTTGTCCACGATTACCATAAGCAGTTTTTGAAGAAAGAATAATCTGCACCCTGTGGTGTGTAAATTGAGACCAGGGTAATTTGCTACCCATTGTACAACCCTTGACCATGACGATCTGCCCTCACCATCTTTTAAAGTCTATCAGTTCAACTGGGATCCTGCTAGGCACCAAGACAACTGCACCCTGATTCACCCAGATTTATGTGAGAGGAGGACTTCTTGGTAACCAAACTCAGCCAATTTCTCATGTTCTGTTTCTGTGAGGTGGGTCTCTTGGGAAAAAAAACGACTTCTGCTATAATTTGGTGGACATACATCATGATTTTTTCATTTTACTAGGGTTAGACAGCCTATTTATATTATGTGAGTATTTTAACCTTGGGTGTTACCATCATCCGACAGTAGATATGGGGTAGTAATAATTGAGGGCCCTTCAAAACAACTCCCTCCAACACCCACTGAAGACCGAAAAGTAGAATCTATTGAAATGCTTCTGAAATAAAGTGTATAAAACACTCAACTAGCTAACTGGGCTACAGTCTGACATAACAAAAACACTTCCACGGTTGGGTGTGTATCTAAACATACCCTGCCCGCCATGGTCTATTACAAGGCACAGAGTGAGTGACCAGAACAGCAGGGTAGTAGTGGCACCACATCCCCTTACTATAGGGCGACTACACGGGCTACATCCCACACTGAACAGCCCTAAGTATTGAACTGAACACAAATTAAAATAATGCCACATCCAGAACACTATGACTTGTCTGCCACAAGAGTCTCTCCCCAAAAATAAACTTCTTATACTGACCATTTACAGGTCACCAACAATTTTTCGCCATCATTTCCTATTATAAGTCCCAGTCCTTTAGATGGCTGTAACCATCAATCCTCACATGGTCTACAGCAAAACTAAAACTGTGACATTCACCTCTTATCATCCCTAGGGATAATGGAAAACGGGGCCTGTTGGGGGTAAACGAGGCACTGCCCCACCCTGGGGAGTAAAAGGAATATGGGGGGTATGGTGGTCCCACTGGCACAGCCCTTAACCAGGCCCACGTGTAGCAACTCTCCCCCACCCCAGGCCCTTACCCACCCTGCAGCTAGAGTGGTTGAAATAAGCTCAGGTATCCATCAGGAACCCTGAATAGTGACTGGCTGCCACAGCTCACCTCCAGTGTTGAGGCTGGGTTTACTATAATTCAGGCTAGGTCCTCCACCATTCACCTTAGGTGGGAGCTGTCACTGGGAAGCCCAGGTTGGGTGCCACTGCAAGTGCTGTGCGGACCAGCAGCATCCAAGGAAAACCCTCAATAAGAAAGCTCATCCGGGCAGCCCAGCCCGCACCACCCTTACTAATCAAAGGTCTGTGCTAGTCTTATCCTGAGGCATTCTGTAAGTGAAAACAAATGTGGGCTCCTCCCAAAACCTGGTAACTTGTTATATCTTGCCTCTGTTAGCTGAAATATTCATAAGAGTATACAAGCTCTGTATCAAAAACATTTATAGAAGTATCCCATGCGTCCCGGTGATTCCCATTTAAGTAAACACCATTTGCACCAAGGTAACATAATGTATGAGTTATATATACAGGCTACCCCATAATGCTGTATTTCTTCCACCATGTTCACCTGATGATGTATGTCCTCATAAGTACTCACCTGAATGCTGTTCTCCAGTCAGGGAAGCCCCTACAGCAAATCGGAGAAATAACAATGGTAGGTGTCCAGTCAATGACAGATGAGAAGTCATTTCAGGAATGGTTTCTGGAAGAGGGGAAAAGTATCTATAATGCAGTGCTGGGGAATCCATGCACGCTCAGAAGAGGTCCATCTGTGTTGTGGCAGAGGGTGTTGATACAAACTTGTGCAGTACAATGGGTGCACTACATGACTGAAATGAGCTTTCAAGTAGTCTGAGGTCTCACAACTTTCTGTGATGCTTTTGGTGTGCTTGTATCAGAGCCCTGATCTCACTCATGATGTGGGCACCACATTATGCCCTGAGACTCCGCTGTTTTGTTGGCACACTAGGTTCCATACACTCCATTTGGAGGTCTCTGAACTGACTGTTACTGCTGCTTGCGGGGTTCAAGTGGCATGCCATGCTCTTCAAGGACTGCAGTGGCCTCCTGGTAGATAGCATAGGTCTTCACCAGTCCTCCCCAAAATGTGCATCCTAGCCGGATATGGGGTCTGGAACTTTGTTTAACCTGTAGTGCTTTAATTATGTCCATTAATTCAACAGGTGGTGGCAGGATAAAAAGCGGTGCATAAAGCATGTATCTGAGTCACTGTGTGGATAAATGAAGGATAATGTAGTCACCATGGGAATAACTTCAAAGTTATCCCCACAGTGATTACATCATCCCCCATTGATCCACACAGTGACTCGTCACTTCTCCATTACTTCCAGCTCAGACACCATCTCAACAACCTGTGCTCCTATTCCTCCTCCCCACCCGCCTGCCTCACTGTCACACTGACAACCTTCCCCACTCACCAACTTCCTACCACACACACACACACAAATAGTTAGCGTTCTAGGTCTTGTTGCTCCTTTCTTTTTCAATACCTCTGTGTCTCCTTTCTTATTCAACATGCTGCAGCCAGTACTCCCAACAACCTCCTCTCCTGGTATTTCCCGCAGCTCCCACTTCTATCTGCACAACTGGCTGAGACTTCCAGAAACCCGCCCATAGTAGTAAGTTTTTTTTTTTTTAAATAAAAATGTGAAGTCTCAAACCACATTCAGCACACACCGTACCTGCTTTCACTAAGCAGCTCCTCAACTTAAACACAAATGAGCTGCCACATAGCAGCATCAATTAAAATGTCATGACATGAACTCCCTAGCAATGCCCATTGCAACAGGGCACACAAGACAGATGAGCACCAAAACCAAATGCTTCTATGAAGTTATATATAAAAATCCTTCCAGCCCTGTTGCACAACTCAAATATGGGGAGGGGCACTTGTGGGATAAGCAAGTTACTTGTACAGTTGCCAAAGTGAGCTGGGCAGGCATCAGTCAAGCTGACGCCCAACTTACCGGTGATGGCCGTGCATACGCCAGAGAACCGAACCCGACTTACCAGCGGGGACCAGCAACTGGCAGGACAAGCGCCTGACTTACGGCGGTGACCAGGTGAACACCAGTGGGAACTGAAGCTAGACTTACCAGTTGGGCTGTGCGCATGCCGGAGAAGCCGGGCGAGCTTAATTTCTATTGGTCTTTCGCTTCCTGGATAGGCCCTGAAGTTTGAAGAGGCCTAAGCATGGCAATCACTTCGTGTCACTAGAGGAACCCGCCTGAACTGTAACCAGACTAGGCGGGGGCCAAAGCCTGATCCACCGCAGCAGGAGCAGGCTTGGCCGGAAGGGCGCTAACCAAATCCAGTGGAAGACCCCTCATCTGCAGTCCTCGGCTGGACTGATCCCAGTCCCTATGCTTCCCTTATCTATCTTCTTTTCGTGCTCGCAGTGGGGAAGAAGAAGAACCCTTCAGCCTTTGCAATTTTTTTCCACGATGGCCATCTTGATCTTTATCAGATGGGCCTCCAAGGCCTGTTGAGCCATTTCTGTGTGCCCTGTTAAAGTCCTGGCAGGCCGCAGTAGCTCTGTCATGGTCGGGCCTTGGCAGAACAAGCAGAAGATATGACCATCCTTGTGCGGAATTTGGGTACCCAGGAGTTGCACTTCACGGAGGGGATATCAGTGAAGACACAAGAAGCAAAGTCAATTTCAATAAAGTAAGAATAAAGAAAAGCGTTCGACACTAGCCAGGTTCACCACGAGGTACAATGCTGACGGGTCGACAGTGGAAAGAACTGGAAGGTGGGGCGTGGGGACCGCCACCACCATATAGGCTCACGCTGACGCTATGTTATGTTGGGAGGGTGCCCTCCCGCCAGACATTGCTAGAGTTTTCCATGTGGTCCTGGTGCCAGGGTTGCAGTCCTATATTTTATTTATTTATTCAATCTTGGATTACAATACCTTTGAGCGGAGACCGCTCTTTACAAAGGTTCCACGTCGGAAAGGGTGTATACATACACTGTAGTTTTAGGAGTATCTAGCTAGGTGAGTAAACATAGACAAAACACACTGTAAACAGGAAACAGAGATGGTTTTAGCACTAGGATAATTTAGGTAACAGTAGCAGCCTAGGTGGCAATGTCAGGTAAAAGACAGTAAGCAGCTATCCAGAAAGGAGTGTAGGGGCACTTGAGTGGGGGTGGGCACGATGACTATTTAGGGCAAGGTGGAAGAGGAGAGTGCAGGGTATTGCAGGGCAAAATGGGGACAATTCAGGGTAGGACAAAGCAGGAGTAGCGAGGAGATGGTAATAACCTGAAAAGTGAATAAGACCGGGGTCAGAAGTGTGTGGAGTAATTAGAAAGTACAGTCACAGGAGCTTTTCTTGAATAGGTGTTGTCTTAGCTTGGTCTTAAAGTCCCAATCTCCTGCGTGGCGCTCTGTTCAGTGCCAAGGTTATTGAGCCAAAGTGTTGCCCAGCAGGCATATGAGCTCTGCCCTTGGGAGGTTCTGCAGCGAGGAATGGTAAGAACCTGATGGTCCGAGTTCCTAGTGTGGTGGGCCTGTGAATAAGCTTAATAGGCTTGTGACTCCAGGAGGCTGAAGTCAGAGTAGTGATTTTTAGCTAAGAGGCAGGTTTGGTATTGTATCCTGTTTTCAAGTTGTAGCCACCCAGCTTGCTCATAAAGGTCATATGTGCGTTGGTCGGGTGGGGGGAAACTGGTGCGCAGTCTGCAGGCTTTGTTTAGGGCTACTGCTATCCATGTAGTGAGGTGGGAGTAGCTGAGCTGTAGATATGACCAAATCCATAGTCTATGACAGAGACAACTGTGCTATGGATTGCGGTTTGGAGTGCTTCAGATGTTAGGCATTTCTTGTGCCTGTGCAGGGCCAATTCTTATGTTGACTGTTTGGCCTCATTCTCAATGTGTTCTGCATGGGAGAGGAACAGTCGAGTGCAACCCTCTGGTATTTGAACTGCTCCACTTGTTCAAGTGAAACCCCTGTGCAGTTAGTGATGTTAAGGGATGCTGCTTTTGTGTTTGCTTCAGCATCACCAAAAAGCATTACTTTTGTCTTTTATAGTTCAGAACCCATCTTCAGTTTGTTTAAAGGCATGTTGTAGCTGATAGTTTAGGGTGTGAGGGTCATGTTGAGAAGTAAAAATAACAGCATCATCTGCACAGAGAAGTATCCGCTGGTCACACGATCAAGGTAGGCTATTTAGAAAGATGCTGAAAAGGAAGGGTCCTAGGATTGACCCCTGGGGACCCCATAATGAACTGGCAAGAGCCCAGATGTGATGTTTCCAATCTTTACCTGTTGGTACCGATCAACTAGATAGCTTTTGAACCAGTCAGTAGCGGGCTAGAGAGGCCCATCAAGGTGAGTTGTTAAAGTAGTAGGGAGTGACTGACCATGTCAAAGGCCTTTGTTAGATCAATAAAGGCCGCCCAACAAGGTTACCCTGGTCCAGTGAACTTGTATGCAGCTGGTGAACGCCAGAAGAGCCGTGGAGGTACTGTGCCCCTTCCGAAATCCATGTTCGGACACTGAATGTTTATTTTTTATTTCAATCTAGGATTACAATACCTTTGAGCCGAGGTTCTTTACAAAGGTTCCACATCAGCGTGTGCAACACTCATCATTTTAGTTACAAACATGGTCATTGACTTAGACATGTAATAACCAGTACAAATACTTGAGCTATGAGCAAGACAAGGGAGGAGGGGTGGGGAAGTGAGGGTAGGAGATCGAAGGGGGAAGGAGGGCAGGGGGTGGGGGAGTATGGGAGGTGGTTGAGGCGGAGGCAGGAGTGGAGATACGGGGAGGAGAGGTGGGCGAGGGCGGAGACAGTGCAGCCAGGGGCCTTGTCCAGGGAATATGACAGGTAAGATGCTAGGGGTGCAAAGACTGATTGTAGGTGCTGGGTGCTGGGGCATTTGCAGCTGGAATGGTGGAAATGTTAACATGGGCAATCGTGAGGATACAAGCAATGAGAGGCGAGCTTGGACTTGAAGAGGCCGGTGTTGGAGCGGTCGTTATGTCGCTGCCAAGAGAGCTGAGCCAGTTGGATGTCCGACAGGCGAATGATCTTTGTCCTTGGGTCATGCGACATCATGGGATATGTAGTAGATGGGAACTGGATCTCCTTGTAGTGACGCTCCTATGTCTAGGCTTAAAGAGGGCACAGACACCAGGTGGGGCAAGACCCATTATAATTTTCTGGCGTGATGCAGGTTTGGTATTTTGTTTGTTTGTCCAGTTGAAGCCATCCAGACTGGGAATAAAGGTCACATGTGTGGGTACGGCATTGTGAGCCAGTGATGAGACGACAGGCCTTATTCAGGAGGTTACGATACATTTGAGAGCAGTGGTAGTTGCAGACCCATATATGATAAGACCATAGTCTATGATGCTGACGATGGAGCTTTGGATGGCCACTGACAATGCTTCTGGGGTTAGGTGTTTCCTGTGCTGGAATAATATGCCTAACCTCGCATTGGCAGACTTTTGCAACATTGCTGATATGGACAGCATATGAGAGGTGGGATCAAGGATAATGCCGAGGTACTTGAACGATTGTGTTTGCTCTAGGATGGCTCCTTGTTTGGCTGCAATGGAGAGGTGGAGTTGTTTTGTTTTGTTGTGGGGGCTGCAGAAGACCATAGACTTGTTTTTTCTGATTGAGAAGCAGTTTATGATTTAGGAACCAGGATTGATGGAGGAGAAGGCTTGCTGAAGTTTATTTTGTAATTGGATTGGATCAGGGTCCGAGGTGAGGATCACAGCATCGCCAGCGTAGAGAATTATTTGTTCTGGGCAGCTGTCCGTAGGTGAGTTTAAGAACAGGCTGAAGAGGAGGGGTCCCTGAATGGAGCCCTGGGGACTCCTGAGCGACCAGTCTAAGGTCCCAGAGTATATCAGCTGATTCTTACTGTTTGGGACCGTTTCTTCAAGGTAGCTCTTAAACCAGCCAATGGAGTCGTTGACAGCCCAGTGTTCTGAAGCTGGACAAGCAGGAGGCAGTGATTGATGGTGTCAAGGCTTTAGTTGTCAATGTAGAGTGAGCCTAGTAATTCACTGGAGTCAAGTGCATTGTGGATTGTGCTGGTGAATTCAAGTAGGGCTGTGGAGGTGCTGTGACCTTTATGGAACCCATGTTGCTTGCACAAGATGTTGTCACGTATCCAGCTATTCTGTGAGCTGGTCCGAGACTATGCTCTCTAGTGCCTTGGACAGTGGGGGTAGTAGGGAGATAGGTCTGTAGTTATCGTGGGCAGTTTTGTCACCACTTTATGGATTGTGGTGACAGTGGCAGATTTCCATCTGTCCGGGAACTGGCTAAGGCTGAGGAGAGGTTGAAAATTCTGGTCAGAGGACTAAGCACTTCATCAAGTGGAAAGACAGGATTTTGAGATCGAGGAGTCATTACTGAATCTTGATTTACCAAGGGCTTTTATATTTGCGTGCTTGGTGAGCCTTGACTGCTCTCAAGTAGAAGCGGGGGATCTGGTGGGAGTAGTGTTGGTGCTAGACAGAGGGCTTCACCATCTTTGAAGTAGTTCTGGGGTAGGACAGCGCTAAGGTCAGTAAAGGCTTTGTTAAAGGTATCCTAACGGTTTTTGGGTCGGGTTGTGGTTCCGTTGATGTTGAGTATTGATGGGGGGTTGGGTGGATTCTCGTGAGTTCCTTTATGTTCTTCCAGAATTCCGACCATTGCCCCAGGAGTTTGTGAGGGCATGCTTGTAGGCGACTTCATTTGCAGGATGGTTTTGGTGCAGTCATTGCTGGCACGTTTGTAGTTTTGATATCTTATTTATTAAGGTATTCAACCAGCTGATCTGAGACTATGCGCCTCAGCGCTTTGACAAAGGTGCAAGGATAGAAACAGGTCTGTAATTGGCATGCAGTGCCCGCCACCGCTCTTGTGCTCCAGAGTTACCAGGGCTGACTGTGTGGTGACCTACAGCAGGAACCCTCTCAAGTAAGATCACCAATTCCTATGAATAGTTAGAAGTTGGTTTGACAGTCGCTTGACTAAAAAGTATCATAGTGACCATCTATGTAAGAAAATAAATTCCTATATAGCACCTTTAAAAAGATCTGCTTACTATCTAAATACAAAAAGTAAAAATAAATACTGCTAATCAATTATTAATGCCAGTGTTGGAGTATTGAAGAATTGAGTATAAATGCCCTTAAAACAATCAATTTAAAACTGCACAATATCCAAAACAAAACTGCCCATTTTGTATTATCGGTAATCATGTAATTCTGATGTCATTCCTGTAATATGCTATTGGATCTGAACAGACTTCCTTTAAACCCGAGGAGTCGCAAACAACGGTTCTCTTGTGTTTTTTTCGCTGCTTAAAATTAAGTCCCAGTACCATTAAAAAGATCTATTTGATTTACAAATACAGCAACATTTACAGCAAAAGTTAAGAACTGTCACCAACCAAGGACTGAGGTTCTGAAAGATAAAAACACAGTATGGGGAAATAACATTACAATTCGATGCCACAAAGACATGGATTATTTATTTAACAAATCAGAAAGACCTTTGAGCCAAGGCCTTTTTACAGAGGTTCCATGTCACAAGATTAAAATCTATGCTGACCTTAGAGCAGCAGACTCCTAAAGCCAAGCTTGACTGCGTTTTTATTTACTAGGCTTTATGGCCGTCTGACACAATCGGTCTGCAACTGCCAACTAAAATGCTCAGCCCCAACCACCGTCCCAGAGCACACCTCCACCAGGCCCCCTCCCCAAGCACCCAGTTTATCCCGGGTTGGGGTCGCTAGTTCCCGATGGACAGACTATGGTACTGGGGGCGAGACCTCAAGCACCTTGGCTTACCTCTCGGAGGGGCTGCCCGCTCCCCACCGGATCTTCAATGGTAGCAGAAGGCAATAGTTCGTGAGTCCGCAGCGCCAGGTCCGTCATGGAAAGCGGACTTCATCCTGTCGGCAGACAGCAATTGTTTTAACAATCCCAAAGGGAAGCATGGTGTGCAATGATGCCACGATGCAGGAGCATCAGCGTCTGACATGCCTCCCCACAAGATCGGCGCCAGCTTGCTAAACCCTGGCCTCCACCAGGGGTCAGACATGAGCCGGACACACACACCCTCCCTGGAGGACAGTTGTCCCTCGGATGCTCAATCCTCCTTCCGCGGCAGCCCAATGCCCCGTCCATTCCTTGAACCCGAGGCATCTGTGTCACAGTGGACGCCTTGTCACTGAGCCAGGGCCGCTTAAGCTTGATTGCATGTTTATACAAACTTGTATATGTTGCAAGCTTTTCCTTGGTGTCAGACTTCTTAACATCTAAGCTTTGGTAAACTGGTAGTTTGACATTTGAAGAAACGGTGTAATTTTGTATCTCTGCTGTTTTTAAACTGTTACCATTTACTGAATTCTGTAAATACAAGGTATAAATGGGCAGGATGACTTAGTAAACAGGCTTGTCCTAAGTGATGCTATCCTGTAAAAATTTAATTTTACTTACTACTTACTTAGCCTGTCTCTCCGTAGGCTCATTTTAAATCGACATTTAATACACTTTTATGTAACTGCTAGTTTAAGAATTGTGTTCCTATATACCACTACCCAGTACTATAAGCAGGTTGTGTTCTTGTTCTCCGAACTACTGCCTTACCATGCAACTGGCTATGCCGACTGCATTTCTAGGAGTTCATGCCCTTTATAATAGCAAGTCAGCAACAAAGATAAACAGTATGAATTACCTGTGTTATATCCAGGAGGAAGGACCTCATCCTGTTTGTAGCACTGCTCCCCCACCAGCTGTCTCAGAGCTTCTGCCACCAGCCCTTTGTAACTGAAATAAAACAAAGTGTTTCTGACCAATCAAAACACACTGCAACACTCCTTTGACACCTCTCTACTGTCCTCATACTTGTAAAGTTCCGAGATCAGTGGCTACAGAGGCTAGTCGATGCTTCACTCACTTCACCTCTGCAGATAATGGGATAGCAAACTGATTCTGTTATTCACAGATCACTCAGAGGAAGGACCTGGTCCTGCTGTGGCATTTTCCATGGACCCTATGCTATGGGGATTGCCTCTGCAGGTAACATATAATGATAATGACACATGGTGGAGGGATAAAGAGATTCAGAAAGTGTCCATTCCACCTACATGGCCTTTGCTTCAATTTGGCTCGATCTGAGGTCTTGAAATTCTGACACAGGACAGAATCCTCCAAAAAGTTTTTAACCAGAAGTGAACTGGGCACAGCCTTTTTCAGTCACACCTGACATTTAACAAACAGTACACAAGTTATAAATTTGTCATATAGAAACATAGAAATTGACAGCAGATAAGGACCACTAGGCCCAGCCAGTCTGCCCATTTTCCTACCTACTGCAAAAGCTACAGACCCTACTTGATCTCTGGCTTTATTTACACTCGTTCTCTCAGTAGGATTCCCTATGCCTGTCCCATGTATTTCTAATTCCCCACTGTTTGCCCTCACCTCCGCTGGGAGTCTAATTCCATGCATCCACCATCCTTTCTGTGACAAAATACTTTTCACATTACCCCTAGTCTAACCCCTTCCAACCTCATGTCATGCCCTTGTTCCTGAACATCATCTTTTCTGAAAGATGCTACCTCTGTACCCTATTTATGCCCTTTAGATATCTGTAAGTTTCTATCATATCTCTCCTGCCTCCTCTAGGGTACACATATTGAAGTCTTCCAGTCTCTCCTCATATGACTTTTGGTGCTGGCCTGCACCATCTCTGTTGCCTTCTTTGAACTGCCTCCACCTGTCTATGTCCTTATGGAGATGTGGCCTCCAGAACTGGACACAGTTCTCCAAATGAGGCCTGACTAATGATCTGTACAGTGGCATAAACGCCTTTTTTCCTGCTGTTGATGACCTCTCCTCATGCATCCCACTGGCTCGCCCCAGAGCCATGGCACACTGTTTGGCCGTCTTTCAGTCATCAGATAGGATTACCCCAAATCCTTTCCTGCTTGGTGACTCAGTATCTCACCCCCCAAAAAAAATCATGTAATCCTCTCCTGGGTTCTCACACCCCAAATGCACGATTCATTGAATCTCAGCTGCCACACTCTAGACCATTCCTCCAGTTTACCTAGGTCCCTCATTTTTCCACCCTCCTGGAGTGTCCACCCTGTTGCAGATCTTACGGTCATCTGCAAAGAGGCACACCTTCCTTCCAGCCCCTCCGCAATGTCACTTATGAAGACATTAAACAGGACTGGTCACAAAACTGACCCTGTGGCACCCCACTGGCACACTCCTTTCTCAGATTTTGCTCCATTTAACACCACCCTCTGTCTTCTATCACCAGCCAGTTCCTAACCCAGTTTACCACCTTGTGACCCACTCCCAGGCTGTCCAGCTTGTTCACAAGTCTTCTATGTGGACCGGTATCAAAGGCCTTACTGAAATCCAGGTAGGCCACGCCCACCGCCTCCCCACAATCCACTTCCTAGTCACCCAGTCAAAGAAATCATTTAGATTTGTTTGATATGACCTCGCTGTGAATCCATGCTGCCTCGGATCCTGTGCTCCACCTGATTCAAGATGCTCCACAATCCTTTAAGTAGCGATTCCATAATTTTCCCAACTACTGAGGTGAGGCAAACTGGTCTATAGTTTCCAGCCTCCTCCCTACTCCCACTTTGTGAAGAGGACTACACCTGCTCTCCTCCAGTCCTCTGGAAAACTCCCATATCAAGTGACTCATTGAACAGTGCTGCCAGTGGTGCTGCCAGCACCTCCTGTAGTTCCTTAATATTCTAGGATGTATTCCATCCTATCCCACTGCCTTGTCCACTTTCAGTTTTGGGAGTTATTTTAGGACTTTCTCTTCTGTACATGGACTGGTGTCCACCTCCTTCCCATGTTTGCTCATGTTGCCTAACTATGGTCCCCTCACTTACTTGTGAATACAGAACAAAAATATTTGTTCAGTATTGATGCTTTTCAGGTCCCTTCCACACACTCCTTTGCTTCCCTTTAAGCCTTACATGACAATACAATATGTGGCAGACTGCCACCATGCCATTCGACGGACCACAGTTTTCCTCTTTTTCCTGTGGAGGGCAGCATGCAGTGCTGACAACGGCACCCGCTGTCGCGTCCGCATGCAGCACCGCCTGTTGGCTGGTCCACCTCCGTGCCCCACTGTACAGGACCTGGCGTGCAACACCTAGCCTCCGCTATGTGACAGGCAAATGCTGGTCTCTGTTCCCCACCCTTCCCAGGAGAAGACAGCTGTCCTCCAGACACTCTATCCTCTCCCACCCCAGCAGTCCCCGACGACCAGCTCGCACAGTGAACATGGGTTGCTGGCAAGGCAGGAGGTAAGGCATCGCTGGCTCAGCCCTCCATGCCACTGGGCTGGCTTTTTGTGCCATTTTTTTAATGGCAGACCTAGACAGAAATTTAGGTATAAAGGCAGATTCTGCTCAGAACATTATGGTGCTGGAGTGCAAATATATACAGGTTACTCACCTGTAACAGGAGTTCTAGGAATGGTATATGTTGTTCATCCACACTGTCTGGCAGGTTCCTTGCCGCTTTAAATCTTGCCGGAAGGTCTTCAAGCTGGCTCCTCCCACCAACCCGGTGGTAAAACCTCGGCCCGTCCCCCATGATGCCAGATCTAGCTCGCTGGAAGCCAGGTTGTGCGTCAAGCCGGAGAGGTTTGGAGGTAGTGGATGAACAACATATACCATTCCTAGAACTCCTGTTACAGGTGAGTAACCTGTACTTCTAGGGACATGAATATGTTGTTCATCCACACTGACTGGCAGACTCTAGCAGTTCTTCGGGAGGAGGGAGGCAAGGCACACCCCTACTTAGGGAATACAGACACGAGAACCGAGGCCCCAAAACCAGCATCCCGGTGACTCAAGGTCGATGTGGTAATGGGTGATGAAGGTGTGTGCTGACTTCAGGTAGCAGCCCTGCAGATTTCCTGGATAGGGACCTCTCTGAAGCAGCCACCGATGCAGCGGTATGGCGGGTAGAATGAGCTCTTATCCCTCTGGGAGGCTCCATGCCCGCCAAACCTATAGCAGAGATCTATGCAGGAGGTGACCCACCTGCCTATTGTCCGCTTGGCTGCAGGTCTGCCAGGTGCGGCTTCAGCGTAGGTGACAAACAGCTGGCGAACCTCTCCCCGAATTCAGCCGTCCGCCTCCTCATAATAAGCGAGCGCTCTTCTAGGGTCCAAGTATGGAGCCTATATTCGGCCTCCGGTGTGTGGGTAGAACACCGCAGAGTCAACACCTGGTTAAGGTGAAACTGACACCACCTTCGAAGGAATTTCGGTGGGGGCGAGGACAACCTTGTCCCTGTGGAAGACCAGATAGGAGACTCTATGGAAAGCGCCTGGAGCTCTCCATCCTTCTGGCTGACGTGATAGCCACCAAGAAGGCGGTCTCCACGACAGGTGAGAGATGTCACACCTGTGCATCGTTCGAATGGCTTGCCCATGAGCTTAGCCAATACCAGCAGTAGATCCCACGGAGGTGGAGGCTCTTGCATCGAGGGGATATGTGATCAAGACCTTTGAAAAGCGCCCACCACCTTCTCCCTGCGACATCGACTGCTTCCGCCCATGCCCGGTAAGCAGAGATGGCTGCCAGGTGCACCTTAAGGGTCGCCGATCAAGCCTAGCTGAGAAAGGGACCACAGGTAGTCCAGTATGCTTGCCAAGGAACAGGAGGAAGAGTCCTGGCCCTGCCTGACACCAAATGGAGAATCTCTTCCATTTGAAGGCGTAGCATTTTCTGGTCGACTCCTTACGGGACGCCTCGACGGCTTGAGGACCTCGTCGGAAAGACCCAAGGCCTGGAACTCTGCCGCTCAGGAACCAGCGCCAGGTGCAGGGATTGAAGGTCTGGATGGAATACCTTCCCTGATTGACTGAGATCAGGTCCAGGCGGCTGGAAGCCGCCGGAGCCTGGAGCCGAGACTGAGGAGATCTGGATACCAGTACTGCGTGGGCCAGTCTGGGGCTACCAGAACCACCTGCGCCTTGTCCCTCCTCGCCTTGAGAAGCACCTTGTGGATCAAGGGAAATGGGAGAAAGGTGTAGAAGAGGCCCGGGGTCCACGGCTCGAGAAGGCATCCCTTGCAGCGAGCCCTGCTGAGGGGGCGGCATGAAACAGTCTCAGCTTCAATTCTCCCTGGAGGCAAACAGGTCCACCTGAGGCGTGCCCCAGTGGGAGAAGAGATCTTGTACTACCTCTGGCAGGAGAGAGACTACGTGAGACGTAGCCCCTATTTGGCTTATGGCATCGGCCAGGGTGTTGGAGGCTCCTGCCACATGAATGGCGAGGAGATCCGCCTCCAGGCTGCGCGACGAGAGACCAAATGCGGAGAGCTTCCTGCACAAAGGCATGGAGCGCGGCCCCGCCCTGGTGGTTTAGGTAGTACATGGTTGTGGTATTGTCCGCCTGGACCTGAACCACTTAACCCCCGCAGAAAACGGAGCGAAGGCGGTGAGGGCTAGACGAACCGTCAAGCTCCAGCAGGTTGATGTGACATCAGGAGTCCCGGGGGACCAGAGGTCGGCGCTGTGCTCCCCAGATGGGCACCCGACCCATCAGAGAGGCATCAGTCGAAAGAGACCGTCGGCTCAGGGCGGACAAACGGGATGCCCTCCTGCAGATGTGCCGGAACGGTCCACCACTGGAGAGCGCCCACATCTCCTGGGTCACTGTCACTAGCTGATCCAGCGGATCGGCGTGTGACCACTGGCTGGCCAGTCCCCATCGAAGAGGACGTATGTACCAGCGGGCCCAACGGACCACGCTGGTGCAGGCCGCCATGAGGCCCAGGAGGCGAGGAAGTCCCGGAGAGGACGCGATTACCCAACCTGAAATGACTGGGCAAGGAGGAAAGAACCTCGGCCCTGTCCGCGGGAGTGGTGCTCTGGCTCGAAGTCGAGCTCTGCCCCAATGTAATGTATCATCTGTTTTGTACGGTTCGAATTGGCCTCGTTGATGAGGAGGCCAATCCGAGAGCAAACCTGGAGGGCAGATCTCTGGACCGCTCCACCTCCGTTTGGAGGGGCTGCAATCAGCCAGTCGTCCAGGTAGGGTACACCCAGACCTTCAAGGCCAAGAGGAATGCTGTCACCACTGCCATGCATTTGGTGAAGACCCTGGGAGCTAGGGAGAGGCCGGCGGCATGACCCAGAACTGTGAAGGATCCTTCCGCTTCTGAAGCGGAGGAATCTCTGATGCGACGGACGGATTGGGACGTGGAAGAATACGTCCTGGAGGTCCACGGAACAGAACCACACGCCTCATTCCAAGGATGGGATTATCTGAGCCAGAGGACCATCCTGAAGGTCCGAGACCTTAGGAACCTGTTCAGGTCGTGCAGGTCGAGAATGGGGCGCCAGCCCCCGGTCCGCTTTGGGACCAGGAAATACCTGGACACAAACCCTGGGTCTGAGAAGGATCCGCCACCCTTCTGATCACCTCTTTTCGAGGAGCAGGGCAATATCGGCTCGGCGGGCCGACAGCGAGGCTGCGGACTCCGTGGCCCCAAAGGGCGACGCCTCGAAGGGTGGAGCCTGCTCGAACTCCAGAGGCAGACCCTTTCCTACCACCTCCAACACCCAGCGCCCGTGGTGATAGCGGACCAGGAGGAAAGGAAGTGCGGAGCCTGCCCCCACGGGGAACCCAGGGGAGGACGAGGATGGGGTGACGCCTCAACCCGGCCACTGGCAGGCTTGGAGGAGGGACTGGCTGAGGACCTCCTTGCCTCACCTCCTCCTTCCCACTAGAGGAAGCCCTGGGCTTGGGTTTGGGATGCCAAGCACGAGCCTGCTGACCCTGGTGCTGTTGGGCCGGACGTGCCGCAGGCGCAGAAGGACGAAACGGCTTGTGCTGCTGCTGTCGGCGGCCTTTGTCCTTCTGGGCGGAGGTGATAAGAGTCCAGAGTGGCACTGGACTTCTCGATCCACTGGAGGTGACCTTCCACCCAGGGCCGAAGAGGTCGGTACCCAAGAAGGGGACGTCCGCCAGTTTGTGCTGGGTATCTGCCGTGAAGGTGGATATCCTCAGCCATGCTCTGTGGCGCATGGCCACCGTGGGCGCAACCGATCTGGCACAGGAGTCACCTATGTCCAGAGCTGTTTGGAGCTGCTGCTTCGCCACCGCCTCTACCCTAGCCCGAACCTGCCGGACCGTGGTCTGCAGGTCGGCCAGAGATGAGGGATCACCTCATCCACGGAGCCCATGAGGGCGTGGGAGAAGTGTGCCATCAGCACGGCCGAGCTGGCTCTGGCGAGGCCAAGGAGGACGCAGAGTACACCTTCCGCCCAGCGTAGTTCAGCTTTTTGACTCCTTGTCGCGGAGCTTGTCCACGCCCCTAGAGTTCCCGGAACGCCGAAAGCGCTGTCGGTGACCAACCTCGGCAGAGGGATGTTCAAAACCCAAGCAAAGAGCCGGTAGGGACAGATACTTCCTGGCCATCCTGGCCGAGGGTGCAGGGCAGGAAGCAGGCGCGCCAAAGCTCCAAGGCTGGGCCTACAATGGCCTCAGCCACCGGAAAGGCATCCGTGGTGAATCCCCTCGTCCAGTATCTCCGCCAGGGGACTCGGCCCATTTGGATACGGCTCGAGCTGCATCCCGTGGACTCCGAGATGAGCCGAAGCAGACCCATGAAGGACGATGGGCTGGCCCAGTGACTGGCCCTCGGAGGACTCCAGGTCAACCGCCTGGAGAACAGGGAGGAGTCGCTGCCTGACTCCGAGGAGTCCGCGAAGAGCTGCCTAGGGGCTCGAGCCACCCTCCACCTGCCGAGGATGGCCGGGAGTGAGGGTGACTGACAACCTGTGGGCAGGCCTCACCCGCCGAGAGTCTCTGGTCGGGCGCTCGATTTCCGATTGTGGAGGCGGAGGTTCCACCACAATCGGGTGGGGCAGCAGGTTTCGGTGAACAACCGGCCCAGGCTTGGGCATCTCGACCACGGCGAGGGGTTGTTTCGCCGCTGGGTGACAGCCACTTGATGGTCGGGAGGGCGCCGGCTTGCTCCCGGACAGAAGTAACTGCTGCCACATCAGGTCCTTCTTAGTGTCGCGCAATTTGCGACGAAGCCTCTCCTCTTCCGAGGAGGAAGATGAGGGACGAGCAGCGGTGCCGCTACTGGTGCCGAGACCACCGATGTCGGCTGGACCAAGAAGAAGTCAGAGACAAGATTGAGATCCTCGTGTTTCGAGGACGGGCCTGGGAAGGAGCGGGACACCCGCCTTCCCTAGGCTCGACACCTTAATCGGGACTGCTGCACCGGGGCGCAGGCAGATCCTCGTCTCCACCGGGAACTGGCGAAGAAGGGTTGTCGGGGTTTCCACCAGTCGACACACCATCTGGGTCGAGAAAATCTCGACCGCGCCGACGTGGAGTCTCGGCCGGCTGACCTGACGGGACGCCGTGAAGCCAGTGGCCTTAGCCACAACCTCGACCAAGTCGACAGTCGACTGTCGGGAAGGGACCTCTCCACCCCACGAGCACGACAATGGGACTACCTTGGAATCCTTCTTTTGGACCGAGAGAAATGTCCCGATGGCCCCTCCTTTGTGGAAAGGATTGGCAAAGCTCCTTGAACGAAGCAGAGTAGGAGGTACCCAAAGACAGCGGGATAAATGCCACGACCGAGGAGAAGGAAGATGCCTGGGCCTCCTCCTTGAGGGCAATCATCTGCTTGAGCTGCTCAGCCGAGTCAGCCGCCGCGTAACCGCCCAATGGGCCTCTTGACTTTACCGTGGGTAGCGCTCGGGCGCCAAGCTTCAAACCAGGCAGCGCGTCCACCAAGACGTTGGCCAAGAACGAACAGCATGACTCGAGGCCTGCGGGTTGTGTTCCAGGCCGAGGCAGTAGACTCGACGTGGAGTGCGGATCCGCCTCTGACATCTCCTGCCCAGAAGGGCACCACCGAAAACTGGGAGTCGACGTGTCCATCGCGAGCCGCGAGGAAAAGGATGACCAAGTCTTGAAAATTTTAAAACGAAGTTTCGGACGAACCGAAGAATTAGGATCCAGTCTATCACGCAGAGCGTTAGGAGGGAACCTGAGCTTCCAAGCGGTAAGGAAGATCTGGCGCATGGGGCGGAGCCGAGAGTTTTACCACCCGGTGAGTGGGAGGAGCCAGCTTGAAGACCTTCCGCAAGATTTAAAGCGCAATGAACCTGCCAGACAGTGTGGATGAACAACATATCCATGTCCCTAGAAAGTACAGTTACGTAAGAACTTATCGTAACAGTAGATCTTAGAACAGCTCTTGCAGCAGGTAACACCATTAGGACTGAAGCCGCAGGCATCAGGACCCCACAGAAATTTTCTAGCTAGCAGTCTTCAGCAGGGACGCCTGCCGATGTCGGTCCCGCCCATGTCAGGCATAGTACATAAGGAGCGGTCCCGCCAGAATCCCCAGTTCTCCCGCGGAGACTCCCGCTGCTGGATGACATCAGAAGTGGAGACCGAGGATCCGTCGTCAGAAGAAGAAAGAGCGTAGCTCCTGCCAAGGCCTAGATAGGCCATACCTCCTCCAAGGGGAATGGTGGGTGGGAAGGTGCCTGCTGCAAGAGCTGTTCTCGAAGATCTACTGTTACGGATCTTACGTAACTGTACTATCTTACTTCGAGATACAGCTCTTGCAGCAAGTAACACCATTATTAGACTGATTCCCAAGCAATAGCGCTCTAAGCATTCTGGAGGAGGCAAAATGGAGAGATCTTGAGCAAATCCTGACTCTAGGACAGGAGACTCTGTAGAACGGCAAGGCGAAACCGCTCTCACCGTGAGGTAATATCCAGGCTATAGTGCCTAATAAAAGTGTGCACTGAGCTCCAAGTAGCTGCGTACAAATGGCCAAGGTGGAGACACTGGCGAGTGCTGCAAAGGAGGTAGCCACCCCTTGTCGAGCTGCCCGGACTGTGCCCAGAAGGGGCTTCTGTTTGTTGTTGTAGCAAAGGAAATACACTGGACAAGCCAGCAAGAAAGGGTCTGCTTTGAGACTGGTTGGCCCAGCATCCTCTCAGCGAAGGATACTAACAGCTGCTCAGGCGCTGAGCTGTTTAGTCCTGTTCAAGTAGTACCTTAAGGAGCGTGAACATCCAGGGTGTGAAGCAATGCCTCTCCTCTATTAGAGTACTTGGGAAAGTACACAGGCAGATCGATGTCCTGGTTAAGAGTAAGGGCAGAGACCACCTTAGGCAGGAATTTAGATTGCCCTCAAAGATACACTGTCCTGGTGGAAAATTAAATAAGGCTCCTTACACATGAGAGCATGAAGCTCGAAATTCTCCTTGCTGGACGTGACAGCAACTAAAAATAACGCTTTCCACGACAGAAAACGCAGCTCGCAATCTGCAGCAGGTTCAAAGGGGGAAGCTGAGCTGTTCCAGGACGAAGAGTAGGTCCCAAGGAGGACGGGATCCTTGATGGGTGGCCTAGGTGTAACACCCCCTCAGGAAGTCCCGAGAGGCATAGAGTTGTGCCACTGTGCGCTGACCTACTGGGAAATGGCAGGCTGAAATTGCACAGAGGTGAACTTTAATAGAGGAGTAGGCAAGACCTGAGTGGGAGAGGGAAAGCAGGTATTCCAGAACTGATTTCTCTGGGCATTCTAAAGGGAGAGGCCACGTGCCTGAGACCACAGGCAAAATGGGCGCCATTTCATGGAGTAAGTTGCACGCTGCCGGGTTTCTGGCAGCGGAGAGAACTTCCGCCACCCCTTGCGAGACCCCGTGTCGCATGATGGCTATGTCTCGAGGAGCCAGGCATGCAGGTTCAGTGAGCGTAAGTCCGGTGGACTAGAGAACCCTCCTCCTGAGACAGTAGATGGGAGCTGAAAGATAACGGGACTGGAGGTTCCCGGACAGTGCTCAGCATGGGAACCAGATCTGCCTGGGCCAGAAAGGCGCTACCAGGATCATTGTTGCGTGCTCCCTCGTGGTTTGAGAAGAATTCTCTGGATCAACGGAAGGAGGGAAAGCGAGGAAGAATCTGTCACCAGGAGAAGGGACAACTGCCCCGCCAGAAAACACCAGGCCCTGGATCTAGCGAGCAAAAACTGGCAGTTTTATGTTGGATGGGGAAGCGAACAAGTCCAACTCTGGAGTTCCCCATCAAGAAACAGATCCTCCGCTACCTCCTGAAGGAGTTCCCATTTGTGGACTCTGGCCTGGGAACGACTCAGGCCGCTCATGATTGTGTTGTCCACGCTGGAACATAAACTGCAATCAGGCTTGCACCGTGGCCGGATTACCCAATCCCACACTCTCATAGCTCCCCTGCAAAGGGGGTAAGATGTGCGCCTCCCGTTTGTTGAGGTAATACAGCATATCACCGCCGTATTGTCTGTCTGAAGCAGAAGAGTACTGACGGGATTTCTGACTGAAAGGCCTGCAGGGCATAAAGGACCGCCCTCATCTCCAGAACGTTGATGTGGAGATGAGCTCCTGAGGGGTCCACGCTCCTGGGACCTCACCCTGCTCAGGTGTGCTCCCACCCCAGCCCTGAGGCATCTGTGTAGAGGATTACCTCCGGGACAGCGCTGTAAACGGAACACCCGCAGAGAGTGTCCCTGGGTCTAGCCACCATTGCCAGTCTCGAATCACTGTGTTCGTGATTCTGACCGGATGCTACATGTGGTCTTGCCTTTGGTCCCACTGCACTTTGAGCATCCACTGAGTTACCCATGCGTGGAGCCTTGCCAAGGGACGGTTGGAATGGCCACAGCCATGTGTCCGAGCAGGCAAAGGACCAACCTGGCAGGGACAGTCTTCTTTCGCTGAGAGATCCCAGATAAGGGATCTGATGTGTTCCTCTCTTTCCTCGGAAGAAAGGCTTTCCCTTGACAGTGTCCAGAACTGCGCCTATGAACTGCAGCTTCTGGGACGGTACAAGGAGAGACTTCTCTAGTTGATAAGAATGCCCAAAGACTGGAACAGATCTTGGGTGTTCTGAATAGCCAGCAACAGCACCTCTTTGGAGGCGCCATGAGAAGCCAGTCGTCAGGAGGGAACATGTAGTGGCCCTGTCTCCTTAGAGAGGCTGCCACGACTGCCATACACTTGGTAAAGACCCTGGGGCCGCTTGACAGTCCGAAGGAAGAGCCCGGAACTGAAAGTGGTGGCCGGGAAACTCGCGTGCAGGAACCTCCTGTGCGCCGAAGCTACGGGATGTGCAGTAGGTGTCCTGCATGTCCAGGGACACTAGGAAGGCATCCTTTTCAACATGGGAATGAGTCCTTGCAGGGTCACCATGCTAAAACGCTTGTAGGTGATCGACATGTTGAGGTCGCTGAGGTCCAGTATTGGACGGAGGTCCCCTTTTTTCTTCGGAACCAGAAAGAAGTGGGAATAGTATCCGATCCTTTCTGGTTCTCCTGGGACGCACTCCACCGCCTCCCTTTGAAGGAGCGCAAGTACTTTGCCTGATGAGCGATCTGTGCTGACCCGAGTAACGGGAGAGCGAGGAGGCCTTGTGGGTGGCTTGCCCACGAATTCTATAAAGTGGCCTTGCTTGACCAATTGAATAACCCATCTGTCGGTGGTTATAGACTGCCAACCTGGCAGGTGGTCCGCATATGACCCTCGACCTTGGTGTCCTGCTGATCCTGAGGGGCAGGGGCCGGAAGGAGTCATGCTGTGGCGGCTGAGGGTCCTGCAGGCTGGGCCGACTTTGCAGGGCGCTGGCCTCGCCCGTGGATCACTTCCCTGGGCTCTGTGGGAGAAGGAGCCCCTCTGTTGCGGGCCGGTGCAGGACTGCTGTCCCTGCATCCGCCTCGAAAACGCTTTGGTTCCTGCGAAAGGAACTGAGCTTGGGTCTGTACATGGCTTGGACAGACCGCACCACCTTCCTGGCTCTTGAAGTTTGGTGAGGACCTTCTCCGAGGACTCACCGAAAAGAACTTCTCCGTGGAACTAAGCCGCCCAGAATGTTCTTCTGAATGTCCGGGTAAATCCGGAGACACAGAGCCAAGAGCATCTCCGGCATACGCCTGAGGCTGCCGCCTCGTTTAGGAGTCCCATGGAATCGTATGCGGCCTCAAGGCACCTGGGCCCTACTGTCTTGCTCCGCAAGGAGGAGTTGCAGCAACTCCTCCTTCTGCTCACCTTCTGCATCTTTCCGCCAGATCCAGTCTCTGCTCCCACAGGCGTTCTGAAACTGGACCATGTGGGTTAAATAGTTGAGGGACCTCATGGTGCAGGTAGCGGATGCATACGCGGCGCTGCCCATAGCGCCCAGTTGCTTGGACTCTGGTTCCGTGGCAGGGTGCTCAAATGTTGCGCCTCTGGGACCGGTCATGTGAGGCTGTAATGACCAGAGAATCGCCAGAGGATGTGATGCCAAGTACTGGTCCTCCCTAGGGGCCTTGTACAGGCGGGTCAGCCTTCTTGGCATCGCCGGGAGCGAGTGGACATTTCCACGCTGCCTTGGTGATCGCCCACGATGGTGTCCACCAAGGGTGGCACCACCACAGGCTTTGGATCTTTTGCTGAAGATATCTGGCAAGGCGAGTCTCTGGGGGTCAAGTTCCTCTGCGCCCCAGCCTATGTTCTCCTGGATATGCCTCATAATCTCTGAGAATGATGGGTCATCTGGAGGAGATCTTGGGAGCTCATGTGGGTCCGGAGAAGGGACGCTGATTGAGAAGGAGATCTGGATCTGTCCGAAAGTCCGATCCAGTGTCCTCTGTCGAGGCGAATGGCGGCGCCTTCTGGGTCTCTTGGGGCTGGGTGACCCTGAAGAAGATCTGGACGAGGTCTCCTCTTGTCTACCCCTAGGAGGTTCCTCAGGCTCTGGGGAAGGTACTCGGCCTGCAGCCCGGATGGAGTGGGGGGCTGGGGCCGGTGGAGTCACGGGAGGAGAAGGAGGAACAGGAGGAGGTGGGAACCACATCTTTCTTTATGGTATCCCACCAGTAGGTGAACAGCTCCTTAACCTCTGAAATACTGAGGCCTCGACGATGGACCGGGCGCCGTGGTCGGGTTCCGGAGTCGGCTCCCCAGGATCTCTAGTTCAGGAGGGTTTCCGGGGTGCGAGCAGGATTGGTTCGGCTTGCCCTCGGGCTGGCTGTAGCCTCCCAAGTGCTTCCCTGATCGACGCCGTGGAGGCGAGGGGCTCCCTCCCCACGGAACGGGCGCCGGTCCCCGGCCGTGTCCATGGTGGCGGGCGGCCTCAACCGCGACGGGCGCTGGCAGTCGCTGGGTCTCGGACCGGTGGTGCTGGCCGACGCCGGGTGAGCCAACGCCGGATCAGACGCCCTTTGAGCGAAGCAGCTCCTTGGTCTTCCGTGTGAGGTGGAGGGCAAGGAGACTGACCGGGCGCCGGAGCCGGACTTGTGGTGGTGGTGGCAGTCCTCGACTGGCGAGGCCTTGAAGCAGAAGAAGAAGAAGGCCTGGAGGTCTTGGCTGGAGGAAGAGAAGAACCAAGAAGTCTTCACTGCAGCCGGGGAGGCTGAGAGCGGGCCCGAAGGAGCGGTCGGACCGGGGCCGGAGCTACGGAAGTCGGAAGCCCTAGCAGGGATTTTGATCTCACCTCTCCCTATGCTTTTCGAGGTGTTTCCGGCTTTCTCAGACGATTCCCCTTGGAGGTAGAATCCATGGCCTTAACTTTTCCTCGAGTAGGAACGCTTGCAGGGCCTTCTGGCGACGGATCCGGTCCGCTATTGAATCCCTGACAGAAGGTACAGGCCCGGTGTCGTGATCTGGGCCTAGGCACGGACGCAGGCCGAATGCGGTCTTTAAAAGGGATTTGCTTCCCACAGGCGCACTTCGATGGATGGCCTTCCACGGAGGTTGGAGAGGACATCAGATGTTCGTAGAAAAACAGACTTTCAATTGGATTGAACTTCACCAGGCGTCGCGTGCTAGAAACAGACCCGAAGGGTCGAGACATGCAAGTCGATGAGGAAAAACTAGGGATTCGTAGGGACCGCCTCCTTATACTACGCCTGACGTCGGGGCAGGACCGAATTTTGAGGCGGTCCCTCTGAAGACTGCTAGCTAGAAGATTTGGGGTCCCGACGCCTGCCGCTTCAGTCCTAATGATGTTACCTGCTGCAAGAGCTGTATCTCAAAGTAAGATCCACTGTTCTCTAAGCTGGGATGGAAATAAAAGATTTATTTTCACTCCTGCTCCCCTGCCCATGAAAAATAAATGCTTTTTTGCAATTTGTTATCCCCACTGGCACTGTATAAATACATTTATACAACGACATTACTGGTTTTATTATCACAGAAACATAGAAACTGTCGCAGAGATGAGACCGCCAGGCCGCCTAGTCTGCCCTAGCCCTAAACTACTTTGTGGCCTTTGACTTAACTAGTCAATGGCTACTCCCTTCTTCCCACCTCTGATGTTCCCCATGCCTGTCCTAGGCATGTTTAAAAACCCTCTACTGTGCTCGCTCCCACAACCTTATGTGGCAGTGTGTTCCATGGGTCCACCACTCTCTCTGTGAAGAAACTTCCTCACATTTCCTCTTAACCTGTCTCCCTCCAGTTTCATGTCACATCCCTTGTACATTTACAACTTTGTATTGAAAATGTCTCCCCTGCACCATGTTTATACCTTAAGGTACTTGAATGCTTCTATCATGTCTCCCAGATCCCTTCTATCCTTCAGCTAGTACATATTGGGCTGGAAGCCCAATGACTGCAGGACAGCAGACAGCATGGCTTTGTCACTGGCAGATCCTGCCAGACCAACCTGGTGGATTACTATGACTGGGTAACTAGACAATTGGGCAAGGGCCATACAGTGGATGTCCTGTAATGGGACTTCAGTAAGCACCATCTGCATACATGAAAGACTGGGAAGTAAGCTGCAAGGTACAGCGGGTGCGGTGATGGTGGCTGGTAGTGAATTAGCTACAAGGCAGGCAGCAGAGAGTGGTGGTGGATGGGGAGCTATCATCCCTAAGGGCGTGATGAGCAGAATTTTGCAGGGATTGGTGTTGGGACCAGTGTTATTTGAGATATTTATTGCAGACATTTCAGTGGGCATCAAAAGCAAAATCAGTGTTTGTTGATGACACCAAGATGAGAGCGGTGGTGGATGACCTAGAGGGTTGGCAAGGGTTGTAGGAGGATCTGTCAAAACTGGAGACCTGGTTGGACAACGAGCAGCTGGGGTTCAATGCCAAAAATGTGAGGTGCTGCATTTTGGGCTAAAAACCCTAAGAGGAGCTACCAACTGGGGGTGAGCAGTTGTCTGTGACGGAGGAGGAGGATCTGGGGATGCTCATTACGGAGCAATGAACAACTCAGCACAGTGTAGAAAGGCAACAGCAAAGGCCAACAGGATGCTGGGCTGTACTGCTAAGGGTATATCCTCAAGGAGGAGGAGGTGATTCTACTACTGTATAGATAGCTGGTAAGACCACACCTGGAGTATTGCATGCAGTACTGGTGCCTACTTAGGTGAAAAGGGACACTAGTTACTGGAGGGGGTGCAGAAGTACAAGATGATAAATGGTCTGGGAGGGCTTACCATATGAGAGTAGGCTGAGGGCACTGAACATGTACTCACTGGAGGAGAGGAAGGAGGGAGAGGGGAGATAGGATTGAAACCTTCAAGTACATGAAAGGAATTAACAAGTCTTGTAAGAAGGGCTTTTCAAACTGGGGGAGAGGGACACCCGAGGCCATGATATGAGATTTGGTGGGGAAGGTTCAGGAGGCGATGAGACACTTTTTATGGAGAGGGTGGTGGCCAGGAGGAACACATTGCCGGCAGAGATGGTATCCAGTAGAACAGTGGGTGGCTTCAAAGGGGATGGGAGGGTCGAGGGGGCACGTGGGGAGGGCAGCTGCAGGAATAAGGCCTGCTAGCTGCACCATCGATGGACTTGGTAGACCATAAAGGCCTTTTTCTGCTGGGTACTGTTCGTATATTGAGGTCCCAGAGTCTCTCCTCATATGTCTTATGTTGCAATCCCTGCATCATCTTAGTCACACTCCTCTGGACTGCCTCCAGCCTGCCAATGTCCTTATGAAGGTGTGGCCTCCAGAACTGAGCACAGTACTCTAGATGAGGCCTGACCAGTGCTCTATGCAAAGGCATCACCACCTCCTGCCTTCTGCTAGTGATACTCTGCTTATACACTCCGCATGCCACTGGCCCTCCCTGTGGCCTTTGTACTCTGCTTGACATCTTTAGTCATCAGAAATGATGACTCCAGGTCTTTCTCCTCTATGGTTATCGTCAGCAATTCTTCCCCCCATTTTGTAGCTTACCTCAGGGTTTCCTCTTCACAGGTGCATTTGCACTACTTGGAACTGAACCTCAGCTGCCACACCTCAAACCATCGTTCAAGCTTTCCAGGTCCCTCCTCATCCTCCCATCCTGTTGCAGATCTTGGTGTCATCTGCAAATAGGCAGACCTTTCCCTCTACTGCCACTGCAATGTCACTAATGAAGACATTAAACAGGACTGATCCCTGATGTACCCCACTGGTCACTCCCTCTCACCTGACTGGATCCCATTTACCACCACTCCTCTGCGCCCTGCCCGTTAGCCAGTTTGTAACCCAGTTTACCACCTTATTCCCCATTCCCAGACTACCCATCTTGTTAACCAGCCTCCTGTGGAACGGTGTTGAAGGCTTTGCTAAAATCTAGGTAGGAAACGCTCACTGCCCCCAATTGATTTCCCATGTCACCCAGTCAAACAAATCTATCAGATTCCCCATGGACAAAAACCCTACTTCCTGCTCTGTTGTTGGCTACAAAAAATCTTTAACAAAGAAATGGATGACCAAAGCAATACCGAGCATCCAAGATTGGAGGCGAATTGTGAATTCTATATATCAGATGGAAAAATATTACAGCAAAATTAAACAACCAGGCGTGATAGGTTTGCCACTCTCTGGTAGACATGGTCAATCTATCAAGCCAGGGTTGATCCTGATTATTGCCCATAGCAGATGGGAATTGGGGGGAGAAAATGAGAATAGAATGGTGTCATAGAAATATTCGATTTTAATACTAACCTGCATCAAATATAAAAGATCTTCATGTATTGTATACCTGTACCATAACAAATCTGAAGCAAGCACAGAAAATGTTTTGATTGTAAAATGTCTCCTGACTTAAAAGAAAAGAAAAAAACCTCAAAATATATTTTAAAAAATCTATCAGATTCATCTGACATGACCTACCTGCGTAAATCCATATTGTCTTGGATCCTGGGCCCCACTGGCTTCAAGTGTGCCACTATTCTTTCTTTAAGCAGTGCTCCATGATCTTACCCACCACTGAGGTGAGGCTGACTGCCTACAATTCCCCTGCCTTCTCCTTACTTCCACTCTGCGAGAGGCACCACATGTGCCCACTTCCAGTCCTCCAGAACTCCAGTATTGAGTGGCTGTGAACATGGCTGCCAGAGGTGCTGCAAGCTCCCTTCGCAGTTCCTTCAACTTCCTTAGGTGTATGCCATCTGGTCCCATTGCTTTGTTCACCTTCAGACTTGTGAACTCCTCTGGGACCCTCTCCACTGGAATGGACTTGTGTCTAACCCCTTGTGTTTGTTACCAATCTGTGGGCACTGCCACTCCCTCTTCAGTGAATAGTGAACAAAGTATTTGTTCCAGTACATCTGCCTTTCCATGTCCCCTCCACACTCTCCTGCATCACCTTTAGCTTCACAATCCCTACCCTGCCCTTCCTCCTCTCGCTGATGTATCTATAGAATGTCTTGTCCTTTTTCACTGTCTGCACTAACCTTTCTTCAGTCTGTGCCTTTGCTCTCCTCGCAGCCTTTCCTGCCTCCTTTAGATTCCTTAGGTACACCTCCCTGTCTTCCTCCCACTGAGTTTCCCAATATTTCCTGAACCCCTCCTTTCGCCCTGACTTTTCTGCCACCTCTGAGAACCAAAGTGGCCTCTTCCTTCTCCTACCCTTGTTTACCACCCTGATGCACTGGCTTGTCACCTCCCCAATGGCTCTCTTTAGGTGACCCCACTGCTCCTGCACTCCCCCTCTATTGTTCTCCTGCCAGCGCCTCCTTAATGTATCTCCCTATTTCAACAAAATCTGCCTCCTAAAATCCAGGACACCTCTGCCTTATTGTGACTAGACAAGAGTCTCTGTCTGTATGCTAAACCAAACCATATGATAGTCGCTGAAACCCAGTTGACCTTTCACCCGGACATCTGCGATTTTGTCACCACCGGTAAGCACTAGGTCCAGAATCGCCCTGTCTCTGGTGGGATCAGTCACTAGTTGCCTTAAGGCCTGCCCCTGTAGGGTATATCAAGGATGTCTTGGCTCCTGGCTAAAGCTGCTGCTGGGATGGTCCAATCCCATCTGCCATACTGAAATCCCCAGCAACAGTACCTCCCCTTTGTTGACATTGCGTGAATTTGATCCCCTAGGTCCCTGTCCAATTCTTCCCTGTGCTGGAGACCTGTCGATCACCACTGTGTGGACTGCTGTGCCATTGGCTGGCTCAAGTGTGACCCACAGTGCCTCAGTTTCCCGCTCACCTAGTACCTCTGTAGCCTTAATGTCCTCCCCTGACGACATGGCCACACACACCCCTTTTGCCTCCCTATTCCTCCTGAGCAGAGTATACCCTAGTATACCGTATCCCAGTCATGGTTTGTGGTGTAAGAAATAAAAACGCTACTTTCTCAAGAGAACACCAACTTGGTAGATACATTTTTATCTCACAGTAGGCCACTTCACAAAATTTATCTTGCTAGTTGGTGCGTCATAGATAAATTGCCAGCCACATGTGCATCACAGCGCACTCCTATCGGTGCGAGGCTAATTATGTTCCACAGAGCATGCCAGATGGCAGGGCTTCAAATATCCCTGCTGTACTCTGCCCAAACTGAATCCGCATTTCACTGTGATGCTGTAGCTGGGCGAGGACGTGTGAGGAGGGCTGCGCCAGTCACTGATGCACTCCGCTGCACTGAAGAGTCTGGTAGGTGATGGGGGTTGGGTGGGTGCTCCAGTGCTATGATTGTGTGTGTGTGGCTGCTTGATGCCAGGGATTGCTGCATCGGATAGGGCGGTACTGGCGATGGGGAGGAGGGCATACCAGGCGGCTGCTGCGTGTATTTCCTTGCACCTTACAGGTTGCTTACACCATCAGCACAGGACTGGATGGTGTCTGTTATGGGGCTGAGACAGTGACAACTGGGGAGGGGCCCCACCACTACCCTTAATGAGCTGGGACCGGCGGGGGGTAGACACTAGGCACCTGGGAATCCTATATGTTTAGATTTTATTAATGTGGAAAATGTTTCACCAGGAAAGACAATATGAACTGTAAACAGCTTGTTTCCGAGAAGCGCCTGGGTGGTGGGTGGGTACAAGAATTGGCAGAAAAGTAAACACATAGCAATAACAGAGCAATACAAGTACAATTACTAAAGCAAAGTGTAGTACAATTACAGAGCAGAAATAACCAGACCAACTGCCAGGGTAAACAAAACCATGTTCTGATATAATGTACACTGCAACAACCCAAGAGCAGTTGATTCAGAAGGGTGAAGGTTAGAGGATGGATAATACTTTGAAGTGCTAGAAGTTGTAGGCTCAGCACACGATTCAAAGTGCTACCGTGATACTCAAGGAGGGCAGTTATAAGACAAGTGGAGAAGTGGACAGGCAAGGAGTGGAAGGTGGGGGACAGAAGAGGAGAGAGAGAGGGACAGCTAAGATCTAACCTCTTCAGGATGCTGAGAACCCTGCAAGGGGACAGAACAGGCAGAAAGGGAACGGGAAGTAGAGAAGAGAGGGCGGAGGAACAGGAGGGGAGGAGAGGGACAGGGAAGTAGGGAGGTGGCAGGGATGGATTTGAAAGTGGGGAGAGGGAGAGAGAGAGAGAGCTAATCTATACCCTTCAGGATGCAGGAGAACCCTGCAAGGGGGCAGGATTAGAAAGTGGGGGGAAAGAAAGAGGGTAGAAGAGAGGGAGCCAAGATCTATACCCTTCAGGATGACTGAGAACCCTGCAAGGGGACAGGACCAGGCAGAAAAGGAGGGAAGAGAAGTGGGGGTAGGGAGGAGGAGTGAATGTTGCCGTGACTGGATGGGAAGGGAGAGAGGGATAAGGACTAGGAGGCTGAAGACAACGGGGTAAACTAGGAATGGAAAAGGAGAGCATCAGTGGTGGGGGAGGACAGCACTCAGTGCTGAAATAGCACAGTAGGTTGTGGATGGTAGTAGACTCAAAATGGCACAGTAGGTTGGGGTGGGAGGAGGGTATAATAGGTGGTCACATGTGAGAAAGTAATCAGAGGAAGGGTTCAGTTAGAAGACAGGAGGTAAGTCAGGATAGAGGAGTAGGGATGGTGGGAAGAGGCTCATAAGGGGCTAGTAACAAGTACAGTTAGGAGAACAGAAGTAATGTAGAGCTAAAGGATAATGCGCCAAGGTTGGGAGGGCTGAAGAGGGGCTAGAACAATGCAGTTAGGGGAATAGAAATTATGAAGAGCTAAGGAGATTGAAAATGGGAAGAGGAAAGTCTAATAGGAAGTGGCAGTGAATTCCAAAGCTTTGGGAAGCGGTAGGAGAAAGCTTCCTGGTCTAGATGACTGGCTGATTAGCCGTGGGGGTGGTGGGGGGGAGAGAATCTACTAGGCAACGGGATTACTATGTTGGGCTACAGGGATGGTGATCTGGAGTGAGGGGACCACTAGACACCAGGGATTACTACACTGAGCACCGGACGCTGATCAGAGGGGGGACGACCACTAGACACCAAGGATTACTACGCTGGGCATGGCGATTATGACTGGAGGGAAGGGGACCATTAGGCACCAGTAATTACTACGCTTGGCATGGAGACGGTGATCAGAGGAGGTGGCAGAGTTTGGGGGCACGGACAAAGGAGGGTGAGTGTGCTTCCCACCAGACAACCAGGTCATTTGCTGTTGTTCTCGCAGCCACTAGGCTTTGGCGCTGAGTAAGAGGGATTTCCTTTGATGACATTTGCACTGCACAAAAGGACTGCACTAATCCCTTTGCACAGCCAAAGACACTGAATATAGGGTTATGTGGATATTCATGTCCACGATCCAAATTTTGCCCACTGCATAACATTATTTTTTGTGAGGGTGCTAACCCTGCTTGCCCGGCAAAGCTCCTTTGAATATCACGCCCAGGACTAAACCAGGTTTGCGAGGCAAATAGCAGTTTGTGCCCATGCACACTTTTGAACATCGGGCCCCTGAAATTTTAAAATCAAACAGTACACCAAGGGCCAGATATTCAGAAGGGCTGCGCGATGGCGAACACAGCTGTGCCATTCGCAACCCTGATGTGCCCTGGTAGCGATATTCAAAGGGGACTGAGCCTTGCACCAAATCCCGATCGCGCGGGCGCATCAGTAATGTATGGCGCGAGGTGTGTGTGGGAGGTGCCCATGCATACCCGCATATCCATATTCAGCCTGGGATGTGCTGAGCCCATGCATGGCAAGAACCCCTACCCGCGCAACACGCAGGTGAGCCAAAAAGAAGGAGCAACAGCTGGTCACCCACAGGTGAGCTGCCATATTGCAGGGCGCAACACGCAGCTGCCACTCATGGGTGGCCACCCAGCTCCAGCTGCAACTTCCTGGTGGCGCCATCCCATGCCTGATCACGGCATAGATGAATAATAATAGTCCTATATCCCTGGTGGTCCAGTGGACCGCCTGCAGCCCGATCGCAGGCATAAGTATGTTAAAATATGTTTACCTCTCCCTGGTGGTCCAGCGGACCGTCGCAGCCTGATCACGGGCATTTGAAGTAGAATAAAGTCCTGTATCCCTGGTGATCCAGTGGACCGCCGCAGCCCGATCGCAGGCATTTGTTATTAAATATGACACCTCAATCCAACCCTGGTGGTACAGCGGTACCCCTCCCCACCGCCCACTGAGCCCCACCACCCGGCTCCCACCGGGTCGGCGGTTGACAGCAGCTCCCACCCGCTTGCCGCCCACCGACTGACATACCCGACACTGCATCAGGCATATATTGGTCCACATTGTGAGCCAATGGGGCAGCCCATACCGCATCACAGTCCAGATATGTGAATGGATCCATTTGTGTCCTGAGCCTTGAGAATCAGGCCTGGAGCCTTCTTGGATTATCAACCCTAACTCTCACCACATTCTCATAGTGTATATTTGAGCTTATTTAAGGGATGGAATGGGGGGTGTAGGCAGATAACCCCAAGTAAGATCCCAGGCCTGATTTGCCAAAACTCAGACAGCTAAAACTGTAAAGTTTCTTCCTTTTGCTGCTTGCAGAATGGAGTATTAGGGTAGGAAAAGTACAGTTACGTAAGAACTTACCATAACAGTAGATCTTCGAGAACAGCTCTTGCAGCAGGTTACACCATTAGGACTGAAGCCGCAGGCGCCAGGACCCCATGGAAAAATTCTAGCTAGCAGTGTCCCCAGATGTCAGCCCTCCCCGACGTAAGGCATCACATAAAGGGCGGTCCCCAGCATCCCCAGTTCTCCCACCTGAGACCCCGGCTCAAATGTGACATCTGAAGGGAAACGAGGATCCGCTCCAAAGGAAGGTTAGAAAAAGCGCCAAAGGATGCTGTAACCTAAAAACTAGGTCAGAAGACTCAACCTCCAGAGGGAAGGTGGGAGGAAACTACCTGCTGCAAGAGCTGTTCTCGAAGATCTACTGTTACGGTAAGTTCTTGTGTAACTACTATCTTACTTGAGAAACAGCTCTTGCAGCAGGTTACACCTTTAGGATGGATTCCCAAGCAGTAAGGGAACAATTTGCTACCGGGATGAGGGTAGAGAGATGACTCAGACTTCAGGACAAGAGTCCTTGAAGGACTGCTAAGTCAATCCAGCCTACATCCTAGAGGCAATGTCCAAACTGTAGTGTCTGATGAAAGTGTGCACAGTGCTCCAAGTCGCCGCGACAGATAGGATCCTTGCACATAAGTGCATGAAGCTCAAACTCTTCTGGCAGAAGTAACAGCAACTAAAAGGAGCGCCTTCCAAGTGAGGGGACGAGCTTGCAATCCATGGCTGGTTCAAAAGGAGGTAGAGTAAGCTGCTCTAAAACAAAGGGAAGATCCCAAGGTGGAACTGGTCTCTGATAGGAGGTCTCAGGTGCAGGATGCCGCAAAAAAAGCAGTGAAGCCTCTAGTTGAGCTACAGAGCTATGACCTATTCAAATGATACGCCAAATGGCGACAGGTGAACCTTAATGGAAGAGTAGGCAAGGCCCGCCTCATACAGGGTTAGAAGGCAGTCTAACACTGACCTCTGAACAATCCAATGGGGTCAATCTGAGAGCTTGGTGTAAGTGGCATGAGTGGAGGGTTTTCTGGCTGCCGCCAGAATGTCCAGAACTTCCCGAGAGACCCTGTATCTCAGGACTGCTATGTCTTTAGGAGCCAGGCATGCAGGTTTAGCACGAAGATCTGGATGGACTAAGGAGCCTGCCTCCTGGGACTGAGCTGAATGGCAGAGGCACCGGAGGTTCCTGGGTCAGCTGATGTAATAGAGGAACCAAATTTGCCTGGGTCAAAAGGGGCGCTACTAGAACCAGTGACGCCCGCCTTGTCGGAGCTTCAGTAAAACCTCTGGATCAAAGGGAAAGCGAGAGGAATCTGCCCGTCCCAAGAGAGGGACAACGCTGCCTCGCCAGAAATCACCAGGCCCTGGATCTAGCGAGCAAAATTGGACAGTTTTGCATTGGATGGGGACGTGAAAAGGTCTAATTCTGGTGTCCCCATCTGTGAAACAGATCCTCTGCGACTTCCTGAAGCAGTTCCATTCATGGACTCCGCCTGTGATTGCCTGAGACTGTCCGTGATTGTGTTGTCCACGCCGGAACGTGCATTCAATCTGTGCTGTGTGTGCAGTACCCAATTCCAAACCCTTTGAGCCTCCCTGCAAAGGGGTAGGAATGAGTGCCTCCTTGTTTACTGAGACAGTACATCACCGCAGTATTGTCTGTTTGAATCAGAAGAGTACCTGGTGGAATGTCCATCTGTAATGCTTGTAGGGCATAGAGGATGGCTCTCATCTCCAGAATATTTATATGCAGATGGGACTCTAGAGACTACCATGAGCCTAGAGTCCCGACCCCTGTGGTGCGCCTCCATCCGATCCTAAGGCCCATGGAGAGTGTCACTAAAGGAGGCGGCGCCATGAAAGGACCTTCGAGAGATGGTCCAGGATGAGCCACCATTGCCAGTCTCGGATGACAGCATTCATGATCTGGACTGATGCTGCATATGAACTTGCTTCTGGTCCCATTGAGCCCGCATCCACTGGGTAACCCGCATATGGAGTCTGGCTAGGGGAACCATCGCAATGGCAGCCGCCATATGTCCAGCAGGCAAAGAACTGTCCTGGCGGGCACCACTGTCTTTGTCATTGTGTCCCGTGTGAGGGATCTGATGTGTTCCACCCTGTCCGGTTGAAATGCTCTCCTTGAGTGGTGTCCAGAACTGCTCTAATAAATTGCAGTCTGAGACGGGACAAGGTGCAACTTCTCCTGGTTGATGATGATGCCCTACGATTGGAAAGAGAACGGGTATCCTAAATCACGGACATCAGGGCCTCCTGAGAGGGTGCCATGAGCAGCCAGTCGCCTAGGTACAGAAAACATAGTGGCCCTGCCTCCTGAGTTGCTGCCATGACTGCCATGCACTTCGTGAATACCGAGGTGCGGAAGACGGTCCCAACGTGAGGGCTCGAACTGGTAGTGGCGCCCCAGAAACTTGAAACGCAGAAACCTTTGAGGCGCTCGACTGATCGGAAGATGTAGGTAAGCGCCCTGCATGTCCAGCGACACTCAGCCATGCGCCTTCTTTGAGCATGGGATGAAACCTGGTAGGGTCACCATGTGGAAGCATTTGTATAACACAAACGTGTTGAGATCGCTGAGAGCTACGATCGGGCAAGTCCCCTGTGTTTTTTTGGGACCAGGAAGAAGTGGGAAGAATAACCTTTTCCTTCTGGTCCGGTGGAACATACTCTATGGCCTCCTTGTCCAGGAGGGCCAAGATCTCCTGCTGGATGAGCAGAGCATGCTGACCCAGTAACGGAGAGCAGGGGAAGTCTGACGGTGGGTGGCAGAGGAACTCTATAGAGTGACCTCACTGTACCAACTGTAACACCCACCGGGTCGGAGGTGATCCTCTGCCATCCTGGAAGGTAATGAGATGCGACTCCCACCTCAATCCTTTGATCCAGAGGAGGGGCGAGGGCGGAAGGAGTCATGCTGTGGAGGCATTGGGTCCCGTGGGTTGTGCTGCCTTGGGATGCTTTGGAGCCCTGGCCCGTGGGGAATCTGGCTTGACCTTTGTGACCAAAATTGCCCTGGGGTTGCTGGTCGGAACGTGGCTGCCGCTGTTGCTCGTCATGAACTGTTCTGGTTCCTCCGAAAGGAACCAGATTTGAGCCTGTACATAGCTTCACAGTCCGAACTGCCTTCCCGGCGCCCTGTAGCCTGGTGATGACCTCTGATTCCTCACCGAACAGGACGGCTCCAATAAGGGACGTCTGGTGAAACCGAGACTCTCAACCAAGAGTGTCTCCAAGACAAACGCCAGTAGCTGCTCTCTCTCGGCAGAGTCCACTGAATCGTAAGCTGCTTTGAGAACCTGGGTCCCCACGTCCGACTCCAGTATGAAGGAGCTTGAGCAGCTCCTCCTTTTCGCCATCCGGAAAGTCCTTCAAAGGTCTTGGCCCTGCTCCCAGAGGGCGCTTTGAAACTGTACCATGTGCATGAGGTAATTTAAGACCTTATCGAGCATGTAGCAGCCGCACATGCATCTTCCCATAGAAGCTAATTGCTTAGATTCTTGGTCTGGAGGCTGGGTACTCAAGTGTTGCGGTCGTTAAGACCCGATCATGAGACCGTGATGACCAGTGAGTCTACCAGGGGTTGCTGCACCAGATATAGGTCCTCCATAGGAGCTCTGTAGAGGCAGTCAGCCTTCTTAGGAACAGCGTGTGGAGTGCGGACGCACAAGCCACCTTGGTGACATCCGTGAAGGTGTCCACTAGAGGTGGGACCACCACAGGCTTTGGGTCCTTTGCCAAGGTAACGGGCAAGGCGTTGTCTCGGGTCCAAGTCTTCAGTCTCCCATCCCATTATTCTCCTAGATGTGCCTCATGATCTCTGAGAAAGAGGGATCATCCGTGGTGACCTTGGCTGGTCTCGTGGGTCTGGTGATAGGGAAAATAGGGGATGGAGACCTGGAGGTATCGGACGATCCAGTCTGGAGTCATCTCCGTGGGTGTCTGTCCCTGGTCGTTTAGGGCTCGGAGACCCAGAGGGAGACCGTGATGGGCGCCTTTTTTCTCTAGATCTGCCCGTAGGAGGTGGAGTTGGCTCCTTAGGGGTCGGGGTCTTGAGCCTTCACCTTCCCGAGGAGGGGTGCAGCTGGTGGAGGTGGAAGAGGCTTATTGGGGACCACGTCCTTTCCGATGGTCTCCCACCAGAAGGCGAACAATTCCTTCACCTCCTGAATGTTCATGCCCGACAACAGGCCCGGCGTCTGTGTGGGTCTATCGGGTCCTGGGGAACCACGGATCTGCTGAGCGGCTCCCGAGGCGAGCTGGCGTCCTCCGTGCCACCGTCTGGTGCGTCGGCAGCACGGCAGCCTCCTCTCCTGGAGGACCCTGACGCCTGGTGTCACTCGCGCCTGTACAACTACTGTCGGGTTGGAGTCAGCTTTTCAGGTGTCTCAGTCAGGCACCTTTTACTCTGTACAGTCTCACTTAAGAGGTGTCAGATCTTGGTCTTCCTTCTCCGGGCCTTGGGAGACGGACCTGAGGTCAGTGTCCCAGCGCTGGCCTGACGCCCACTAGATTTTGAGAAAGACTTCCTGTGTTTTCTGAAGCATCAGGCCTGGAAGAAGAGTCGGGCGCCCAGTGGGTCTCAAGCAGGTGCAAGGAGGCTGAAGAACCCGCTGAAGACCTTACCGTAACTGGGGAGGTTGGGAACGGCCCGGAAGAACGTTTGGACCGTGAGAGTTGGAGCTGGCCCTGATTCAGAGGCCCTCCTGGGGAATCCTGACCTACCAGAGTCCCGGTGCTTGTCCCGTGCTTCCTGGTCTTATGGGAAGAATCCCTTTAGAGGAAGGTCTTTTTTCATTTTGTGAAGTTTTCTTCAAGAAGGAACCCCTGTAGGGCCTTTTTGGGCAGATCCTGGTCCTGCTATTAAACTGTTGGCAGATGGAGCAGGCCTGGGTGTCGATGTCGAACCCAGGCACCTCCATGGCAGATGATGGTCAGCAAGGGGATCTGCTTTGCCGTAAGCGCACTTTGAGGGGTGTCCTTTGAGAGAAGGAGTTGGAGAAGTAGACATGGGTTTTGTAAAGATTTCACGCGTCAGATCGCTGATGCAGGCATCCGTGAGGTCGATGTTGGCGAAATAACGGCGGAAAAGAATTAGGATGCTGGGGCCGCCTTTTATGTAACGCCTGATGTCGGGAGGGGCTGATGTCGGAGGCGTCCCCGCTGGATACTGCTAGCTTAGAATTTTTCCGGGGTCCTGGCACCTGCCGCTTCAGTCCTAATGGTGTAACCTGCTGCAAGAGCTGTTTCTCAAGTAAGATCCCTAACACCATAGTTCCCTACTTTGGTCAGTTTAATCCTAACCAGTGCATTAACATTTTTGCAATGAACGCACAGACACACACAAGATACTAGTTTAGTATCCACTTACTGAATGAATCTATTGGCACTCAAAAAAAAAAAAAGGTTGATTCACTCAGCATTTATACAAACATATTTCTGTTTATTCCAAAGGCAGTACACCCAACAACTTCTACGTGGCATTCATAGTTTGTGCCTAATATGAGTTAGTTTTGTTGCAGGCAAACAGTCACTGTACCGGATTCTTTATCCTTGATAATAACTCTGTATGTCAGTAGTCCCAATTTCTTTGTAGCTCAATTGCCTACTCCTTATTTTAGGCTCCCACTGTTATATGGTGGTCTTATGGTGTGGGTCACTCTTTCACTGTATAGTCCTTGCCCTGCCAAATCCTCAATGTAGACCACTGCTTCTTTCCGCCCGCTTTCTTCAGTGCATAGTGTTAAATTTTCTCTCTCCGATCAAGGGTTCGATCAGAGAGAAAGTGGATTATCTGTCTTATAAAATGTCCAGAAGGTTCTAAGGATGAAAAGAAGGGCAGGCATGCAGTCACTGTGAAATAATGCACGTCATGTGGTGTGTTTCATCCAGTCTGGAAACTGGATTTTCATAGATTTTTCTTACCAATTTTATAAACATACACATGTATATCTCAAATCCTGGAACTCCTTCAAACAAAGCCCCAATGGCATCAATCCCATCCTCTTGAAAATCTCTGCCCCCCTCCCATCCATAGTCCCCAATGACTCGCCTCTTCAGTCTCTGTCACCTGCTCCCTGCCTAAGACCTGGAAAATAGCTAAAGTCATCCCCCACACAAACGGGATGACCCTTCTGTCCCTGGTAACTACAGGCCTAGCTCTCTTCTTCCTTCCCTCTCCAAAATCTTGATCTCATCTCTAAAAGACTAATTCCTTCCTCGCCTCTAGGGACATTCTGACCCTTTTCAACCTGGTTTCCGTCGTCACCATTCCACCTCCTCCTCCCTTCTCCGCCTCACCAACTGCATTCATTCGCCATGGACAAGGGTCACTTAACACTTGCCATATTTATCGACTTAGCCAAAGCCTTGATTCTGTTGCTCACAAACTACTCCTTGAAGACCTCTCTGCTACAGGATTATCCCAACTACCACTGAGTGGTTCAAGGCCTACCTATTGGACAGGTTTCAATTCATCATTGGGAACCAGATCTGCTCCCTTCCCATTCTCGTTGGTGTACCTCAGGGGTCAATCCTCAGGCCTATCCTATTCTCCATATTCTTGACAACCTCCCTTCTGTCTGCTCAGTCTTCATATTCAAATGTACTCCTACGACAGTCATCTTCACTTCTTGTCCCTCCCTGGCCCAGGTTGAACCCATTCTCCAATCTGATTTCATGAACACCTTAAGGTGGCTCAATGATAAATCACTAAATGTAACACTACAAAAACGGTTGCCATGGCTTTTGGCACAGCTTAGAAACTAGCCAAAATGTCATCTCCTCCTCATTTCATGCCCTCGATGGATCCAAAATCATGGTCACTGAATCATGCAAATACTTAGGAGTTTTCCTTGACCTTAAACTGGACTTCTCCTTCACCTGGACTCTATTCACAACAAGCGTCCCTAAACTAGGAATGCTTTAGAGACAAGGACGGTCCCCCCAATTAGTAAGGAAATAATTACTAAGCCAATCCTCCCCACATCTGATTACGCAGACATGGTCTATAGCTCATTGCCGCAATCATCCCTAGCCAGCTCAACCCCTTGTTTCATGCTTTGTGCAGATTTGCCTCCAACCTCCACACTGCACTCATCACTGCCTTTTATACCACTCTCTCTCTGCCTTCACTTGCTAACAGTCGTCTAGCACATTGTGCAACCTTTATTTGCTAAGTTTTGGTTTAACACCCCCCTCCTACCTTTCCTTCTTACTTGCCCCATCCCCAAGTACTGGCTACTCTCTGCCTCCCTGTCCACTGCTCCTTCGCCCTGGCCACACCATGCTCACTCTCAGGAAACTAGCTTTGCCCATCGCTCCCTGCCCTCTGGAACATCCTCCCACTCAATGTACACAGCTTGCCTACCATGCTGTCCATCAAAAAAGCATTTCAAGCACCTCCACCCACTTCTTGCCAATGTGTTCACCCCCCTTAGCTGCTAGGTCCTACTGACTATGCGGCCCTTAACCTTCTACCAGCCAATACCAGCTCTTGGTTCTCATTCAGCAGTCCTCCAGTTGCTGTGCTCCTCAATCTATTATGGTGTATACTGATGGCTGCTCAACACTGTGCTCTCCCAGCTGTGTCAATGTATCTAGCCATGTTATGTTAGCTCAGATAGTTAACAGCCCTCTGTTAAACCCTATGTTAGTCGCATCTTCATGCATGAGCTGTTCCAATGTTTATTACCGAACTTCTGTGTATCTTATGTTTATATTGTATACTGTTGCATGTATAAAACATGTATAATGTGTACCTTGTATCCTCACCTCTGCCCTGGTCGCACCTGGAATCGAGCCTGGCTCAGTGTGCCTTTCCAGTTATCAACTTCTAAATAAAATAAAAACAAATTATATCCAGGGATAAAGTGATGGGTGAGTCATACGACAGCAGATATATCCGGACAGGTGGCAAGAGAGCTGGGGTTAACGCGTCTGCTTGTGAGGCTTTTACCGTGATAACCCTGTGCTCACTTGCCACGAGTGTTATTATCCACTATCTTATCAGTTCACATCACGCTTTTCATTTTATACAATAGGGTTAACTCACTGGCATTTGTGTTATTAGGATATATTTGTTCTGGTTTATTTACCTGTTTTTGTGGTGTTTGTTTTGTTTCAGTGCTGTTCCTCCGTTTTAGGAATGGGCTTTGTTCTGTGATGTAGTGACTGGTCGCTTTTGTGGGTTTCTTCTTTGTGGTTGGTTGCTTTTTGAGTTTTTTTGTGGTTGGTTGCTTTGGGATGTGGCAGGGTTGGTTTCTTCAGAATTTCAGTCAGTGTGTCCGCCTGTCCGTATGGTGTTAGAAGTAGTGCTGATGGATTTAAACATGAAGCGGTATGGGGACACAAATGTAGTTCGGCAGTGTTGTCAAGATGACGGTACACAGTGGTATAACAGCACAGACGCAGTGAGGGCTGTGATAACTTGGTGTTTTCCACTGTGTACACGCCATGAGTGAGGTTTTGTTTGTAATGGTCTGTGTTTTATTGGATGCGTTATATGTTAACCCTATTGTATAAATAAGGGTATGTGGATGGTGACTGTGTTGGCCACTGTGAGGTTACATGAGGTCATAGGTAACTATCCCAGATACACAGGTTACCACCTGTTAACAGTAATTCTAGGAGTGGTATATGTTGTTCATCCACACTTGTTGACATGTCCCTTTCCCTTTAAATCTTGCCAGAAGGTCTAAATGCTGGCTCCTCCCACCCACACAGGTGGTATATGCCTCTAGCTCCGCTGGAAGCAAGTTGTGCACGGCTGAGGCATTCGGTGGGTCAGTGTGGATGAACTTATACACTCCTAGAAATAGCAGTTGCATAAGAACTTACCAACAGTAGATCTTCAAAGAGGTTCCTGCTGTAGGTCTTCACATATAGGACTGTGCTCCCTGGTGTCAGGGACCAACAGCAAACTTGTGGCTAGGCATCATCAGCTGGGACCTGCCTCTGCCAGGTGACACAACATCAATGTGACTATAAAGGGGCGTCCTGCCCGCCTCCAGTTCTTTTCCACCGAGACATAGATAAAGAAGCAGAAGAGTGACAAAACTCCTGGTACCCTCGTGCCCTGGAAGAGACAGAGACCTGGACAGTGAATAAAGAAAAACACAGGAGCGGGGAAACTAGATCTACTTGCAGGAACTCTTTGAAGATCTACTGTTACAACAGCCTGGCTTAATCACATATCTTACCGAGAGGGTTCCTGCAATAGGCTTCACATATAGGACTGAATACCAAGCAGTTCAACACAAAAGGAGTCAGACGAGGTTCCATAAGGAGGAAAATGTCTCCAACTAAAGTTCCGTTCAGGTTGGAAGACCTTGCAGAACTGCAAGGTCAAGCCAGCCCTACGCTAGAGGCAATGTCCAGTCAAATGTCTTAGTGAAGGTATGGATGGAAGACCAAGTGGTCATGTAACAGATGTCCGTAGGACACATTCCTGAAAAAGGCCGTAGAAGGGCCACACTGATGGTGAAGTGGTTCTTAACTGCCCCGGAAGGGGTTTCTTGCAGTTCTGGTAAATGTAATGGATACAATTAGCCAGCTATCTAGACAATCTCTGTTTTATAGCCTTGCACTGGCACTGGAAAGCAAAGGCTACAAAGAGCTGGTTTGACTTTCGAACCTCTTTAGTCTGAGAGGTATACCTCAAAATCCTGTGCACATAGAGGTGTGCAGAGAGATATTCCTGCTTGTTGGGAGTGCTCTGGGAAGAACACCAGCAGCTCAACACTCTGGTTAGGGTCAATTCCCAAACCACTTGAATAAACTATGGGTCAGTCCACAGAACCACCCAGTCTCTGTGAAAATTAAATAGGGCTCTCTACAAACTAAAGCCTGACGCTCTGAAACTCTTCAACCAAAGTGATGGCAACCAAAGAGAGTGTTTCCACGCTAAAAAATCATATCACAGCTTGTTGCAGGTCCAAAGGGGACAAGTAAGTTTTTCCAACAAAGTTGAGATCCCAGGGAGGAACAGGATTCTGGACCAGAGGTTTGATATGAAGGATCCCCTTTAAGAAAGTCTTGGAAACCTCTAGTTGAGTTAGGATTTGCCTCCACCGGGAGGTGGTAGGCCAAAACCACAGAGAGATGGACCTTCAGGGAGGTATAGTTGAGGCCCAACTCTGACAGATGCAAGAGATACTCTAAAACCTGGGAAGCCGAGCAAGAAAAGGATAGTACAGTTACGTAAGAACTTACTGTAACAGTAGATCTCTGAGAGGAGCTCTTCTGCAGCAGATAATACCATTAGGACTAAGGCCTCAGGTGTTAGGACCCCTCGGAAAAACTTTCTAGCTAGCTAGCTTGTATGGGGTCCCCCACAACGCCAGGCATGCCCAACGCCAGACGTAAGAGGGGGCAATGGTCCCCGGTGCTATCTCAGTTCCACGCCGAGACCCGTTGGTAGGCAATGGAGAACCGAGAAGGAACTCTCCCTACAGAGAGAAAAATCAGAGGTACAAACTGACCTGGAGGATGGAGGGTGGGAAAGCCACCTGCTGCAAGAGCTCTCTCAAAGATCTACTGTTATGGTAAGTTCTTGCGTAACTGTACCATCGGACTTCTGAGGGAGCTCTGCAGCATGTAATACCATTACGACTGAGTCCCAAGCAGTACTCAAAAAAGGCCCAGATCGCATGGGGTGGGGGTGGAGGAATGACTGAGGAACATACAAGGTCACTTATGAGAGCAGTCCTTGAATAACAGCCAAACCAAAACCTGCTCTCCTCCTAGAGGCTATGACCAGACTGTAATGTCAAAGGTATGGACAGTGGTCCAGGTGGCTACAGCACAAAGGTCTGCCGCTGACACGCTTCTTAGATAGGCAAAAGAGGTGGCAATGGCCCTGGTGGAATGGCCCTAACCAAGCCCAGTAAGGGTTTGCTGTGGTGCTGACAACAGAAAGAAATGCAATTTATTAACCACTTGGTTACTGTTTGCTTAGTAACAGGATCCCCTGTCCTATGTTTAGCAACGCCATGAACAACTGGTCCATGGTCCAGACAGAACAAGTCCGTCCAAATAATAACAAAGGATTTTGTGAACATCCAGAGTATGAAGGCCTCCCTGTTGGAGAACTCTGGATAGTAGACCGAAGTTGGAAGTCCTGGTTCAGAGTCTTGCAAACATCACTTTCTGCAGAAATTTGGGATTTGTACGAAGCTGCACCCTATTCTATGAAAACAAGGTAAGGCTCTTTGCACATCAGGGCCTGAAGTTCGGAAATCCTCCTTGCTGAAGTAATGACAATCTAAAAATAACGTCCTCCCAAGAAAGGAGCGCGAGTCGCTATGACGCCGCCAGTTCAAAAGGAGAGAGGTGAGCTTTTCTAAACTGGAGGTCCCACTGGGGACTGGATCCCTCCTAGGGTTTCTAATATGCAAGACTCTCTGAGGAAGGTCTTGCAGACACAGATTTGCCAGAGTCCTTTCTCCAACCGCATCATGATATGCCGAGACTGCGCAAAGATGCACCTTGAGAGAGGAATAGCTAAGGCCTAAGTCGAGGTGGAGTAGGTACACTAAGACTAACTTGACAGATCACTGGAGAGGATCCAAGGATGGGCTGCCGCCTCAGAGACAGAATCGCTTCCACTTCATGACATAAGTGGCCCTGGTAGAGGGTTTTCTTGCTGCCACTAAAATCTCTGCCACCCACTGAAACTCCCAGTCTCTCCTTTGCTAAGACTGCAGGAGCCATGCGTGAAGGTGAAGGGATCACAGGACGGTGGACCAGCGCCCCTGATCCTGGGAGAGCAAGTGGGTAGAGAGAGGCAGTAGTACGGGGGTCCTGTGGCCAGCTGCTGAAGAAGCAGGAACAAAGTCTGATAAGGCCAGAAAGGTGCTACCAAGAACATCCTGGTGCCTTCAGACTGCAGTTTGAGCAGTACTCTCTGAACCAGAGGGAAGGCATAAAGAAACCTCCCTGCCCAGGAGAGGGACAATGGTCTCGCCAAAACACCAGGCTCTGGATCTAGTGAACAGAAATCTGGTAGTTTGGCATTGTGCCGGGATGCAAAGAGGGTGCAGTTGGACGACCCATCTTACCAAACAGGTCGTCTGCTACATCCTGCTCGTAACGCCTCGTGGTTCAGAGAACGAGAACAGCTTAGACTGTTGGCAAGAAAGTTCTGAATGTCTGGCATGTGGACCGCGACCAGGAAAAGATCGTGTTCTATCATCACCCAGGCCCAGATTCTCATTGTCTCTTTACAAAGAGGATCATGAGCCCATTCCTCCTTATTTGTTCAGGTAAAAGACTACCGGGTATTGTCTGACTGGATTATCAGAGGGCCCGGAGAGCTGATCCTGAAAGGCCTGAAGGGCATAAAAACTGCCCTCATCTCCAACACACTGATGTAGAGAGGCCTTTTGTGGCAGACCACGATCCTAGTCTGATGCTTGCAAAAGTGAGCACCCCAGCCTAGTCCTGAGGAGTCTTGTGACAGCCTGTGTTGGACTTTGCCTCTGAAAAGGACACCCTGTTCTAGGTGAGCTGGAACTTGCCACCAGTGAAGGGAGCGCCAGACCGCCTCAGATTCAGATGAGTCAGTCCATTCGACCAACCCTGGTCCCACTGGACCTTGAGGTGCCACTGAAGAATTCTCATGTTGAGACGTGAGAAGGGTACTGTGGCTATGGCTGCTGCCATATGACCCAACAGCTGCAAGACTACTCTGGCAGGTACCTGATCTGCTGACTGGATCCTGTGAGTTAGAGCCAAAAGGCCCAGGGCTCTGTCCGCGGGAGAAAGCCCTGCCTTGCAGTGTCTAGCACTGCTCCAATGTATTGAAACCATTGGGAGGGCCAGGGTTGGATTTCTGCATTTCAGAGCAACTCGAGAGACTGAAAGAATTATTCAGTTTCCTCAGAGTAACTAGGAGCTGTTGTTCTGTGGGTGTGGAAATTGGCCAATCGTCGAGGTAGGGGTGACAAAGTAGCCCCTTCTCCTCAGCGTGGCTGCAACTACCGCAATGCATTTTGTAAAGACCCTTGGGGCTAACGAAAGGCCAAAGGGCAAGACCCTGAATTGGTAATGCTCTGTCTCCGAACCGAAGTGCAGGAACTTCCTGTGAGAAGGCAGGATCTTTATATGCATATAGGCATCCTGCATGTCCAGGGAGCACAGCCAGTCCCCTTGTGGAGGAGGGCAACAGGCTCAGCCAGGATGAGCATCCAAAATCTTTGTACAGTATAAATTTGTTCAGGTGGCTGAGGTCTAGATTTAGCGGAGGTCTCCCATTTTCTTGGGCACCAAGAAAAGTGGGTAAAAAGCCTTTGCCTTGCTGGGATCTTTGGGACTGGCTGGATGGCCTTCTCTTGGGCGAGAGAAAGAATCTCTTGTTCCAGAAGAAGGGCATGTGCTGTTTGAGCAGTGGGATGCTACAGGCAGATTATGTGGGGGGCTGAGGAATTTGATGGCACAACCTCTTATTGTCTGTAGCACCCACTGGTTGGATGTAATGGTGGACCATTCTTGCAGAGGGAGCAATCCTTCTCACTTGCTCTCCCTCAGACTGGATGACTGGGGAAGAGGACACTGGGAGTCATGCAGTCCCTTGTGGGGTGGTGGCTGGATGTCTGGGTCTTAGGCTGTTTGGAGCCTTGGCCTCCCGATTGCACGTGGTTATGGCACTTAAAGCCTCTTGGTTGGATACGACGGCCTCCTTGTTGACTCTGTTTATGAAAGGAACGCTTATAGGGCTTAGGAGACTTGGATTTGTACAATTTGTGTATGTCCTCTACTTTTTGCCTGAATCCTGGAGGCCTTTTATAATTCCCTCCACTTCCTGACCAAACAGGACTGGTCCCTGGAAGGGGCATACAGAGATAATAGTGTCCTGGAGGGCCTGCATAAGGGCGTCGCTCATACCAGGCGTGCCTGCAGAGACAAGCCCGACATGCTGCCACTCTGAGCTGCCATGTCAGCAGTTGTACGAGCATCTCAGGATGTGTTTATCGACATTGAAGCCTGGATGGGCGAGGCCAAGCAATTGCTCTGGAGTCAGAGTCCGGCCTGAGACTTGAGAAGCTCTATGGTCTTTTCCCAAAGTGATTTTGATACGTGGCCATATGGGCCAAACGTTTAATGACCTGATGGCCCCTGTGGCAGAGGAGTACACCCACCGTCCCGGTGGTCTAACTTTTGACCTCGGGTCTGGGGCCTGTGTACTGAGGTGTCTTGTTGGGACTGTCTGCTATGTGCTGCAGTCAAGACAGTAGAGTCCGCCTTTGGCTGTTCCGCGAAAGGTTCCTCTTCGGGTGATTTATTAGTGGCGGTCCGCCTCCCTGATGGAACTGCTGGTGTGGGACGAAGGTCTGTTCCAGACCAGTTTGTCATGTCCTGGAAGGGCTCCATGAGCAAGGGAATGACTAAAGGTTTGGGGTCCTTCGCCCCCAAGAACTTCGCCAGATGCTTCCTTTCTGGGCAGAGTTCTTCAGTGTCCTACTGATATAAGGTTTGTATGCCTCACAATATCGAGGAAACGTAGGATTGTCTCGGAGGTGATCTGGGGTGTCCTTAAGAGTCTGGCGATGGTGGCCTCAAGGCCTGGTCATCCAGGAATCGTGTGGACTCTCCTGCCTCATCCTCAGAAGTGGGGTGGAGGGCCACTGGTGTGAGGGTTAGGGAAGGATTTTCTCCTTTGCCTTTGGGTTCGATGATCCCTCTCCTGCACCTGCATCTGAAGTGGGGAGGTGGAAGTGTAGGAACTGCATCAGGAGGCCTGTGCAGGAGGTCACCTTTGATAGTGTTTCACCATGGATTAAATAGTGCTCAGGCGTCCACTAAGGGGACGACTGGAGGCCCAGGCGTCTGAGTTGACTGACTGGGTATGTCGGCGCTCGGTACTGGGCTTTCCATTGGGGAGGCTGCCCTGCTGTGTCTGGTGGAGGAGTTGGGCGCCGGATAGCTGTCATCAGATCTCGGCGTCTGGGTGGCATTTGTCTGATCCGTTAACTGGTCGATCTGGCGGGCGTCGGATGGCTGGTCGTCCTCTCAGACCGCCTGTCAGACTCCTTCTGGGCGGGCATGTCTGCTGTCTGATGTGGGTGTTTTGGCTGAGGGGCGTTTGTCCTTTTAGAAGTGATCCATGCGACTGGTGGGGAGGCATCCACTGGCGAATGACCTCCTGTTGCCGGTGGGAATTGTCTGGCTTCTTGCGTTTGTCAGAGGATCCCATGGAGCTGCGGCCTTCTTTGGGCCCTAACAGCGGCGACAGTCCTTCCTGGACCAGGCCCTGTGAAGACTTATGGGCCGGTGAACCAGGGGACTAGAGCTTGGCCATGTCCAGAGGACGGCTGGTCCCTTGGCTTAGGAGGACGATCCGCGGGCACTAGTTCGCGCAGAAGAAGGGAATGGACCCCAACCTCCCAGTGGAGGAAGAAGCATGCCTGGAGGAGACTTGTGGTGGGATTCTGACCGGGCCTGTCCTTGGAATGTTTCCCCTGGGACTTCTCTCCATGGGGAGACTCCTGACAGGCAAAGATGAACTGGGACCCGACAGGGACTTTTGCATAGCTGCTACTTTCTGCTCGAAGAGATGAGCTTTTAAGGTCTTCGCCCTGCAGATCCTGGTCTTGTCGTTGAACTTTTGGCAATGTTGGCAGTTGTCGGCCTGTGGTCGGGCTAGAGAGATCAGGCAGGCTCATGGCTGTCCTTAGCCAGGATCGGTTTGCACAACGGCACTTTGACTTCTGCCAAAGGTGAAGAAGACATGCACTGAATCTTTGTTGAAATATTCGAGAAAAGGCTAAAATGGTATATTTAAAGATCACTCATCTGCGTCGAACACAAGCATGCCCCAGAAGCCGAACGAGTAGTCGACCTGCAGGAAAGTAACTGAGATGGCGCTGGGGAACGCCTTATACCATGTTTGACGTCAGGCGTGTCTCCGACGTCAGCTGGCGTCCCTCATCTACAAACTGCTAGCTAGAAAGTTTCTTCTGAGGGGTCTTAATAGTATTAGGCTGCAAGAGCTCCACCATGAAGTCGGATCTAGATCTTTTGCTGAGGCCCATATAGAAAATCTCTTCCACTTCATGGCATATGTGGATCTAGTGGAGAGTTCTTCTCCACTAAGACCTGAGCGACCTCTAAGGAGACCCCCAGCAGAAATCGCAGTCCACAGGTGCCACGCATGAAGATGGAGAGACTTGAGGCTTGGATGAACCAGGGTGCCCTGCTCCTGGGACAGAAGGTCGTGGAGAAAGGAACAGGTACTGGGGGTTCCAGGCCAGCTGCTGTAGCAACGAGAACCATATCTGCAGAGGCCACAGGGGACAATGAGGATCATGTTAGCCCCTCTGCTTGCAGCTTCAGCAGAACCTTCTGCAGAATAGGAAAGGAGGAAAGCATATAGATATCTTCTTATCCAAGACAGAGACTGTGTGTCTCGCCAAAAGCATCATGCCTGGAGACGAGAGAGCAAAAGCTGGGTAGTTTTGCATTGGATGGGGAAGCGCCTAGATCTAGGTCTGGCTGACCCATTGAAGAAACATGTCTTCTACTACTGCCTGCTTTATAGAAACATAGAATTTGACGGCAGATAAGGACCGCTTGGCCCATCCAGTCTGCCCATTTCCTACCTACTGTATAAGCTGCAGATCCTAGTTAACCAGCAGCCTACTTCTTCTTACCCCCACCCCTAGAATTGCCTTATGACTGTCCCATGCATGCTTGAATTTCACCACTGCTTTTGACTCCCAACCTCCTCCGAAGGCCATTCCATGCATCCACAACCCCCTTAGTGAAAAAATACTTTAGCAAATTACCTCTGAGCCACCTCTATCTTCAAATTGTGCCCTCTTGTTCTTGCACACCTCTTTTGAAAGATGCTACCCTCTTGGACTGTGCTGATTCCCTTTGAGGTACTTGGGCGTTTCTATCATGTCCCCCCTCTCCCCTCCTTTCCTCGAGGCTATACATATTAAGCTCCTTTCATCTCTCTTCATCGTCTTCCAGTGCAGACCCTGCACCATTTAGTTGCCCTCCTCTGGACAGCTTCCATCCTGTCTATGTCTTTGTGGAGATTGGGTCTCCAGAACTGCACACAGTACCAGATGGGGTCTCACCAGCTGTCTGTACAGAGGATAATAACTTCCTGTTTTCTACTGGTGATGCCTCCTATGCATCCCAGTATCCCCCCAGCCCTCCTTGCCCTCTCACATTGCTTGCCCACCTTTGGGTCATCTGATATGACTACCCCCAGGTCCTTTTCCATTTTGTTGTTGTTAGTATCTCACCCCCATTGTGTACTCTTCCCTGGGTTTTGTTTCCCAGGTGCATTATCTTGCACTTCTTAGCATTGAATCTAAGCTGCCATACATTTGACCATTCCTCTAACCTTGCCAAGTCCTTCTCATCCTTTCCACCCCACCCTGTGCATCAACTCTGTTGCAGATCTTTGTGTCATCTGCAAAGAGACATACTTTTCCTTCCAGTCCTTCTGCAATGTCGCTTATAAAGACATTGAAGAGGACCGGTCCTAATACTGAACCTCTGTACCCCACTAGTAACCCTCCTTTCTTCTGAGTGGACTCCATTTACTTTACTCTCTGTGTCCTATTCTCCAGCCAATTCTTTACCCAGGCTGTCATCTTGGGACCCACTCCCAGGCTGGCTAACTTGTATATTAATCTTTGTGTGGGACTGTGTCAAATGCCTTGCTAAAGTCTAGGTAGGCCATGTCCATAGCCCCTCCCTGATCTACTACTTTGGTCACCCAGTCAAAGAAATCTATCAGATTCTGTCTGGCATGACCTTCCGCTGTGAATCCATGCTGCCTAGGGTCTTGTGCCCTCTGGCCTCTAGATACTAGACAATTCTTTCCTTCAGAAATGATTCCATCATTTTCCTATCACTGAGGTTAAACTAACAGGTCTATAGTTTCCTGCTTCTGCCTTGCTCCCACTTTTGTGAAGGGGAATCACATCTGCCCTCCCTCCAGTCCTCGGATACCACCCATTCTCCCATGATTTGTTAAAAGGATAGTCAGTGGTGTCACTAGTTCTACCTTAGTTCTTTTAGAATTCTAGGATGAATCCCATCAGGCCCCATTGCTTTGTCCGCCTTCAGTTTTAAGAGTTCTTTCAGAACCTTTCTTCTGTAAATGGGTTGGTATCAACTTCTGTATCCAGAGTGTTTATACTGTTTGTTTTATGTACCTCCCTCTTCATTTGTAAATACTGAGCAAAAATATTTGTTTAGTATCTCTGCCTTTTCACAGTCTCCTCTGCCCACCCCTCCCTTTATTAAGCCTCACTCCCACTGTGAGTCCTGGCGACTGATCGGCTGAGTCTGTCCACCAGAATGTTGTGAACCCCTGGCACGTGGACTGCTGTCAAGGATAGGCAGTGCTGCATCACCCAGTACCACACCATCGCCTCCTTGCATAGAGGGTACGCACCGGTGCCTCCCTGTTTGTTTAGATACCACACAGTGGCCATGTTGTCTGTCTGGATGAGAAGTGACCCCGGAATTAGAAGTAACTGGAAGGCCTGGAGAGCACAGAGCTCCACTCATCTCGAGAATATTGATGTGAAGGTTCTCCTCCATGGGAGACCAGGAGCCTTGAATTCTGTGATCTCCCAGATGTGCTCCCCATCCCAAGTTCGAGGCATCCGAGGTGGGAGTCTGAGAGGGAGACAGAGGGTGGAAGAGAACCCCACTGAAATGTTGGCTGGGTCCTGCCACCAGAGGGATCCTTCTGAAGGCTGCTGGAGACAAACTCTCGGTCCATGTCATCCAACTGTTGGTCCCACTGGACTCTGAGACCACTGGGTAACCCTCATATCCAGTCTGAATAAAGGGACTGTGGGCATGGCAGCCGCCATCAGACCCAGAAGGCGCAATGGCCCACATGAGATGAAGCCACCAGCGTCGCTTGGGAGATTAAGGTCTCCGCACAGTTGAATGGAAGAAAGGCCTTGCTCTGGACCTTGTCCAGCACCACTCCAATAAATTGGAGGTGCTGTGAGGGTATCAGCTAGGACTCGTGATGGTTGACCAAATACCCAGGCTGGAGAAGAGGTCCAGAGTGAAGGAAAGGATTCCTTCAGACTGTCCAGGAAGGGCTGAAAAGAGACGGTCATCCAGATAAGGGACACATATATGCCTAAGGCAGTAGAAACTACACAACCACTGCTTAGGCACTTGGTGAACACCAAGGCAGAGAGGAGACGCCAAACGGTAGGGCCCTGAACTGGAATGATGGTCGAGGAAGGAGAACCTCAGGGTGTGGCGGTGGGCCCAGAAGAACGGGATATGATGTAAGCATCCTGCATATCCAGGAAGCACACAAGTTTTGGGAAGGAGCAGCAAATATAGATAATATTAGACAGTGTCGGCAGATAAGCGCCTATGGCCCACCCAGTCTGCCCATTTAAGTTTCTAAGTTCAGTTTATGTTTTCCAAGAAGTCTGTTGCCCTTACCCCTGACCTCCAGAATTCCTTTATGTCTATCCCTATGCATTCTTAAATCCGTGGATTGTTTCAGCCCCCTCACCACTTCCTCTGGCAGGGTGTTCCACTTGTCCACTACCTGCTCTGTGAAGAAATTCTTCCTCACGCTTTCCTCTGAATCGCCTCCCTCCAACTTCATCCCATGCCCTCTAGTCCTGGAACATCTTTTTGCTTAAAAATAGTGCATTCCTGCACCCTGTTCCTCCCTGTAACATACTTGTATGTCATATCCTCTCTCCCTCCTCTCCTCCAGGGAGTACATGTTCAGTGCCTTCAACCTGTCCTCATAGGACTTGTGATGCAATCCATGCACCATCTTTGTTGCCCTCCTCTGAACCTTCTCTACCCTGTCTATGTCCTTACGTAGGTAAGGTCTCCAGAACTGCACAGTGTACTCCAGGTGCGGCCTCCACTAGTGTCTTGTATAGTGGAATTATGACCTCCCTTTTCCTGCTGGTGATGCCCTCTGCCTATGCATCCCAGCATCCTATTTGCTACCTGCTGCCTTGTCACACAGTTTCCCTGCCTTGAGGTCATCAGAGATGATTACCCCAAGATCCCTTTCCTGCTTGGTGTGCTATATCCTCACCCCCAACTGATATATATTGTGCCAGGGTTTTTGTGCCCTATATGCATTATCTTGCACTTCCTTGCATTGAATTTCAACTGCCAAATCCCTGACCATTCTTCAAGTTTCTGCAGGTCCCTTCTCATTCTGTCTACACCCTCTGGTGTGTCTACTCTGTTACAGAGCTTTGTGTCATCAGCTAACAGTGAAATTCTCGCTTTCTAGGTCCTGCGCAATGTCACTGATGAAGATATTGAATAGTACCTGTAACAATAGTAACAGTATAGTAACAGTCCCTGGAGAGTTAACATATGAAACCTCTTGTACTCTACCTAAGAGATTGAGCATGCTGAGATCCAAGATGGGTCAGAGCCCCATGTTCTTTGGAACCAGGAAGAAATGGGAGTAAATCCCTTCCTGTTTGTTCTGGAGGTACAGCTTCACGGCTGCCTTTTGCAGCAGAGCTTGTATTTCCTGTGATACCAGATGATGTTGGCCTGACTGGTAAAACGACCTTCCCGTGGTTGGGGGCGGTCATTCAGGACCTCTTGTCGAGTGACCTCTTTCAATGAGTTGAAGAACCCATGCATCTGCAGTAATGGCCTTCCACCCATCCAGGTGGAGGCCAAACCTTCCCCACTGGTTCCTCGAAATGGTCAGAGGAGCGGGGAGGGGGTCAGACGGGAGGGGCGCCTTTCCTCAGAGGCAGCTTTGGAGAACTTGGCCTGGGGTTTGGGCGCCAGAACCCGGGGCATTACGCTTGTTCTGTCATTTACCCGATTCTGTTTGTTCCATTTCTGTTGGTGACGAAATAGCTGCTGCCATTGTCTTTGACCGAACGCGTACATGGACCGGACATTCTTGAGGATTTGCCGCTCTCCTGCAGCTCAGTAATGGTATCTTACGTCGCCATAAACAGAACTGGATCCCCTAAAAGGAGCCCAAAAGAAAGCCTTAACATCCTGTACTCAATCCCACCAGACAATGCCAGGCTAGACGTCAGACAGATTCCAGTAGCAGCCCTTGAGCCACAGAGTCCACCAATCATGTGTGGTGCATAAGGCAAGGCGGCAGGAAGATATATTCATCCTGACTTCTCCAGGAGTTTATTTCGTAACTGCTCATCAGGGATCTCCTGGAGGTCTTTTTCCAATTTTGAGAGTGAGAATTTTTGGAAAGCCACCCTATGGGCTACATACTCAGGAACGGATAGCAAGGTGGACGATGAGTAGATTTTCCTACCATACTGGTCCATCAGCTTGGACTCCTTACCTGGTGGGAGGCACTAAGATGTTTCGACTGGGTTGATCTATCATGGGCAGCCATGATGACCATAGAATCAGCCTTAGGTTGGGCAGTTAGGGCGTACTTTCCCTGAAGGGGTCTCCCAACTATCTGCCTTTTGGATACAGCTGGTATGGACGAAGGTTGGTGCCAAATGGTGGACACGAGGTCCTCATGTGGACCCATCCAGGGTGGAATGGTTAGGGGACCACAATTCACCAGGTCCAAGTGCTCTGCCAGCCTTTTGTGCCTGAGGTCCAATTCCTTGGAGGCCCATCCGCATGATTTTTGAATGGTCCTGAGGAGCTCTGCAAGGAGGGATCCTCAGGAGGAGACTTTGGGGACTCTTTTGGTTGAGGCTCAACTGGGGATGAGGTTCAGATTGAATCCCTAGATCCGAGCCTTGACAAAGTCAGGTTTCCAGTCTACTGGGCAAGGATGCCTCCAGAGGCCGGGTCCAGGGTCTATGATCTCAAGAGGCAGAGCTGCTGAGTCTCCCTCAGAGATTCGACTAGAGGGTGTCTGACTGGATGGGGGCACCCTGATAGGAGGGTGGACCTGACTGTGACCTAAGGCTGGCCAAAGTCCAAAAGCAGTTCGGACCTAGTGTCCTTCCACCATGCAGTAATGACCTCACGCTCAGGCTGTGGTGGCGGAGGAGGCTGGTAACCTGGGTACCCTACATGAGAAGGGTAGCTGGGAGGCTGGTACCAATAAGGGTACTGGTAATATGCCTGTCCTGGAGCCTGACAGCACGGCATTGGATAGCCCGGTGTTGGAAAACCTGGTGTCGGACAGCCTGGCGTCCAGTGGGTTGTAATCCGGTGACTGACCCTCTGGCACTGGATACTGTGGAAGCTCTGAGGGTTCCGGAAAGTACCCAGATTGGCGAAGGAGGAACAGAAGACCCTGCGAGGAGGTGCCAAAGGACCGCTGGGAAGCAGGTCCAGCGACAGGGAAGCGGAAGAGCCACATGTCCTGCAGGAGGAGGTTCCATACCGCCCCGAAAGGTTCGGTGAGGATCCGGGTGAGGATCCGTCAGCGGAAGAAGAGCCTAGCGAGGGAGAGATCAGATAAATCCCCCACGACAGGTCTGGAAGAGTATCTAACAGGAGGGTGCCCAGGGAGGTTGGATACAGTGGCGAATCCCTGAAGGGAGAACCCGAGGGATGAAGGGTACCAGTGAGCCCTCTGTGCAACATCAGGGACCATAAGGAGTCCAGGAGAGAGGATGCATCTACACGGTCGATGGGGAGCCGTCTAGTGACTTACTGTTTGCAGCCGGGCTGACATGAGCCGGCCAGCTTGTGTCAGACTAATTGGCCTGAGCTGGGAGTCCAGCGGCAGAGCCAGAGGGCGACTTAGCAGTAAAGTTCAGTGCCGGAGACCCTGAAGAAACCTCCAACCCGACTGCAAGCTAACCTGGGTTTGGGGGGAGGAGGGCATCCGGTCTGTCTGAGCGGAAGAAGGCCCTGCAGGTAGGGTACTCATGGAAGTGGAGGGCCCAGACTGGTTGGTGTTGGGTGTCTGGCTGGACTTCCCTTGGGGAGTACAGCTCTGTTCCCACATCTCTCCTTATCCTTCTTCTTTTCCAGGGCCGGTGACGATGATCTTTCCTGAACTCCTGGAGCTCCTTCTCCATCAAAGCCAGTCTCTGGGCGGCAGGTAGGTGTCGAGGGTCCTCTTGCGACAGGTGTGTATGGTCTGGTTGAAGCCTGGCAGATGGTGCACTCAAAGAGTTGTGCCTAGGCCCCAGGCAGAGGACACACTGGGAATGACTGTTCCCATGCCGAGTTCGTGCGCGCTGGAGAACTTTTTCTTCGGCCGACCACATGACATACATGGTAACGGATTGAATGAAATTGTGGGGAAAAAAAAAAAGAAATTCGCTTATTAGAAATGGCGGCAACTGAAAGCTGTTCTACCGTGGTTTGTCGAACGATACCATGCGACAGTGGGAAAGAACTGATGATTGCTAGCTACAAGTTTGCTGCTCGGTCCTGATGCCAGGGGACGAGTCCCACATGTGAAGACCTACAGCAGGAACCCTCTCAAGTAAGATCTACTGTTAAAGGTGAGTAACCTGTGTTTCTAGGGATGTGGATATGTTCTTATCACACTTGTTGGCAGACTCCTAGCAGTTCTCTGGGGAGGAAAGGCACACACACCCTACTTAGGGAACAGAGATTGAGAACTTAGGCCCCAAAACCAGCATCCCGGCAAGACTCTAGGTTGATGTGGTAATGGGTAATTAAGGTGTTTGCTGAGTTTCAGACAGCAACCCTGCAGATATCCTGGATAGGGACATCCTAGAAGCAGCCACCGATGCAGCAGTATGGCGGGTAGAATGAGCTCTTATCCCTACAGGAGGGTCCTTGCCCACCAACAGTAGCAGAGATCAATGCGGATGTTATCCATCTGCCAATCGTCCTTTGCTGCAGCGCTACCAGGTGCGGCTTCAGCATAGGTGACAAACAGCTGCTCGAACCTCTCCCCAGACTTCAGCCATCTGTTCCTTATAAGAAGAGAGCGCCTCATCTCGGTACAAAGTATGGCGCCTGTAACTGGCCTCAGAGGTGTAACTGAGGTAGTACACCGCAGAGTAAACACCTGGTTGAGGTGAAACTCCAACACCACCTTTAGAAGGAATTTGAGTGGCGCCGAGGACAACCCTCGCCTCCTGTGGAAGACCAGATAGGAGATTCAACAGAGAGCACATGTAACTCCCTCAGTCCTTCTGGCTGATGTGACAGCCACCAAGAAAGCGTCTTCCACCGACAGGTGTGACATCTCACACATGTGCATCGGTTTGAATGGCTTGCCCATGAGCTGTGCCAAAACCAGCAGTAAATCCCACGGAGGTGGTGGTTCATGCACCGAAGGGAAAAGTGGTCAAGGCCTTTGAAGAAATGCCAGACCACCTTTTCTGTGCTGTCTGCTGACCGTATCCACACAAGGTAAGCAGAGATGGCTGCCAGGTGCACCTTAAGGGTCATAGATCAAGACCTCCTTTGGAGAGGGACCAAAGGTAGTTGAGGATACTAGCCACCAGACAAGACGAAGGGTCCAGGTCCCGGCCCCAACACCAAATGAAGAATCTCTTCCATTTGAAGGCATAGCACCTCCTGGTCTACTCCTTCTTAGATGCCCCCAACTACACTGAGTACATCATTGGAGAGACCCAAAGCCTGGAAATCTAGCCGCCAGGAACCAGGCTGTCAGGTGCAGGGATTGAAGGTTTAGATGGAATACCTTCCCTGATTGACAGAGCAGGTCCAGGCATACTGGAAGACTCATCTGGGAGCCTAGTGCTGAGGCTGACGAGATCTTGATACCAGAAATGGCAGGGCCAATCTGGGGCTACCAGGATCACTCTTGCCTTGTCCCTCCTGACTTTGAGAAGCACCTTGTGGACCAAGTGAAGTGGAGGGGCGGCATAGAAGAGGCCTGGGATCCATGACCCATAAGAAGGCACCTCCCTGCAGCGAGTCCTGCTGAGGGGGGCGGGCATGAAACAGACTCAGCTTTGTGTTCTCCCTGGAGGCGATCAGGTCCACTTGAGGGGTGCTCCACTGGGAGAACAGGCTGTGAGCTACCTCTGGACGGAGAGACCACTCATGGGATGCCTCGCCCACACAACTGAGGGCATCCGCCAACTGATTCGAGGCTCCTGCCACATGAATGGCTCGAGATCTGCCTCCAGTTGGCTCACAAGGGTCCAGATCGGGCGCTTCCCTGCAGAGGGGCAGGAATGCATGCCGCCCTGTCTGAGGTAGTACATGGTCGTGGTATTGTCCGTCTGGACTTGTACCACTTGACCCTGAAGGAACGGAGGCGCACCAGCCGGATTACTTGGAGCTTCAGCAGGTTGATGCGGCATCTGGATTCCTCAGGGCCCAGAGCCTGTGGACTCTGATTCCCCATATGGGCACCCTAGCCTGAGAAGGCTTTGGTCATGACAATGACAGTCAGCTCAGGGTGGACAAATGGGATCCCTCCCTGCAGATGTTTCATGATGGTCTACCACTGGAGGCGTCAGACATCTTCTAGGTTACAGTGACCAGCTGATCGAATGACCATGTTGCTGGGACCACTGGCTGGCCAACTCCCACTGAAAGGGGCACATATGCCACCGGGCCCATCGAACCACAGTGGTGCAGGACACCATATAACCCAGAAGAGGAGGAAGTCTAGGGCAGGCGCTGAGTGCCCAACCAAGAATGACTGGGCAAAGGAGTGAGAACCTCCACCCTGTCCACTTGGGGCAGGCCTCGGCAAGAGTCGAGCTCTGCCCCGATGAAGCAAATCACCTGCGAGGGCACGAGTTCCAACGGCCTCGTTAATCAGGAGATCAAAGCTGAAGCAGGTGTGGAGGGCCAGATCCCTGGACCTCGCCACCTCCAGTCTGGAGGGACCGCTATTAGCCAACTGTCGAGACAGGGTACAGTTTGACCACTCAACACAGAAGATGGTCCGCTACCACTGCTATGCATTTGGTAAAGACCCTGGGGGCCAATGACGGGCCAAATAGCATGGCTTGGAACTCGTAGAGGGTTCCCTCCACCTGAAGCGGAGGAACCTCCAGTGGGATGGACTGATCGGGATGTAGAAGAATGCGCCCTGTACATCCAGTGAGCAGAACCACATGTTCTGTTCGAGGGATGGTATGATCTGGGATAGTTACCATCCGGAAGGTGCACGATTTGAGGAAGTGATTCAGATCGCAGATCTAGAATGGGACATGAGCCCCCTGTCCATTTTTTGGGCCAGAAGTACCTGAAAACAAACCCTGGACTGACAGGGGTTGCAAGGCTCTGACCACTACCTCCCTGCAGAGGAGTTGGGCAATGTCGTCTGAGAGTCAATGGAGTATGGACGGATACCTCTTCCTCCTCTGGGGTGCGGGCTCAGCTTGGAGGATACTGCTCAAATTCAGAGGCAGACTTTGGCGACCACCTCAAGACTCACCTGTCCATTGTGACAGCGGACCAGGTGGAAAGAAGTGGCGGAGCTGGACCCCACGGGAGGACCCATAGTGGTCGTGATGGGCATGGGGTGGCTACCCTGATCCAGTCACTGTGCAGGCTTGAGGATGAAGAGCGGCAGCAGGGCTGCTGGAACCTCTCCTCCGGGCTTACGGTTCACTGAAGCCCAAGACTTGGGCCTAGGGGTGCCAAGATTGAGCCTGCTGCTGCTGCCCAGTTTGGTGCTGGGGCTGCAGGGGCAGAAGGCAAAGGGCTTCTTCTTCTGTGATTTCTTAGAACCTTGGGTTCTTTCTGGGCCGGGGTAACTGGAGTCCAAGGTGGTATTGGACTTCTTGATATTGCTGGAGGTGATCATCAACTCCTGGACTAAGCAAGTCAGTACACAAGAAGGAAAGTCCGCCAGTTTGTGCTGGATGTTTGCAGTAAAGGTCAATACCCTCAGCAAGGCCCTGCAGCACATGGCGACTACAGCTGCCAATGAACGGGCACAAGAAAACCAGATGTCCAGGGCCATCTGGAGTTGCTGTTTAGCAACGGCCCAGCCCTGATCACGGACCTGCTTGACCGTGGTCTGAAGATCCACATGGAGATGAGGAAGCACCTTGTCCAGAGAGCTCAAAAGGGTGTGGGAGAGTGTGCCATAATGACAGCCGAGCTCGCCTGTCGGAGGCTGAGCGAGGGAAGCAGCATAGACCTTTCTAGCTGCATGGTCCAACTTTTGGACTCTTTGTCCGAGGTCTATCTGTATCTCCTGAGTTGCCCGAGCACGGAACACGGACTCTGTCACAAATCCCTCAGCCGAGGGATGCTGTGTAAATCCCGAGGAGACTATGGGAACCATATACTTGCGGGCCATATGAGCGGAAGGCGCAGGGCAGGAGGCTGGATGCTGCCAAAGCTCCAAGGCCAGACCAACTATGGCCTTGGCCACTGAGAAAGCCTCAGACTGAGAATCCCTTTCCTGAGGATATGAGTCAAGGAGTATTCTGCCCGTTTTGAGCGGGCTCCAAAATAGGTGAAGAGGCCAGCTTGGCCCGAGACGGAAGGGTCTTCACCCGGCTCCAGCGAAACCAGTGTCGACCGGCTCTGGAGAAGCCTGCATCGGCCTGGAAGTGACAGCCAAGTGATGGCCAGAGTAGAAGCCAGAGTCTACTTTGGACGGGTCAGCATGAGCTGTTGCCACATGAGGTTCTCGAAGTAACTACTAACTTGCGCTGAAGCCTCTCCTAAACCTAAGGAGGACGAGGACTAATGGCGGCACCGCTTCTTGGAGCACCGCCAGAGACTTCCTCAGCCTGTCGGTCGAGGGGTCCGAGATCTAGAAGACAACCGCAGGGCTTCTCAGAAGGGGCCGGGAGAAAGTACAGTTACGTCCAGAACTTACCGTAACAGTAGATCTTCGAGAACAGCTCTTGCAGCAGGTTACACCATTAGGACTAAAGCCAGTAGATGCCAGGACCCCAAGAAAATTTTCTAGCTAGCAGTATTCAGCAGGGACCGCCTTCCGACGCCTGTCCCACCCCGACGCTACGATCGAGTACATAAAGAGGAGGGTCCCCCAGAATCCCCAGTTCTCCGCCCAGAGACTCCTGGCCTGGATGACATCAGAAGTGGAGACTGAGGATCTGCCATCAAATGGCAATCAGAGTGATGCTGAAAATCCCTGATCCTAGGATAAGGATACTGGAACTGGAATCTACCTCCAGCGGGATGGAGGGAGGAAAGTACCTGCTGCAAGAGCTGTTCTTGAAGATCTACTGTTACGGTAAATTCTTACGTAACTGTACTATCTTACTTTGAGAAACAGCTCTTGTAGCAAGTTACACCATTAGGACTGATTCCACGTAATAATGGAAATCCCACACCATTGGGAGGAGGGAAGGTAGAAATCCTTAATGGAACCAAAGTCTAGGACAGAAGTCCTTGAAGAACTGCTAGACCAAAACCTGCTCTTTGCCTCGATGCAATATCCAGGCTATAATGCCTAATGAGTGTCACGGAGCTCAAAGTAGCTGCAGCACAGATGGCCAAGGTGGACACATTCTTTAGGGCCACAAAGGAAGTAGCCACTCCCCTTGTGGAATGACCTTTGACCGCGCCCAGTAAGGGTTTGTTGCGCTTCTGGTAACAGAACGAATGCATTGAATGAGCCACCTGGATAGCAACTGCTGGAGACAGGAGCTCCCATCATCCTGTGGGCAAAGGAGACAAAAAGCTGGTCCGATTTTCGGTGGTGTTTGGTTCTGGTCAGGTAGTATCGGAGACACCTATGTACATCTAGGTGTGCAACAGGGCCTCTCCTCAATTCGAATAGCTGGGAAAGTACACTGGTAGATCGATGTCCTGATTAAGGGTGAGAGCTGAGACCACCTTAGGCAGAAATTTGGGATTAGTCCGTAGGGATACCCTGTCTTGGTGAAAAACCAAATAAGTTTCTTTACAGGAGTGCATGGAGTTCAGAAATTCTTCTGGCGAGTAACAGCAACTAAAAATGTCTTCCAAGTGAGAAGACCTGGCTGCTAATCAGCGGCTGGTTCAAAGGGTGGCAGCGTAAGCTGCTCCAGGACAAAGGGTAGATCCCATGGCGGAATTGGATCCTTAATCGGAGGTCTAAGGTGGAGAATACCTCAGGAAGGCTTGTGCTGTGTCCAATTGAGATATGGTGCGTTGGCCTATAGGACAATGATAGGCTGAGATGGCACAGAGGTGTACTTTGATCGAGGAGTAGGCCAAGCCTGTCTGAAAAAGAGACAGGAGGTAGTCCAAGACCAACTTTTCTGGACAGTCTAAGGCGAAAACCCCCACGCTTGAGCCCAAGCAAAAACTACGCCATTTCATGGTGTAAGTAGCATGAGTGGCGGGTTTTCTCATGCGGCCAGAAACGTCAGCTACCTCTTGCGAGACCCCCTGTCGCAAAATGGCTACATCTCTAGGAGCCAAGTGTGCAGGCTCAGCGAACGAAGGTCTGGATGGACCAAGGAGCCCCTTCCTGAGACAACAAGTAAGAGATGACTGGGAGAGGCACCGGAGGTTCCGGGACAGCTGATTTTGTAGAGGAACCAGATCTGTCTGGGCCAGAGCAGTGCGCTAAGTATCAGCATCGCCTGCTCTCTGCAAAGTTTCAGAAGAAACCTCTGGATCAACGGAGGGGGAGAGAGGCATAGAGGAATCTGCCCGCCCAGGAGAGGGACAACGCTGCTCACCAGAAAACACCAGGTCCTGGATCTAGCGAGCAAATATTGGGCAGTTTTATGCTGGATGGGGACGTGAAAAGGTCTAATTCTGGTGTACCCCATCTGCGAAACAGATCCTCTACCTCCTGGAGTAGTTCCCACTCGTGGACTCTGGCCTGAGAGCAGCTCAGGCCATCTACAATAACGTCCACTCCGGGACATGAACAGCAATGAGGTTTGTGCCGTGTTGCAAAACCCAATCCCACAGCCTCATGGCCTCCCTCAAGCGGGTAGGAATGGGTGCCTCCTTGTTTGTTGAGGTAATACATCACCGTGGAATTGTCTGTAACAGAAGAGTACCGGTGGAATCTCCAACTGGAAGGACTGCAGGGCGAAAGAACTGCTCTCATTTCCAGGATATTTATGTGGAGATGAGTCTCTTGGTCTGTCCATAGGCCCTAAGACTGGACACCATCGAGGTGTGCACTCCATCTGAACCCTGAGGCATCTGTGGAGAGTGTCACAATCTGAGACGGCTCAATGAAGGGACTCCGCCCGATAGATTCTTTGGATCTAGCCATCATTGCCAATCCCGGATTATGGCCTTCGTGATCCGGATTGGGAGCCACATATGGTCTTGCTTTTGATCCCACTGGACCCGCAACATCCACTGGGTCACCCGCATGTGGAGATGGGCTAGCAGGACTGCTGTAATGGCCGCAGCCATGTGTTTGAGCAGGCAAAGGACCAACCTAGCAGGAACAGTCGTCTTCGCAAAATGTCCCTGATGAGGGATCTGATGTGTTCCACTCTGTCCTGGGGAAGAAAAGCTTTCCCTGGATGGTGTCCACAACTCGCCTATGTCAGTGGCTCAGCACGAGCACACTTACCTCTGAGGCCGGAGATCAGAGAGCTGTGGGTTCAGTTCCCACATCTGGCACTTGGGTTAATATCCCAGTACTGACACTGTAATGCATCATGAGAGGGGTGCTGCACTTCTGAGGTGCCGTCTTCGGATGAGACGTTAAACCGAGTCCCGTCTGCCTGGATTGGTGGTAGTTCAGGTGGATGTTAAAGATCCCATGACACTTATCGAAAAGTGGGAAATTTCCCCAGTGTCCTGGCCAATTCCCTCATTCCTAAAAATACCAACAACTTAATCTGGTTCAAGGTCAGTTGGCATTCATCTGTATCCCCTCCCTGGGTCGGCCTGAAAACAGGCAGGATTTGTCTAGTGCACTTACCGGTCAACAAAATTAAATAAAAAACAACAAAACTGCAGAGTCTGTGACTGAACCATGCATGACTTCTCTTGATTGATAATGATGCCCAATGTCTCGAACAGAGACTGAGTACAATGAATGGCGGACATCAAGGCCTCCCGAGAGGCGCCATGAGAAGCCAGTCATCCAGGTAGGGGAACACATAGTGGCCTTGTCTCCTCAGAGTTGCTGCTACGACTGCCATACACTCGTGAATACCCAAGGTGCCAATGACAGTCCCAAGGGAAGGGCTCAGAACTGATAATGGTGGCCCTGAAACTCGAATGCAGAAACTTCCTGTGCGCCTTGAGCAATGGGTATATGCAGGTAAGCATCCTGCATGTCCAAGGATGCCAGAAAGCCCTGCTTGAGCAGGGGAATCAGACCTGGGAGGGTCACCATGGGAAGCATTTGTACAGGACCGACTCGTTGAGGTCGCTGAGGTCCAAGTATCGGATGGAGGTCCGTTTTCTTGGGAACCAGAAAGAAGTGAGAATTAATACCCTGCACTCCTCTGGTTCTGTGAGTACGTGCTCTATCGCTTCTTTTCCCAGAAGCGCGAGCACCTCCTGCTGCATGAGCAGGGCGTGCTGACCCGAATAACGGAAAGCAGGGGAGGTCTTGCGGTGGGTGGTCGAGAAATTCTATGAAGTGACCTTTCTTGACCAACTGGAGAACCCACCAGTCGGTGGTAATCGACTGCCACCCTAAAAAGTGGCGGCGATGCGACCCCGACCTTTTGTGCCTTTGACCCAGAGGAGGGGCAGGGCTGGAAGGAGTCATGCTGTGGCAGCACTGGTCCCTGCAGGCTGGGCCGGTTTAGTGTAGCGTTGGGCTCTGCCTGGAGCGACTTAGCCTGGGCTTTCCGCTGAAAGGTGCCCTTTTGTTGCTGGCGGAGCGTGGCTGCTGCCTTTGCTGCCGGACGCAAAAGCGGCTCTGGTTCTCTGAAAGGAACCGGGCCTGGATCTGTACATGGCCTGTACAGACGGACTGCCTTCAGCGTCCTTGAGTTTGGTGATAACCTTCTCGAGGTTCACCAAAAGTACTCGCCGTTGTAGGGGGCGTCAAGAATGTTCTTCTGTACATCCAGGGTGAAGCCGGAGACACTGAGCCAAGAGTGTCACGGAGACAGGCGGCACCAAGCTGCGCTCTGGTGGGCGAGTCCACAGAATCACGTGTGGCTCGTGGTACTTGGGTACCATATCAGACCCTGTGCGGAGAAGGTTTAGGAGCTCTGCCTTCTGATTGCCATCCGGAAGTTTATCGGCCAGGTCCTGGCCCTGTTCCCATAGAGGCGTTCTGAAACTGTACCATAGTGGGTTAGGTAGTTCAGGGACCTGATTGAGCATGTAGCAGCCGCATACATGCGTCTCCCAGGGCATCCAATTGTTTGGATTCCTGGTCGGTGGCTGTGTGCTCATGTGTTGCGGTCTTTGGGACCGGTCATGTGAGCCGTAATGACCATGGAGTCTGCCAGAGTTTGTTGAGCCAAGTACTGGTCCTCTCTCAAGGCCTTGTACAGGTGGTCAGCTTTCTTCAGCACCGCCCAGGAGTGGAGTGGGGCGCTTGCAGCCTTGGTGGCGTCCTGCAAGGTGCCTACCAAGGGTGGCACTACCACAGGCTTTGGGTCTTCTGCGAAGATAACGGGTAGGCGCTGTCTTTCGGTCGAGGTCTTCAGCATCCACCCCATGTTGTCCTGGATGTGCCTCATAATCTCTGAGGAGGGATCATCCGGAGGAGACCTGGGAAGGTCATGTGGGACAGGTGATGGGATGCTGAGTGGAAAGGACATCTGGAATAGTCCGGTATCTGATCTGAGTCCTCCCCTGACGGAGTATACGGCGATGTCTGGGTCACTTGGGCTGGGAGACCCTGATGGAGATCTTGAGGAGGCCTTCTCCAATCCTTGGATCTACCCCTGGGAGGTGGAGTCTGCTCCTTAGGGGTTGGTGGTCGTCCTGCTGGCCCCTGTGGTGGAGGAGGCGTGGGAGGGTGAAGGAGTAGGAGGAGGAGGTGGAGGTTTACAGGGACCACATCCTTTGGATGGTATCCCACCAGAAAGTAAGAGGTTCTTTACTTCTTGCAGGTTCATGCCCGACGACAGGCCTGGCGCCGGTGGTGTGTCGCCGGGTCCTGGATTCTCCAGGGTGGGCGAAGATTCTCAGGAGCCCAGCATCCCCAGTGTCGCCCGCCTGGTCTTCGGCAGCATCGTGTCCTCCTCCTCCGTTGAATCCCTGTGACCGGTGTCCACGGTGACTGAGCGGTCTTGGCTCGGTGAATCACCCGAGGCCCGGCGTCGGTCGTTGGCCGATGTCTTCAGGTCAGCGAATGCCCGGCTGGTGTCTGGTGCCTGGCTGGTGTCCGCGGCTCGGCGATCCCTGGCCGACTTTGTATGCTTGGCCGGCGTCGGGTCCAGTGTCCGCTTCAGGGATGTCAGGTCTTTAGTCTTTCTGGGTGGTGGATCCGGATGGCTGGAGACCGACCTGGAGTGGGGTCCGGCGTTGGGTCAATGAGGAAGACTTATGGTGTTCTGAAGACTTGGAAGAGGCCTGAGAGGAATGGAGGAAGCAGAGGGCCTTGAAGTCTTGATAGGCTGGAGAGTAAAGAGCCGCCTGAGGCTCGGTTTTGACCGGAGGGGCTGAGACGAACCCTGGAGGGAGGCGGTCCGACCTGGTGGAGCCTGAGCTACAGGAGTCCCGAGGCCGGTTGGGATCTGGACCTTGCTTTCTCCGGTGTTTGTCCAAGTGTTTATGGGCCTTGGAAGAAGAATCGCCCCTGGAGGAAGGTTCTTGGTCCATCCTATTAAGTCTTTCTTCCAGTAGCTAAGCCTGAGTGCCTTCTGATGGCGGATCCTAGTGCTGACTGTTGAACCCTTGGCAGAAAGTGCAGGCCTTGGTGTCATGGTCCGGGCCAAGCACCGCACACAGGAGGAATGAGAGGATCCTTAAAAGGGATCTGTTTTCCATAGAGCACACTGGAAGGTGTCCCTCAAGTGAAGGAGTTGGAGAGGACATTAGTTTGGAGAAACTCTTGAAGTTCTAAGTAAATTCGTGCACTAGGTAGAGACGATGCTGGCAAGTCGGCGTCGGGAAAAGAACTTCTGGAAATTCTGGGGGACTGCCTCCTTATGTACTGCGTCTGATGTCGGGAGCGGGACCGCGTCTGAGGCAGTCCCTGCTGAATACTGCTAGCTAGAAAATTTCCGTGGGGCCATGGTGCCTGCGGCTTCAGTCCTAATGGTGTTAACCTGCTGCAGAGCTGTTTCTCAGTAAGATCTGGCTCCTCCAGATCAGGGACTGTGACCGCAGGTGGAGCCCCAGGAAGCTGGATCTCCTCGTCGGTCAATGGGCCGGAGTCTAAATAAAAGCACTGTCGGCCTCATCGGCCGACAAGCGGATCAACTGTTTATTGTTATTTACGACCTGGCTGTCGTCCGGATCTGAGCCGGCTGGCCTGACTGAGGTACTGTGAAAGCCACACGGCTGAGGTTGCAATTTTGACCAAGTCAAGATAGGAGTCTCCCGGGATCGAGACCTTTCTCTGTCCCAAGAGTGTGAGCGTTGTGAAGACTCTTCTCTCGGCCTCTGTCCTTTTCACGGGACCGGGAGTGTCCCGAAACAGGCAGACCACCCTTCGTGGGAGAGACCGGCACATATCTTTGAAGGATCCGGAGAAGAAAGTGCCCAGTTTGAGTGGGAAAAAAAAATTATAAGGAGGAGGATTGATCGGCGGCACAAGCTGCATCCTCCTCAAAGGCTTTCATCTGCTCCAGTTGGTCCACTGATCCACGCGCGGTGGAAACCACACAACGGGCATCTTTAGATTTGACTGGTGGGTGCCGTTTTCCAGTCATCTGAGCTGTAGCGTGCAAAGCGATCATCCAGAACTTGCAGATGGAAGCAGCGACAAAGATCAGGTCTTGGGGTCATCGCACGACAGACAGTAGATGCACATGTAATGCGGGTCAGTACAGGACATTTTCTGTCCGCAAGGACACCGATGGAACCCGAGAGGACTTGTCCTCCATCACGGTCGCAATCAAGAATTTACGTGGAGAAACTTGGAGTTAAATTCGTAAACTAGCCTAAGTATTAAGCACCAGGGATTACTCAGCAGAGCAGTAAGGAGGGAACCTGAATCTTCCAAGTGGAAAGGAAGATCTGGCGTCATGGGGTGGTGCCGAGGCATATACCACCGGGTGCATGGGAGGAACCAGCTTTCAGACCTACTGGCAAGATTTAAAGGAAAGGACATGCCAACAAGTGCGGATAAGAACAACATATCCACACCCTAGAAAAATGAGTTACCACACAGTCACCCCCATATTCAATTTGTGCAACAGGCCCTGCTTGGTTTTGGTTTATTTGTATTCTTTTACAACGGTACTCTTATTTTTAAGGGACTTCTTGTAATTACGTCTTTGTGGTTCAGCGTTATGAGGGGATTTTTGTGAATGGGATGTTGTTGTGGTGTGTGACTGGCTAGTTATGGGGCGCTAACATTAAGATGTAGCCGCTGACTGGTTCAGGATGTGGCTTCAAAGTTTCACTAAAAGAAGGAGGTGGTGGTTAGTGAGCGCAGTGGATTTGTTGGAGGCACCTGCTATGATGGGCATGAACTGGTCCATTTTTTTTTTTTTTTTATTGTGACAGGGTTGAATGAGGTCTTGCCCCATTTGTTTATGTTGAAGGAATTTAAATGCAAGGGTCAGTTCTATCCTCTCTTTTCTGTCTCTTGACTGTCTGGTTGCGCAACCAAATTTTCTTGTGAGACCTAGGAACTGATCATTCCGACTGTTTCGCAATTCTCCACCTCTTGTTATCCTCTGCCTTCCCTTGCTATTTCGGTCTTTTCTTCCCTTGCAAATCTGCAGGTATAAAAAAAAACAGATGTGAATCTTTTATTTTGTAAATTTTATTTAGACAGTGCAATTCATAGTAAAATCATTTGTCCAGACACAGGATACTTATACACTAAGAAACAATATTCAATACAAAGGTGGATTTAGACACCTAGGAATCCAAAACATCCATCCATGTTAGTATTAGAGCCTACTGGCCCTGAGAGGTGTCATAGGTGGATATTCTAGCACAGGGAAGAGAATCTAAAGCTCTTTCCTCCCATCTAGTTGGAACACGAAAGGTTATTTAAACTACAAGGCTGAGTACAGGGATGTTGATACTGCTAAAAGGTGGGGAACCAAGGCGATTGTAATGCCTCTTCCAGGGGCACCCATATCTTAGAGTATATCGATGACTGGTTTCATACTTGGTATTGGATATGCTCCAAATTCATGCTTTGTAAGAGGGATTTTATTCAATTAGCTATTGAGTGAGCTGCCTCAGAAAGTCAATATTGGTCAGAACTTGCTTCCCACTACAATGCCCAAGTGTTGTGGTAAGTATTGTAGTAGTCTCTCTCCCTGGCCCCTATATGTGAATCTTTATGTGGAAGTGTCATAGATACTGGGATCCCTTTGTTTGAAAATGTTATAGTTATACTGTTGAAATGATTGCAAAGCTATCTGAACTCAAGAGGTTAAACTGAGATGCAGTTTTAAGCCTTTGCAGAGTTGTAAACAAGAGATCGGGTTCTGGGTCACTATGTTCTTTTTGCTGCATCTGCAAGGAACAATACTGACAAGAACATTCTGTGAGAAATGGGATATCAACTAGCAAAGACTTGTTATAAAAAGAGCAGCAATGCTTTTGCTAGAGAGACAAGGAGAGAGAGACTGAATTAAGAGTTCCTTCAGAAGGAGGACTTGGTTTTCTGTTTGTACTGCTTTTGTAAACAGTTATACTGATTTTTTTTTTGGCTGTTATTGAGAAAAAATAAGCGCTATTTACGAATTTTGAAACTGCTCCTGGTTTTCCTATGCTTCCTGATCTGTGCCTCAGTGACAGTTATTAATAAAATTATATAAATGGAAATTACGTACTTACCGTAATTATTGATCTTCTTGGACTGTCCCCATCACTCATTCACACTAGTGGGACAGCCCAGAAGCGCTAGGACCAAACAGGAGCCAAGAATTTTCAGAAGGGTCAGCACGAGACAGGACCCACGCAGCGTGGTGCATGAACCTAGCTCGTGCCTGTGGAGGATATCCTGGTGTCGACCTCCAACTGCCTCAGTACCTTTTCGACTGAGGAGGTGCAGCGTAACTAATGAGAAAAACTCATTCTTAGTTTCTGGGCCTGAGCGGGCCCAGATGGCCTTTATAAGAAAAGTCAAGAACACGGTCTTCACAGTCCGAACCATGGGACCATGAAGACCAGGAAAGAAAATGAGTGAACCCAGGGGATAGTGGGTGGCAGGGAATGAGTGATGGAGACTGTCAAAGAAGATCAATAATTACGGTAAGTATGTAATTTCCATATCTTCCTGGACTAAGTCTCCATCACTCATTCACACTAGTGGAGAGTACTGAGCTAAAACCAACAACCCTGAGTAGGGTGGTAGGAGATGGGGTTCACTCAGAAAGGATGGCCAAGGACAGTCCTGCTAATAAAACAGCTGTCTTGTAAACAGTATCCAGAACATAATGCTTACAAGATAGCGCTTGAGTTGTAACTCACCACTCTGCAGATGACTGCAATGGGCACAAAATGAAACACTGCCAGGAAACACCAACCACTCTGGGAGAGTGGAGAACCGGACTCACAATTTGGTACAGGACTAAAATTAATAGTGTCAGACATGTACCAATCTAATTTAAAAGGACCTCGAGAACTGCAAGAGCCGGAGGTAAAGTCTACTGGTTCAGGGCAGACCAAAAGCGAGATGGAACCCCACTACCAGTATGGCTGACCTGCAAACAGGTCCAGGAGCACTTGAACCCCTTACTTGGTGAGCAAAAGAAGGTCCAGGTGGGGTTAGCCCATCAAGGAGAATGGTTTCCACTTGGTCACTGAAACCTTCCTGATGGAAGGTCAAGCACAACTTAAAGCCTCTTGTGGTGCTGTAGTAGAACCAGATCCTAGTCACTGCATATTCCAAAGGAATCATCCTTCCGTGTGTACAACTGTAGTAGCAGTCTCTCAACTTAGGGAAGAAAGGAAGCAGTGTACAGGAGGACATGTTGACTCGGAAAAACATTCAGACAGAAAAAAAGGGGTTGGATTTGTAAGACAAATGTGTGTCGAGGAGGGACACAGCAAGACCTGGTTAGCGCTAAGCCATTTGTTGAAGTAACTGAATAGCGGCAGAAGTGACTCAATGCGGTGAGGCACTACTCACTCGACCTCCCTGAAGGGGGTAGGAAGGACTCTAGTTCACTTTAACATACTAAAATGCCAGCAGAATAGGCCTAATGGTCTTTCGTGTCTGCTCATTTGGTCAGCCCCCACCCTGGGGCTGACCTTGCCTGCTCTCCTGCCCCTCTGGTTTCTGCCTTCCCAGTCCCGGATATTCTCGCTGCACTGGTTTTGCTTCCAGAACCCTTCCCTGTACCTCTCCCACCCCTCTTGAACCCCTCCACCGTTTCTGCCTCCACCAGCCCCTGGGCAGCGCATTCCATGGCTCCACCACCCTCTCAGTGAAGTAGCACCTCCTCCTTTCTCCCCTGAACCCCCTCCAGCTTCCACCCATGCCCTCTGGTTACCCCCTTCCTTGAGACACCCTGACTGCTCCTCCTATTCCCCCCTTCATGTACTTGAAGACCTCTATCCTATCCCCCGGTCCTTCTCTCTTCCAATGTGTACATATTTAGCTCTTGAGCCTCTCCCCATAGGTCCTATCCCTCCAAGCCTCAAATCATTTTGGTTGCCTCCTCTGGACCTTCTCCAGGAGTTCAATGTCCCTCATTAAATGTGGCCTCCAAAACTGCACACAGTACTCGAGGTGCGCCTCACTAGCAGTTATACAGTGGGAGTATCACTTCCTCCTTCTGGAGGTGAGCCCCTAGTGATGCATCCAAGCATCCTGTTGGCCTTTGCCACTGCCCTCCTACAAGTCTCAGAGTTCATCTTGACATCCACCACCACCCCTAGGTCCCTCTCAGCCATCGAGACTTGAAGCATCCCCAGGTGTACACTTGGTCACGGGGTTCTGGCTCCAGGTGCAGTACCTTGCATTTTCCTGCATTGAACCTCGGCTTCGCTTTCTAGACCACCTTTCCAGAGCCTCCAGGTCCCCTGAGGGCCATCCACCACCACCCCAGTTTTGAGTCATCCATGAGAGACTCATCTCACTCCTGATACCCCTTCCTCATGTCAGAGACGTAGGCGTTGAACAGGAGACGCCAGGACTGATCCTGAATGATTCCACTAATGACCCTCCTTGGGGATGAGACTATCCTCCAACCACGACCCTCTGGGTCCGGTTCTAGAAACAATTTCCTATCCATTTGTTCATCTGGTTCCCCACCCCATTTCTCCCAGATTATCCAACAGGCCCCATCAGGAACAGGGTCAACGCCTTGCTGAAATCAAGAAGAGGCGTCCACTGGTCTACCCAAGTCCAAGGCACTTGTCACCCAGTCACAGAACTCCACAAGGTTTGTCTGACATGATTTCCCAGGGACGAATCCATGCTGTCTATCATCCAGGCACCCCAACTTTTACAGGTCCCCTGTCTCTCCTTGACAATGCCCTCCATCACCTTGTCCACCACCTATGTCAGGCTGACTGGCCTGTAGTTCCTGCCACCTCCCTTGATCCCCTCCTAGTGGACAGGCACTATATGTGCCACCTTCCAGTCCTGAGCACCCACCCTGTCCTCAGAGATGCTGAAGAGCTCCACCATGGGTTCTTCACGATATCTGCCAGTTCCTTCAGCACTCTGGGATGTAATTATCCGGCCCTGTGCTTTCTCCGTCTCAAGGGACCTGAGGGCTTCCCTCACTCTCTCTGCCGTGATCTCCACCTCAGCTACCTCGTCCCCCTGCTTTGCCTTCCCCCACACCTGCTAGTGATGCTCCCCAGCCCGCCCAATCGGTGAGGTCCCCCCTCTCAGTTTCACCATCTCCTCCCATGTATGATGCAGCCCACCATTTTCCTTGGTGAAAACTGAGGCAAGTACTCATTTAGTACCTCGGCCTGCTCCCCGGATCTTGTGCCCATCCCTCCCGTTTAATCCTGCTAATCTGCCCTTCACTCTTTGTTTTAACCAATGTATCTAAAGAACCCCTTGTTCCTGGCCAGGTTCTGCTCCTTCCTTGCCTCAGCTGCTCTCACCACCCTAGTGGCCCTTCTGGCCATCAGCTCATACTCCCCTCGGTCCCTTTCACTCCTTGAGCACTTGAATTGCCTATAGGCTGCCTTCTTTCCTCACCACCTCCTGAACCTCCCTGGTCCACCAGCAGGGTTTTGGCCCCTACGCATTTTGTCTTACTCTTGCTGGAGTGCTGGTATCATCCTGCACCCCCGATTCCCACCTACTGTCAGCATCCATGTCTGGCCAATCCCATCCAAGTGCTCCTTAAAGATCCTTCCCATTTCCTTGACATCCACCCCCTGAAGTCAGTTACCTCCGTCTTTGTGCAGCCTTCTACCCCTCTAGGTTCAAGCAGAGACCAGACCCTAGCTGGTGCTCCCCACCAATGGGCTCCTTACCTCCAGGCCCCCAATCTGGTCACTGTCTGCCAGGACCACATCCAGTATCTGCTCCTCCCTGGTCAGTTCCCCACCTGCTGAGTTAGGGCGTGTACTGAAAGACATCCAACAACCTCTGTTCCTAGCCACCGAGGACATCGTAGTCTCCCAGTCTGTTCCTGGCATGTTTAAGTCCCCAACACCACCACCCCTTCCCAATCTGCAGCGTCTCCCAACCTCTGCCATCAGACTCTCCTCAGCTCCTCCGCCAGCACAGGGGGTCTATACACCACTCCTGTTTACTCTCCCCCGTTATCAAAGTGACCCAAATCGCCTCCACAGTTCCCTCCGCCTCCTCCACTCCTCCTATGGCAATACAGTTTTGACTATTATTGCTACCCTCCTCCCCTTCTCTCCTGCCCTGTCCTTCCTGAACATGGTGTAACCCTCCAGGTTCAAGTCCCAGTCATGCCCTGCGGTGGCCCAGGTCTCAGTGATCGCTGCCACATCCACCTCTCCTCAGTTAGCATCGCCTGGGCTCAGGCACTTTCTGCACAACCTCCTGGCATTTACCAGGACTACCTTCCATCCTTTCCCTATACTTCCATTTTCCCTGCTCGTGTTCCTGTGGAGTTCTGTCTTCCCTGGTCCGCACCTTACCAGTGGCCTTCTCTGCATTCCTCCAGCTCCCCAGAGTGGAGACAGAGCCCCTCCTTTATCAGACCCCCGACAGCCTTTTCTCCCATCCCTCCCCTTCACAAGTTTAAACCCCACCTTTCACCAATGAAGCCTCTATTTTCAACTTAAGATTTCCTTCCCTCCGAATTGAGATGGAGCCTATCTCTAGCATACAGCCCCTTATCCTCCCAGGTCTCCCCCAATCCCCATCAACCCATACCCTCTGGCCCCACCACTCCCTGAGCCACTGGTTTATCACCCTAGTCTTCTCTTGTGTTCCCCACTAGCCCTTGGCACCAGCAGATTTCGAGAAAGAAATTCGCATCCTGTATCATGACAGACCCTGGTAAGCTCCTGAATCTTGCCTGTCTCTCTAGCTCACCGTTTCCCTCAATGTCACTGATACCCAGGTGGACCAGTATGTCCTGGGAACCTCCACAATCCTTTGCCAGCTGATATACCTCATGCTTGGCCCTGTGCACCGTTAGTCCAGGGAAGCATTTTGTTCTATACCGGGAGGCTTCTCCTCCCTATCCCATTTGATTCCCTGATCATGGAATCACCCAACAGGAGCACTCTAGCCGCCTTTTCCTCCATTCCCCCTTCCATGGTCCTCATCCTTTCTACGGCCCCCTCCCCCAGCCGGCTCCTTGCTCCTCCCCTATCTAGGTGCCACCTGCCATGCCCTCATTTAACCTGATCACCCCCCTCCTCCAATCCTATGCCCTTGTCCTCCTGAGTATCCTTCTGTACCTCGCTACCCCCACAGTTACTGCTCGCGACTGGTCCTCCCCCTCCCCAATCTGCTAAACTAGCCTGGCTCGTCCTCCCTTCCTTCCATCTCTGTTCAGCCCTCCTTGCTTGTGCTGCCCCTGGCCTAAACCCTCAGCTCCTTTACTGTACCCTCCTTGTACTTCTGGTCCTTCTCCTTGCCCTTTCCTCCCAACTGGTCCTTTTCTTCCTCTATCCCTCATCCTCCTACTCTGATCCCTGCTCCCCTGTTTTCCCATAATCCAAGTTCCCCTGTTCCTCCCGCTATCCAGCCCCGCCTTCTGCCCCCTACTCCCTTTCCATCTCTAACAGCCCTGTCATGGCTACATCACCCCTCATCCTCAAGCAGAAGAAGAGAATTGAAGCAGTTTCTGAGCTCAAGGTCCGATCCACCTTCCCCATTTCTTCCATCTGTCCAGCCCCAGCCATCTGCCTACTTCTCTGATAATGTCCTCCTTTGGCCCCAATCTGTGAGGTCCCCAGTTACTTACCAGCTTCCTTAGTAGTATCCTCCTTTTGCCCCCATCCAAAGGTCCCTATAACCCCAAGTACTCTCTGCCTCCTTTCTCTATGCCCCGCCCCTTGTATTTGGTGCAACCCTGTGGGAGAGCCCTGCCCCATTCCCCGACCATCCTTCCCCTTCCCCAGCTGTCCCTAAGCCCCCAACCTCCTCCTAAGCTGTGCCAGCTGGTAGTACACTGGGCAACCACTGAACTTCCAAGCCCAGTCCAGTATCATGGCTGCCCCACCCAGTACACCCACCACCCTCCCAAAGATGCCGGCCCTAATGACATGTGGTCCCATCCCCCTCAAGTAGGTTTCCTTGGATAAGCCACCAAGTTCCCCACTAGTCCAAGACTTTTAAACTTTCAACATTTGGTGGCTGAACTTTTCCCCACCTGACTATTAACCTTAAGAGTTTGCTCACAGGGAAGTTTGCAACTCCTAAGCTCCTCCTCCCAGCCTTTAAGCTCAACCCCAGTGACTCTTCTGTATTTAAGAAAGGCAAATGCAAGGGATGGCTGGGAGGACTTTAGAGAGTTCTTAAGGAGTTAGGCCAATTTTAAAACACAACTTACAAACAATAAAACTTACAGAAACTTATGACAGTTAGCTTTCCAGAACCTCACCACAATTTCAAACTTCAACTGCTACCTCCCTCTGCACAGCCAGAAGACTTAAAAACAAACATCACAGCTCTGTCACGCACCCTGAGAGGATAGCTTAGTGTGTGACTGGCACGGAACCAATCTTGCGCAGGAACTGAAGGTGAACATTTGAGAAGCTATCTCAGAAAAAACCTACTTGACCTATGATCAAGAAAGGAGCATGTTGTCTTAAGTTGAAACAAGCAAGAAGTAGGAATCTAAGTTGACTAGCTGAAGAGTCACTTCTGTTGCTTCGAGGCTCTGATCAAGAGAAGAAAGTCTGATAAAAAAGGGGACTAACAGACTGGTCAGATACCTAGGTTTTGGAAATATCTCAGAATAAGAGAAATCTCTCTAGAGAAAGAGATGACCCATACCAACGCTGGATCGGACTGCTCCTAGGGGTAGAAGAAGTCAGGTACCCTTACTGTAGTTTTAGACGACCGCCTCAGGGGCTGAGGCAGAACCTGACCAGATCCAAAAGTGTGGTATCGGGTAATACCGACTAGGCCCAGTGCTGTGATAATTCTAACCCCCTTTTTTTTTTACCATTAGTCCGAGCCTGTCGAGTTTCAGGTTGCTATTTCGAAGGATTGCCTGATACAAAAATGACAAAGATGTCATCCTCTAAAAGGCAGGAGGAGCCTGAGGATCCATAACTGAACTCTTGACTGGACTAATAACAGCTGAACAGATGTTAACCACCTGTGCCAAAGCAGCCACCAAATGGGGCAGTATCAAAGGGGCTGTATACACTTATCAAAGAAGCAGAAGAGTCAGTGAGGCTCCCGACCACTGAATTAGAATGTTCCATAAATTGTAATTGTCTTGACGGCTGAAAGAGTCTAGCGCAGAGGTGTATGGTCCACAGATGCAGTCTGAATACTACGCGGACCCCATTACTGAGGAACTACTGAAAGAGATTCCATTACAGACTCTGATAGGCGTGCTCTTCAGTATATAAAATGAGTCATCCGCTGTATCGCTGACCAGGACAGGGAGAGACTCATCTAGATGCACTTCTACCCCAGAAGGACCCTAAGAGAGGTCTAGGTCAGAGCCACTAGAAAGGATGTCGAGAAGGTTGACACCATGTAGGGAGCTGAGAAAGTGCTGAGCGGAATGAGGTTCTGCTGGCAGAACAGTACAGAAGAGTCATCAGCGGGAACCTGCTGGATGACACAAGATCGATGCAGACCTCCACCCACTAAGATGTGTGGAAAAAATAATCCATAGAACAGGACTTCATCCTGCCACAAGTCCCTTGGAAGAAGTCTGCAAAGGAAGTCACTAGGTCTGTCGGACAGCACCAATCGGCACCCTGTGGCACTAGAGGGCACCAAGAAGTGCCTATGGCAATCTGGTGACATCCGGAGGGCACCGCGAGGTACCCGCAGGTACCCCGCATCCATGCAGCATGGCACCTAAGGGTACCTCACGCCCATGGCATCCATGAAACCCACGGCAGCAATGGTACCCATGGCACCCAAGATACTCATAGCACCCATGGGTGCCTGCGGTGCCACCCGTGGGTGGCTGGCACCGCCGTGGCACCCATGGGTGCACAGCGCCACCCACGAGCACCACCGGCATCTGGCGACATCCATGGTACCTCCAGCAGCAACCAAGGCAACAAATAGCATCCACAGCACTGCACAGAGCCCATGCGCCAATGCCAACCAGCGGCTGCGGCGCCACCATGGTGTCTGGCACAGCGCCAGGAAAAACACCATGGAAAATGCCAATGGAGAAGACAGGAAGAAGGAAAAAGGTGGTGCCCGTGCCAGACCCAGCATGGAAAAGGAGAGGGAGGTAGGCACGAGAGGTCGACACGATGGTAGCGGCACCAAGAGGGCACCAGGCTCATCCTGATCCAATCTACCTGGCTCCAGTCCAGTGGCTCTGAGGCCCGAAATCAGGATCACAGCCAGGAAAAAAGACATCAAACCCCTATTCCACAGGAGCGGCCCAGAGGTGAAACTGCTCACCGAGGCCTAGGACAGAGATAGAGTCCGAGTCGAGAATGCAGCCATTAGGAGCGGGGCCAAGGAAAACCACCAAAAGTCAGTTGGGCCTATCGCCCCTCCCAATGAACAATCCTCGTGCAGATGTACCAAGGGAAACCTCAAATGGCACAGATTCTTCTTCCTCAAGCGAGGAAGAAGAGCTCGAAACTAAACAGAGTTGAATCCCAGACCACTAAATTAGGTGCTTAGGTGGACTGTCCCTCCCCAGCACAGGACTGTCTGTAGTCAGACCCTCGCCGTTACTCAAGGGTGGCGGACTGGGCACAGCCCTCTGCCATAACAACTTTCAAGCGAAGACTTCCTACAGTCACCGCTACCGTCTAAGGACGACTCAGTTGATGGCAGGAAATAATTTATTATTCTTCATAATCTTCTTGTTCATAAGATAAGAAATTACTACTAAAAGTTAAACACTAAAAGCTGCTGTTGTATAGACAAAAACTTTGACTCTGGCAGATGGCGATGTCGACATCCAAGCGCACTCTATAAGCGGAGAAAAGGAACTGAGGCAGGTGGAGGTCGGCCTTGAGATAGCCTACACAGGCGCGAGCTGAGTTTCACGGCGCGCGCATGCGTGGTCCTGTCTCGGCACTGACCCTTCTGAACATTTTGGCTCCTGCTTGGTCCTAGCGTCTCTGGTGCTATTCCACTAGTGTGAATGAGTGATGGAGACTTGGTCCAGGAAGATCTTGTATATCTGGTTGATCCTGCATTTTCCTATTGCCAGGGCAAGTGAGTGAGTGCAGTGTTGGAGTTGGGGAGTGAGCAAGTGGTACCCGCTGGTTAGCACAGTTTAAAATGCCAGTTTAGGCCCGGCCTGAGTGGCGCTGAGGTTGAGTGCTGGGCCACCTCACTCCAGGCCGGTGACCGGGTTCGAGAGAGCAGGCCTGGTCGTCGGGTGGCAGGGAGGAGAGGGACTGGCGTCAGAGGACTGCTCTCCTTCTCTGGGGGGCGTGCTGCCGTCTGTGTGCTGGTGGCCTCCGGTGGTAGCTGGAGGCAGCACAATCACAGGCAGTCTAAGGAGGGCGTGCTGGGGCGATGCCGGGAAGGTGCGTGCGATGGCGTGCGCGCCTGTCCACTGGCGTCATTGCACACATCGCCGTCGAGGGGACAGAGCAGGGAAAAGAAGAGGCAACAGTGCGGCAGCATGATGGCTGTTTCCACAGAACTTCGCCGGCACCGGTAGCCGTAAATACTGGATCCCTGCTCTGGTGGCTGAGTGCAGGGCTCTCCACCATTCCGGCCCAGCGGGTGTGGCGCTGAGGTAGAAACGCTCGAGGCCCAATTTGGAGCAGGGAGATCCTTGGGACGGCGGCCGGAGCCTGAGAGGGTGCCTGGACATGGAGCAGGTAAGGCAGACTGGATGCCAGGGAAAAAGGATAAACTAAAAGAAAAAATAAATAAATGCCAGTTTGAAAGAAAAAAATCCTGTTTTGGGGCTCTTGTTGAGCAGTGAAGAGAGAGCAGGATGGAGCTCGTGGGTCTGGAGGAGAATGGGAGTTGGCAGACTGGGAGCAGGTAGGCAGACAGGCATGGGGCGCAGTGGTCGGGCAAGGACCATGGACAGAGCCTGAGGAGCAGAGAAAACAAGAAACTTAGTTGGGGAGGGGCAGTGACATAGAAACTATGTACATAAACGGAGTAGACGTCGCAATCGTACATAAAATGTATGTACACGGTTACTCTGATAAACTGATTTATCACACTCCGTTTATGGGAACGCCTGCTGCATAAACACACAAGCATATTTAAATCCCTTTACTGGAACTATCCTACTTGGACTGGCCACCTCCAGCCCCATCCTTCCCTTCTGTCACTTACCACCTTCTGAATTCTACAGTCCATCCTTCTCATCTCCATAGTACATTCCGCTGGGTGCCACGGCATCTTATGCTCTGGTCATCATGTAGAAGGTGGTAGCTGAGTCGGGTTGACACAGCCCAAGAGTACTGGCATCATGGTGCCCGCCAACTGGGGTCTTCGCTTTAGGTTTCTCCCAGTCCATATGAGAGTGGCAGTAAGGGCACCATGTGAGCATGTGCATATGTGCCTGTGCACTTCACCAGCCGGCATCCTACCGCCCACAAACAGTTACTACTGCACTGCCACCTGTGACAGTACTGCAGTAGAACATGTTTCCCTCCTACCCAGAAAGTGTCCTCTATAGCGTTCAGTCCCCCAATGCCTGGGCTTGTTCCCAAAATTGAATAGCTGGCATAATGGGTGACTTGATTTGTGCGGCTGTGGGGAGGGAAGGTGCAGCATAATATTGCTGCTGTGTTTTGGGGTGGGGCAGGTGGAATGTAAAATGAATTGCCAGGGCCTTCTAACACAAACTGATGACAGCCATCTGGAATATGGGCATAGAGCGGCAGGCTCAACTGATTTTGTTAGGCAAAGAATTACCTACTGACTTGAGTAGTCTTCAGTGGTGCTATTAGCAACATCGAAATAGCAGCATGGCGAAACTACCTCTCAATCAATCAGGTTTCAGGATTTCTATCAATTTCATAATTATGGTGAACAATAGTCGGTTGGGGGTAGTGGTTGTTCAGATGATATTTAAGTGAACTTTTGATATACTGATATATCACAGAGTTTGAATAAAATACTGTGTATACCCAACAGTGTGACTAGCTCTCCATGGCTGAGCCTGGACTCTGAGCAACAAAGAGTATCCTATTAAAAGTAAATGGTCATCACATAGCTAAAATGTTGTAGAGAACATAAAAAGGATTTTGGGAAAAGCATGGAATGAAGGTTACACTTCTGTATAAGCAACACCCAATTAATTTATTTTAAGCTCTTTCACAACATACACAAACTAAGAGGATTCAGTGGTCACTGCTTCTGGTATTTAGTTCACAGCAAGTTCCTGGTGGTCACACGATGAGCAATATTATATGCAGGTTATTTTACTGACTTCCACGTGTCTGCAACTGACATGCATCAACAGGTATTCTGTATAGTGCAACAGGTATTCTGTATAGTTCATATATTTGCATGCTCTAGGTGTCTGTTTCTTATGTTATGAGAAAACCGTAGGAAATAGATAGGGTAAGTGTGTCTGACCTGTATTTCCGGTTGGCCTCATCTGCAGTTAGGGCATGGTCAAACATCATGACTTTATAACGCTCCTCCAGTCGCAATCCCTTATAGTCTCGGTACTCTAGCTCTACGGCGGTATCCAGCAAGGAGAGGTACCGTCGAACAATCAGTGCATAGGGGCTGTCTGCAGGGAAGAACAAACTAACAAAGGAAAGTACAGTTATGCAAGACCTTACCGTAACAGTAGATCTTCAAAGGAACTGTTCCAGCAGGTAATACCATTAGGACTAAGTCGCCAGGCGTTAAGACCCCACGGAAAACTTCTAGCTAGCAGTCTATGGCGGGTGACCACCCCTGACGTCGACTCCACCCGACATCAGATGTGGTTATAAAGGGGACGGTCCCCGGTACCACCTCAGTTCTCCCACGGAGACTCGGCTGAAAAACAGATGGAGAACTGAGGAGGATCTCCCATCCCCAAAGAGAAAATTGTAATACTAGTCCCTGGGGGCAGGTGGGTGGGTGGGAAAGCCACCTGCTATAAGAGCTCCTCTCGAAGATCTACTGTTATGGTAAGTTCTCAGGAACTGTACTATCTCACTTAGAGGGGCTCTTGCAACAAGTAATACCATTAGGACAGAGTCCCAAGCAATACCAAGAAGAGACCCAGGTCAGAAGGGTGGAGGACAGTAGTGCTGAGCTGTAGGCATCTAGGAGAGAAGTCCCTGAAGGACTGCTAGGCGAAACCTGCTCTCCTTCTGGAAGCAATGTCCAGACTATGTGCCTAATGAAAGTGTGCACTGAACTCCAAGTAGCGGCTACACAGAGGTCCACGAGGAAACATTCCTGAGTGAAGCGAAGATGTCACAGTCCCTCTGGTGGAGTGACCCTGACCAGTCCCAGTAAGAGTCTGTTGCACTGCTGATAACAGAACATGATACAATTCACAAGCCACTTAAGTCAGCGTCTGTTTACGTCACTAGTGCCCCAACTTTCCTTTGGGCAAAACAAACTGGTCTGTCTTTCTAGAGGAACTGGTCTGGGCAAGGTAGTAATGAAGAATTCTATGTATATCCAGAGTATGTAATAAGTCCTCCGATAGTAAACTGGTAGCTAGATGTGTTGGTTCTATGTGAACTCAGACCCTACCTTCGGAAGAAACTTGGGGTTTGTATGCAGGGCTACCCTGTCCCTCTGAAAAATAAGATAAGGCTCTTTACACACCAGAGCCTGCAGCTCAAAAATCTTCCGGCGGAAGTAATACTAACTGAAAAAAACTCCTTCAAGACCCAAAGACATAGCGCACAACTTGCAGCTAGTTCACAGGGGCAAAGTAAGCTTTTCCAATACAAACAGGAGGTCCCAAGGCAGCATGGTGTCTCTCCTGGGAGGTTTAATATGCAAGATTCCCTTAAAAAGGTCTTGCATAGGTCCAACTATGCCAGAGTCTTCCCATTCAGTGGTGGATGATAAGCTGACAGCGCACAGAGATGCATTAGCTAAGGCCCAAGTCCAAGAGGGAGAGAAGATACTCCAGTACAGATTCCACCGGACAGGTGAGGGGATCCAGAGAACGGAGAAATGCCCACAAGCAGAAGCGTGTCCACTTCATGGCAGATGTTGCCCTGGTAGAGGGCTTTCTGCTGCCACAAGCACCTCTGCCACTCTGAGGATAATCCAAATTGTTCCCTAGCTAAGTCAGCAGGAGCCATTCATGCAGATGCAGGGACGGACGGCTGGATGGACCAGCGTCCCTTGCTCCTGGGAGAGCAAGTGAGTGGACGGGGCAATCAGGAACCAGCGGTTCCCATGCCAGCTGTTGCAATAGTGGGAACCAAACTTGCAGAGGCCAGAAGGGTGCGATTAGGATAATTCTGGCACCTTCTGCCTGCAAGTTGGAGCAGGATCCTCTGAAGAAGGAGGAAGGAGGAAGGCATACAGAAACCTCCCTGTCCAAGAGAGGAACAATGCAACTCACCAAAAACACCAGGCCCTGGATCTAGCGAGCAGAAATTGGGCAGTTTGGCATTGTGTGGGCATGAAACAGGTCCAGTTCTGTCTGACTCCACCTTTCGAAGAGGTCGTCTATGACTTCTTACTGTAGTTCCATTAGTGGTTCTGAGATTGAGAGCAACTTAGGCTGTCCACGAGGAGCGTGTGGATCCCTGGAACATGGATAGCTGTGAGATCCAGATTGTGATCCACTGCCCAGGTCCATACACTCATTGCCTCTTTGCACAGGGGATAAGAATGCATGCCCTTGCTTATTGAAATGGAAAACTACTGGGGTATTCTCCAACTGGACCAGAAGGGGCCCAGGAAGGAGTATCCTTGAAAGGCTTGCAGGGCATACAGTACAGCTCTCATCTCTAGAATGTTTGTTTATGTGGAGAGAACCGTTCCATGGAATTCTAGGAGCCCCTCATCTGGTGAGAAGCCAGATGTGCTCCCATCCCAGTCCGGAGGCATCTGTCAGAATTTGTTGTGGGCTGGGCCGCTGGAAGGAACCTGTGTCTAGATGAGCTGGGGTGATCCACCAAACCAGGGACTGACCGGGTCGCACTGGAGACTCGGATAGGCTCTTTGAGCTCGTTCGTGCCTTGGTCCCACTGGACTCTGAGGTGCCACTGTAGGATTATCGTATTCAAACAGGCAAGGGAACTGTGGCTCTGACTGCGGCCATATGGCCTAAAAGTTGCAGAACCATCCTCGCTGGGACCTGATTCGAGGCCATCACCCTGTGAGCGACCTCCCTTAGCCTGACTGCCTGGTCTGTGGGAAGGAAGGTTTTCCATTGGACAGTGTCCAGGACTGCTCCTATGTATTGTAGCCTTTGAGCAGACCATGGGTGCGACTTGGACAGATTTAGTGATGCCCAAGGCCCGGAACAGACTGAAAGTCTCCTCCATTGTTTGGCATAGTTGGTTTTCTGACAAAGCTGTGAGAAGCCAATTGTCCAGGTAGGGGTAGACAAAGTGATCCCCTCTCCTGAGGGCTGCTGCCACTACTGCCAGGCACTTGGTGACTATGATAGGCCAATGGAAGTGCCCGAACTGGTAGTGCCTCCTGGAAGGTGAAACAAAGGTACTTCCTGTGGGATGGCAGGATCTTTATATGCATATAAGCATCCTGCATATCCAGAGCAAAGCCAGTCTCTGTGTTGGAGCATGGGCAGCAGGCTCACTAAGGTCACCATCTGAACCTTTTGTATTCAATGAAGGTGTTCAGCTGGCTCAGATCCAGAATGGGGACGGAAGTCCCCGTCTTCTTGGGACTAGGAAGTAGTAGGAGTAATACCCTTTGCCTCTTTGGGCATGGGGTACCTCCTGGATAGCTTTTTCTAGTAAGGCCTGTATCTGGCCACAGGAGAGCCACGCTGGAGGGAGAACAATGGGAGGAACAGGAAAAATTGTCTGGTGGAATCTGGGTAAACTCCAGAGAGTATCCCTCTCGATTATCTGGAGGCGCATTGGTCTGAAGTGATATTGGACCATCCTGATTGGTAAGGGAGACTCTTCCCTCCTACTGCCTCCCCTGCACTTCCTCGAGGCGGTAGAGAGAGTCATGCAGTTACAGAGCAGGCCGGGAAGTTGAGGTCTCGAGCACCTTAGGATTTTTGGTGCCGGCGCCTGAAAGAACAGGGGCCTCTTCTTTTAAGGCCTCCCTTGTGCTGCGGTTGGCATCTTCCCTGCTGTCCCTGGTTCTTCCAAAGGGGCGGCGCCCGGGTTCCTCTTGGTTCTGATCTGTACATACAATGGATTTCAGACACCGCCTTGCCCAAATCTTGTAGTCCTATTAGTTTTTCTGTTTCGCACCAAAGAGGACGGGTCCATGAAAGGATGCATCCAAGATGGCATCCTGCAATCCTGATCGGAAACCAGAAAACCTCAACCAGGCATGTCTCCTCGTAAAGATTCTGGCTGCTGCTGCCCTTGCCATGTCTGCGAGTCATAAGAACTCCTCAGCACGTGTTAGTCCAAATCCATGCCTGACTGGATGACAGCCAGGAGCTCTGCCTTGCCCTCAGTCTGGTTGTTTTAGCCAGATCCATAGCTTTTGACCACAGTGACTTCTTGTATGTGACCATATGAGCCAGGAAATTCAGTGACCTGACTGTGCAGGTAGCTGAAGAAGGTACATGTCGTGGAGAACTTACGTAACAGTAGATCTTTGAAGAGGTTCCTTCAGTAGGTCATTACATGTAGGACTGGCGCATGGCAGACTTTTCTAGCAGTCCCTGATGGGGGACTGCCCACCCGACATCGTGACCGCCAGCATGGCCATATATAGTGGGCGGTCTCCATGCCCGCCTCCAGAGCCAGGAAGAGGCCTGACAGCAGGAGCAAACAGGATTTGGAGTCCTTGTGTAAGACATAAAATGAGGGAAGGTGGGGGGAATATGACCTACTGAAAGAACCTCTTTGGAAGATCTACTGTTATGGTAAGTTCCTATGTAACTGTACTATCTTACTTTGAGAGGGTTCCTTCAGTAGGTCATTACATATAGGATACAGTCCCAAGCAGTCCCTCAAAGACAGACCAAGAGAAACAAGGAGGAGGAGAAACAACTCCAACAGAAACTGAGAACCAGAATGGACCCAGCCTAGGACAGAAGGCCCTGCAAGACAGCTAGGGCAAAGCCAGTCCTCCGCCTAGAAACAATGTCCAGACTGTAGTGTTTAGTAAAGTGTGAACAGAACTCCAAGTAGCTGCAGCACAGATATCAGCCACAGAGCCATAAAGAGCAGCGAAGCAGCCATGCCCCCTGCAGAATGATCTCTAATGGGACCCGGCAGAGGTTTTCATAGTTTTGGTAACAATATCGAATACAGCTGCCTAACCATTTGGAAAGGCACTGCTTCTAAACCACTTGCCCTTCGACCTGCGGGCAAAAGAAACAAAAAGCTGATCGCAGCTACGGAAATCCTTGGTTCGGTGTGTGTAGCACCGCAAGGATCAGATGGATGTCCATGGTGTGCAGATGTCTCACCTCTGTTCGAAGGGGACAGAAAGTAAACTGGAAGCTCTACTGAATGGTTCAATGTGGCTCTGACACCACCTTGGGTAAAACTTAGGATTTGTCCTGAGGACCACCTGGTCCTTGTGGAAAATAGGATAAGGCTCTTTACAAACTAAAGCATGAACCTCCAAAATCTTCAAGCTGACATAATGGCAACTAAAATAATGTCTTCCAGGAAAGGAAGCAGAGTCACAGCTCATGGCTGATTCAAGCGGGGAAGAGTGAGCTTCTCAGCACAAAGTTCAAATCCCAAGGAGGGTTGGGCTGTGGATGGGGGGTTTCAGATGGAGGATCCCTTTCAAGAAGGTTTTGAGACCTCCAACTGAGCCATGGGATTACCATTCACCAGCTCGTGGTCGCCACAATTGTCAAAGGTGGACCTTCAAGGAAGAATATGACAGATAAAGGAGGTATTCCATGACTTGTGGGGCAGAACAAGAAAAGGGTTCCATTTCTTGGTAGTTGTCCATATGGAAAACTTTCCACTTCATGGCATAAGTGAAAGGAGTGGAGGGTTTTCTAGCCTCTAAAGAACCTCAGCTACTCGAGAGGAAACCCCAAAGTGAGATATCGCTATGTCTGCAGGAGCCACGTGTGACTATGCAGGGGTCCTGAGCCCCGGATTAACAAGGCAACCTTGATCCGAGTCAAGAGGTTGTGGGTCACTGGAAGTGGAACTGGTGGTTCCTCAATAGCTGCTGTGGCAGCGGGAACCAAATTTGTCTCAGCCAGAGAGGAGCGATGAGAATCATCCTCGCCTTCTCTGCTTGAAGCTTGAGAAGGACCCTCTGGAGAATGGGAAATGAAGGAAGGCGTGCAAAAATGTCCCTGTCCAGGACAGAGAGAGCACATCGTGCCAGAAAGCACCATGCCCTGGAGCAGTGAGCAAAATTGGGAAGTTTTCGTTGTACTGGGAGGCAAAAGGTCGATTTCGGACACCCCAATTTTAGGAAGAGAGATTCTGCCATGTCCTGATTTAATTCCCATTCATGAGTTAGGGTCCAAGACCTGCTGAGACTGTCCTGGGACATTTTGAATACCTGGAACATAGAAACATAGAATTTGACGGCAGATAAGGATCACTTGGCCCACCCAGTCTGCCCATTTCCTACCTACTGGATAAGCTGCAGATCCTAGTTAACCAGCAGCCTACTTCTTCTTACCCCCCCCCCAGAATTGCCTTATGACTGTCCCATGCATGGCAGATTCCACCACTGATTTTGACTCCACAACCTCCTCGGAAGGCCGTTCCATCCATCCACAACCCTCTCTGTGAAAAAATACTTCCTTAAATTACCTCTGAGCCGCCCCCTCCATCTTCAAATTGTCCCTCTTGTTCTTGCACACCTCTTTTTTTGAAAGATGCTACCCTCTTGGACTTTCTTGATTCCTTGAGGTACTTGAAAGTTTCTATCATGTCCCCCTCTCCCTCCTTTTCTCGAGGCTATACATATTAAGCTCCTTAAGTCTCTCTTCATATGTCTTCTGGTGCAGACCCTGCACCATTTTAGTGCCCTCCTCTGGACAGCTTCCATCCTGTCTATGTCTTTCATGGAGATTAGGTCTCCAGAACTGCACACAGTACTCCAGATGGGTCTCACCAGCTGTCTGTACAGAGGGATAATAACTTCCTGTTTTCTACTGGTGATGCCTCCCTATGCATCCCAGTAACCCCAGCCCTCCTTGCTGCCCTCTCACATTGCTTGCCCACCTTTAGGTCATCTGATATGACTACCCCAGGTCCCTTCCATTTTGTTGTTGTTAGTATCTCACCCCCATTGTACTCTTCCCTGGGTTTTGTTTCCAGGTGCATTACCTTGCACTTCTTAGCATTGAATCTAAGCTGCCATACATTTGACCATTCCTCTAACCTTGCCAAGTCCCTTCTCATCCTTTCCACCCCACCCTGTGCATCAACTCTGTTGCAGATCTTACTGTCATCTGCAGAGAGACATACTTTTCCTTCCAGTCCTTCTGCAATGTAGCTATAAAGATATTGAAGAGGACGGTCCTAATACTGAACCCTGCAGTACCCCACTAGTAACCCTCCTTTCTTCCAGTGGACTCCATTTACTATTACTCTCTGTGTCCTATTATCCAGCCAATTCTTTACCCAGGCTGTCATCCTGGGACCCACTCCCAGGCTGGCTAACTTGTATATTAATCTTTGTGTGGGACTGTGTCAAATGCCTTGCTAAAGTCTAGGTAGGCCATGTCCACAGCCCTCCCTGATCTACTACTTTGGTCACCCAGTCAAAGAAATCTATCAAGATTTGTCTGGCATGACCTTCCTGCTGTGAATCCATGCTGCCTAGGGTCCTGTGCCCTCTGGCCTCTAGATACTAGACAATTCTTTCCTTCAGAAGTGATTCCATCATTTTCCTATCACTGAGGGAAACTAACAGGTCTGTAGTTTCCTGCTTCTGCCTTGCTCCAACTTTTGTGAAGGGGAATCACATCTGCCCTCCTCCAGTCCTCGGTACCACCCCATCCTCCCATGATTTGTTAAAAGGGTAGTCAGTGGTGTCACTAGTTCTACCCTTAGCTCTTTTAGAATTCTGGGATGAATCCATCAGGCCCCATTGCTTTGTCCACCTTCAGTTTTAAGAGTTCTTTCAGAACCCTTTCTTCTGTAAATGGCTGGTATCAACTTCTGTATCCAGAGTGTTACTACTACTGTTTGTTTTATACCTCCCTCTTCATTTGTAAATACTGAGCAAAAATATTTGTTTAGTATCTCTGCCTTTTCACAGTCTCCTCTGCCCACCCTCCTCCCTTTATTAAGCCTCACTATCTCCCTTGGTCTTCCTTTGCTCCTGATGTACCTATAAAGGTTTTATCCCCTTCTTAACTGAGTTGGCTATCTTTTCCTCGGTTTGGGCCTTTGCTGTTCTGACTGCCTTCCCAGCCTCCTTTTGCTTTAACTGATACAGTTCTCTGTCCTGCTCCTTCTGCGATTCCTTGTACTTCATGAATGCTTTCTTTTTCTCTTGAACCTTCACTGCCACTTCCTTTGAGAACCATAGTGGTTTCTTACATCGTCTTGTTTTGTTTATTTGCTTCACAAAAGGCTCGTTACCTCTGTGATGGCAGTTTTATTATTCCCCATTGTTCTTCCACCCTCCTTCTCCCATTTGCTAGTGCATTCCTTAGGCACTCACCTATTTTGGCAAAGTCAGCCCTCCTAAAGTCCAGTACTTTTGTCTTTGTATGGCTTGACTCTATTGCTGTGTTTATTGTGAACCATATTGTTCGATGGTCGCTAGTTCCCAGATGGCTACCCACTTCTACATCTGTGATCCTCTCTCCATCTCCATTTGAGAGAATCAAGTCTAATATTGCTCCCTCTAGTGGGCTCCAGTACTAGTTGTCTAAGGCATGCCCCCTGTAGGGCATCTAGAATAACTGCACTCTTAGAAGTGGCAGCTGCAACTGCACTCCAGTTAACATCTGGCATATTCAGATCACCCATCAGCAATATTTCCCCTTTTCTGCCATTCTAAGTATACTTTCTATCATTTCCCTGTCCATTTCCTCCCCTGAGAAGAATCTGTATATAACCCTGTGCGTATTGTGGTGCCATTGCCCATCTCCAAATTTACCTACAGTGCTTCTTCTCCTCCTGTTTACCTTTTGTTCTGTTGCTTTATTCCTTCCCTTATGTAAAGAACTCCTCCTCCTCCTCCTCTTTACCCTCCCTGTCCCTCCTGTAGACAGTGTATCCTGGTATGTTTAACATGCATGGCCACTAGGGCCAGATTGTGCTGGACCACCCAGTTCCACACTTGCATCGCCTCCCTGCACAAGGGGTAAGAGTTCCTCCTTGTGGATGGTCCAGGTCATCCAGGAGTTGATCCCACTGCACCCACAAGGACCACTGAGTAACTCCGTGGAGCCTCGCCAGAGGAACAGTAGTGATGGAGGCTGCCATCAGGCCAAGAAGGCGGAGGATCTCCCGGGTTGGGATGGTCCTGGACGAAGCCACCCATGAAGCCTGACTGTCAGGGTCTCCATCCTGTCTGGGGAAGGAAGGCTCTGCATTGGACTGTATTCAAAACTGCCCCAATGAATTGTAGTCTCTGGGATAGTGTCATGGATGACTTGGGAATACTGACTGTAATCCCCAATCTGCAAAGAGGTCCAGGGTAAAGGAGAGAGCCTCTAGTAAAGAGTCCCTGGCAGGGGCTGAAATCAGCCAATTGTCCAGGTAAGGGAAAATCGCAATACCCTGGCAGCGTAAAGAGGCCGCCACCACCGCCAGGCACTTAGTAAACACCCGAGGTGCGAGGAAAGACCAAAGGAGTGCCTGGAAGTGCTCCCCTTTGGAAATGGAACCACAGGAAACTACGGTGGCTACGGAAGATTGGAATGTGCAGGTAAGCATCCTGCATGTCCACAGCACACAACCAATGATTCTCCAGAAGGAGTGAAAGAAGATTCTGGGCGTCAGCATCCTTAACTTTCTGTACTAAACAAGCGACTGAGGTTGCTCAAGTCGAGAATGGGTCCTGAAGTCTCCCGTCTTTTGGAACCAGGAAAAATGGGAGTGGAACCCCTGCCCCTTTGTTGGAGGAACGCTCTATTGCTTCCTTGAGCAAGAGGCTTTGAACTTCTTCTCGAACAAGAAAAGCCTAATCCTTGGGGTATGAAGGCGTTTTGGCAGAGATTCTGGAGGAATTTCAGAAACTCTATAGTGTCCAATGGACACCAACTGCAGGACCCAGCGTCGGAGGTTATTGCCTTCCATTCCTGCGCATGGCGGTCAACCTCCCCCACCTGCTCCTCATCATGAAACTGAGGAGTTAGTGGGGACAGGGAGTCAGGGAGGCGGGGCGTTCGGTGGGGACCCCTGAGCGTCTCTGGTTCTTGGAGGCTGTAGGAGTTACGGAACCCATGGCCTTGCGGTTTGCCCTGGCGTCGAGCCAAGGCCTGCTTCCTCTGCCTCAGGTCCCTTCCCGAAAAGAGCTGCTGCTGTTGTTGAGTGCCCGATCGTATATGGACCTTACTGATCTTAGAGTGAGTCCTCTGTCCTGGAGATCAGTAACAATGTCTTTAGTATCACCACCAAAAGCACCGAGCCCGGAAGGGAGTCCTGAATCGCAGACTGTACCTCATTGGTGAGGCCAGAGGTGGAGAGCCAGGAACGCCACCTTAAGGTGATGGCAGTTGCAGGCGCGAGCTACAGAACTGAAGGAGTCATATGTGGCTGCAGCATGCCTACAGGAGAAGCGAGAGAGGCGAAGATCCTTGGCAAGCTCCTCCTTGAGGCTCAAAGGGTTCATAGCTTGAACTTGGGCCTCTAGCCTGGCCAAGGTGGCTTTTTGGTGTGATACCATGTGGGCCACATAGTTAAGGGACTGGATCGCACATATGGCGAGCGTGAACCTTCCTGCCGAACTGGTCTATCTGCCTCGACTCTTTGTTGGGAGAAGAGGTGCTCATGTGCTAAGTGCGGATGAGCGATCACGAGCAGCTGAGATGACGACAGAGTCCTCCTTGGAATGCATCTTGAGGAAGGAGCTTCCTTCAGTGCCGTACACCCTGTCCACCCTCTTGGGGACAGCCAGGAGAGAATGAGGCATCTGCCAGACCGCAGAGGTGAGATCCGATCCATTGGGGCGGTGGAGAGATCTGTACTGAAGACGGACTTTAAGTCCAGGTATTCAGTCTGTCTCATGGGGTCCTGATCCTTGAACTCCCAGTCAAAAAATCCTTCATGGACCTCAACAGATCCAGAAGGCAGGGCCCTCAGGGGATTTGGGAAACCTTGCCTCTGGACCCTCGATATCCTTCAGCCAACTCATCGTCATCCTCTTTACCATCATCTTCTTCCTCCGCCCCTCATCTGGAAGGCCACGAATGTCCAGGATGACAATGGTTTGACATGCCATCCCGAGACATGAATCGTAGAAGGTGAAGAGCCTCAGGGACGGAGATCTAGGAAAGCATGGACGCCGGAGTCTACTCTCCAGATGTGATACCAACTCAGAGCGTGCCTCCTGCCACCAAGACTGGATTGAAGTCTTGAAATCTGGCGTAGCTGGAGGTGGTGGAGGAGGCAGAGGCTGAGAGGGTGGAGGAGGTGGAATAATTGGTGGAGGAGGTAATGATACCCTTGGTAACCCTGGAAATGAAAGTAAGGATTGTATCCAGGGTAATACTGTCCCAGAGAACTCCAATCGGGAGGAGAACCAGCCGGGCAGTGATCCCAGGGTACCCAGGTGGGTATAGTGTGGAACATGCGGGATATGGAAAAATCCCTGTCAAGGGGTCTGAAGGAGGAACCCACGTCGGACCTGCTGTTGTGTAAATCAAGGGGTCCGTGTCTGGATAGCCAATATCAGGGCACGACACAAGCCAATCTGGCACGGAAGGGATCCAGCATCGGAGGGGTGGGTGCCAGGGCGGACGATGGGGACCCAAAGGAGGGACGGGTTTGGTGTCTGAGCCAATGGCTGAGGTGGACCACTGGGCCCAGGCTGAGGAAGGGTCGTCAGAGGTTCCAGGGGTCTGGATAGGAGTCACCAGATCAGGCGGTGGGATCGGGCCGGAATATTCACGGGTCTGAAGGATCCCACCCGATGGAGGAGGGGGCCTACGGTGAGCCATCTGGCCAAGTAAGGCCTCCTGCCCGTGATCACGTCAGAGTTGCAGAGCAACCCGAAGGATGGATCTCCAATGTCGAGGGTCCTGTGCTATCCTCGCGGAGGTACATGCCTGAGAAGGGAGGCTACTGGCGGGGGACCAGAGCAATCTCCCCTGGTTCTGCCAGGCGTCAGGTGTGGTGCCATTGGGCCCTGAAGGGAGAACCAAGCCTGGCGGCCATCAGTGACTGGTGTCTTACCAGACTGAGCCGGTGGGAAGGAGCCCCCAGCCAACTTCTCGACTGTAATCGGGTGGGTCCCGAGGGTTGGGAGCCAACACCGGTGGCAGGCGGGTCCTGTGGGAGCAGGACGACTCAGCAGCCGGCACAGTGCGGCTGTCTGAAGAGCCGACAGACGACTGACCCACGGCAGGTTTGTCAGACTTACCGTCAGAAGGTTTCTTAGGCGGTGGCTGTAAGGCCTTACTCGTCCGAGGGCCATGAGGCTTCAGGCTGGGCCTCGGTGGAGCGGTCCGCTCCTGGATTTCTCCTTGTGGTGGTTCTTGGAGGAGATTTTTCTGAGGAGTTCGCGGATCTTGTCCACTTGCTTCTTAAGGGTGGACTTTAAAAGATGGGCCTCAAAGCCTGCTGTCTCCGCTTTTGGTGGTCTGGTTTGCAGGTTTGGCACTCCAAGCAGCATGAGACAGAGACGGACTGAGCCCAAACAGATCACGCACTTCAGTTGTCCGTCCTTATGAGGAATTTGCATGCCACAGGATGAGCACTTCTTGGGAGAAGACATAAGCGAAAAGAATTTGAAAGGAATAACGAATGAAAAATCCGGCGCAAGGAATTATCATGACGATCGCTACTGGAAGTCTGCTATGCAACTGACATGAGGCAACGGTGGAAAAAACTGGAGGGCAGGCGAGGGACTGCCCACCATATCGACCACGCTGACGGTGGGCGGTCCCCCTTCATGGATTGCTAGAAAAGTCCGCTATCGACCGACACAGGTGGCGTCAGCCCTACATGTAATGACCTACTGAAGGAACCCTCTCAAGTAAGATCAGACCTTGTGACCCATCTGGTCCAGCTTTTAGACTCTGGATCTGAGGCTGAGTGCTCATGTGCCTCGGCTGCTGCACTCTGCCATGTGCAACCATGAGCATCATAGAGTTGACTTTTGGTTGTTGGCAAGTAAGGATCCCCTTTGGGTGTCTTATGGAGCCTAACTGCTTTCCTTGGCACTGCCACCGTGGTGACGGATGCTTCCAGGTCAATTTGTAATGTCCTGGAGCGGTTCCACCAGTGGAGGGGCGACCAAGGATTGGTCAGTAGCCCCAGGAATGCTGTCCAGCGGCGTTCAGGATCAACTCCTCTGTATCCCACTGATACAGGGCCTGAATATGTCTAATGATGTTCAAATAGGATGGGTCATCGGAGGTGATGTTGGCGAGTCCCTTCTCGGATCCGGGAAGGTAGGGGTAGTTAGGTCCTCAGAGGAGTACTCTGGGAGGAGTCTCCAGAGTCATCCCAAAGAAGAGGGCGGACATCTATTGGAAGACAGGACGGACGCCGGGTGCCTCTTCCTGCCACTTGTACCTGGTGGCCACCAATCATCATCGACGGCAGACTCTCTGTCGGCAGGGAGGGTCGCCTGGGCCTCTGAGGAGGTGACTGTTCCTGGGTGGTAGCCAGACTGGGATGGGTCCCTGGGATTTGGGAAGAAGTCTCCTTTAATAGTGTTCCACCATGCATTGAAAAGTACCCGCCACTTCCGCCAGTGGGATGACTGGAGGCGGAGGCGTCTAGTTTGGTACATAAGAGGAGCCTGACATCGGACCCTGTGACTTTCTGGGTACTGACGTGTGGTCCTGAGGCACCTTGTCCTTGGGTGCCTCGATCAGGTCAGATGGGGCTTTATCCAGCAGCACTGAGCCCGCCTTGGTCTGGCATCTGGCTCCATGTGAGGCAGCGGGGAAGCATTTGAGTATTCACAGGTCTGGGTGTCTTATCCTTTGGGACCTAGGGTACCTGGGCTGGCGTCGGTCCTTCAGGACAGATGGACATTCTTTGGCTGGCAGCATCTGGTCCATTTCGACACAAAGTCAAGTGGCCCAGTAGTCTGCTACCTTCAGAAGCCAACGTCACCCTTTCCTCGGGTGGAGGAGGCGTCTGGTACCAGATGACCTCCTGGCGTCTAGTGGAGCAGTCTGACCCCTTGTGCCTGTCGGACGACCTGGAATGCTTTTGGGCGACTGGCTCTGACGTTTTGCCAAGCAGGCGCCTGTTCCTCTTATGTTGACCCATGCATATGCTTGTGGGGCTTATATACACAAAGGGACTTGGGCGGACAACGGTGATGAGATGAAGACTCCTTACCTTTGCAGTGTGATGAGGCAGTAGTCTTCTTGGAGGAATCCCAAATGGCTGTGGTACCTGGGGAAACTGACTCTGACCTCCTGCTAGAGGTGGAGGAAGCAGAAGTCCTTTCAGGGGACTTTGGCGCGATTCTGATCTGGCTCTCTCCTTATCACTATTGTGGCGCTTCCCCCAGTCTTTTCTCCTTTGGGGAGACTCCTGGGTGAAGAGGAAGAACTCTGTCCGACTGGGTCCTCTGCATGGCGGCCACTTGCTGCTCCAGCAAGTAGGCCTTGAGTATTTTGAGGCGGTGGATGCGAGTTTTACTGTTGAATTCTTGGTAGTGTGGGCAGTCAGGTCAATGGTGGGGCCTAGGCAGATCAAGCCATCCCTTGCCAGGATCTGCCTACCGCGCTTGACATCTACTTCCGTCGCTGGGAGGACAATGAAGATATGCACTTGACGGAGAAAAAATGATTGGAAAGACAATGAGCGTTGAACTGCGTGAGGCCAAAATGGCAGTAGACTGTGAAGATGGTGTCCATGGAACCGATGTTAGTGGGTCGACGGTGGAAAAAGAACTGAGTGGTGCCGGGTCTGTCTTCTTTATACCAGGTCTGACGCCGATCGGAGCAGACTTTGGGGGCAGTCCCCACCATAGACTGCTAGCTAGAAGTTTTCCGTGGGGTCCTAACGCCTGGCAACTTAGTCCTAATGGTATTACCTAGTGCAAGAACTCCCCTCTAAGTGAGATGAACACAGCCATGCACACAGACTCACATGTGCAGAGACTCAAAACACTGTACGAAGAACATCTTGAAAAGTGCAGAGGTAATGCCACCAAAATTCTGCGACATTGTAGGGCACTGTCTCTCCCCATTAACAATTAGCCCAATCTTGCCTGGGCTCCAGAATAGGAGACAGCTGACACATGACACGCAGGAAGTGCAGGCTGTGCAGACAATCTCGACCTGCAGCCCTGGGTTCCTCACCGATGTCCCCTGCAGCAAAATGAAAAAAAAAAAGGCAGTTCAGCTCTGGAAACATCTTCTGTTGGCAGGGGTCCTCTTCTGTGCTGCAGTGGGCGCTTGAAGCTCTTAAACAACCAGCTGTAGCAAAAATTACCAACATTAAGAACCAAGTTTCTGCTAGGCGGGAGCAGTATCCAGCTTAAGGACAACTGAAAAGACTTAAGGTAATAGTGCATGTCTTACACAGACTTTTCAATCTGTTCCACCTGAAGAGAGAAGTCAGCCCATACCAATTACTGCCTGTCCACAGGAACCAACACACAATCAAAATTTTAATTTTCATTTAATTTTTCAGGATGAAAACCACTGAGCAAAGGGAAATATTTCCTTACCAGCAATTCTGATTGTGTGTAAGCTCCATTCATGGGCAGTGCAATGGAATGGGCTGCCTTCCCAGCCAACTGAGACACAATCTGAGAAAAGTCTTAGGACATGCACCTTCCCAGACTCCTCAGGCCAACCTTCTCTCCAAATATTTTGAAAACACTGCATAGAAAATGCAACATGAAATGTTAAAACAAGATATTCTACCCTCTAAGGGAACTATATGCAATATAACAGAAAATATATAGAACCTCAATACACAGCACTGAAAACTAAGAGGTCTGACTGCCAGCGGATGGAGCCTACACAAATCCAAAATTACTGGTAATGAAGTACAACTCCCCTTTGTGTGTTGGTTCCTGCAATCATATAGAATGGACGGATCAGTGTTATTATTGAACTCAGCATCCACCTGCTAAAGCAGCATCCTTGAAGTTAATAAGCACTTCAAGGCAATGGTCCTAATGAAATTATGCAGATGCCCATGTAGCAACGTCATTACAGCAGAGCTAGCCAAGATGCAATGCAGTACCTTAAAATAAATGACATGTCACAAAATACCATGATAAAAGGGTTTAATTACCACTAAATTGCACTGTTCCCTGCAGCACCTGCAGTAATATTGCAAAAGTACTAGCTGCATCCTGGCTGGCTCTCCGTGCATCTTCTAGAGATGCTGTGGCCCATCGGCATCAAAAGGCTGCCATGGCTCTAGGGTATGAGCACTTCCTCCTTGGGGTGTGTAGGACTCTGGCAAAGGGAGGAGGAAGGAAATGCCATCTCCTGAGCTCTGTGGAAGTCAGAGACCACCTTAGGGAGAAAGGAAGGCACCATTCTCATAATTGCCTTGTCTCTGTGGAATACTACAAAGGGCTCCTTGTGTGAAAGGGCCTGAACCTCAACGATCTGCTGAGCCAGTAGCTACAGGAAATGGGACCATACGGTCCAGGCACCAAAGCGACACCTCTTGAAGAGGCTCAAAAAAGGATCCATTAATTTCTCCACAGCCACACTTTCCTTCTAAGGAGGGGCACCTGTTTAGTTTTTGTTTGTAACTTGACAAGATCTTTGGTAACAGATGAAGTTCAGATTGGATCCCAAAGGTTCTGATCCCACATGATCTCTTACAGCTGAGAGAACAGACACTTGCACATGGCTGGAATTAACTGACACCACTTTGTCTAGGTCCTGCTGCGGAAATTCTAGGACAATGGACAGAGACATGGCTGAGGGCTTATTATGAAGAGAGGTGTACCAGTGTCTAAAAGGATCCTAAACTACTCTCTAGGCTATGTTGTAGAGACTTTTTGACTGCATCAAGGTCTAACTAACTGCTGTAGAGTCCTGCACGTACAAATCGTTTGTGCTCCAGCAGTTTTTGGTATCATTTTAATTCTTCTTATATATAATAATGATACAAACAGATCAACAATATATTATAAAAGTACAGCACCAGCATATGGTAAAATAAATATAAATAAAAATCAGTCTCTTACTACATATAATTCATATCCACTTCCAGGTGTCATTGCCATGGTGTCCTTATAATTTGTGTTGTATATTAAAATACTTGCCAGTTCATTTGTCCAGCACTGTTCATAGTCTCAGTGTTCAATAGGTGACAGCTTTAAAGCTTCTAGTGTAGTTTTTGTATTGTTAGAAAGCCTGGGAGTCAACCTATCAGTCCATATTTTACCAACATTATGTGGATATGTAACAGTTAATGAAAACACATAAAATAAAATAACCCCCACCCCATTTGTTAGTAAAAAAGAAAAAACTAGAAACACAGTTCAATCCCTGTAAGGATTAAAAATTCCACAGTAACCCTACCTCAGATGGTCGGTCCAAAAGGAATTCCTTTTTGTTTTATTTGCCCATCTAATTCCCAAGTCCCCTCACAGACTTCTATCTCACAAGAAGGTCCCTTGCCTTAAGATCAGTGCCTCATCAACTGTCAAAGCATTAGAGAACCAACCCCAGTCATCCAAAGTACTCTTTCTTGCCTTTTAAAACATGTCAATCTATCCACTAACGCTTGTATAGCTAATTTTTCCATAATTCTGTGGTAGGAACAGTTCCGGTTACCAACAGATTTTGAATACCCTGGCAGGCTACTACTAGTAAAACCCTGAGCCACTTGGGGTATAGAGACCACTCCTCTGCCTCTTAGTCCTCCACTCCAAAGAGAGTGAAGGGTGACATCCTCACCTGTGACCCTCTCAAAGCAGACTGCTCCTTGCAATACTTTGCCAATATCTTTGTAAAGGTGGGCACTCCCGGTAATAATGAAAAAAGTGCGGGGGGGGCCTCTGCACAGAGCACAGTTCAGTGGCACCCAGGACTGAACTTATGTACCAAGCTGGGAGGAAAGTACAAATGATGCAGGAACTTCTATTGCATCTCTTTATACTTGTTACACATTAGAGCCCATATGTGAGCCTAAAGTAGTTCCCAATTAGCATCTGTGAAAATGATGCCCAAATCCATCTCCCGCATTGTCTGGCCTTAACAGCACCACTGGGTAAATTACTTTGTCAGGAGATCGCACACACCAGTGAGGCTTTTTTATTTTTCCTTTGCACCCAAGATCTCCCTTTCCACTTCGACTAGAGGCGCATTCCCCCACCTCGGCCTATTCAGCTGTTAATAGTGACATAACTGTAGAAGCCTAAACGTGGGAGCTAGGTAAGCTAAAAGAGAGATGGAGATCTTCAAAAGAATGCATGGTTGTGTTTGTAATCAAGTCCCCAGACACCTGACTCCTCTGTCTTGCCATAGGAAAAAAACCCATAACCCCTATGCTATGTATGAAACCGAGATTATCATACATCAGGACCAGCAGGGTGGGGACTCCTTCAACCCTCTCCTCTTCCTTATACATCCCCAGGCTTCTAACACAGCAATGACCACAGGATTAGGAGGAATTTAGTTGATATGCCCTAAGACCCCCTTCTGCCAGGTATACAGACACTCTTCCAGGACATCCTTCTTCTAAGTCTATCCAACTGGCAGCTTTCCCCCATTTACCCAATTATGAAGGTATCTATACTGAGCCACTAGGTAGTACCCCTTGATGTGTGGAAATCTAATCCACCACATTCCCTTGTTGCCTTCATTTTCTTGAGATCTATTCTCGGTTTCTTCCATTCAAATAAATTCCTTCCATTCCAAATAAATTAAGAGAATCCCTTTCCAGGTGCTTTAAATCCCTATTAGCTGGACAGCATGCAACCATCTGTAAAAGCATACAAAATTCTAGGTAAAATATTCATCCTTAACAAATTTATCCTGCCTAACCAGGGCGTTGGAAGGGCCCTCCATCTAGCGAATCATTAAGAATAGTATTAAACAGAAGAGTGTAATTAAGAGCATATAAATTGTTAAGGTGAGGCCCCACCTTAATGCCTAGATAAGTAAAATGCTTTTGCACCAATTTTAATCTCCATGTAAAGCTTCCCTCCTTCCCCAGCCCGTCCCAGAAATAAAACCTGATTTGTTCCAATTCAATTTATATCCTGACAAAGCTGAAAATCAGGTAATAACCTACAGTAGGGCTGGTACAGATTCTCCAGCCTAGTGAGGAATAGTAAGATGTCAGGGACTCCATAAATTCCTGGTTGGTTCTGGATCTTGATGGCTAAGGGCTCAATCGCTATGGCGAATAAAAGAGGACACCTTGTCTGGTGCCTCTACTCAAGCAAAATGCCCCAGAGACCCATTCACCAGTACTCATGCCCAAGGAGCCTGACAGAAGGCCCACACTAATCGCACAAACTCATCTCCCCAGACTGAACCGGTGAAGCGCTAAACATGGCCACTCTATTCTATCAAAGAGCTTTCTACGGCACATCCATGGACAGCACACGTCTGCCCAGGATGCCAAAACCCTACCAAATAATATTTAACAACCTCATATTGTGGTAGGATAGCCTTCCTTGCATAAAACCCGCTGATCCGGATTTATAATTGAGGAGGACTTTCTCCAACACCAGTGCCAGGACCTTCGTCATGATCTTACAATCGCGAGTTTAGGAGGAGATGAGTCTGTACAAGTGCACTCCTCAAGGTCCTTTCCTGGTTTAGGGATCATACAAATATTTGCCTCACAGCATGTTTTGGAGTCCCCCTCAGCCTCTTCCATAACATACCCGATGGGGGCCAGCTAATTCTTGCCCCAGTTCCTTCTATAACTTGGGCCCAAACCCATCTGGGCCTCCCACCCTTGCCCTGCTTGAGACATAGCTTTCAGAAACCTCCCTGTCGTGATCGCCGACCCCAAACTGACTCTCTGTGCTTCAGTTGATGTAGGGATATTCAATCTCTCAATAAATTCATCAAGCCAGATTCCGTTCCTTGACATTCTGCCTGATATAGCTTTAAGTAATATAGTCTAAAACATTCAAGGAACAGGGGTCCTCTCGCACCACTCTCCCTGACTAATCATTAATATTAAGAATCCTTCTAATGGTTTTGCCTCCTTTCATTAATCTCAACAGCAGCAGGCCCTGGTTTGTTCCCCATTCATAGAGCTTTTGGCGCAAGAGTGTTACCCCTAGTTTCCTCCATTAAATCCATATTGAGAGCTTCCATAGCTGTCATTTACTGCCCTAATCGCCTCTACTTCTTCTTCCCTTATTGCTTTGTACTCAATTCTGCACCTTTTGCTCAAGTTCTGCTCGTTTCCGTTGCCTTTCTTTCTTCAGCCTTGCTGTGAACCCAATAATTAAGTAGTCATGTTGTGATGGTCAAAGTACCACATAGTCCCCAGTGGGCCTCGCTCCAGGGCCTCGCTGAGACCGTATGGACCAGTGTTGCCACCATCAAGATCCCTCTTCAGCAACAGCGCAGGCCCCATTGCTCTGATAATCCATTTCGCCACCTTCTACTTTTAGGCTCCCTGCAGTGAGGGTCTCTGCTCTGGGAGGATACCCACTACTCTTTTGGAGACCTCTTACTGTGCACCTTTATCTAGATATACTTCCCTCACAGATGCATTCACAAACAACCAGTTACTTCAGTCTCTTACTAATCTCCTGAAGTGGTTTACTACTAGATACCTTAAGTGATTACTCCCTAATCTCCTGCATATGGAGAAACTCCTTCCTAAGTCTCCCCTAGGATCCTATTAGGGACTACTCTAGGTTGGATGTTTGTGAGTTCTCGAGGATCTTGCCATGGTAAATTGGCAGGCCGTGCCCAGTTCTGAAAATGCTAATACAGCCCTGGACTTTCTGGTAAACTGCTACCTTGGCACTGTCAACAAGCCTGCCCCTTTGGTGTAGGAGGAGAGTGAAAGGTTCTGCTCCAAATGACACCACCACCCTCTGTAACTAGATGAAGCAGAGAGACCAAGTCTGGTGTACCTGTGGGGTTCTGGTCATCAACCAGCCTGGCAGTACTACAGGAAACTGAGGAACTCCAGCAAAACAAGCCTCAAGAAGGCCAACACTGTATCAATGACTTCTGACTACTCCTGCCTAAAAAGCCTTGGGCATTTTACACCCATTATTGCTCCACGGTCATAGGCTAACCATGACATATTGCACCTTGGTCACTTGGTAGAAACTTGTACTACCAAGTGTTTCTATTCTGTCTAACATGTGCATATTTAGAAAATGTGATGAGCTGTATATACCTGTCTGGGTCCAACTAGCCTAGGGGTGTATCGACAATGTTATAAATTATATTATGACCAATCCAGTCCTTGAGCTATGCTCCACTCCTATGTATGATGATCTGTATATATCTGTCAGTTCAGCTAGCTAGTCTAGAGTGTATAATCTGAAATGTCTTACTACTAAATGTTTCCCCTAGCGTCAAATGATGTATTTCCACATGTTTGTTTACTGTGACAAAAAACTGTACTCTCTTTGCCATGTCTCCTTGACTGTTGTTCCTCATGTTGTATTCTCCGTTGGTGTTCCTGAAAATAGGCATAATACTTGTCTAGTGTACTTACCCGATAAACAAAAGCTAAATAAATAAATGTAAAGAACCTTCAATCTAGTAACTTACATACCCAAAGCACTTCTGCTCCCAAGTGAATACTCTCCTTAAAGACAGAGTAGGTACCCCTTAATGTGATATACTCTAAGACATTAAAATCATAAGCGACCCTGATCTTGCTGCTGATGTGTTTAATTGTTTCTTTATGGACCTCAATAAGTTTTAGATCTCCTTTACTGGTTATTCCTCTGCAAGCACCCTCCTCGGACCTTGCTGACCCCTGCTCAGCCATCCAGAATTTTACTTTAGGGTAAGGAGGGTCCAGGCCAACTGAAATGCATAAAAGCTTAGGATACTGCTGGTCATTATAATCCTGAGCCTAGGCTGCTCAAACTTGCAGCTCCCATCCATGTCTCCCTAAAGCATGTCCCCTCTACAGAGTGAAATAACCCAGTTATGGAAAGTCGCCATGTGGTCCTGGTGCACAAGGTGGTACTAAATAACCTGAGGAAAACTATCACCTCCCATACCTACTGTTTGCACCCTGGCCAAAGTCTCTGAAAGGCTGGTTCTTTGAAGTTCTGGAGACCCAATCTCCATGAGGACAAAGACAAGATGGAAGCTGTCCAGAGGTGGGTAACTAAAATGGTGCAGGGTCTGCACCAGAAGACATATGAAGAGACTAAAGGAGCTTTAATATGTATAGCCTCGAGAAAGGAGGGAGGGGGGACATGATAGAAACTTTCAAGTACCTCAAGGGAATTAACAAAGTCCAAGAGGTAGCATCTTTCAAAAAGTGGTGTGCAAGAACAAGGGGCACAATTTGAAGATGGGGGGCAGCTCAGAGGTAATGTAAGGAGTATTTTTCTGAGAGGGTTGTGGATGCATGGAGACAGCCTTCTGGAGTCAAAAACAGTGGTTGAATTCAAGCATGCATGGGACAGTCATAAAGGCAATGCTAGGGGTGGGGTAGAAAGAAGTAGGCTGCTGGTTAACTAGGATATGCAGCTTATCCATTAAGTGGAAATGGCAGACTGGGTGGCCAAGCGTCCTTATCTGCTGTCAAATTATACGTTTCTATAACCAGCTACATGGCTACAGTGAGGGTAATGCCTTTTTTTATTTAAATGGATTTGCAGCATGGTTTCAGGAAAAAGAAACATGGTACCCATACTGCCTTGTTCGTCTCATTTCTGTTTTATTCAAGCAGCCATGGAGGCTGGTCAGGAATCTGGTGCTGTGTTCGTACACTTTTCCAAGGCTTCTGAATTGGTGAATCATGACCTTTGGTATACCTTGATCAGCCTTTTTTTTTTTTTTTAAACGGTTTATTATTTTCAGATATGTAAATAACACATCTCATACAAAGCAGTAAAAACAGGATGCAATACGAGTTACAACACATACCACGAACAGCTGATAATCACAATTCACCTGTAATCTTTTACAGCAGGAAGGGGACTAAAACACTGAAGACAAAAAGAAAACATATCAAGATATGAAATGCTAGCCTTTTCAGCAGTATCTGTTACGTTATGATAGGCAGAACTAAATCAGGAGAAAAAAGACAATCTGTACTTGCTATTTAAAATAGTAGGATATGTCTCAGAATTCTATGTACCCATTAGTCTCTCCAGTAAACACTCAACATTAGCATTTAAACAGGCTGTAACTAGTAATGATCATCTTAAGACACTTAAACCTTTAGTACTAGGTTACTTTCCTGCCAAAGTCAGGCAAACTGCAGAGGTCGACTGTGCTAGTCTTACGCATCAGGGTAGGGCAATGTACGTGGAAAACAGACCCAATGCCATGTGTCAGGCATCATACTGAAAGGAAAAGAACATGCAGAATACATCCCACTTGTAGCCTGCATAGTTCGCTATCAAAAGTACTGTAAAGAAAAAGGTAAGCTAAGCATTTTATACACACTTCATAATGCTATCAAGAGTCCCAGATAAACACTGCAATACTAAGAAATGTTTAGAAGTACCAACTGCAGTGCTTGATCAACGTTCAACAGTGAGCTGACTTGGAAAGTCATTTTAAGGAAAGTCTTATTAATTCACTAGCCCCTGAGTCCTCCTTCCAAGAACTGTCCACTCTCTTGCCATGCAGCAAACTCTTATTCAAACATCATGAAGTCTTGCTACATTCTGACTATTGCAGTTGCCCCAGCACTCACACTGCCCGGAGAGAAGAGGGTTAATTTTATATGCAGAGCATAGAATGTTGAGCTCGAACTCAGTTCAAACCTCTGTCTGCTGCACTTAGAAGCACAACCGTCAGATTCTTTACTCTGCCTAGCTGGAACGAGTCGCCTCGGAGATTTCTCCTTTGCTCGCAGTTCGAAAGTCGTTAAAGTCTTCAGTTTACCGATTATTTTTCGAAGTTTCGATTCAGATCTGTCTGTAGTACAATAAGTACTAGGTAGTGAACTAGACATAGTAAACTTGTGAAGTTGTAAAAATTGATTTTCGACCAGTTCGGCTGAACCGGCAGTTTAGTGAATTATATATTCTGTCTGTTTCTAAACTTAGAGTGTGGTTACCGGTCCTTATCGGTTTAAAAAAAAAAAAAAGCATTTTCTTGTGTTTTTCCAATACCGTGACACGGTTAGAAACCAATAAGGGTGTCTTGCCTGGTTGTTTGCCATAAAAGGGTAAGTTTGTGGTTAAGATGGCTGTCTAAGAAACCAAAAAGAAAAACCGGGTCCACTGGGTTTCAACACTGCAGTGTGTGCGTGGGGAGGTCTTTGCTAAGGCTGATCCCACACCACCTGTGTTTATTATCTGAGGTTTGACCACCTCTATTCAGACTGCCAAATCTGTAAAAATTTCCCTAAGTCTACCCTGGAAAAAAATTAGGTAGACTTAGGGATAAGAAAACTGTGAAGTTCGCTGACCCAGATGGCGGCCCAGTTCGGTTCCAATCGAACCTGAGGAGTGCCCTCTGACCAGGGCGATACTACTGGGCAAGGAGAGCTGATCCTGAGGGATCGGTTCCTACAAAAGAAAAATCGTCCAGTTCGGATCCAGAGGCCCATTTTCCGACTGCAAAGAGATTGCCAAAGCGATAAGGATTGTAGAATTACTACACCGGTTCCGTCTGATCCAGCACCTTCTGGCAGGTGCTCTCTTGGTCAGTTCCTCCGGTTCAAGATTATGCCTCTGAAGATTTTTATGAACGGATTGGAGAGGATGAAGAAGATGATACAGCAGCGACAACGATGGTGGGGAAGGTCTGGTGAGCACATTGAACAGGACATCTCCCAGACAGGCCTTCTGGTGTTTCCTCCTAGGCTTGAGTCCCCTTCCCACTACATGTTTTATAGGAAAGTGGCAGAAACCCTCCAGCTCCTGTGGAGGAACAAGAGGAACCTGATTATGTGGAGATGAACATCCCAGAGTCCAAGAGACTGTCTATTCCTTTTAAGTCTTTGGGAAACAGATACAAAAGACTTTAAAACTCCAAATTCTGTACCTCCTATTGACTGAAGAATGGACAAAAGGTACACCTTATTAGGTTCAGGTACAGAGTACTTGTATCAACAATGCAGCCATGTTGAGGTTGTGCAGGCTGCAGCCTCGATAAGGCTAATACCCTTGGCTTCACACCCACCAGACAGACTCTAGAAAGCTGGATGCTATGGCAAAGAAACAGTACATGGCATCCGCCTTGGGACTCAGGCAGGCTAATTATATGGCCTATGCAGCCAGGTACCAGAAGTCCAGGTAGGACACTGTACTGGCTAAACAAGCCTCCCAAGCTAGCCTCGGAGCTGGAGGGGTGGCTGCTGATGGGACTGAGGCATCTAAGGTACAGTTCCATGCTGCTGTGGACTCCAATGATGTGTCAAGAGTCATGGCTACATCTGTGGCTCTTGGAGAATGGCTTGGCTCAGCGTAATAGTCTCTCACAGGACACCCAGGCTAAGGCCATGGATTTCCCTGTGGTGGGTAATTCTCTGTTTGGGGAGCAGACAGAGAATTACATGGAAAAGACGGATGAGTATAGGAGTGCACAGGCCAAGGAAAGGCAGGCAACTCCTCAAAGGCAGCAAGCTAGGGGCAGGGGCAGGCCTTTTCATAGGCCTTTCTACCAAGCACAGGCCTCTTCTCCCTTTCCTCAGAGGGTTCTTCAGAGGGAGAGGCAGATAGGGGATGAGCAGGGCTGCATCCACCCTCAGCCTAGGGCTCCTGCCAAACAGACACCATAATGTGTCAGCCCAGGTCGACTCTCCCATTCCTGTAGAAGGCAGGCTGGCTTACTTACGTCCAGGACTGGATGTCTGTTACCTCAGACAAGTGGGTCCTGGAGGTGGTAAGCTCAGGGGCTGGTTCTCAGCTTCAAGAAATTTCCAAGCTGAGGCCAGATCTTTTCCACTGCAAGCACCTCCGAAACCATTGCTTTAGAGCAGAGGTTGCACCTCTACTGGCTCTAAAGGCTGTAGAAGAGTTCCTACATGCAGGGGCAAAGGTTTGTACCACAGGTACTTCCTTACCCCCAAAAGACAGGAGTGGCAATCCATGCTAGACTTAAGATACATGAACAAACATATTTTAAAACCAAAAGTCAAAATGGTGACTCTGGAATAATCTTTCCCTCTCTAAGGCCAGGGACTGGCTAGCCTCCTAGACGTAAAAGATGCCTACTTTCACATTCCCATCAAGTGCACCACAGAAAGTACCTCAGGTTCAATTGCCTTCAGGCCATTATCGTTCAAAGCTATGCCCTTCGCCTGACATCGGCTCCAAGGGTATTCACAAAATGCCTAGCAGTAGTAGTGGCTTTTTTAAGAAGGAAGAATATTTCCATACCTGGACGACTGGTTCATTGTGGGTCAGTCCCAGACCAAGCCAAGTCAGACCTGCTAGTGACTCAGCAAGTGTTCACTTCCCTAGGATTCCTTCTCAATCTTCCCAAGTCAGTTCTCGAGCCTGTACAATTGTGAGCCCTCCTCACATTCACAGGTGCAGAGTTGGATACAGTCAAAGCAAGAGCTTTTTTCTCCTGAAAGGGCAAGGGCTATTGCAGAGCTGGCTTCTTCATTCCACCGTCTGGTCTCTCGGCCAGCAAAGCACTTCCTTCAGCTTCTGGGCCACATGGCAGCTTCTGCAGCAGTGGTCCAAGGGGCCAATTTCAGATGTTTTGTTGTGCAGATTTAGTCAGTGATGAACAGGAACACTTGTTTCTGCCTCTATTTAATTGTTGCACCTTCCTCCGTCTCTCCAGCCTGCCATCCCTGCCCCACAGCACCCAGCTGAGCGCAGGGGCTTGGCCTCAGCCAGCAGGCGGTCGGCGGCACCTTAGCGACTCCAGGGAACCATGAGGCTGGGAGGGACAGCAAGGAGGACTTCAGGGAAACGCATAAAATATTTGCCCACCCGCCCTTCCCCCTCTTGTGTGCTACTGTATAGGCATCTTCCATGAAATCTCTTCCCGCCCTCAGCATTACCCTAAACCAATAAACTGGATACCGGCTTGCTGATCCAACCGATCAGCAACTTCCTACTCCCCAATAGCCAACTAACAATCTCTCTCTCACAATGGGGAGTTTACTTCTGATACTTCTTTCACTGACAGCCATGGGGTTCCACAAAGAAGATGTCCTTGTCACACAAACTAAGGTGATCCATCCGCCCAGTTCTCTGAACCACCCCTTTGGTTGCCGCTCAAACCCTCATATATGCCCTACCACTGCTGCATCGATTACAGTAGTGTGACCCCCAAAAGAGACACATACCACACACATGTATTTCAATCAAGGCTCCACTACTGGATGTACAGATCCCCTAAGCCTAACCACCAAACTGCTACTTGGTGTGTGACACAATTCCTTAACCCACATGGAGCACCCCAAAGAATGGCAACAGAACAAGAGAAGGAGAACCAAAGACAGCCCTCTCCCTATCACTGGCAGCCCTCACGAAACTCCTGCTCTTTCTATTGCTCTGTATTGGTAACGTGGAAATCAACCCTGGACCCCTGAATGTATCACCTCTCCATCAGACCTAACCTCAATTAAAGGCCTCAGTTTTCTGCATATTAATGTATGCAGTCTTGTGAAAAACTTATACTGATACAAGCCTGGTTACCCATACTTTGCCAGACTTTCTCGTGGTATCTGAGACATGGCTCAAACCCACCACAGCAGACAGGGTTGTTAACCTACCCAACTATCAGCTATTCAGAGCGGATCGCCAAACAAGGGAGGTGGAGTAGCTATATATGCAAAATCCGGTATACCTGTATCCTGTATTGCTGCAACCTCTATGCCCAAGGAATCTGAATGCCTATTCCTAAAAGTCTCTCTCCCAATACAGCAGCTTTTCAGCTAGTTGGATGCTACAGACCCCCTCTGCTGAACACAAGCTGTTATCCCACCTGGGGAATCTGCTCAAGCCCAGCACTGAAGAAGTCATTATTCTAGGTGACCTGAATTTCAACTGGCTTACCCAGGCAGCTGCACCTTTGGTATCATCCTGTGATACATATGGGTTCACACAACTAATTAATGAGCCAACAAGACTTAATGCAAGGAATAATAATAACAGCACACTACTTGATATCATGCTAGTGAATAAACCACATCTATTCACACACGCTGGAGTGCTTCTCATGAGCATAAGTAATCACTGCCCCATCGCAGAGGTAAGATCCACCAGCAAAACAACAACCCTGCAAAATTCCTCATGAGGAGATCCAAGAAAACATCAATATTGAAGGATATTTGCATGATCTAGCTCACTCTCCACACTGGCAAGAGTTTTATCTTGCCCATTCTGTTGAAAAGCTCAGCAGGTGCTAAATAGCATTATAATAAATGCCCTTAACACCCATGCCCCAATCTCTAGTATCCGAATAAAAACAAATCCTGTCGTTGGTTTTCAGCTGACCTCAAAGCTGCACTGCTGAGAGAGACAAACTCTGGAAATGGCAAGAAAAACCAAGAATGCAAATGACTGGATGATCTTTAGAAAGCCAGGAATAGATGCACCAAGAAAGTTAGGGATGCACACATCTCTTTAACCTATCTCTAAACTCTGGTTCTATTCCCACACTGTGGAAGACGGCCCAAGTGGTTCCCTTCTAAAATCAGGGAACCTATGGAACTTAATAATTACAGGCCCATTTCCATTCTACCAGTGCTATCCAAGATGCTGGAGAAATTAGTGAGTAACCAGTTAAGGAGTATCTTGACAATGCTAACCTCTTGAATCCAGCTCAATCTGGATTCAGGCCAAGCATAGCACTATCACTGCACTAGCCAAGGTCACAAATGACGGCAAACCGAATTAGATAAAAGAATAATGTCTGTGCAGTATTCTGGATCTGAGCAAAGCATTCGATACTGTGGACCACGAGCTTCACTATCATCCCTGCACTCTTGGCCTAGATCCACCCTCCCTTAAATGGTTCAGATGTTATCTCACCGGTAGGTCCAGCAGGTAAAAGCTGAAGGTGACCTATCCCCATTAAAACCACTGTTAAGAGGAGTCCCCCAAGGTTCTATCCTGGGTCCTATCCTTTTGCCATTTATATAAATAACATTGATTCAACCTCACCAAGTCCTCTGTACACCTCTTTGCTGATGACACTGTTTTGTATGTCAGCAACCCTTCACTGCAGCTGCTCGTGAAATCCTACAAACAGAATTCTCCTTGTTACAATATCAGCTACTTGAGAAAAGCTTCTGTTAAATGCAAAGAAAACTAAAGCAATGTTGTTCACAAATCAAAGCTCCACCAGCACCTCCTCTTCAATCATCCTCCCCAGCTATGCACTATACTTGGAGAAAATCTGGAATATGTAGAAAACTCTCAAATACCTAGGTGTGTGTGGATTGACAACAGACTCGACTTCACTCATCATTTAGAAGAACTACTAAAAAGCTTTGCCAAAGGCTTGGCCTTTCTATAGATTAAAACCCTTCCTAAACAGAGATTCAAAGATGAGGTTAGTCCAGGCCATTTTTCTATCAGTTGTTGACTATGCAGACTTCCTTTATAGTCACTGCCCCATCTCCTACCTACACAAGTTGGATACCTTATACCATAGAGCAATAAGATTCATTACAGATCTGACATCTAATACCCATCATTGCCTCTTTATGCTGCAGTTGGATGGGTTTCTTCACCTCAGAAGGAACAGAAATGCAGCCTCTATGGATTTACAAAGCGTTATCAAAAACTTCCAAACTATATTCTGGACTGCTTCACCCAGACCATTCCTAGCTCCTATGCCCTAAGAAGCAACAACATCATCCTGCTCAAAGTGCCCAAATTCAACACCAGGCTAGGAGGGCAGCAATCAGCTATTCTCTAGCTATAGCATGGAACACCCTACAAAATCCCTAAAACTGTCCAATATTATTCCATTTGCATCCTTTAAACAGCATTGTGCAGTCTTCTTCACAGAGAAATGCAGTTGCTACCGCTAGAGCTAGCTTTGTCATCTCACAATCTCCTCCCAAAATTAACCATATATGGCATAAATCCTTCCAGGCAGACACCCCACCTTATGGCACCCAGTAATACCTTCAGCATCCTAGTATTACATTATGCTGTGTGTTTGCCATGGCCCTCCACTGGGATATGTATATACTGTAAATATTAGCTTAACTTTCCTGTAACTGATTTTTATCATGTGAATGTTACTGTACATCACTGTGTTTATAAACGCTTTCCCTGTATGTATAACTGTTTTATATAAGTGTATGATGTATCTGTTATGTATCAACTGTTGAACCTTGACCTTATCAGGTCCATCTTGTAAATGAGCCTTGCTCAATGATGTTCGCCTGAATAAATAAAGATTTGATGATGATGATGATGAGATGAGGGACATTCAGTTTCACCTGGGAGCCTTTTGGTCTCGGAAGAAAGATTCTCTAACCAAACTAGTTCCAGTGACTCAAACTCTGATCCAGGCTCTCCAATGGTGGCAGGATCAGGGCAACCTCAGACAAGGAGTCCCATTCTCACTCAGTCTCACTCTGTGGTCTTAACCACGGATGCTTCTACTGAGGTGAGGAGCCCATCTGGGGCTCACAGCCCAGGGACTGGTCCCTTCAGGAATCCCTTCTTCATATCAATCTCGGAACTCAGGGCGGTCTTTCTGGCCTTGCAAGCCTTCTCTCAGTCACTGCAGAACAAGGTGGTTCAGGTCAGGACAGACAACACCACCACCACGTGGTACATCAACAAGCAGGGAGGCACTCTGTCTACAGCCTTGTGCATGGAAGCCATGAAATTGTGGTCCCTAGCTTATTCTCTGCAGACCTCTCTGACAGCAGTCCACCTTCCAGGGAAGGACAATGTGCTAGCAGATGCATTGAGCAGGATCTCCCAGGGCCATCACAATGGTCCTGGACCTCCGGGTTTGAAAGTGATTTTGTCAAGGTGGGGCACTCCAGAGATCTCTTTGCAGCCCCAGACAATCACCAACTTCCTCTGTTTTGCTGCAGATCCCCAGTCTTGGGCTCAGTCCTCTGGATGCTCTGATCTTGAACTGGGAGGAAATTTCTATATGCCTTCCTCCTTTCCTCTACTGTTCAAGGTTCTGGTCAAGATAAGGTCACAACCCTGCAAAGTGATTCTGACTGCTCCAGACTGGGCCAAGCAGCCTTGGTACCCCTGTTGCTGTCCCTAGCATTCCATCTTCCCTGTCTCTTCCCAGGAATTACACTGTTAACCTCCTCTCAGGGAGGATTTGTACCCAATCTTCAGTCTCTCAATCTCAAGGCATGCCTCTTGAAGAGTCAGAGTATGCAGATTTGCATCTGTCCCAAGGGGTTCTGGATATTCTCAAAGCCTCTTGAAAGCCTGCCACCAGAAAACTTATAACTCCAAATGGAAAAGATTCAGCATTTGGTGTTCCAAGAAGATATATCCCCAGACACTGCTGAATTGTCTACAGTTCTGGATTATATGGTTCATCTCAATAGCCCTAGGCCTCAGACCAGCTACTCTCAAAGTACATTTGTCAGCTGTTTCTGCTTTTTCTGTCAGTGGGAAAGACTTCCTCACTGTCACCTCACCCTGTATTCTGTAAATTTTTCAAGGATTGCTTCATACCAACTCTTTAGGATCCTACCCTGCTTGGGATCTTAATGTTTACATTGCTCAGCTTATGCAACCCCTTTGAGCCTTTGTCTTCAGCAGAGCTTAAGTATTTGACTTGGAAAACTGTGTTCCTGGTAGCTACTACCTCTGCCAGGTGCATCAGTGAATGCAAGCTCTCAGTGGACCCTGACTGTATCTCTCTCCAGAGATAAGGTGGTCCTTAGAACTAACAGGAGGTTTTAACTAAAGTGGTTTCAGATTTTCATCTGAACCAATCTCTCTCCCTGTGTTCTTCACTGATCATTCTTCAGGAGAAAGAAGTTTACACAGTTCGGATGTTAAGAGGTCTTAGTTACTACATTGAGCTTGATTAAGGCTCACAGGTTTGACTCTCCAGTTGTTTCTCACTTATGGGGAAGGGCAAACCTGCCACTAAGAGAACTTTTGCCAGATGGATTGTCTCTTGTATTCAATTCTGCTTTGGGAAGCTAGGCAAAATACTTCCTCAGGTCTGAGGGCTCATTTGACTAGAGGAACAGCTGCTTCCTGGCTGCGGCCAGGGATATTCCTTTGCTAGAGATATGTAAAGCAGCCACCTGAAAACAGTCCATACATTTACCAAACATTACCCTGGACATCCAGGCTAGAAGTGATGTTCGGTTTGGTACAGCAGTACTGCAGAGCCTATTCCCAAGGTAGGTTTGATTCTCTCCTCCATGGAAGTACTGCTTAGTAATCTGCAATTGTCAGAATACAGCAAGACTTCATGTGGTTTGAAGAAAAATTACTCACCTTAGTAACTGTTTCTTCTAATGGAGTCTTGCTGTATTCTGACCTCCCTCCCTGCCTCCCCTCTCGGAACCTGTTTTGGAAGTGGGCTGGCAGTTGCAGTGTCCACCCCAGGGGTGTAGTTGCACTTCTCCTTTTTAGAGAGGTGGAGTGGGTTATTATTAAACAGTCTTTAAGTTGTTCACTACCTGGTTTTTGATTTTTGATTTCTTGACTTGAGTCTTCTGGGGATCCAAAATATTTGGTTGCAATTTGGCTAGTAAAATGTTACAATTTCCACATAATAGTTAGCATTGGCTCGTAAGAATCTGACGGTTGTGCTTAAGAGCAGCAGACGGTGGTCTGAACAGAGCTCGAGCTCAACGCTCTATGCTCTGCATAGAAAATTAACTCTTCTCTCTGGAGCAGTTTGAGTGCTGGGGCTAACTGCAATAGTCAGAATACAGCAAGATTCCATTAGAAGAAACATAATTACTAAGGTGAGTAATTTTCTTTCATATTGCTCAAGCCACCTGCGGGGTCTTTATGATCAGTGTACTGCCACAACTTGCCTCCATACACTACACACTAAAACAGGTGGGTAAGTAGGAAGAAGTGCATGATCCACAAAGCTCAGAGACAGTGCCATATGGGACTGAATCCCTTCCTCCAAGCCCTGGTCTGGAAAGAAAGATTTAGGTAAAATTTAACATTGGTACCTCCAACTTTGTGATATGCTGAACGCAGCTGCTGCAGAACAATGTCCCCACACCTCTGCCCCTGTAAGAGAAATATCTGGGCTGACTGACCTGCTGTGGCAAGACATTCAGACTGATGCGAAAGCCTGCCGGAGGAGCCCAAAGTCAAAATCCTCTAGTAATCTTAAGTTTTTCTGTCAACAAGTTTTGACAGAAGTAAGTAGAGCTGGTCCTCAAGTCCCCAACAAGTCGCAAATCCCTGCCCTGATTTCCCACCCCAGGCTTCAAGACGCCCGATGCTGAAAGTTCTCCTGAGTGAGGGTGATATAGTGAAGAGCGTGAAGTCTAGCAACTCTGCCTCTGCTACCCAGGAAGTAAGATTTTTTTTAGCAGGACATCATGGCGATCTAACGTTTGCAAGGACCTTTCTGACTTAAGGAGTCCATCGCTTGCGTGTGTAATTTAGGGCGTTGCCAGGGGGCTCCAGTGCTGTTAGGTGGAGCGCCAGTTCGGTGCTACACAACATTGCTGCCTGCTGTCCCAGGTTGGTGGGACCCTGCTAATTCTTTGTTCACCCATTACAGAAAAAGGTGCTATTCGGTTCTGCACAGCCTCAGGAATAGGATGCTGTCAAGTGAAACTATTGTTAAAATATTTTCTCTGATTTTCTTGTGAACTGCAGGTCACAGTGGAGAACCCAAGTGGAGCACGTCCTAACAGGAAGATGGCTCTCTAGCATCCCGATCAGTTTTCTTGTTCATAGTTAAGAAATCATTTGTCTGGTCATAATCCATCGCTGGTCAAAGATCATTTTAATCCAAAGTCTGTGGAACCATCTTCTACCAACATTCAAGACTCTCCTAATTTTATGACTTTCCAAATATCCCTAAAAGGGCATCTACTAGGAGAGAATACAGTTACACAGAACTTACCGTAACAGTAGATCTTAGAGAGGAGCTATTGCAACAGGTTACACCATAAGGACTGAAGCCGGCAGGCGCCAGGACCCCACGGAAAACTTCTAGCTAGCGGTCTATGGTGGTGGACCACCCCTGACATAGTCTCAACGTTGTCAAAGGTATAAAGGGCAGTCTCCAGCCCTCCTCAGTTCACCCGCTGGAAACCCCAGCACAGGAAAACACTGGCAACTGAGGAGGATCCTCAAACAAATGATAGAAGTGAAATTAGCAGATAATGCAGGAGCAGAAACCAGGCAGAAGGAGGGAGGAAAGCAGCACCTGCTGCAAGAGCTCCTCAAGATCTACTGTTACGGTAAGTTCTTACATAACTGTACTATCTCACTTTGAGGAGGAGCTCTTGCAGCAGGTTACAAGGACATCCCTTGTCAGACAGGTGCAGGAAAAAGGCAGAAACCTGAAATCCTCATGAAAGTAGACCCTGCAGGACAGCGAGGTCTAAAGCCTGTCCTGCGCCTGGAGGCAATGTCCAAACTATAGAGCTTAATGAAGGTGTGGACTGAACTCCAGGTGGCAGTGGCACAGATATCTGCCGCTGACACATTACATAAAGATGCAAAGGAAGCAGTAATTTCGGTAGAATGACCTTTAACTGGGCTAGGTAAGACTTGTCATACTTGTACCAGTAAACAATACAGTGAACCAGCCACTTAGACAAAGCCTGCTTGGAAATGAGGAGTCCCTAAAGTGTTTGGGGTGAATGAAACAAACTGATCAGATTTTCTGAGATCCTGGGACGAATTAAATAATAATGAAGAAATTGGTGAACAGAGAGTATGCAATAGAGCCTCCCTCGATTTGAGTATGGATAATAAGCTGCGAGATGAATGTCCTGATTGAGGGTAAATTCAGACACCACCTCACGAGAAACTTAGGATTTGTCCTCAAGAACACCCTGTCCTTGTGGAAAACTAAATAAGGCTCTTTACACATCAGAGCCTAGAGCTCGAAATCCTCCGAGCAAAGTAATGGCAACTAAAACAACGCTTCTACGACAGAAAGCGAGCTCGCAACTGTGGCAGGCTCAAAGGAGGCAAGGTAAGTTTCTCCAAAAGAAACAAAAGGTCCCATGGAGGGATGGGGTCCCTGATGGTGGTTTCAGATGTAAGATACCTCACAGAAAAGTGCGGATAACCAATTGAGCAAGAGCTTTGGCCTGCACTTTGCATAGTATGCAGAAACAGCGGACAAATGCACCTTAATGGAAGAGCAGCTACGCCAGAGTCCAGCAGAGAAAGGAGGTACTAAGGGCGGAGTTTACCAGACAGGTAAAGGATCAAGGTGATGGGCAGAGGCCCAGATGCAAAACTGTTTCTACTTCACAGAATAAGTGGCCCTAGTAGAGGGCTTCTGGCAGCCACAAGGACCTCTGCATATCCAAGGGGAAACCCCCAAACTGGGTAACGGCTAAATCTGCAGGAGCCATGCATGCAGGTGCAGCAATCTGAGGTCCGATGGACTAGAGTCACTCTCTGGGACACCAAGCACGAAGCTCAGAGGAAGAGAGTGTTCCACTGTCAGTTGCTGAAGTAGAGGGAACCAAATCTGATGAGATCAGTAGGGAGCAATCAGGATCATGTCCACTCCCTCTGACTGCAATTTTAGAAGGACCTTCTGAATTAGTGGGAAGGAAGGAAAGGAGTAAAGGAATCTCCTGTCCAGCAAAGGGACACTGCATCTCACCAGAAAACACCAGGCCCTGGATCTAGTGAGCAGAAACTGGGCAGTCTGGCATTGAGTGGGAACGCAAAGAGGTCCAACTCGGGCAACCCCATCTTAGAAACAACTCTTTTGCTACTGACTGCAGAAGTTCCCACTGTGAGCTTTGGACCAAGACCGGCTTAGGTTGTCAGCTATGTGTTTTGGACGCCTGGAACATGCACAGCCGAGAGATCCATATGGTGCTCGATGGCCCAGTACCATATTCTCATGGCTTCTCTGCAGAGGGACACAAATGAGTTCTCCCTTGCTTGTTTATGTAAAAGACCACGAACATATTGTCCGTGATGGATATGGAAGGGGCAAGATCGGTCTAAAAGGCCTGCATGGCATAGAGCATTGCCCTCATCTCCAACACACTGATGTGGAGGGTTTCTCCATGGCAGACCACATACCCTGGGTCCTGCGGCTTGCAAGGTGAACTCCCCAGCCCAGGGGTGTCCAGTCAGGGACTGAGAGACTACACCCCTCAGAAGGGCATTCCCTGGAGAGGTAAGGGGAAGTTAGCCACCACTGGAGAGTCTTCCAAATTGACTCTGAGACTCTCACCAGCTGGTCCAAGTCATCCGTGCGATGATCCCACCTGACTCTCCAGTTCCACTGGATCACCCCATGTGCAGCCGTGCCAATGGAACATTTGAAATGGCGGCTTTCATGTGACCCAAAAGCCTGAGGACCACTCAGGAGAGGACCATGTGAGCAGAGAACTGAGGAGATCTCCCGAGCGTGAGCTTGGAGGCAATGGCCCTGCCCAGGGCAGGAAGGCTTTCCCATGGACTGAGTCCAGTAGCACCCCTATGAACTGTAATTGTTGGCTTGGCCACGAGGAGGACTTTGGAAGGTTCAAAGTGACTCCTACGCCTTGGAAAATAGAAAAGCGTCTTCCATGGTGTGCAGAAGATTTTCCCTGGAGGGGCTTGAGAAGCCAGTCATCCAGATATGGTAAGACGAGTGACCTTGCCTCCTTAAGGTTGCTGCCAATACGGCAAGGCACTTGGTAAAGACCCGAGGAGCCGAGGATAGGCTGAATGGCAGAGCTCGGAATTAGCAGTAGTGCTCCTGGAAAAGGAACCACAGAAACCTGCTGTGGGCTAGCGAACAGGATGTGAAGGTATGCATCCTGCACGCCAGCGAGCAGTCGGTCTCACTGATGAAGAGGGATCAGGCCTGGAAGAGTAACCATTCCGAACCTCTTGTATTCCAATGTGATTTGTTCAGGCTGTTGAGATTCAGGATGGGGCTTATGATCCCCTTTTTTGGAACCAAGAAGTGGAAATAGTAGCCCTTCCCTTGGGAAGCTGGAAGTGGCTCTATGGCCCATTTGCAAAGGAGCCTTAGATTTCCTCTTGGATGAGGGGCGTGTGGGACGGGAATAACGAGAGGGCAGAGGACCGTCCAGTGGCACCTCTAGAAATTCTATCATATGTCCTGTTCTATCAATTGCAGGACCCAGCAGTCTGATCGTGATCCTGCTCTATCCTTCTAGATAGAGGGAGAAGCGATTCCCCCACCGCCTCCCCCACAGATTCGGCTGGGGAGGGTGGACCGCAGGGAGTCAGGCAAAGGCACTTGGGGTAGGCATGGCAGCCTGGGAGGACTTGGTGGCCCTGGGAGTGGTGCCTCCTGGGTTCTGAGAGGTGGCCTTTCACTTAAAGGCACCATGCTACTGCTGCTGTCCTAGGGGCTGTTGACCGCACGACAAAAAGGTCAATGCTGAAAAGGCTTTGGTTAGACCGGTACATAGAGTGTATGGACCAGATAGCCTTACCGGAGTCCTGGAGCAGAATTATTATTTTCCGGATTCCTCTCCCGAATGGGACCGGCCTTTGAAAAGGGGCATCCATGATGCTTGCCTTGACATCTGGAAGAAACCAGAGACAGACGTCCTAAACTTTATCAACTCTCATCCTCCTGAAGCTGAACTTATGCTACTAGGGGATTTCAACATAAACTGGTTGGCATCGGGCCAGTGCTTATAAAGACTCCATCTCAGCTTGCTAACTCACGCAAACTGTAAACTCCCCTACTAGGATTAACTACAAGACTGGCACCAGTACCTTCCTGGATTGGGTCCTCACCACTCACCCCACAAGGATTTCTCATATGACTGTTCTCCTAGACTCTCTGTGACCACTCCCCAATCACATGTACATGGTCTAACAAATTCCACAAGCCCTCCCAAAATTATAGCTAGCAGAGTCCTTCCTCGTGGAAAACTTCCACATCTCAAACAATACCTGCTTCTACAAGACTGGCTACCCATCTATGAAGCAACAGATGTTAACTTGGCTCTTGATCACTTCATCTCAATTTCTTTTTCTTTAAACTTTATTTATTTATATTTTTGCATTACATATAGACAAGACATACATACACAGAGGTAGGGAAACATAAATGCAGGTATCACTTAGTTCACAGGTTGACGCCCATTTGGCTGGTTAATAAAAATATTTTACAAGCATATTTCCTGTTTGAAGTACCTCTGGATTCCATTATTTATTTATTTAGTTTTTGTTAACCGGTAAGTGCGCTAGTCAGCAAGTGACTGTTTTCAGGCATGACCCGGGAGGTACAATTACAATACACAAAGAGTACAGCCAGATTATTAAGACAACGAGTACAAAAATGCAGAGAGAAATACATATGGCAATGTAACATACATTAGTAAACAAAAATATACTTTAGCACTTGATCATGGAACATACTCAAAATGTGAACAGTAGAAGGCAGAAAATAAGAGAGGATAGGCATCAGTAGAAAGACACAAGGAAGGGAAAACTGGCAAAAGGATGGGAGGGAGAGATTAAGAGAAAGGAGGTGCCGCCAGATACGGCAACAGCGGGTGAGGTACCAACCCGCGGTACTTCCATGGAGCCGAAAGACCTGCAGGCTTAAGAGAGGGGTGGTAGGGGAGTGGCAGTAGACAGCAACAGCGGTAGGAGGTAGGAAAATACAGCCAGTCTAGTGGAACCGATAGACGGCAGGGCGAGTAAGTGATGCCGTGAGAGGGGATAGAGGCGGAGGAGTTACGGCAATAGCGGCAAAAGTGTCAAAAGCCAAGCGAGCCAGTGGAACCCAAGAGGACGGCAGGGCAGGAAGGGGGTCAGAGACTATGGGAGTAGGCGTGTAGTAGGTGGAGAGAGAGGTGACTCAAGCACAGCCGGAGGGTGGGACTAAGGAGGGCATGGATGAGGTAGGAACAGGAAAAGGTGAGTTTGGTGGGAGTGGCAAAAAGGGGAAGAGGATATAACAGAAGAAGGGGGGAAGAGAGCAGCAGGGGTTAAGTGAGGAGAGGCTGTGAAGTGAAGACAAGAATGTCATGGAGTAGAATAGCGACTTACAATTGTCAACAGCTAACGTTAGGCTTATTAAAGAAACAGGTTAAGGCAACATTAATTACAAGGCACAAAATAAAACATTAATTACAAGGTACAGTATAGAACAATCGATTTGACAGGCAAAAGTGCTAGCAATGAGGAAACAGTACAAATGCAGTGGATCAGGTAGGGTCAAAGCAAACACATTTGCCCATAGTAGTGAGGAAAGTCCTGAGTTTGCTCTTAAAAGTCACATGAGGGAGACATCTCTTAGATCCTGAGGTAGTAGGTTCCATAGGTGGGGGGCAGCATGATGGAAGGAGCCCATGCCCTTTTAGTCCGACAAAAGGGGATGGATAGTAAGGTCTGATCACGATCTAAGATTCCTTAGGGAATGGCCTGCCTGAGGAGATCAGACAGGATAGCAGGCTTGGACGTCCTTAGGATGGAATCAACTAAATTGTACAAGTAGTACTGCCTGGTAGAGGAAGGAGAGAGCCAACCAAGGTCCTGATATAATGAAGTTTCTATTATCTCATATCTTTCCTCTTCAACAAAGGATGGAACAGTCAGGGCTTAATTCTAGATGGTGATCTACTCAGTTCAAAAAGGGTAATATTATGTAAGGTTTCAATGACATTAGCCTCTGTATGCCCAATCAAGGAATAAAATCTGGTTTCTCTTTATCCATAAATAAGACCCACCTTCTCCAAAGAATCTCACATTGAGTGGTTCTCTTATTAAGCTTGGCTCTTAAAGCTTCCATTCTATAAATATTTATCATGATATCATGACATATCGAAAAGAGTAGGGGCCTGTTGAGGAAGCCAGTTCTTTGTAATGGCCTTTTGTGCAGCCAAACAAGCTGTCCTCAAAAACTTACTTGTAAGGGCATCTCTATATTTTTTGTAAGTCCAGAAAACAGAAAGGCAAGGTGTCAGGAGTACATCAGTATCTATAATAGCCTGTAATGCCTGTTGTAGTTCCCCAAAGAAAAGGGGCTAGGATTGGGCAACCCCACATTATATGGGTCAGTGTTTCTGGGGCATGTCCACAGTTCCTCCAACAGGTTGAGGTTGCTTCACTTTGGTATTTACTTTGTATAGCTGGAGTTCGAAAAATCTGATGAAGATTTTCCATGAGAATTCCTGCCAGCTTACAGAAGATAAACCCCAGTGTATCTTAGACAAAGTCAGGGTCCATAACTCATCTGAAATCTGAGTATCCAAATCTGTTTCCCATGCCCTCCTCACAGAGAGAGTGGAATCTCCCTTCCATGACTGCAGGGCTTTATAAAGCACAGAGATAATATGAGTTGTAGGAGGTTTCCTTCCACCGCCAATCTAAAAAGATTAGCAATTAGTGGGGAGAAGGAATTCTGTCTTTTAATTGGGCTTGAATAGATTTGATAAGATTTCTAACTTGAAAGTATCTAAATCTGTCTCGCCAGAGTATATCAAAATTGGTAACCAATGTTTGAAATGACTATTTCATTCCCTTCAAGGAAATGCCATATCAAGTGCAGGTTTTTTCCTCCCAGTTCTTAAACCTGAGTCCCATCCTGCAGGGGTGAATGAACCACATAATGGAACAGACCAGAGGAGATGCCTCCAACCCTTTGCCCCTTATCCGTAAGAATCCTAAACCATATGATCAAAGTGGATACTGTAGAGGGTTTCCTTCCCAGTGTGAAGATGGCTTTATCGCCTGCCCAAGGAGAGTTTTGTTTAAATTTATAAGGGTTTCTCTTTAGTTCCAAAATTTTCCATTTACCCTGATATGAAGAGTCTAGCCAATAGAAGGCTCAGCGTAGCTGAGCAGCATAATGATATAATTTGAAATTGGTAGGGATAAACCACTTTTCCTTCTTTGGAATCTGAAGGGCTGAGAGATGGACTCGTCTCTGCTTGCCCCATAAAACCGGAAATTCCCATTAAGTAAATTGAAATATAAATCTGGAAGAGATAAGGGGTTAGTTTGTACTAGATATAGAAACTTTGGAAGAAGTATCATCTTAACGCTTCCACTCTGTGTGTTAAGGGATAGGAACCGTGCCCATCTGTCCAATTCCAGCTTAATTTTGGCTAGTATCGGGTAAAATTAAGGGAGTAAAGTTGGTCAGATCGAGAGCTTAAATGAACCCCTAAGTATTTATATGAGATAATTCCCATCTAAAGGGGAAGGTCTGTCTGATCCTCTGAGGGTTCATAGTGAAGTTGTAAACCTCAGTCTTAGCTTTATTTATTTGATATCCTGACATGCAGCCAAACTCTGTTAAACAAGCCAGTAGAGATGTTAGAGACCGTTCTGGTTTTGAGGTAAATTAGCAGGTCATCTGCACATAAGGCTAGTTTATGCATCTCTCCACCCCTCCCATCCCTGTACTGTTTCGGATTGTCTTATTGCTCGAGCCACAGGCTCAAGATATAAAGCAAAAGAAGGGAGAGGGACATCCCTGCCTCGTGCCGCTCTAGAGAATACTGGTGGTGATATTCTCCTGTTTATTTTCACATATGCTTTGGAACCGAATATATATTATTTATAATTTTAGTAAAAGATTCTGAGAAGCGAATCCATTCAGGGTCAAACCCAGAAATTCTATGCTACCTGGTCAAGGCCTCCGCATCCAAGCTTAAAAGCAGAAAGGGAGACCCCGACCGTGCAGCGTTGTGTAATATATGCAGCTGCTCTTAATACTGTCTTGGGTTTGCTTACCTGAGACAAAACCTGTCTGGTCGCAATTGATTAAATCAGGAAGCACCGGCTCCTATTGTTTTCCCAATACTGATGCATATAATTTATAATCAACATTAAAGGACAGATATAGACGAAAGGATTTAAAATATGTGATGTCCCTGCTTGGTTTAGGTATACTTGAAATTACCGCATAATTCCAGGTATCCGAAATGTCTCCGATTGTGTTGTTATACATGCCTCTAATAAAGAGGGTTTAAGTTCTTTTTAAAAATCTATAAAATTCAAGAGTATCCATCCAGACCTGGAGACTTATTTGTTTTTAAATTTTAATTCGATATCTAATTCTGATGACGTAATGGGGGCATCTATGAAATCCCCTTAAGCCCTGTGACAGCTTTGAAGTTTAAGTTTATCAGGTATGTCTCTATTTACAGGCATTAGGGTGTGTTCCTGGGTGTAGGGGTCTGACAGAACTTTCAAAAACTAGTTAATATCTTTTCTGGGGATCTAATCAGTTGACCGGTTTTATGGTCCCAAATTTGGGTAATGGTAGTCTGAGATGTTGTTTGTCTCAGCCGATGTGCTAGCAAACAAGTTGCCCTAGGTCCATTTTCATAATACCTCTGATGTAGATGCTGCAACGCCTGCTCTGCCTTAATCTCCAACAATTTTTGAATCTGTCTGGTTGCCTGGAGATTAGCCTGCACTGAGGCATCTCCGCTGGCATGCTGGTTCTGTAAATCCTGCAACTGTTTCTGAAGGCTATCCAGCTGCTGAGTTTGCTGGCGCTTAAAGCTGGTCGATACTTGATGCAATCCTCTAAAGACCGCCTTTATGGTGTCCCATAATGTGGTTCTGGAAATGTTTGGTGAATCATTTTCCTGTATTATTTGTGCTGTTCGTGTTTTGGCCATGAGTTGTTCCAAGTTCAACAAAAGTTGAACTTCCAAAGAGTTTGTCCCTAGTCATATTCCATTCACCTTCAAGAGCAGTTGAGTGATCAGAAAGGGCTGATGGCAACAGCTGACATTCCACTATCTGACCCTGATGCTCTCCAGATATTAAAAAATCAATTTGTGCGTAGGAGCCATGGGGATAAGAATAGTGTGTACCCTTTACCTGGATTTGCATTCTCCATGCATCTACCCAAAAGGCCCTTTTCAAATGTTCCCTAATCGCTTTACTGGCTAGGTTTTGCTAAATGTCACAGTTCTGAGGTATCAAGATGTTCTATATTTAGTTACAGCCTCCCCAGAATTAACACCCTATATGAAGTTCAGTAACTTTTTGCAATAGGGACCAAACAACCCTTTGTGGATCCTGGTGGGAGAATATAGTATGCTAAGGTGATGGGGAAACCTTCAGATTACCAGTCAGCACCGCCAATCGGCCCTCAGGATCTGCATATGTTGATATTGATTGAACTGTGCCCTGCGCAACCAAAATCGCTGTTCCCTTCTCTTTCCTTCTCACAGGATACGGAAACTACTTGGCTAAATCCAAATTTCCCAGTTTCTGGTGCTCAGCCCTTACAAGATGGGTTTCCTGCAACAGAACAAAAGATGGCTTTTGCCTCTTAATGGCTGACAGGACTTTATGTCTCTTTACCTGATTATTTAGTCCATTAATATTATGGGAAATAATTTTTATATTAATCTTCTCAGTTATCTAAACTATTGGGGAATATTCATCTGGTATTACTCGAACCCTGCCTAATCCCACCCTCTTCCAAAATTTCTTGGTATTTAGCCCTTCTCTTTCCCTATTGTTCCACATATTCCAATTATAGTTCAGAGATCTATATTCTTCCCAGTGTTGCCACAGGATGCAATGCTATGTATGTTTCATAATGCAAGTGAAAATGTATGACCAAACAAAACCACCACATCATCTGTAACATATAAAAAACAACTTTCCCTGTGTGGGCGCTAACAGGGCATAACTCGCTCCAGGTAATAACTATATGCAAGGTAGAGGAACAACCTATAGTTGCCTTTATTCCCAGAACAAACTAGTATCGGGAGGAGGAAAGGGGCCAAGTTAATGGTTTGTTTCTCCTTGACCTTAAATACACGGGTCTTGACCAGATGGAGTGGCTCTTCGTCACTGTGGCACACCTCCTGTATACTGCATTTTGAAAGTGCTCTTTTGTAAACAGCTAAGGAGAGATGTATTAGTATCTGCCATGAAGCCAGCCAACTTCAAACATGGCTGCATTGCTCGTAGCTGAGTCTCCTAAAAAAAAAAAAGAGGAAAAATGAGAAATTACCTCCGCAGTTGTATACTGATTAAAGCGAAACCCAACTTATTAGTTGTATCCTGCTCAAACTGCCCTCTAGTGACCCAACAGTGTAAAGCCCTGCATATGCTTATTCAAGTACAGAGGGTGATGTTAATCCACAATGCTGGTATTCAGCCATGCTCTCTGAGGTGTCAGAGCTAGAAATGATGAACAAAATAATAACAAGCAGGAGAGTCAAAATATCGATATCCCAACTCTTTCACAAAGCCCCCACAGTATTGTTTCATATAAGTGCAAACGGTCCACTATCATAGCAAGTTCGAGTCTGTGCTGCAGCAGTAAACAGAGAAATATTACGGGCAGACTAAAGATAAACCTCGAGACGCCGTGGTGCCTTTTTCTCCACGCCCCTTCCCCCTGCTCATCTCTCAAAACAAAAATAAAGGTATAAAGTAGTTATCACTGTTTAAAGTTGACAATATTCCCAGAATTCAGTCTTTAACTTGCGTGTTAGTGATAGTTCATAATAAAGATGATCGGAGTTTCTGCAGGAACAGTCCTCCGAGTCGAGGGAGAGGATTAGACCTAGTTTAAAAGTCCAAAATCATCCTGTTCTCCTTCAGGTATCGCTCTCTGTTCATCTGCCATCTTCTCCATGCTCTGGTAACGGTAGCTTGTGCAACATAGATTTAATATCCTGCAGAGTAGTATTCGTAGATTTTTCCCATCTTCTGGTATTCTGAGAGCGCCATGTATTCTGGAGTTTAGGGTTTTGTCTGCACGAAAGGCTGGTAATGCTACTTCATACCCTTTTTTCCCATGGCTTGTAGAGCTTCTTGCATGTATGGTATATCTCAATGCCTGTGTCCCAATGAACTCTCAATCGTGAGGGATATGGCGTCTGGAATTTAATGCCCAATTCTTTCAGCCTACGGAGGAGAGGTGCATATGCTAAGCGTTGTTGTTGATTGGGGGTAATCCTGATCAAAAATAATATTGCACCGTTGTACTCTATTTTCCCTGTCTCCACACCATCCGCAATATTATTTCCTTGTCGCAGAAGCTGGAAAAATTTGGCCACAATTGATCATGGCCTAGCAGAGTTTGATGTAGGTTCATGCACAAGAGCACGGTGTGCCCTCTCAATTTTAAATGAAAAGGCTCATGTAGATAGAGTGTATGGCGAGGAGATCCCCAAAAAAAAAAAATCAGACACATCTCCATTTCACTTGTTTCAGGTAGGCCATAGATTCTTAAATTGTCCCAGCGTGAACGAGCCTCCAGATCTAAGCATTTGGCATGCATGAGTTTGTTGGGCCAGGATTTCAATCGCCTGGAGATGTGTACTAAGTCATCTTCTGCCGCTGAGATACCCTTGCCTCTACTTTATTAAGATCTGTATGTAACTTGTTGAATTCTTGTTTAGTTTCATTTCTAAATTGCTTAATTTCTAAGAGTAGAGTTTCTAACCTGAACGAGACAGGGTTTCCATCTCCATTCCTGTCTCCTCTCTGCCATGCTTGTCGGCGATCCTTCACTGGCTGAACTTTTCGCTCAAACAGGATGGTTATTTTCAGTTTGAAGTTTTTCGCTCGGGTTTTCTTCTCAGAGGTAGCTCCACTGTGCGATTTATGCATTATTTGCTCAAATCTACCAGCTAGAGACTGTGTGGAGAGTTTTCTTCTGCTAAGGAGAGGTTAGAGCTCAATGGTTAGGCTGCCATGCTGTTGGTGACGCCACCAGAAGTCCTTCATCTCAATTTTCAACAAAGCTCAGACCTCTTTGCCCCTGCTAAAAGGCGCAAAACAAAATCTCTCTCTAACCCATGGCTCACTGCGGCTTTTCTCCACAGCTGAAACAAAGGGACCATCTCTGGGCAGTTGCCAGGCCACTGGCAAACAACTGACATCCAAAATTACAAACAAGCATGAAATGCCTGCACAAAAGCCATCCGCTCACAAAATCCACCTGTTACAAAGACGCCTCACCAATACATGGGGAAATGGTCGGCTTCTGGGACAATATCAAGGATGTCATGCGGAAGCAGCCAAAACCTCTCTGGCCATGTTAATGATTGATGGATCTCAACCCTCGACCCCAAGGTGATCGCAAACATCTTTAACACGGCTTTTTCAGACCTTAGTGCTGTCCTCACCCCATGACTTTTTCGAAAACAGGGCCTACTCCCAAATACCTCAGCCCCACATTCTAACCATCCCTCTTCTACTTCAGGGAGGTAAGGTTGAATGAAGCTCGCCACATAGCCTATCTCTAAATCTAGATCTAGTAGCGATACCCTGGACCTTAAGCTTCTGTTGCTCACCCTTGATGAGGTAATTCATCCATTAACAAAAATCCTAAACCTCTCTCTCAGCTGTGGAAAATTATGGAAAACAGCCACCATGATGCCTGTCCATAAAAGTGGGATAAGACGAATCACTCAAATTATCATCCTGTCTCCATACTGCCCCACTCTGAGGCACTCGAGCGCATCATGGCTGATCAACTTACCGACCACTTGGATAAATACAATATACCTTGTCCACAACAACACGGTTTCCGGAAAGGTCACAGCACCACCACAGCCCTTCTTGAGTTCACTGGAGCTTTGCACAAATCCTTGACAACGGCCTTCTCACAGGGGCCGTTGCCGACCTTCCAAGGCATTCAATACAGTACACCATGGACTATTAACTGACCAACTACTGAATGTCTGGCTATCGCCGACTCTTCTCTGGTTTAAAAGCTACTTAGAAAACTGGTTGCAGAGAGTAAAATTGCTGACGCTCTTCTGACATCCTGCCTGTTTGCTCGGGTGTCCCACAGGTATCCATACTGGGCCCCTCCTTTTAGCCTTTTCTTAAACTCCTTCCCTTATCACTGCTCTGAGCAGATCATACTATATGCCGATGATGCTGTTGTATTCTCCACTCACAAAATCCTGCAACTCTTTAACACAACCTTCATCTTGGTTTCAGTTCTGTAGAAACATGGTTTCGTAATCATAAGCTGGTCCTCAATGACAAGAAACCAACTATGCTCTTCATGGCTCCCCATAACCCACACAAGCTACACCACTTGGCTATCTCCACCACCCAGGGGAACACTAGATCAGGTGGGGTCCTTCAAATACTTAGGGATACCGCTTGACCCTAATCTCTCCTATGGACCTCACATAGATAATGTAGCTAGAGCTGCTACTACACGGCTTGGCCTCCTTTACAAACACAGACAACACCTCACGCCAGAAGCTTTGAAGGTTGCAGTCCTGAGCTCTGATCTCTGTAACAGACTATGGTCTTATCATCTATGGCTCGCCACAACCACAACCCTTAGATGCCTCTCAACTGCCTTAAATAAGGCATGTCAGCTCATCACTGGTGCTCACCGACTCACCCACACATGTGACCTGTACACCCAGACCAGCTGGCTCCAACTATCAAACCACATAAACTTTCTCACCTGCTCCATGGCAAAAAAATCTACCTTGGCCTTGCACCTTCTGGGGTCTCAACTCTGTTACAACACTGAACCAACAAACTGTGCCTTCGGAGATCCACGCTACAGCTACTGAAAGTCCTCCACTGTCACACTTCAAGGGACAACGCTTTTTGCTTATCGAGCGCCACTCTGGTTCAATGGCCTCAGCCCCACCATCTCCACTGCCCCGACAATTGGTATGTTTAAACTAGGCTCCAGGGTTATCTCACTACCAACAGCTCCTGTGACTGCCCATCTAACCTTGTTTCTCCACTTCCTGCCTGCTCTAGTGGTCCCTCCTCCTCTCTGGATTCTACCTCACATCTTGTATACTCAATGCTGCACTTTTCAAACTCTCCCACCCTTCCTACATTCCTTCTCCCCTCCCTCTTCCCTCTCCCTATGACTCTGGCACTTCTTATCTCGCCTGTTTTCTCCGACAAATGTCGCTGGCTGCCTTGCTTACAAAGTTACCTTTGAATTGTATTAATCTGTAATCTGTTTGCAATGTCCACATTGTTGTAATGTCTGTCCTAATGTTCCTCATAATTTGTATTTCTCTGACGTGGAACCTTTGTAAAAGAGCCTTGGCTCAAAGGTATTTGTAATCCTAGACTTGATAAATAAATAAAAAATAAATAAAATAAAAACCCAGAGCCAGGATTGCCTCCTTATGCAGACACCTGTAGCTGCAGCCTGGGATGCTGTGTGTGCGGAATCATATGAGGAGTGCAGAACGTGAGAGCCCACGTCCGAACCAGACTAAGATTGAGCAGCTCTGCCTTCTGGGGAACATCTGGTAAGCTCTTGAGCCAGTTCCATGCCCTGCTCCCAGAGGGCATTCTGATATTGGACCATATGCTACGTAGGAAATTTAGGGAGTGAATGGTGCAAGTGGGGAGTATACAGTCTTGCTGAGCTGGTCTAATGTTGACTCTCAGCTGGGAGGCTGGGTGCTCAGGTGCCTGGGCCGTTTGGACCAGTCATGGGCAGCTGTGGATCACCATGGAATCACCAGGGGTGTTCTCCCAAAAAGGTTAATCACTGGGGCTCTATAGACGAGGTCCCATTTCTTGGAGACAGACGAAGAAGAGGAAGGGTGCTTCCAGGCAATCTTGGTGAAGTCCTGAAAGGTATTAAAGGGTGGTACCACTATGGATTTAGGTCCTTCTGATGGAGGTATTTCACAGACGATGTCTTTCAGGGTCTAGGTCCTCCATGTCACAACCCATATTTGTCTAGATATGCCACATAATGTCCATAAAACATGGATCGTCAGCGGGTTCCTAGGGGTGTCCTTATAATCCGGTGGCGGGAGCACCTCCCAGCAGGGAAGACTCTGAAAGAGGAGGAAGACCTGCAGCTCGAATCCTCCGACATGGAGTTAGAGGAGGAACGCCGAGACAGGCATCCTCTAGACCAGCATCTGTGCCTATCCAAAGATCTGGAGGAGGAACGTTGTCTCCTTCTGTAGCCTGAGCAACCCCTGTTCAAGCCCTCCAACTGAGGGATCAGTTCCTTAGGCTGAGGAGTAGGCTCCCTGAGTTTAGGAGAAGGCCAATAAGGAGGGGGTCTCAGGAGCAGGCTCCTTAGTAGGGGGCTAAGAAGCTTCTCTTGAAGATCGCCTTAATGGTGTTCTCCACCAGACATAGAGTTCTTTGACGCCCAATAGAGGGATCCTGGGTTATGGGGAAGCATGGAGGGTACTATGGGCTGGGCATCAGGCTCTGAAGTGGTGCAGATTCCTGTGACATAATAGGGGTAGCCAGCGTTGGCTGCACCAGGGTTTTGGTCATCCGCATCGTGGGCTCATTGGACATCGGGTCCCTCCAGCGTCGGCTGAGGCTCTATGTGGCTGTTGGCCAGCGACATGCGAGGGTCTGGTGATGCTGGCTGAGAGATCACCGGAATGGACGCTGGGGATACAAGCATCTCACAACGGGCGTGTGCTGGCGCCGATCTGGGATTATGGCTGGCGCCAGCTTAGATGAGGCCAGTCGAAGGAACCCCGAGGAGGGCAGAGGAGACATTCTCCGGGGAAGCAAGCTCATGCCCCGGCGCTGGTCTAGGAGTCAGCACTGGAGACTATGGCCGACTTGGAAGACACTTTGGCTGGACAGACTGCAGGTTAGGACCTGACACCGATGAGGAGCTGACCAAGCCACCTGGCTGCTGGCCCGAGGTCTGTTAGAGGGCCACAACTTCAGGGGCTGAAGGGCCGAGGACTAGCCCCAGACCCAGAGGACGCTCCATCTGACATCAGCACCAGGGCAGGAAGCCTAACCACAGGTAGCCCAGAGGAGGTGAGGGCGGCCTGGGAGTCAAGTCCGCTCCCAGTGGAAGGAGAACCGGAGGCTGACCCTTGCAGGGAATGGGAGAGTCTTGTCCTTGTGCTTCTCCTTTGATGACACTTTCCTGACAATGTCTAGTCCTTACGGTTGTGAGAAGAAGCTGAAGCTCCTGAGGCATGGGAGGATGAAGAACTTTTCCCTGAGTCTCCCTTCTGCATGATGACTGCAAGTTGTTTCTCTAGCAAGAAGGATCCGAGGGATTTCTGGTGAATCCTGTTCCTGCTGTTGAACTTCTGCAATGCTGCAGACCTCTGTGTGGTGGTCGGGGCTAGGCAGAGGAGGCTGTCCGAAGGCCGTATTTCGACAGAATTTGCTTGCTACAGGCACACTTGGACTGGCGCTGCTCAATGGAGGATGACGGGAAGAAAACATGCAGAGAGAAGAAAACCTCAAACTATTTTAGGAAATAAAAAGTGGTGAAAAAGCAGTCGACTAGAGCAGAAGGCATCCATGGAGCCAATGTGCGTGGGAAAAGAATTGAAGGGTGGGGCTGGGGACTGCCCCTTTATACCACTGATGACGTGAGGCGGTCCCGCCATAGACTGCTTGCTAGATGCTTTCCGTATGCCCTGGCGCTGGCCGGTTCAGTCCTTATGGTGTAACCTGCTGTAAGAGCTCCCCCTAAATGAGATGACAATGTATCTGTTTTTATTAAGGATCTTAACCTGGATCCATAAAATGTTTGTTCATTATTGAGCCTCAGACTACTGTTTCTCATACCAGTGTTGAAAGTACAGATACATAAAACTTACGTAACAGTAGATCTTCGAGAGGAGCTCTTGCAGCAGGTATTACCAATTGACTAAGGCTGCCAGATGTTAGTACCCCATGGAAAATCTTCCAGCTAGTAAAGTCCGTGGGCGGGGACCACCCCGCCAGTTCTGCACATCAGATGTGGTATAAAGGGGCAGTCCCGGCGCCATCTCAGTTCTCCTGCCGGAGACCCGCTAACAAGGAATGGAGAACCGAGGAGGGTCTCCCCACCCAAAGAGAAAGAACAATACTCATCCCTGGGGGCTGGAGCTTCTCCTCAAGATCTACTGTTACGTAAGTTTTTAAATAACTGTACTATCTCACTTCTCGAGGGGAGCTCTTGCAGCAGGTATTACCAATAGGACAGAGTCCCAAGCAGTACCCAAAGATGGACCTAAGTCAGATGGGAGGGGACAAAACAGGTAACTGATAATCTGGATAAGATTAAGTTTAGGAGAGGAGGCCCTGAAGGACTGCTAGGTCAGAATCCGCTCTCGTCCTAGAGGCAACATCCAGACTGTAGTGCCTGATGAAAGTATGGACTGAGCTCCAGGTGGCGGCAGCCTAGCGATCTGCTGAAGAAACATTCCGCAGAGAGGCAAATGAAGTTGCCATAGCTCTGGTGGAATGTCCCTTCACCAATCCTGGTAAGGGCTTATTGTGGTGCTGATAGCAAAAGGTGATGCAGTGCACCAACCATCTGGTGAGTGTTTGCTTAGTGACAGGAGCCAGTCTTCCTATGAGCAAAAGAAACAAAGAACTGATCCATCTGCGAACAGAACTGGTTCTGCTGAGGTAATACTAGAGTAACCTATGTACATCCACAGTATGCAACAGGGCCTCCTCTTTGTTAGAGTACTCTGGATAATAAACCGGAAGTTGGATGTCCTGATTCAGTCAGTTCGGACACCACCTTCGGCAAAACTTAGGATTAGTACATAGTGCCACCCTGTCCCTATGAAAAACAAGATAAGACTCTTTACACACAAGAGCCTGTAGTTCAGAAACTCTCCGAGCAGAGGCAATGGCAACTAAAAGTAACGCTTTCCAAGAAAGTGAAGCTCTCGTGTCACGGCTGGCTCAAAAGGGGAAGGGTAAGCTTCTCTAAAACAAAAAGATCCTATAGAGGGACAAGATCCTTCCGTGGGGGTCTGATACACAAGATTCCCTCAAGAAGGTCTTGCACACGCTAGTTGTGCCAGAGTCCTTCCATTCTTAGGTGCATGGTAGGCTGACAGAGCACAAAAGTACACCTTAATGAATGAGTAGCTGAGGCCCACGTCCAAAAGATGAAGGAGTATTTCAGCACGTATTTAACCGGGCAATCCAGAGTCCAGGGAATGGGGTGCTGCCATTAAACAAAAACTACTTCCACTTCATGGCATAGGTTGCCATGGTGGAAGGCTTTCTCTCGCTGTTACCAAGATCTCTGCCACTCTGCTCGACACCCCCAATCTCTTCCACTACAACTGCAGGAGCCAGGCATGCAAATGTAGAGGTTGCAGAACTGGCTGGACAAAGCGTCCCGCTCTTGGGAGAGCAAGTGGGAGGAGGGCAACTACATGGGGCTCCGTGGCTAGTTGCTGTAGTAGCAGATACCATATTTGACGAGGCCAGAGAGGAGCTACCAGGATCATCCTGGCTTCCTCCGCCTGCAATTTAAGCAGGACTCTCTCAAGAAGAGGGAAGGCTTACAGAAGCCTCCTTGTCCCCCAGGAGAGGGACAATGTGTCTCACCAGAAAACACCGGCCCTGGATCTAGCGAGCAGAAACTTGACAGCTTGGCATGCACGGAACGCAAACAGGTCCAATTCTGGTCGACCCCATCTTTAGAAGGTCTTCTGCCACCCTCTTGATGCAACTCCCACTCGTGTTTTCAGAGATTGAGAGTGACTTAGGTTGTCGTGAGAACATTCTGGATTCCTGGCACGAGAATCGCCGAATGTCCAGACCGTTTTCACTGCCCCGCACCACACTCTCATGGCCTCTCAGCAAAGGGATAGGTGAGTACCCCTTGTTTGTTTATGGAACACTACCACGGTATTGCTTGACTGGACCAGGAGTGGACCCAGTAGAGCTGGTCTTGGAAAGCCTGAACTGCATACAGAATGGCTCTCATCTCCAGAATACTGATGTGAAGAGCCGTTCTGTTACATTCCAGAACCCTTCGTTCGGTGTACATCCAGATGGGCTCCCCAGCCTAGACCTGAAGCATCTGCCGTAGAATCTGGATCGGGTTGGGTCTCTGGAAGGAACTCCCAGCTCAAGGTTGACTGGATTTAGCCACTGCAGAAGAGAGGGGACCGCATCGAAATCCGGATAGGGTGGTCCAGTTCGTCTTAGCCTTGGTCCCACTGAACTCTGAGGTGCCACTGAATAGTCCTCATGTTCAGTCTTGCCAAGGAACCGTGGCTATGGCAGCTGCCATGTGCCCTAGTAGCTGCAGGATAACTCTGCGCTGTGACTCGGTCTGAGGTCTGCATTCTGCAAGCAACTACTCAGCCATTTTGCTCTGTCCACGGCAGAAAGGCCTTGCCCTGAATGGTGTCTAGGACCGCTCCAATATATTGAAGCCTTTGGGAGGGCCAGGATGTGACTTTGACCAGTTCAGGTGATGCCCAGGGACTGTAACATTGAGACGGTTTCCTGCAAGGCATCAGTCAGCTGGTCTTCTGACTGGGCAGAAATGAGTCAGTCGTCCAAGGAAGGGAGAGACAGCAGCTCTTCCTTCTCAGGGTTGCTGCTACTACTGCCAGACACTGGTGAAGCCTCTGGGTTCTGATGAGAGGCTAGACGGAAGTGTCTTTAATTGATAGTGCTGGGACCTTGAAAAAGGAAGCACAGGAACTTCCTGTGTGAGCGCAGGATCTTGATGTGCACGCATACATCTTTGCATATCTAGGGAACATAGCCAGTCTCCTTGATGGATCATAGGCAAGAGGCTTGCCAGTGTTACCATTCTGAACCTCCTGTACTAGATAAATTGATACAGCTGACTGAAATCCAATATAGGGTGGAGGTCTCCGTTTCTTGGGAACCAGAAAAATGTGAGTTGAAAATGTGAGGAAGAAAAGCAGTCGACTGCAAAGACTAGGCGTCCATGGAGCTGAGATAAAGTGGGACAACAGCGGGAAAAGAACTAAGATGGTACTTGAGGACCGACTTTATACCAAGTCTGATGTTGGTGGCAGCCGACGTCAGAGGTCTCCACCTGAACTGCTGCTAGAAGATTTTTCTGTGGGTCCCAGCGCCTGGCGGCCTTAGTCCAATGGTATTTACTGCAAGAGCTCCCTCCTCAAGAGAGCTCTTACTGTTGCTGCTGCTGTATCCAACTTGTCTCCTTTTCCAAATATTTATTCTTTATATACTAATTGATCAACCTGTTGTGCTTTTTCAATGTACATTTCATGTAGGATCAGGGAGGGCAGTTGATGTGGCCTACCTGTTTTTCAGCAAGGCCTTTGACACCGTCCCATAGGGAGGCTAGTAAACAAGCTGGGCAGCCTGGGCATGGGTCCCAGGATGGTAAACTGGGTCAAAACTGGCTGAGCTATAGGACACAGAGGGTAGTGGTGAAGGCGGTTCAATCTGAAGAGAGGGGTGACCAGCAGGCTCCAGAGGGATCAGTGTTTGGACCACTTCTCAATGTCTTCATGAGCGACACTGCAGAGGGAGGGAAGGTGTGTGTCTTTGTAGGCGACACGGAGATCTGCAACAGGTTGACACTCCAGGAGTGGTAGAGAAATGAGAAGGGACCTAAGCAAGCTTGGGGTGGTCAAGGGTGTGGCAGCTAAGATTCAATGCAAAGAAGTGCAAGATTATGCACTTGGGGCACAAAAATGTGGGGAAGGAGTACATGATAGGGGCAGGCACTGGCCGGCCACCAAACAAGAAAGGGACCTGGGAGTAATCATATCTGATCATATAAAGGTTACCAAACAATGTGAGAAGGCCGAGGCGAGCCAGTGGAATGCTGGGGTGCACAGGGGTGGTATCTCCAGCAGAAGGAAGGAGGTGGTGATGCCACTGTATAGAACATAGGTAAGACCTCATCTAGAGTACTGGGTTCAGTTCTGAGGCTGCATCTCCACAGAGCAGAAGCGGTTCGGAGAAGGCAACAAAAATGGTGCAGGGGCTACACCAAAAGTCACATGAGGGAGACTGGAAGATTTCAATATGTGTTCCCCTGGAGGAGAGAGAGAGAGAGAGGAGGATATGATAGAGACTTTCAAATACCTCAAGGGTATAAATAAGGTACAAGAGGTAGCATCTTTAAAAAAAAAAAAATTGTTCAAGAACAAGGGCCATGATATGAAAATGGGGGTAGACTGAGGGTTAACATGAGAAAGTATTTTTTTTCATGGAAAGGTAATGGATCCATGAAACAGCCTCCCGGCAGAGGTTGTAGGGGCACAAACAGTAGGAGAATTCAAAAATGCGCAGGACAAAGTAATTCTAGCAACAGGAAAAAGAGCATAAGCCATGAATCACGAGACCCACGGTATATGAAACGGTAGAGAAAATGGGCAGACTAGGTGGACCAAGTGGTCCTTATCTGCTGTCAAATTCTATGTTGCTATGTTTCTATGTAATTAATTCTGGCTCACTCCTGAAAAGGGACATTTTGTCTCAGTAAGTTTACAGGTTACCAAAATCCAGTAAATAAATATACAAGGTAAATTACTAAATGCTGGTTGTCCAAATACAGCAGTAATATTCAGGTGTCACACTATTTACACACGAACAGTACACATACAGGATTGCAAAAGGAAAGCTTGAACTCTTATGCAGGTAAAGCTTCTATCTTCCCTACAAGTCAGTCTTATCACCTCACTATCCACAGTAGCCTTGGTTACCTCAACTCTCTCTGATAGTTTGTCTCCCGTCTTGAAAAGGCTCACATAGAGTCCTCCATACCCCTGTGAAGAGCGACAGAGAAGAGTGTGCTGCAGAACTTAAGCCCTGCAGCTCTCTGACCAGTGCCTTGGTTGAAAGAGGCTGTAACATCACTTCACTGTACCCAAATTAGTTCGACTGGCAGAAGTAGCGTTGAACCTGGAATTTGAGTGATGCCTGCTGTGCAATATTATCTGACGCCCTTGGTCTCAGAAAGCAACTTCCTCTCAATGATTATTTAGCATGTGAAAAACTGGCTGGGCCGGCTCAGTCAGAATGTCTGACTCATTCATCACTAATGACCCCATCCCTTCGGACGCCCTCACAATGAAGGTCTAAACACCTGTTAAGAGTTTGCTTGTCTGCTAAAATTTCTAGACTAGCCTAGTCTGTCACAGTTTAATAATGCATCCTGGCCCCACACTTCTACAGTGTGTAAACAAATAGTCAACCAAAATAATTCATACAATCCAGAGAAATAGTAGTTTGGGTGTCGCACTCATCTATCTGAAAAACTGGGCCCCAGTGAAGAAGGTTCAGACAACTCAGCAGTAAGATGGGATTGCACTCTGTGATGTAGATCAGCTTTGAATACAACAATCTGCAGTACCAGCAAGAAGCCCGCGAGAATTTGTACCACAGGGCATCCGGCCATGCCAGTAAGAGCAATCTATGCCTAGCAACTGCGGCTCTAATAGAAACATAGACTTTGACGCAGATAAGGACCACTTGGCCCACCCAGTCTGCCCATTTCCTACCTACTGGATAAGCTGCAGATTCTAGTTAACCAACAGCCTATTTCCTGCAACCCCCACTATAATTGCCTTATGTCTGTCCCATGCATGTTTGAATTCCTCCACTGTTTTAGACTCCACAACCTCTCCAGGAAGGCGGTTCCATAATCCACCACTCTCTCCGTGAAAAGATTTCCTCACATTACCCCTGAGCCGTCCCCCTCTAACTTTAAATTGTGCCCTTGTTCTTACACATCTCTCTTTCTGAAAGATGCTACCCTCCTGGACTTTGTTGATTCCTTGAGGTACTTAAAAGTTTCTATCATGTCCCCCTGTCCCTCCTTTCATCAAGGGTATACATATTAAGCTCTCTCAGTCTCTCTTCATATGGTTTCTGATGTAGATCCTGCACCATTTTAGTTGCCCTCCTCTGGACTGCTTCCATCCTGTCTATGTCCTTGCGTAGATGAGGTCTCCAAAACTGCACGCAGTACTCCAGATGGGGTCTCACCAACTGTCTGTATAGAGGGATAACCACTTCCCTTTTTCTACTTGTGATGCCCCTCCCTATGCATCCCAGTATCCCCTGGCTTTCCCTACTGACTTCTCACATTGCATACCCACCTTTAGGTCATCTGATATGACTACACCCAGATCCCTTTCCATTATTGTTGTTGTTAGTACCTCCCCTGCTATTGTGTACTCTTCTCCTGGATTTTTATTTCCCAGGTGCATTACTTTGTACTTCTTTGCATTGAATCTAAGTTGCCATATGTCTGACCATTCCTCCAACCTTGCCAAGTCCCTTCTCATCCTTTCTACCCCCTTGTGTATCAACTCTGTTACAGATCTTTGTGTCATCCATAAAAGGCATACCTTTCCTTCCAGACCCTCTGCAATGTCACCTATAAAGGCGTTAGAGAGGACTGGACCCAGTACTGAGCCTCGAGGTACTCCACTAGTAACCCCTTTCTTCAGAATGTGTTCCATTCACTATTACCTTCTGTGTCCTGTTGTGCAGCCAGTTTGCTACCCAGGCTACCACCCTGGGACCCACTCCCAGGCTGGCTAACTTGATTATTAATCTTTTGTGCGAGACTGTGTCAAATGCCTTGCTAAAGTCTAGGTAGGCCATATCCACAGCCCCTCCTGGTCTATTACTTTGGTCACCCAGTCAAAGAAATCGAACAGATCTGTCTGACATGACCTTCCTGCTGTGAATCCATGCTGCTTTGGGTCCAGTGCCCCGCTGGCCTCTAGGTACTCAACAATTCTTTCTTTCAGAAGTGATTCCATCATTTTCCCCACCACTGAGGTCAAACTAACAGGTCTGTAGTTTCCTGCTTCTGCCTTGCCCACTTTTGTGAAGGAATCACATCTGCCCTCCTCCAGTCCTCAGGTATCACCCCATCTTCCCATGATTTGTTAAAAGTGTGGTTAGTGGTGTCACTAGGTCCTCCCTAGCTCTTTTTAGGATTCTAGGGTGAATCACGTCAAGCCCCATTGCTTTGTCCACCTTGAGTTTTAAGTTCTTTCAGTACTCTTTCTTCTTTAAATGGACTGGTATCAACCCCACTATCCAGAGTGCTTCTACTGTTTGGTTTAGGTAACTCCTTCTCTTCTTCTTTTGTGAATACTGAGCAAAAGTATTCATTCAGTATCTCTACCTTTTCACTGTCTCCTCTGCCCACCTCCCTCTCCTTTATTAATCTTCCCTATCCTCCCTTAACCTTTCTATGTTCCTAATGTACCTATAAAAGGTTTTATCCCCTTCTTAACTGAGTTGGCTATCCTTTCCTCGGTTTGGGCCTTTGCTTTTCTGACTGCCTTCCCACTTCTTTCTGCTTTAATTGATACAGTTCCTATGTCGTGCTCTGTCTGTGATTCCTATACTTTTGAATGCAGCCTTTTCTCCTTAACCTTCCCTGACACACTTCTTTTGAGAGCCATAGTGTTTTTTATTCGCTTTGTTTTCTTTATTTGTTTCACACAAAGGCTTGTTGCCTTCATGATGGCAGTTTTGATTTTTCTCCATAGTTCTTCCACCCCTCCTTTCTGGCCATTTGCTAATGCATTCCTCAGGTATTCACCCATTTTGCCAAAGTCAGCCCTTCTAAAGTCCAGTATCCTTGAATTTGTATGGCTTGTCTCCATGGTTGTGTTTATTGTGAAGCACACTGTGCAGTGGTCGCTTGTTCCCAGGTGTCTACTGACTTCTAAGTTTGTGATCCTCTCTCCATTTGATACCAGGTCTAATATTGCTCCCTCCGAGTGGGTTCCACCACTAGCTGTCTAAGGCATGCTCCCTGTAGGGCATCGGTGAAATGACCCTGCTCTTGGATATGGCGCTGCAGTCCATGTTGCCCAGTTAAAATCTGGCATATACAGGTCCCCATCAACAGTATCTCCCTTTTCAGCCATTTTGAGAATGCCCTCTATCATTTTCTTGTCCATTTCCTCCCTTGAGACGGGGTCTGTATACAACCCTGTGCGGATTGTGATGCCATTCCCTGTCTCCAATGTGACCCAGAGTTCCTCTTGTCCTCCCCTTTACCTTTTAGTTCTGTTACTTTGATCCCTTCCCTTATGTAGAGAGCTACTCCACCTCTCTTTTACCCTCCCTGTCCCTTCTGTAGATTGTGTACCCTGGTATGTTGACATCCCAGTCATGGTTCTCTGTGTACCATGTTTCTGTGGCTGCCACAATATCCAAGTGTTCCACTTCCATCAGGGCTACTAGCTCTGGAAGCCTGTTTCTCAGACTACGGGCATTGGTACTCATTGTCCTCCATTTAATGTTGGCTTTATCTTTTTTACCCCATCCCTGCTCTTATTGCCCTTGTCCATTTACTCCTGTCCTGCCCTCTGTCAAGCTCTGTACCTCAGTGTTTACCCTACTACCTGCCATGCTTTGAGGGAGGAGGCTTGAACTTTCCTGTTTCCTATCAGCACCTCCCCTTGGCTGGTTTAAAAGCTTGCCAAGGAAGCCTTTAAACCTGTCACCTAGGGCGTGTTTCCCTTCCTGGACAGATGCAGACCATCATGCCAGTATAGACCTTCATCTCCAGGTGGACCCCAGTCCCCAATGAAGCCAAAGCCCTGTGCTCTGCACCAGTTTTGCAACCATTCATTAAACCGCATGGTGTGCACTACCCTAGCCTCACCCCTGCCATGGACTGGCAGCACCTCTGAGAAGGTTACCGTGCTTGCTACCTGTCTGAGGCCTCTCCCAACTCCACAAATTCATCCTGCACTGCACTGATCTCATGCCTAGCTAGGTCATTTGTCCTGAGGTGGACAATATCATCTAATTTCCTCTCCTGTGATGCTGCTTCTGCAATCCTGAGGATTAAGCTTCCTGTCCTCAAGCCATGGCACCAGGCGGCACCTTACTTCCTTCTCCTCTCCTTCCCAGGTCTACACCTAACAACTGAGTCCCCTATCAGAAGCTGTTTCTTTCCCTTGTGTTGTCCCTTGCCACTCTTTTGTGGGTATCCTTGTGGCTGTCCCCAGCATTCTGCTGAATTGCCTTAAGAATTTACCACTGGCCCTGGTTGCCAGGAGCTCCCAAGACTGCTGTTCCCCATTTGTTGCAGACCATGTTGAGCACTTCCTGGCTGAGCTTCCTTCACCCGGATCTCTAGTCTGCTTGCAAGTTGAGTGCTTGGTTAAGCAATCACTGAGGCGACTGATAGTTCTGTTCCACCCACTGGAATAGCTTGTAGTCCTCCTGCATCATGATTCTCTTACCGCACTCCTCTGCTGTCTGAAATAGGCCACCATTGCCATGCTGTCTAACCAAACCAGGACATGCTTGTTACGTAGCCCAGACCTGAATATCAGTAGTACCTGGAAGACCCATAGCATCTCGAGAATGATAGGCAGCTTCTTTCCACAAGCTCCAGATCGCCTGGATGGAGGCAGTGCAGGAAACTGCTTATCAGCCCTTAAGGCTGTTTTGAGCATACTCCTTTACTAAGATTTGTGGTCACTGTCCACCATATGAAGGATAATCTCACCTGGGCCATGGGCAGCATCCTGGTCGACAGATTGCTTCTGTGGGTCCAAAGGTGCAGCTAATGAAGCTAAGTGGGCAAGAGAAAGTATGTCCCATTGGACCAGATCAATGCTCGCTGCCATCAGACCTAGGATGTGAAGAATCATCCTTGAAGGCATTGAAATTTTGTATCTGTGTGTCTTGCAGGCCTGTGTGAAGTTCTAAACTGTCTGATGTGAAGACTACCATGGCTTTTGCCATATTTATTTAATTTTGGTAACTGAATAGGCCCACTGGGACCATAACAGTCCCTTTTCAGGCGACTCTGAATTAATTACATATAAAGCAACTTAAACAATTACAACATTCACATAAAGTTATTATACAATTTACAGTGACCAGCAGCATTTACATTTGTTAACCCATTCTAGAAATTTCTTGTTACATACATCCTTAGTATACACATTTCTGGTTACATTCAATCTTAATGTACACAGTTGATATGATAAGTACTATTCTGCGGTATCAACAGCAGTGATTAAATCAACAGGTGATCACTGAGTCCCTTTCTGAACCCTCCAAGGAGTTACTATCCTGGATATTTTCTGGAGGCGTTCCAGAGAGGTGGGATATAGGCAGAGAATGACTTCAGCCCTTGGGAAGACCTAATTTTGGGCACTTCAAAGGAGCAGTCCACAGAATGTGCAAAAACATATGTGGAGTGTTTTGATATGTATGTTAAGTCCTAGTGTGTCCTTCCTCTGTCTATTTGAGTTTTCCTAAATTGCCTGCTAGCTGTATGGCAGTTTCACGACCCATGGGGATCTCCATAACAAAGTTTTATTGACTTTCTTTCTCTCGATGCCCCCTACCTCATGTGACAGTGATGTATGTAGCCATGCCCTTAGATTTAGCATGTATACTGCTTTAAAATTAGTTTAGCAAGCAGAGCCTGTAACTGTTCTTATCCAGGAGCACAAATATCAAGTTAGTTTAGCAGATACCTAACAGCAAGCTAACTGGGGTTTCTGTAAGACAACAGCTACTAAACAGTTCTAATTCACAATTTTTCTTTTCTCTGTGCATCAGGTCTAGCTAGCAGAGTGTTTTAACATCAAAACACAAATAATGAATTAGAGCTATTTAGCAGCTGTTTTCTTTACAGAAACCCCAGCAGTTAGATAGCCTTCAGGTATCCTGCTAAACTAACTGACATTTGTGCTCCTGGATAAGAACAGTTACAAGGCTCTGCTGTTGCTAAAATACAGGTTACTCACCTGTAACAGGAGTTCTAGGAACAGTATATGTTGTTCATCGACACTGTCTGGCAGGTTCCTTGCTGCTTTAAATCTTGCGGAAGGTCTTCAGCTGGCGCCTCCACCCACCGGGTAGTAAAACTCCGGCTCCTCCATGACGCCAGATCCAGTCCGCTGGAAGCCAGGTTAAAGGCCGGCCGAGGTCAGAGCCAGGGGATGAACAACATATACCATTCCTAGAACTCCTGTTACAAGTGAGTAACCTGTATTCTAGGGACATGGATATGTTGTTCATCCACACTGTCTGGCAGACTCCTAACAGTTCTGTGGGAGGAGGGAGGCAAGGCGCACCCCGATATTTACTTGGGAAATAAGGACTGGAGAACTGAGGCCCCAAAACCAGCATCCGGCGTGACTCAAGGTCGATGTGGTAGTGGGTGATGAAGGTGTGTGTTGACTTCAGATAGCAGCCCTGCAGAATTCCTGGTAGGACATCTCTGGAAGCAGCCACCATGCAGCGGTATGGCGGGTAGAATGAGCTCTTATTCCTCTGGGAGGCTCCATGCCCGCCAACCTATAGCACTAGATCTATGCAGGAGGTGACCCACCTGCCTGTTGTCCGCCTGGCTGCAGGTCTGCCAGGTGCGGCTTCAGCGTGAGTGACAAACAGCTGGCGAACCTCCCCCGAACTTCAGCCATCCGCTCCTTGCAATAAGCGAGCTCTTCTAGGGTCCAAAGTGACGGAGCCTATATTCGGCCTCCGGTGTGATTGGGGTAGAACACCGGCAGAGTCAACACCTGGTTAAGGTGAAACTCCGACACCACCCTGGAAGGAATTTCAGGTGGGGCGCAGGACAACTCTGTCCCTGTGGAAGACCAGATAAAGAGACTCGATGGAAAGCGCCTGGGCGCTCCCATCCTTCTGGCTGACGTGATAGCCACCAAGAAGGCAGTCTTCGACAGGTGAGAGATGTCACACCTGTGCATCAGTTCGAATAGGCCTGCCCATGAGAAGCTTAATACCAGCAGTAGATCCCACGGAGGTGGAGGTTCTCGCACGGATGGGATATGTGATCAAGGCCTTTGAAAAAGCGCCCGACCACCTTCTCCTGCGCCACTGACTGCTTCGCCCGCCCCGGTAAGCAGAGATGGCTGCCAGGTGCACCTTAAGGGTGGTCGACCGAAGCCCTTGCCGAGAAAGGGACCACAGGTAGTCCAGAATGCTTGCCAAGGAACAGGAGGAAGGGTCCAGGCCCTTGCCCTGACACCAAATGGAGAATCTCTTCCATTTGAAGGCAAAGCATTTTCTGGTCGACTCCTACGGGACGCCTCAGCGGCCTGAGGACCTCGTCGGAAAGACCAAGGCCTGGAACTCTAGCGGCTCGGGAACCAGGCCGTCAGGTGTAGGGATTGAAGGTCCGGATGGAATACCTTCCCCTGATTGACTGAGATCAGGTCCAGGTGGGCTGGAAGCCGCCTCGGGAGCCTGGAGCTGAGACTGAGGAGATCTGGATACCAGAACTGGCAGGGCCAGTCTGGGGCTACCAGAATCACCTGTGCCTTGTCCCTCCTCGCCTTGAGAAGCACCTTGTGGATCAAGAGAAATGAGGGAAAGGCGCAGAAGAGGCCCGGGTCCATGGCCTCGAGAAGGCATCTCCTGCAGTGAGCCCTGCTGAGGGGCGGGCATGAAACAGTCTCAGCTTCGCATTCTCTCTGGAGGCAAACAGGTCCGCCTGAGGCGTGCCCCAGTGGGAGAAGAGATCTTGTACTACCTCCAGCAGGAGAGACCACCGTGAGACGCAGCCCCTATCCAGCTTAAGGCATTGGCCAGGGTGTTGGAGGCTCCTGCCACATGAATGGCAAGGAGATCCACCTCCAGGCTGCATACGAGTGACCAAATCACGGAGAGCTTCCTGCACAGAGGCATGGAGTGCATCCCGCCTGGCGGTTGAGAGGACATGGTCGTAGTATTGTCCGTCTGGACCTGAACCACTTGACCCGTAGAAAACGGAGCGAGGCGGTGAGGGCTAGACGAACCGCTCAAGCTCCAGCAGGTTGATATGGCATCAGGACTCCCGAGAGGACCAGAGGCTGTGCGCCTGTGCTCCCCAGATGGGCACCCCAACCCACCAGAGAGGCATTGGTCGATAGAGAGACCATTGGCTGGGCAGACAAACGGGATGCCCTCCTGCAGATGCCGGAACGGTCCACCACTGGAGGCGTTCCACATCCCTCTGGTCAGTGTCACTAGCTGATCCAATGGATCGAGCACTGTGACCACTGGCTGGCCAGTCCCATTGAAGGCCGCATGTACCAGCAGGCCCAACAGACCACGCTGGTGCAAGCCGCCATGAAGCCCAGGAGGCGAGGAAGTCCTGGCAGGCGCGGCAATGCCCAATCAGAAATGATTGGGCAAAGGAGGAAAGAACCTCGGCCCTGTCCGCGGGAGCCGTGCTCTGGCTCGAAGAGAGTCGAGCTATGCCCTGATGAAAAGTATCACCTGCTTTGGCACGAGTTCCGACTTGGCCTCGTTGATGAGGAGGCCAATCTGAGAACAAACCTGGAGGGCCAGATCTCTGGACCGCTCCACCTCCACTCTGGAGGGGCTGCAATCAACCAGTCGTCCAGGTAGGGTACACCCGGATCCTTCACGCCGCAGGAATGCTGTCACCACTGCCATGCATTTGGTGAAGACCCTGGGAGCTAGGGAAAGGCCAAGGGCATGGCCCTGAACTGAAGGGATCCCTCCGCCTGAAGCGGAGGAATCTCTGATGAGACGGACAGATTGGGACGGAAAGAACGCCGCCCTGGAGATCCAGGGAACAGAACCACACGCCTCGCTCCAAGGATGGTATTATCTGAGCCAGAGTGACCATCCTGAAGGTCCGAGACCTTAGGAACCTGTTCAGGTCGTGCAGGTCAAGAATGGGGCACCAGCCCCCATCCGTTTGGGACCAGGAAATACCTGGACACAAACCCGGGTCTGGAGGAGGATCCGCCACCTTCCTGATCACCTCTTTTTCGAGGAGCAGGGCAATATCGGCTCGGCGGCCGACAGCGAGGTGTGGACCCGTAGCCCCCGAGGGCAACGGCTCGAAAGGGTGGGGTCTGCTCGAACTCCAGAAGCAGGCCCTTCCTACCACCTCCAACACCCAGCGGTCCGTGGTGATAGCGGACCAGGCAGACAGGAAGTGGCGCGCCGTCCCCAGGGGAACCTTGGGGAGTGGCGAGGCTGGGGCGACACCCTCAACCCGTCACTGGGCAGACTTGGAGGAGGGACCGCCGAGGGACCTCCTGGCCTCTACCTCCCTACTTCCTGTTGGAGGAAGCCACGGGCTTGGGATGCCAGCGCGAGCCTGCTGGCCCTGATGCTGGTGCTGTTGGGCCAGAAGTGCTGCAGGCGCAGAAGGACGAAAGGGCTTGTGCTGCTGCTGACGGCGCTTTGTCCTTCTGGGCGGAGGTGACCGAGTCCAAGGTGGCATTGGACTTTTCGATCCGCTGGAGGTGACCTTCCACTCCAGGGCCAAGAGGTCAGTCCCAAGAAGAGGGACATCCACCAACTTGTGCTGGGTATCTGCCGAAAGGTGGATATCCTCAGCCATGTTCTGCGGCGCATGGCCACTGTGGCGCAACCGATCTGGCACAGGAATCCCCTATGTCCAGAGCTGTTTGGAGCTGTTGCTTCGCCACCGCCCTACCTGGTCCCGAACCTGCCGGACCGTGGTCTGCAGGTCGGCCGGGAGATGAGGGATCACCTCATCCAGGGAGCCCATGAGGCGTGGGAGAAGTGTGCCATCAGCACGGCCGAGCTGGCCTGGCGGAGGCCAGGGAGGACACAGCGTACACCTTGCGCCCGGCGTGTCCAGCTTTTGGACTCCTTGTCGGAGGCTTATCCACGCCCCTAGTGTTCCCGAACGCCGGAAAACGCTGTCGGTAACCAACCCTCGGCAGAGGGTGCTCCAAAACCCAGGCAAAGAGTCGGTAGGGTCCGTGATACTTCCTGGGCATCCTGGCCGAGCGCAGGACAGGAAGCAGGCCACTGCCAAAGCTCAAGGCTGGGCCGACAATAGCCTCAGCCACAGGAAAGGCCTCCGTGGGTGAATCCCTCGGTCCAGTATCTCCGTCAGGATACTTGGCCGCTTGGAAACAGGGTCAAGCTGCATCCCAGTGACTCCTCGAGATGAGCCGGAGCAGACCCATAAAGGACAATGGGCTTTGCCCAATGACTGGCCCTCGAGGACTCCAGGTCAACCTGCCTGGAGAATAGGGAGTCGTGCGTCGTCGGACTCCAAAGAGTCCACGAAGAGCTGCCTAGGCCCAGCCACCCTCCACCTGCCAAGGACGGTCGGGAATGAGGGTGACCGACAACCTGTGGGGCAGGCCTTGAGCCGACCGAGAGTCCTGGTCGGTGCCCCGATTCGGTTGTGGAGGCAGAGGTTCCACCACAATCGTGGGGCAGCAGATTTCATTTTTTTTTAATTTAATAGGTTTTATTGCTTAGCAGAGTCATAACATAGTTTAGACAAAGCAATAAATTGACAAAATTATCAAAAGTAACATCACAGATGCTAGTAGGATAAGAAGAGAAAGGACTAAATCAATGAACGGTTAAATGTACATTCAAGAAAATTGAATTTAACAAATTAAACATCCCTCCCATCCCCTCCTCCCCGCTGTGGTGTATACTAATGTCAATTGCAGGGCTATACTGATGTGCAAGATAAAGGACACGAAAGGTCACGTGTAAAGAGAGGTAACCGTATAAAGCGGTGTACCTCTCTTTTAAAATAACGTGAAGGAGCAAATCAAAGGAAACAGTGAAGTAGAGAGTCCCGCAACCCAACTCATGTACAGTTGTCAATTCAGATAAAGGGCATATAGTTTCCCATTTCTTCTTGAAGGAGGACTGGCGGTGATTCACTTGTGCTATTAGATGCTCAACACGGAGTGCAAAAGACATTTCGTGCAGCCACTCCGTACATGATATTAGAGTTTGATCCTTCCAATGTCTGAGTACCAGTTTTTGACTGCCATTGATATTAGAGCCAGATGATATCTTTTTCCTTCACTTGGATCTCGGAGTAATCACCAAAGATACAAGTCTCTGGAGAAGAAAGGCCCTGCAACCCCAGCATCGGATCCAGAGTTGATTCTATTTGTTTCCACACGGAGATACTGTATCGCATGACCACAGAATCGTAACAGTGAGCCTTCCTTTTTATTACATCTAGAGCATGTAACAGAGGGTATCGTTTCATTTGTACCAGTTTAATAGTGGTATAGTAAGGTTATTTATGATACAATATTGTGTTATCCTGTATCGGTCCTGAGTGTGATATGTATATAAGTTCCTACAAATACGTTGCCAATTGATATCTTTGTTCGGAAAGAGATTTTGCCAAATTTTCGAGCCAGCAGCTGACAGGGGTTTTGGAAATGTATGAAGTAAACCGTACAACTTTGAGATACCATGTGGTTTATTAACCAAGATAGAGATTTGGTGAAAGAATTCGGCAAATTGGGAGGCTCTGGTTTTACACCAAAGCGTTTTGGTTAGAAGATGTTTAAGCTGAGTAATTTTAAAAGTTGCGATGTCGTCAGCCAAACTTGGATAAGATCTCTTCTGTAGTCAGAATATGGTCCTGCAAATAAAAATCAGCGACAGTGCATTAGGAGGGACTGGTAACCACCTTCTAGTTATGAAGGAGTTACCTATTTGGAGATTCGGGTTGGCACATATAGGTTGGGAGAAAGCAAAAGTTGGGGATACCTTGAGATGCCTGAAAAGCTGGGAGAGAACCCTTAGTGAAGTGCCAATCGGAAGGGACTGAAAAGCTTTGGGTATATTTTTTAATATGTAAAAAGAGATGCTGGGGCTATATTATGAGTCCTGAACAATTCTAATTCTGTTTGTAGCCATAATGGGATATATCCGTGATGGGTAAGGAGTCAGGTAGAGATAACCATTTCCCACATTTATGTAGATGTGAGGCCCAGTAATACAGTAGGAAGTTGGGGAGGCAGGCCCACCGAGATCCTTAAACTGGGACATGGAATAGGATCTTCTAGCTATTTTATGCGCCATATAAGCGAGTTGATTCCTGAATGAATCGTTGAAAATAAGACATTGGTAACCAGATGTCCAGCATGTTCAGGGATAGAATAGTCTGGGCAAAACGTTCATCTTAATAGTATTAATTCTACCTAGAACGATAATGGGAGTTTTTCCATCTTGTTAAATCTTGTTGAATATTATGCCATAAATCCTCTAAATTAAGCTTCATGATAGGGTTGAGTTCAAGGTAATATAGATCCCTAAGTATTTAATGGGCGTGGGGTCCATTTCATACCAAACTGACTGAAGGTTGAACTATGTGTTACATGATTGAGGAAAGATTTCAGTTTTATTGATGTTGAGTTTGTAATTTGAGTGTTTACTAAAGTTGTCAATTATTGCAAGGGTTTCTTTTAAGGAGGAGACTGGATTTGAGAGATGAAGAAGTATATCATCAGCAAAATAGGAAGGGGAAAGTGGGCAGCCTTGTCGTGTGCCTGAGGTGAGGAAAAGCATCAGATATAACTCCGTTGCAGTATATTCTGGCTCTAGGGAAGAATATAAGGCTTGAATCCATCTTATGAATAGGTTAGGAAACCCATGCTTTGTAGTGTAGTCAAGGAAATTCCAGTCTACCGTGTCAAATGCTTTTCTGCATCTAGAGATGGCGCCATTGGGACGGAGGACAATTTAGCTGTATTAATGATGTAGTGAAGTTTCTTGATGGTGATCTGCTAGGGTTCTACTGGCAACAAAGCCTATTTGTTCGGAGCTAAGCAGAGAGTCCAAACTTGCTCCACTCTCTTAGCTAATACTTTAGCTAAGATTTTAATGTCACAGTTTAATAAGGAGATAGGCGATAACTTGCTGGGAATGTGATGGTTTACCTGGCTTAAAAGGAGAATGATGGTGGCTTCCAATAATGTTGGATCTTGTGTATGCTCTGAAAGCATATATTGATATAACGAGACAGGCCTGGTGCTAAATCTTTAGCAAATAGTTTATAAGTTTGAAGGTAAGCCATCAGGGCCTGGGGCTTTGTCTGGTGCTAGGTCTTTGATAGCAGACATTACTTCCCGGAGGAGATAAGGGCGATTAGCATCGATTGCTGCCCAGGGAGAGAGATGGCAAGGAGATGAGGTCAAATAGTCCAACATCTCAATTGGGGATGGAGAAAAGTATTTTATTGTATAGAGAGAGAGGTAATGTTTAAGTACTGAGACAACGTCCCTGGGGTGAGTTTAACAACTCCGATAGGGTCTTCAATGGAAGTGATTAGTCTGGAGTTTCTAGTTTCTTTAGCCGTAGAGGCTAAGAGATGACTGTTCTTTAGCCTGCTCAATATATTTTGCGAGTTCTTAATATAGCAAATTCAGCTTTCTCCTGTAGTAGCAGGGAATATTGATTCCTTAAATGTAAAAGTGTTTTCAGAGTATCTGGTGAGGAAGGAGGGGGTGGGGATTGCTCAAGTACTTTGATTTGAGCTAAGAGTGAAGTGGCTGTGGCCTCTCTTCTTTTTCGCGTGGAGGCTAGTCTGATGAATTCTCCTCTCAGATAGCATTTCAGTGCACACCATTAGTGGTCTACCCTTGTGACAGAGCCCCAGTTATGATTAAGAAAGGTCTGAATCAAATCTGAAATTCTAGTAATGATGTAATCTTCTTTCAAAAGTTGGGTGTTTAACACCAGACCGGGTCTCTGTGAAAGTTTCTGTCTAATACAATGGTCACCCAAACTGCTGCATGGTCCGAAATAACAATTGATTCTTTATCTGAATTGCATATACTGTGCAGGAGAGAATGACTGAGTAATATGTAATCTAATCTAGACCATGAGAGTGTGCCATGGATTGGAAAGTGAAAATCACAGGTCACAGGTTCTGTAGCCTCCATGGGTCATAATCCGGAATCTATAAATTCAAGCGCCTTCTGAGCAATGGAGAGGGCTTGAGTGAGGAATTGTATCTGTCTAGATCCTGTGTAGGGGTAAATTCAGTCTCCACCAAGTATCAGTGGTAGAGACATAAACATCTGTAACTTACCTAGTAAATCTAAGAAAAATCAGGGTTCCCTCTGATAGGACCATATATGCTCCTAGTACCACTTCAATATGGTCTAGAAGGCCATGGACTATCGTATCTCCCAGATGGGTCCGTAATAGTTGTCTTGGCGAAAAGCTATTGCTTCGATGGATTAAGATAGCTGTTCCCCAGATGCAGTCGACATACCCGATGCAAAGACTTGACCAACTTCTTTTTGCATAAGCTAATAGCTTCCTCTGGTAGGAGATGGGTCTCTTGAATAAAGGAATTTTAGCTTGCAGCAGAGCTAAGTGTTTAAGTATTTGGGCTCTCTTGTTGGGTGTCTGAGCTCCTCTCACATTCCATGTTACAAATTTTTTAAAACTATAGGCCATTAGTTTTCTAATACCTCCTGTATAGCTTCTGCACTAAGTGAGAAAAAAAATACACCACAGCTCCCTCCCCATATCCATGACCTATCCGTAGTATAATACTGAAGATCGTCAACATCCCATATACAGTTAGTAAACCCTAAAATGATGAACTTTTATCCCAACCTGAAAATCCCATCCGAAGGTTGTAACAACAGGACTTGGAATGATCCCAATCAACTCCCCATAATTTAACCCACTGGTAACTATTTACAACAGTCATACTATTTATAAACCCACAATACAAACTATTTGTGGTATTTTTACTCACAGTTATTCCTTTTGGCACCCTAGTATATCTCTCTCCATAGGCGCATTTAGAAATGACCCACAAGTATTAATCAGCGGAGTTATCATATCTCTGTTCCTCCATGGTATCTGTCATAGTATAACTTATAAGGGGTCATACATTTAGATTTATTATATTAATAAGTGTGATCGCTTATGAGAGAACTAGGGGACCCCCCATTTTCAATGCGGCGTGGTTGGACACTTCTAACTATGCCATCCCCTCTCCGCCCCTCCCCAAAGCCCACCATCGATACCAGCCTTAGAAACACAGAGAAGAGAAAAAAAAAAAAATATATATATATATACACACACACACACACACATATATATATATATAAATAAAGACAATGAAATTAAGTTGAGGACAGTTTAATAACAGCAGTGCAAGATGAACAGTCAGTTTGCAAAGGCATGTTTCCTAGGGGATATTAGGTGTCAGTGGACAGAGCGTCATGGTAGCGTAACAGTGCATCGGTCTCCTGGAAACGTGGTGCTTAAAACAGAGCCCTCAAAACAACAGCACAACGCCACATGGGTCTCCAACACACAGGGCTCCCCGACTCCTGCCAAGATCCAATCCTGCTGGGCTATCCGTGAGGACAATATGGGGGCCATTCCCATCGCAGCAATCCTCAGGTGAGCAGCGTTTATATCAGGAGAATAAGCGTAATCAGTGAGAGAATGCTTTGATAAACATGGTAACAGAAAGAGAACCAGAAGAAATACCAGGGCTAGTATCACTGTAGACCTTCATTTTATATTGCTTCAAGGCCTTGAACAACGAGGGCAGTTTCTTTGCTAGATCTGCCTGAACATGAGAAGCTGATTCATCGATTGCCATTTGCCCTCCAATAAGACCTGAAGTCGTGCAGGATAGGTCATCTTGAATTTGATGCTTGCTGCTATTAATTTACTGACCACAGGATGAAAGGTAGCTCGTTGGCGGATTTGGTAGATCCTGGATGATACACAGCTTTTTCTCTTCCCATGTAATAGGTTGCAACTCTGACTTTTAAGAGGATATGTTGCCTTTCTAAGTAATTCAGCAAGCGGATGATTATTGGTCTAGGGAGGGCCGATGCCTCTAGTTTTGGGCGCAGTGACCTGTGTGCTCTCTCAATTAGATAAGTAGGATTATGTGGTGAAGGTCCCACAAGCTTCTGAGCAGTGACTGTATGAAAGTGATAGGAGAAGAGACTTCCGTCCCTCTAGGAGACCAAGGATTAAGATATTATTAGCCTGCTACGGCCTTCTAAATCCTCGGTTTTCTGCTGTAACTTAGAGACTTGTTGCCTTAGTTTTACTAACTCGGAGTCGGTCTTGTCGCGCCATGATTCTAGTGAGTGAGTCGCGCCTCATTATCTATTATTCTTTGTTTCATATTAGACATTTCACCACGGAGACTTCTGAGTTCTGGCGTTCTTTCAATGCTTGATTCCTTAAATGGTTGAATTTCCTGCAGAAATGCTCCTCAGATAGCGACATCGGTGCAGAGAGGGCACTAATTGTTTAGCTGAGGGTGTTTGTTGATGCGGTTTCGCTTTCTTGGATTGCTTGTCAGGTGGGACCGGTGGCGTATGCTTAGGAGGGCTGCTTTCATCTTGGCCTCCATTTTCGGCTTGTAGTATCGCTTATGGTCCCGAAAAGCTTTAGGAAGCTTCTGATCAGGTTAAGGCTGATGCCGAGTAGGTGGGCTCCCGTAGTAGCTTCAAAAGTTATTATTTTAACTAGATTATGTGAGAGAGGCGAGAGCTTAGAGGAGCCGTGGCTAGCCAGCCAAGCACATCACGTGATCTCCGGGCAGCAGATTTCAGCCCGAACAACCAGCCCAGGCTTGGGCATCCTCGACTACAGCGAGAGGCTGTTTGGCGATTCGGTGACAGCCACTTGATGGCGGGGAAGGCGTCGGTCGACTTAGCCCGGACAAAAGTAACTGCTGCCACATCAGCTCCTCATAGCGTCAATGCAATCTGCGCTGAACCTCTCCTCATCCGAGGAGGAAGGCGAAGGGCGTCGGCGCTTACCTTAGTGCGAGACCGCCCGATGTCAGCGGGATCGGCTGGAGCGAAGAGGTCCAAGACGAGACAGAGATCCTCGGTGTGTCGAGGCGGGCCAGGAGGGCGGGGACACCAGCTCCTCCCTGAAACACGGGCGCCTTAACGGGGATTGCTGCACAGATGGCGCCAGCAAATCCTCGGTTTCCACCAGAGAACGGCGAAGAAGGTTGTCGGCTTCACCCAGTCGACAAACCATCGGGTCAAGAAAAATCTCGACCGTCGACGGCTGTCTTGGCCGGCTGACCTGATGGGACGCTGTGAAGCCAGCAGCCTTAGCCGCAACCTCGAACCGGTTGACAGTCGGCTGTCCGGGGGAAAGGGACCTCCCACTCCCACGAATGCAGGCGATGGGACTTACCCTTGGGATCCTCCTTTTGGACCGAGAGGAATGTCCCGATGGCCCCTCTCCCTTCGTGGAAAGGGAATGGCAAAGTTCCTTGAATGAAGCAGAATACGAGGTACCCAAACAGGCGGGATAAATGCCGTGACCGAGGAGGGAGGAAGATCGGCCTGGGCACCTCACTCATGAGGGGCGATCATCTGCTCGAGCTGCTCAGCCCGAGCCAGCCACCCGTGGTAACCGCCCAGCAGGCCTGCTGACAACGGTGGGTAGCGCTTCTCGGGTGCCCAAGCTTCAACCGGCAGCGCGGTCCTCCAAGACGCGGCCGAGAACGAACAGCAAGACCCAGGCCCGCGGGTCGTGGTTCTGGCCGAGGGCAGAGACGACGTGGTGCGGATCCGCCCTAGACATCATCTGCCCACGAAGGGCACCGCCGAAAAACTGGGAGTCGATTTCATCCATCGCAGCGTTAAGGGAAAAGGAAGACGAAGTCTTGAGAATTTTAAAACAAGTTTCGGACAAACCAAAAGTTAGGATCCAGTCTAATACGCAGAGGCGTTAAGGAGGGAACCTGAGCTTCCAAGCGGTAAGGAAGATCTGGCGTCATGGGGCGGAGCCGAGGTTTACCACCCAGGTGGGTGGGAGGAGCCAACTTGAAGACCTTACGGCTAAGATTTAAAGCGGCAAGGAACCTGCCAGACACTGTAGATGAACAACATATCCATGTCCCTAGAACTAATTTTAAAGCAGTTCACATGCTACTGTAAATCTAAGGGCATGGCTACATCACTGTCACATGAGACAGGGGGCATCGTGGAGAAAAAAGCCACTAAAACTATTTGTTATGGAGATCCCCATGGGTTGTAAAACTACCATACAGCTAGCAGGCAATTTAGAAAAAACTCCAAATAGCAGACAGAGAGCAGGACACACTAGGACTTAAAGGAAAAGTTGCACCACATATCTTCCAAATGTTATTTGTTTCCATGTCAGACAACTCTCTTCATGTAGCTGTTAAAGATGCATGCAAATGCTTGGTCAGTTTTCACACTTCATAGTAGGCTCTGTTACTATCCTGGGAGGGTCCATTTCATGGCTGTTGAAATCTCATTGTCCCGGAGAACTGCATTAGCATACGAGAACATGATGTCAGATCAACCATTAATATCATGTATCTCTATGCTGAAATAACAAATACCATGCAAAAACTCTCAGGAAACTCAAACTGAATGGAGATTAAGCAGGAAAAACCTGCATTACAACTCAGCTTGTAAAACTAACTGAAGGTAATGTGGTATTTCACACTTCTTGTAATCTGTTTCTTTTAAGACTAATTAAACAGACAGGTATACTGGGAAGTTTAGAAGTTGATTACGCATCATGTTCTAATGCAGTTCTCGGGGACAATGAGATTTTAACAGCCACAGAATGGACCCTCCTAGGACAGTAACAGGGCCTAGTATGAAGTGTGAAAACTGAAGGAAGCAGTTGCATACATCTTTAACAGCTACATGAAAAAATTGTCTGTTGACATGGAAATAACATTTAGAAGAATTAAGGGTGCAGTTTTCCTTTAACATACATATCAGAACACTCTACATAACATATGTTTTTGCACATTCTGGGTGGACTACTCCTTTAAGGAACTGCTGGTTTGATATGAGAATTCTGCTGTTTTTAGCTGACAATGTGTGTGCCAGGCTTGGTGGTGGGGAGAGGGGTCATCCGGCCTAAGTTTGTAGGCTAGGCATAGTGACAGGTAATTTAGTATTCCTCCTAACGACTGACCAGGACAGGGTTTGAAGCACCTGGCAGTGATGTTCCGGGACAGGGCAGCTGCTGTGAACTGGTTTACCATGTGGTAAAAGGTTTGAAGCCTTTGCATCTCTGCATTTTAACAGAATGTAGGATCGGAGTACTATAGAACAGGGTAGGTAGTAGGGTGGCAGTTGCCACCTTTAGCCGAGTCCTGAGTTAGGAAGGGCTAACACGATATAATAGACCAAATATCTGATTTAATGATTTTGTCAGCAAGTCAATATGTGCCTTGAATGAATAATTATGATCTATAGTAATTCCTAGGTACTTTATGGAATTAAACTACCTCAACACTAGAGCCGTTCGAGAGAGTGGGTGTTAAATGGAGTGACCTGTTGGGTCCCAGGTTTTTAGGGCCAAGTAGTATGGCCTTGTATTTTTTGCCATTTAATACACATTTGTTGTTTTCTAACCAGCCCTCAAGGTGTGATAGGTCTTTCATCAGTGACTCATTCAGTGAGGTGGCGTTATTAGCTGTCTTATACAGTACTGCATTGTCACCATATAGGGTCAGATTCACCTCACCACATTATTTTGGCATATAATTTATGAATAAGGAAAATAATAGTGGCCTCGAGATAACCCACTGAGGAGCGGACATTTGTCAGATAGGGCACCCTGCCATCTGGCAAGTTGGGACGTTCCCTGAAGGTAATCAGAGAACCATTTCAGGGTCAGACAGTATAAGCCTATGAGTTTTAGTTTCATGAGGAGCAGTTGATTATCTACCAAATCGAAGACCTTGGTGAGGTCAATAAAGACAGCACTGGTTAGTAGGCCATTGTCTAGGGCTGAATAAATTGTCAGAGGTGAGGCTGACTAGGGCAGTGTTTGTGCGTGTTTTTTCTGAAACCATGCTGCAGGGTCATGAATATTTTGTGTTGCTCAATATAGTCTATCACCTGATTATACATGACCCTCTCTAGTACTTTACTCAAAATGGAGAGGAGTGATACGGGTCAATAACTTTTCGGTAATAAGTGTCGCCTGTTTTATAAGGAACCCTCTCAGCCACCACTGTTCTCTGCTCGGATCCAACTTCACTCAGCAAATGGTTCCTCTCTGAAGTTATGCTGGAGCTACTAAAAAAATTTACATCGGTTGCTGCTACAAACCTGCCACTGCGGAACTGAGGGCCTAAACAACTACCTCTCTGGCCTGGGCTCTGTATCCCCTCATCAAGACTCAACTTTTCTTAAGGATTTAAACCTAAACTGGCTGGTATCTACCAGCCTGACTATAATCGTATAACCTGGTCCAAACCATTACATTTCCCATCATATAGAACCCTTGCACGCTACTCAGACACTCCTGGATTGGATCATTACAAACAGGGAGGACCATGTTCTGCATGCTAGCACAATGGCAGACTCCATTAGTGACCACTCCCCACTTACTTCTTCTGGTCATCCAAGCTCAACAGCCCCTCCCAAATACCTGACCTTCTGAAACTTCAGATACCCCAACCTCCTCAATGAGGCATGGGTGCTGGACTGGTCCGCTTTTATCAACATCAAATGTGACCTAGGCAGTTAACATGTTCACACGGACACTCATGACATTACTGGATAAGCACTTCCTGGTCGCCACTAGAAGGGTGAGGGTGGCCACTCACGCTGATCATGAAAGTCCTCCTTACCTAATTTATTTTCTCAGGTGTTCCCAGAGTGAATTTTAAATTTATATTATTGTAATTTGTATACTGTGGCTATATTTTGTACAGCGCCTTGATATTGAAAGGTACTATATAAATAAAGATTGATTTAATGATTATTTGAAAGATGGAATCATGCCTCGTCCACCTACAAAGCATCCCTATCTCCGACCCCTGGGAAGCTTACAGGCATCTCAGGAACCTATGCAAACACCTGGCCAAAGCCCTAAAACAGACAAATTTCCGCAATCTCCAACAAACTAACCTTGGTGACCCTGGAGAATTCTGGGCATCCACTGGCTCCTACTAAACTCCTTCCAAAAGTCAGCCATGCAGCTGAACTCTGCCGACAACCTTATCACTGACCCTCTAGAAGTGGCCAGGGCCTTTAACAACAAATTCACTGACCTTACCATGTACAGAGCAAACTTCCAAACTACCCTGCCCCCAGCATACCCTCCGTCATCACCAACCGCCCGAAACGCAGCCCCCAAGCTCTCCCTTTTTCTTCAAAGTACTCTCCTCACACGTGGACTCTACTAAACTCCTAAACAGCCTCCTAACCAGGGCTCCCCTGGAGCTGATTGCCTACCCCTGGTCTTCCCTAAGGCTCACCTCCCAGCCATCATCGCCCTCTAATGTTCATTTTCAACCTTGCCCTGACCACCATCTCCATGCCGATTCCTGGAAAACCGCTCGTTCATCCCCATCTTTAAAGCTGGTGGCCCCTCAATCTATGAAAAACTATTGTTCAATCTCCATACTTCCCGCCTAAGCAAACTACTAAAGAAAGCCGTTCACCATCAGCTGGCTGACTACTTAGATAAACACAACCTCCTATGTAGCCAACAACACGGCTTTCGCAAAACCATTCCACAACAACCACCCTCGCACTTCTGATGGATCACATCCTCATAAACATGGACCATGGAAGCGCCACAGGCACTGTATTTGTTGACCTCTCCAAAGCTTTCGATATGGTCATTCATACCCTCTTCCTCCCAAACTTCAACACCTGGGCTGCTCCCTAGATGCAATTGCCTGGTTCAGAAGCTACCTCATAGGGAGATCCCAATTTGTTTGCACTGGCCCTCCAGCTCCCCCACTCTAACTGTCTCCACAGGTGTCCCTCAGGGCTCCATCCTGGGCCCTCTCCTACTCTCTCTATTTGTAAACTCCTTCTTTCGGACTGTCTCAGCTGTTACTCACTCCTCCATGCTGCGATCTCATGCTCTTCCATAATAGTAAATCCCTGCCTACATCTCTGCAAACTTCCCACTAAACTATGCTAGGCCCACAGATGGTTCTCTGACAACCTCCTCCTGGTCAATGCCAAGAAAACAAAATCCATGTTCAGGTCCAAGCCCTTCCTAGCTAAAGGCAAATTAGGCTCCCCTTAAGCATCACATCACCTGATGGCCGTACCCTGGAAGATGTCAAGCACTTAAAATACCTAGGAGTCCTGCTAGATCCCGCCCTCTCTTTTTCCGAACACAAACTCCTTAGTTCCAAGGTTCCACCAAAAGCTTGGCACTGCCTACAGATTCCAGAAATACTCAGCCCAGAGGCCTGCCAGCCATCACTCAGGGTAATCTTCTACCTATCCTGAAAGTACAATCGTAAGAACTTACCATAATAGTAGATCTTGAGAGAGGCACTTGCAGTAGGTAATTACATATAGGACTGACGCCAGCAGGTGTCAGGACCCCAGGAAAAATTTCAAGCTAGCAATCTCTGGCGGGGACCACCCCCGTCAGGTGACTGACATCATACAGCGTCAGTATAAAGGGGCAGTCCCCACACCCGCCTTCAGTTCTTTCTTCAAAGGCCCAAAAGGCGAGATGAGAGAGAAGCAGATATTTCCCAACCTGGAAAAGGAGCTAAAAAAAAAGCTTAGGGGATGGGGGCAGGAAGGTATTACCTACTGCAAGAGCCTCTCAAAGATCTACTGTTACAGTAAGTTCTTATGTAACTGTACTATCTTACTTCAAGAGGGCTCTGCAGTCAGGGTAATTACATATAGGACTGAGTCCCAAGCAGTCTTAAACAAGAAGCAAACGGGAGGGAGGGAAAGCTACTCAAAAGCAGAGATCCTCTAGCTGTGAAGGCCTTAGGAAAGGAGGCCTTGCAGAACAGCAAGCCCAAAACCTGCCTCTCACGGCGAGAGGCAATATCAAACTGTAATGTTTTGTTAAAGCATGGGCGGAAGTCCAAGTGGCAGCAGCACAGAAGATCATCGCTGACATTCTTGAAACAAGCCACTGAGGCAGCGACTCCTCTGGTGGAGTGGCCTCTCACTTGACTCGGAAGGGTCTTGCTGTACTTGTCATAACAGAAAGTGATGCAATGAGTCAACCATTTGGACAGGCATTGCTTAGAAACAGCACTGCCTTATCTTTGTGGGCAAAAGAGACAAACAATTGATCAGTCTTTCTGAGATCTTTTGTTCTGTTAGTGTACCTCAGAACTGGGAACGCCCAGCATGTGTAGAAGATACTCCCCATGATTGGAGTGTTGAAAGAAAGCAGGTAACTCTATGGACTGATTCAATGCAGATTCCGCTACCACCTTAGGGAGAAACTCAGGGTTAGTGCTGAGAGCCACATGTTCCTTGGGAAAAATCAAATACGGATTTTCACATTAGGGCCTGGAGCTCAGAAATCCGTCGAGCAGAAGTAATGGCCACTAGGAAGAGAGTCTTCCATGAGAGGAATTTCATGTCTGCTGAGGCTGCGGTTCGAAAGGAGGCAGAGTAAGCTTCTCAAGGATGAAATTCAAATCCCAAGTAGCGGCAGGAACCTGGATAGAGGGTCTCAAGTGGAGAACCCCTCTAAGGAAAGTCTTGGAGACCTCCAGCTGAGCAAACGTCCTGTCTGCAAAGGGACATGGTAGGCGAAATGGCCGCCATGTGTACCTTCAAGGACAAGTGACTGAGACCCAGATCAAAGAGGTGGTGCAGGTACTCCAGCAGCCACCCAACAGAGCATGAGAAAGGCTCGATATCTTTGAAGCCAGTCCAAACTGTGAACCGTTCCATTTCATGGCATACAGTAGGTAGACCTAGTGGAGGGTTTCTAGCCTCCACCAGAACCTCAACCACTCGGGTGAAACCCCAAATCGGGCTTGAGCTACATCTGCAGGAGCCATGCGTGCAGTTGAAGGGACTTGAGACCTGGATGGACCAGGGTCCCCTGATCCTGGGTCAGTAAAAGTCACGACAGAGGCGGAGGAAGAGGAGGTTCATCTGAGTATTGTTGCAGAAGAGAGACAAACTTGCCTGGGCCAGAAAGGAGCTATCAGTATCATTCGAGCTCCTTCTGAACAGAGTTTCTGTAAGACTCTCGGAATCAAAGGATCGGGAGGAATGCACAGACAAATCTGTCAGTCCAATCTAGAGACAGAGCATCTCTCCAAAGAATGGCGCTCTGGAGCGCAGCGAGCAGAAGTCGGGAAGCTTTGCGTTTAGAGGTGAGGCGAACAGGTCCACCTGTGGTGTTCCCCACACGAAGGAAGATATCGTCTAAGACCCTTGATCCAGTTCCCACTCGTAGCTTGAGCAGTCGGCGGCTGAGTTTGTCTGCCAAGGTGTTCTCGATCCCCAGGATGTGAACTGCCGTGAGGTGGAGGTTGTGCTTAACTGCCCAATCCCAAACTCGCATCGCTTCCCTGCAAAGAGGTAGAGCGAGAGTCCCTCCGTTTGTTGGCGTACCATATCACACACACATTGTCCATTTATGTGGCTAAGTGGCCAGGAAGGAGGTGCAGAAGTAAGCTTGAAGAGCATAAAGCGCTGCCGAACCTCGAGCACATTGATGTGAAGTGTTTTCTCGAGTTTGGACCAGGAGCCCTGGGTCCTGTGAGGTCCGAGATGAGCTCCCCAACCTTCGCCTGAGGCGCCTGTGGTCAGAGTCTGTGGGGAGAGAAAGACAGAAGGGAACTCCCTGAGAAAGGTTCTCTTGAACCATCCACCACTGCAAGTCCCGAACCATGGGAGGGAGACTAGGACAAGCTGGTCCAGGTCGTCCCACCAACTGATCCCACTGAGATCGAGCGGCCCACTGAGAGATCTCATGTGGAGCCGAGCACGAGGGACTGTTGGGATTGCAGCCGCCATAAGCCCAAGGAGTTGAAGGACCGACCTGGCACTGGCCTGCCTGCAGCTGGACAACAGGCTGACCTGAGCCTGGAGTGTGGCCGCCCTGGATGGTGGCAGAAAGGCCCTGCCAGAGGTTGTGTCCAGGATCACCCCGATAAACTGGAGCCTCTGGGATGGGATCAAGTGGGACTTGGAGTGGTTGATGGTGATGCCCAGGGAGAAAACAGCCCTGGGTAAGGAAAGGAAGCACAGGAGATATTCCTGGATGGGGCTGCCAGGAGCCAATCGTCCAGGCACGGAAAAACCTGCACCCCTGGCACGCAGGTAGGCCGCTACACCGAAAGGCATTTGGTGAACACCCGGAGTGCCGAGGAAAGACCAAATGGAAGGGCCTTGAACTGGTAGTGGTCCCCTGGAAAGCAAAACTGAGGTGTTTGCGGTGAGAAGGGCGGATAGGGATGTGCAGGTAAGCATCCTGCATATCCAGAGTGCACAGCCATTGTCCCGGCCAAGGAGGGGCAGGAGGCCCTGTAGGGAGAGCATCCTGAACCTCTTGTACTCCACGCAACAAGTTCAGGGAACTGAGGTTGAGAATCGGCCTTACATCTCCTGTCTTGTTTGGGACCAGGAAGAAGTGGGAATAGTAACCCGCTCCCTGAAGAGGAAGGGGACGGGCTCTATTGCCTCCTTCAACAAAAGTGCTGAAATCTCTTCCTGGACCAGAAGAAGGTGTTCCCGAGAGTACGGCGACCTTGGGGAGGGTGGTGAGGTGGTTTCTGAAGAAACTCTATTGAGTATCCTTCTGCGATCAGCTGGAGCACCCAGGAATCTGAAGTTATCCTCTCCCAACCCAGGAGGTGGAGGAAAACCTCCCTCCTACCGGTTCCTCGGAAGGCCCAGAGGCTGTGGAGAGGAAAGGAGTCGGGTGGTGTGGGGCAGTGCTGTGGCTGAAGCACCAGTTGCTTTTTGGGCAGAGGGGCTGGCAGCGAAGAGGCCCAGCGCTTAGTGGCCAGCTTTCCTGGGGTTTCGCCTTTGCCGATTCCATCTGCGAAGAGGCGAGCGCTGCGTTTGATGGGGATGGTACATTGAGTCCACAGACTTCAGAGCGGTCCCTTCTCCTGCAGATCGGTGATAATGTCCTTGACATCACCAACGAACAGCACCAAAACCCCGGAAGGGCACTTCCTGAATAGCGGACTGCACTTCCGGGACCAACCCTGACACATGGAGCCAGGCATGACGCCGTAAGCCTACGGTGGCGGAGCTCCTACCAGAAGTGTCCACTGCATCGTAAGTAGCACGAAGCATGTGCCAACTGGCCGAACATGCAGAGCGGTCGAGGTCAGCCACTTCCTGTTTGACTTGAGTCCAGAAGGGAGTCTAATTTGATTCCACTCACTAAGAATCACCTTCTGGTAATCCCCCATGTGACCGACATAATTTAGGGCCCTAATACCCAGAGTGGAAGAACCATAGATCTTCTTCCCATACTGGTCCAGAAGGCGGATTCTTTGTCCAGGTGGAGATTAGCTCAGATGTTCCGGGTTCGCTGTTCGGCCATGAGTGGTGCTAATCACGACCGAATCAGCTAGAGGGTGAGAATCTAAAGTCAACACCTCCGGGAGCCTGATATAGCCTGTTCGACTTCCGAGGAAGTGAGGCTAAGCCGATGGTTGCTTCCAAATAAGCGGAAACAAGATCGGCATGAGGCTCAATTCAGGTGGCACCAAGGTGGAGCTGTCACGGCAGATCCAGATGCTCAGCGAATTTCTTACACTGGGGATCTGGCTCCAAGGAACGCCACTTATGAACCTCCTGGATTTTGCATAGCAACTCCATAAAAGAAGGATCCTCCGGAGGAGACTTGAAGGAGTCCTTGGCCTGGGGTTGGAGCGGAGAGCGTGGCTCGTTGTCTGGCTTGGAACAACCGTCTGAGTCGTCTGAGGAGGAAGAAGATGATGAGAAGACTCCCTCTCCGGCATGGGGACAAACGGACCCCTTGGAAAGCCCTCGGGAAGCAATGTCCTGCCCGCCCTGGAACCAGAGTGCTCGGCTGGTGTCCGGAGGTGGGAGGAAGTCTGTCGTCAGGACATACGGGAACCGGAACCAGCACCTCGGAGACGACTCTCCACCTCTGGTGAGCTGAGCCTGGCCTCAGCCCACCAGGAGGCCAGAGTCTCCTTCAAGTCCACCAGTGGTTGAGGGGCGGTGGAGGAAGAGGAGATATGGGTATGGATTATACCCGTAAGGCGCATATCCATAACGATGGCGGAAACCTGGCATGGTGTTGAGCCCAGGTACTGCGGTGTCAGACGGGCGGCGTCTGGTACTGGGGTGTCTGATACTGCAGACCCGGGTAAGAAGGCGCCTGATACCCAGGAACCGAGGGGCCTGCCAGAGCAGACGGCCCGCCAGAGGGCCAAGGGCGGGTCTGGAGCAGAAGGCCCAGCGCCAGAAGCGGCATCTGGAAGCGGGATGTCGCCCAGGGCTGCAGCAAGACCGGCGCCAGGGAGCAGACATCGGGTCGGTCGCCCAGCGGGCGGACGGTCTGGATGGGGCGCAGCAGGAACCTCAGCATCGCCTGGGGATGAAGGAAAAAAAATCCTTGGGGTCAGGTTGAGGAGATCCAGGGTCCTGGGAGGGCAGCGAAGGCTCGCGGGAGCTGGAAGCGGCGGATGTTGGAAGGTCAGGCGTCGGCTCAGCCGCCATGCGGACGTCGGGCAAGCCGGCGTCCGACTTATCAACGGGTCGTGCGGGCCAGAGGAGCAGGCGTCTGACTTAGCTGACCCATCGCCTGAGGCAGGTCGCAAGGAGGGGCGGCCTGGTTGGGCAGAAGAATGGCGGTGTGCGCCCCAGGGGTCGGCGACTTATCGACCTTCTCCGTGCAGGCGGAGGAGGCGGACATCCGACTTCGAGAGCCGTCAAACCAGTGGGCCGTACGGTGGCGGCTTTACCGGAGCAGAGGCCTCCAATAGCCCGGTGGTGCCTGAAGGGCCCGGCACAAGCCAGGTGGGCCGATGCCACCTTGGAAACCTCCAAGAAGCAGTCGCGGATCGGTCCCAGGGGACGTTACCTGGGCTACGGCGACTCCTGAGGGAGACCGGTGGATGAGGAGCCCTTGTACTTCTTGTCTTTTTCTGCAATGGCCTTGAAAGTGGGCGCCTGCAAGCTTTTAACTCCTTTTCCATGGGAGATTTTCTTCTTTAAAATATGGGCCTCCAGGGACTGCTGCCGCCGTCTGCAGGTGGCCACGATGAATTTAAGGCAGTGCTGGCACTTCTCCACCTGATGATCTGGGCCTAGGCAGAAGAGGCACTGGGAATGGCCGTCCTTGTGCGGGAGTTGGGAGCCGCATAGTCGCACTTGTTCTTGTGCTCGGAGAGTGTAGGGGACCACATACACCGACAAATACCTGTCAAAAATCGAAAATAACTCCATAAAAACTACCGACTATTGAGGCTGACGGTAGCTGAACTTTCCACAGGCTGACATGAGCTAACGGCAGGAAAGAACTGGAAGGCGGGTGTGGGATCAGCCTTTATACTGACGTCAGATGATCGCCAGTCACCTGACGTGGAGAGGTCCCCACCAGAGACTGCTAGCTAGAAATTTTTCCGTGGGGTCCTGACACCTGCCGCACCAGTCCTATATGTAACTACCTACTGCAAGAGCCCTCTCGAGGTAATATCTACTGCTCCTCCATTTACTTCAGGATTTACACAACAATCAAGGCCAAACTCTACACAACCTACAACACTGCCTGTCGGTTTACCTTGTTGATACCCTTCTCACACACCACTGTGTCCTTTACAAATCCCCAGGATGGCTCCACTTCAAGGCCGCTCGACCTCACCCTGTACTGCCTGGTTGACTCTGCCATCCGTATTGGCCAGGACTCTCCTCTTGCACCTCTCCTCACCATCCACACCTCACACCGCAGCCTCTGCTCAAATAGCATTCCACCTCTGAACATTCCCAAGGTTTCCACAAATATGGTCTCTAGAGCAGCCTGTTGCTGCCCCACATTATGGAACAAACTGCCCGAACTGCGCACTACCAATACCCACTGCTAGTTTAAACTCGCCTCAAAGACTGGCTCTGATGGCATCCACTGCCACTGTTTTCCTGAGTAGCCCCTCACGCCTGCATGCTCTTCCCCTTAGCTGTCATCTCCCTTTAATATATCCCTCCTCCTCACACACAATCCAACCTCTCGCTAACCTATCCACTGGTGTACCCTAATGCAACCAGTTGGTCTCTACCTGCTCTGTCTCCTCCTACCACTTCCCCTTAGTTTAGTTTGGATTTTTGCACCATTATCTCCTGTATACATGTTCTTTTCTGCTTCCTATCACTGTGTCTCTCAGGGTTGCCATTTGTATATTCAACTGCACTACTGTAACTTTTAACTCAATGTATTTACTGCTCTTCTGTATGTTTGCTGTAAATAGTTTAACTCTGTGCCACAGTATGTGGCCAGGGTCGTGCCTGATAATGGTCCCTGGGACCAGTGCACCTACCCAGTTACCAAAGTCATAAATAAAATACTTGCTCCTTCGACTCCATCCTTTGTGTATAGGTGTAACCAGGGCCACTTTCCAGAGTGTAAGGACTTCCCTTCCAAGAGGTATCTGTTAAATAGCCACGTGACTGGGGTAGCAATAGCTGGAATACTGACTGCTGCTCCTAGGTACTGAATGCACTGCTTGTTTGCAGGTGCAGTTGCCGCTTATTAACATTCTGAGATCCTGCATTATTGTGATGACCTCCAGTACTGCTTCATGAGCTGTGCTCAGAGACTTAGCCTGTAGACAAGATCATGTGTTTATTGTTATAGTGTGATTTTTAACTTGTTGCCAGTTAGACTTTGTATAGAGCTGGATATGTTTTTATTTCGTGTCTCTCTCAATTGTTGTTTCTTTGATTTTACGGTAATTACTGCAAATGCTGTTTTGATATATGATGGTTTGTATCAATGGCAGGTATCATACCTGTAAATGAGTGTCATGTATGGAACAGGTAAGGTTAGTGTATTTCACTATTTAAATAATCCACTGTATTGGAGTTCTGTGATGCTGGCTTTTCTTGGTGTCAATGTTATGGATAATTAAGATCAAATTTTAATAAACTAAACTTAAAAAAAAAAAAAAAACAATTATGGATGAACATGATAGCCTTGTCTCAAGGTGTGGCTGAAAATGGTCTTTGATCCTGTCCACCTTCCTGGTAAAACAAATAAATAAAAAACCCATGACTTTCGTGGAATACCCTCAGTGGCGCAGACAAACTGAACAACACTGCCATGTTTTAAGAAATAAGACCTTGAATGTAGAAGAGGAACTGGCAATGCGATGAATGAATAGGAACATGCAGATACAGTATGCATTTTGTAGGTCTAGAGAAGCCAGATAACCTTCTGGATGAACCACCATTATGGTGGACCAGAGCATTCCCTCTTAAGTGATATGACTAATCTTTGCCGAGACATTTGAGGCTCTTCAACATATTCATTAGTGACATCACAGAGGAGCTGAAGGGAGGTGTGCCCTATTTGCAGACGACACAAAACTCTGTACAAGGGTTGACACAGTGGAAGGGTAAATCAAGGATCTACGCAGACTTGAAAATGGTCTTCTGCATGGCAACTGAAATTTAATGCAGAAGAAATGTAACCAGGGCCAGATACTACTTAGGAGGGAAAACATATCTGCCTCAAGCCAAAAGTGCGACTTGGGGTCATCATTTTGGAAAGTTTGAAGGTCGTTAGCCAATGTGAGAAGGCAGCGCTAAAGGCAAACTGTATGCTGGGATGCATAGGTAGGGGCATCACTAGCAGATGGAAGGAGGTGGTACTGCCATGGTTTAGGTCACTGGTTAGGCCCCACCTTGACTACAGAGTCCAGTTCTGAGTCCATAAGCATCAGAAAGGATATTGACAGGGTGGAAACGGTCCACCGGGGCAACTAAAATGATACATGGACTCCATGAAAAGAGCTACTGAGGACAGACAGAGAGCTCAACATATAATCTCTGGAGCAGAGGGATAGGGGATATGATAGAGACTTTTAAGTACTTCTGTGACGGTGCCGAATAAGGCCCTGCCCCATTTATTATGCAGAAAGAGTTTACACGCAAGGGTCTGTTCTATCCTTTCCTGTCTCTTCTGTCTGTACAACCACATTTTCTTGTGAGACCTAGGAACTGATCACTCAGAAGGTTTCGCACTCCACCTCTAGTTATCGCCTGTCTTCCCTTGCTATTTCTGTCTGTTCTTCCTCCTTGCATATCTGCAGGTATCAAATATATGTGAATCTTTATGCGCAGTGTCACTGCTATTGGGATCCCTTTATTTAAAACTATATATAGTTTTACTGTTGAAATTGTTGCAAAGCTATTTGCAACTCAAGGGTTAACCTGAGATGCAGTTTTAAGCCTTTGCAGAACTGTAAACAAGAGGTTAGTTCTTGGTCGTCATGTTTTTGCTGCACCTGCAAGAAATGAAAATTACGTACTCTACCGTAATTATGATCTTTCTGTGCATCTTCACCATTCATCACTGTTGGTATCTGCCGAAGTCAGGATCATGAGCTTTTTTAAAGGTAGGTGGAGCTGACGACCTGCGCATGCCCACGGGTTGGCAGTTAGGCTGTGCCAGCTCCTCCCGCCTGCCAGTTCTGAGTCACCGGAGAGGTAAGAGGAAGGGAGTGGAGGGTGGGACAAGGAAGTCCAAGGGACAGAAAAAGGAAAAGATGTATGAACCAAAAGGAGAAATAATGACTGAGGACAGGAAGGAGAAGAGTTGGAAACTAAAGGGACTGGGAGGGGCCCCAATCTCTGGAAAAGGAAGCGGGAGGTAGGGTGGGTAAAGAATTTAGGCAGAGAGGGAAGAAGGTTAACACATCCCAGACCCTGGTCCGCCTCCAGATTGTATAGGAACTGCAAGGAGTAGCAAAGGCTTTCTGCCAGAATTCAAGGCACTCCAGATGAGCAGAGTCGGCTATTCTGGAAAAAGGACAGAGTACAGGGAATTAACACCTTCTCAAGAAAAGATTATTGGTGAAAAAAGGAGAGAAATTTTTTTTTTATATATATAAACGAGGAGAAATAGGTTGGACGGGAACAGGGAGGAGGAAAGAAAGGAGGGCAACTGTCAACTCCCACCCCATAGGGCTGGAGCCAAGGCACTGAGCAGTGCCCCGCTGTCCACTCCCTGAACATTATCCCCTGTGTGCCCCCGCTTTCACTCCCAAAAAGGGAGGAGGAGGGCGGGCACAGAGAGGAGGGGACCAGAGACTGAGGCCCCAGGGGACAGAGGGATCAGGATGAATGGTGAAGATACACAGAAAGATCATACCTACGGTAGGCACGCACATTTCTATATCTTATCTGTGTCAATCTTCACCATTCATCACTGTTGGGTGAGTACCCAGCCCCACCGGAAGGGGTTTTACACCCTAAGGGATAAAATCCCTTGGCTCTCAGTGCGTGACACACTCAAGAGGGGGAACCTTCAGGGCCTGGAGAGGCCCGAGAGTGAAATGGAGTTCCCCAGAGGGCGAAGGAAGTTGCCCGACAAGCGCCATCTCACTCTGCGGGAGAAGAGATGGGTCCCTGGTGAGCAGAGTTAATCACCCTACGCCGGGCCAAGGGTGACAACCGGGAAAGATGCAACCATGTCGCCTGCCTAGTGCAGATCACTGACCCTCACGACCCTGGTAGCTACCTCGCTGGCATCATAGGATGCCTCGCTTGATGCCTTGCTGGCTTCAGGCCACGCGCAGAGAGTGCAATGGCTTGTCTGGTTTGCTCCGTATCAAGCAATGAGGCTAGGAGCTGACACAGCCTGAACCACAAGAACCTGTCATAGGCCGCATAGTGGGCCTGATGTGCAGAAATAAAAAGTAACCGCGCGAGCAGAAAGTCTCCCCACCCCAGAAGTCAAAATCAGAGGAGTCTTGATCTGGGGGCCGGTCACGGTGAAGGGCGCCAAGCCCATCAGGAGTATCCAACTGCGCCAATCCAGACTGTGGATGAGGCACGGAACCTGGAGACTCCGGGTGTGCAATACCTCTACCTGAGATCCCTTGGGGCAGGAACTCCGGAGAAGGGTCTCTACCAGGAACGCAATGACGCCTCCGAAAGGGAGCAGACAAGGGTGGCACCACAAGGGAGGCCTTGCCAAAATCACCTAGAAAAGGCGCATACCGAGTGCTCAGGATTGCTGATAGTGGAAGGAGTAAGGTGCAAGTCCTCCAACATCCTCACGAGGAATCGCTGATACTTAGAGAGATCAGCAGCTGAGGAGATGTGGACAGAAGTTTCTCTCCCAGAAGAGGGGATGAGGAGCTGGAGGGCACCGCTGTTCAGTGGGTGGCTGCACGAGGAGAGGTTGAAAACCTGGCTGTCCATTGCCCTAATTTAAGCAGGAACTGAGCAGCCACCGCTCTGAACTGCTCCCAGGAGAGAGGCCTGCTAGGACCAAGGATGCCTGGGAGCGCAAGAGAATGTGGCAGAGGGATGGGGACAGAGCCGAGAAGATATGTTGGCTGACCTCTGCCTGGGCTAAGAAGCGGACCGTGGCACCCACAGAAGAAGGTGCCCCAGAAGACCCCACCCGACAGATGAACAACCATTTTGGTACTGCCTTGGCTGCACCTGGAAGAATCCCCGTGAGGCGACGGACGTATAGGTCAGAAGGACGGTCCACTACCTCAAAGAATGGGGCTCTCTCAAAGAGACCAATGAGGAAGAGCGGAGATCCGCACTACGGCTTCTCCCAGAGCCCGGGTGGACCCCAAAAGGCAGACATACCGACCCCCCCTCGACCCTCGGAGTCCAAAAGAGCCCTCCGCCTCGAGAGGGCCAGCCCAGGTAGCTGACATCTCTGGGCAGCTCCCCAAGGCTATCCAGGGCACAGTACCTCCCCTGTAGGTGCTCTAATCGGCCCCAAAGTTGGGCGATCTAGGCACACCACAGGTGGGGTACCACTACTGAGGGGTCAGTGAAACCACCAAGACCAGGCTGTAGAGCAATGGTGGCCTGCACCACTGCCTGCAGGTCAGCACCCCTGATCCATTCTCGTGGCCACAGACTCCACCTCAGAAGGGGTCTGACTCGCTTGTCAGAGACTACTGGGCAGCCCACCTCAACAGCCAACCCCAAAGGGTCAGACTGTACGCCTGACTCAGAGGATGTAGAGGCAGAGGCCCTTTGCCAAACCGTGGGAGGGCGACCACCGCCATCCTTGCCAACAGGCTCAGAAACCAAAGCTGTGCCCGGCCGGTGCCAGCGCCCCACACAGCTCCGCTAACGGAAACGCAGGGGCACGCCCCAGCCTGAACATGAGCTCCAAAGCCAGGACCAGACATGGCGCCATCCGTCCCACGCGCAGAGGACGCAAGACAGCGCCGACGACAGCCCCGATGGCACCATCGGCACCGAGGACAGCACCACCCAGCTCCATCGGGAGGGCAGGGCGCCGCCCAGCTCCACAGCGCCGAGAGCAGAAGTGGCGCAGACGACGGCACCGACAGAGGAATCTGAAGGCCCCACGGCACCAAACCCAGAGGACACAGTGCCGTGCTCAACCTCGCACTGAGGACGCGCCAAGGCGACATTGAAAAAGACGGCGCTGTAGCAGCTCCTATGGTGCCGCTAGCAGTGTCTGGCGCCACGAACGGCTCCGACAGAAGCCACGGAGCCCGTGACAAGTCGGCGCAGACGATGGCTCAGTCAGGTCCACGGCGCCATTAAGGGCGCCGACCGACGCCGACCCGGGCCTTGAGAACTGCTGGTCCGACATCGGGGAGCCTTCAACCAAGGGACGATGCATGCGCGCGCCCCGCCCGCTTCCCAGGGAGGAACGGAATGGGCCTCTTGCACCGCGGAAGAAGTCTCGGCAACAGCTAGGCTAATAGTAGCCGAGCTCTCTCCTCCCCAGTTCATATGGAACTGGGAAGGGACCAGGAGGAAAGGCAGAGAGAGCTGGCTTGGCCCACGAAAAGCACCCGACCACAAAGTTGGCGGAGTCACTTCCCACTTTCCACGCGACGCTCCGATGATCCGGGCGTCCATGGAGAAACAGGCGTTGCACGAATCCATGTCGTGAAGCGGGCCAAGACATGAGAGACATCGGTCATGCTGGTCGGTGCCCAATACTTCAGCCACAAGGCGGCAACTGGCCGCATGGGGGTCAATTCGCCTTAGTAGATTTCTTTGCCCTCCAACTGAGACATGACCTACAGAGGAAAAAACACCAAAACAGACTAGACATCACGAAATATGAAAATAAGGTAAGATCTTGCTGGCCGCGACGCCGAAAGTGTTGGCAGAAACAGAACTGGCAGTAGAACCGACGGACTTCGAATCGGGTAAAATTTTTCGAAAAACTGGCGGAGCAGGCCTAGGACTCTTCACAGCTTCACCAGGCTTACCTCACGGGCGGAGATCGAAGAACTGGCAGGCAGGAGGAGTCAATGCAGCCTAACGGCTAACTCCGCTGACCACGCAGGCGCTGGCCTCGATACCAATAGTGATTAATGGTGAAGACTGACACAGATAAGATCACTGGAAACTGACAAGAGCATTTCTGTGAAAACACTGTCTCCTTAACGAGCTCCCTGCAAAGACTTGTTATAAAAAGTGCATCAATGTTTTATGAGAGACTGAGATTTGAAACTGAGAAGAAATACTCAGGAGGACTGTTTTCTGTATTGACTTTGTAAATAGTTATACTGAACAAATTTGTATTTTATTTTGCTGTTGAGAAAATAAAACGCTATTTGTGAATTTTGAAACTGCTCCTGGTTTTCTATGCTTCCTGACCTGTGCCTCGATGACAACCTCAAAGGGTTAAACAGAGTCCAGGTAAAGGAATTGTTCCAGCTAAATACATCCACTAGGACAACGCCATGGTCTAAGGCTGGGGAGACTTCAGGAGCAATAAATGCAAGTTCTTCATGGAGAGAGTGGTTAGCCATTTAATGGGTTACCAGAGGAGATGGTGGCAGCCAGGACGGTGAGGGAATTCAAGAATGTTTGGGATAGATACAAAGGAGTTGTGAGAACAGACGGAGAGATTTTGTGTGTGGGTGGGGGTGGGTGGGGCCAAACATGGGCAGACTAGAAGGATCGAAGATCCCCATCTGCCAACACTTTCTATGTATCTATGTCGGTCTAACATGGTGAGGAAACCCCAATCTTTCTGTAAGCAATGACACAAAATGGATTGCAGGCCTGCTCTAATCTCTCCGAGACAGCTGAGAGCCTTTTGTACTGCTTGAGCCTTAGCTGGATAATGCTATAATGGAAGACTGCAGGAAGGAGTCATGACTCTGAGGAATGCAAAACTCTATGGAGTATCCATTGAAGACAATGTCTAACACCCAACAGACCACAGGTATTTATTCTTTTAGCTTTTGTTTACCAGGTGGATACACTAGATAAATGTCGGTTTTCCGTATAACCAGGAGAGTATAGAAGGAACAACATTACAAATCGAGACTTATAGGTAAAGCACGGCAGGATAAAATTACAGGTGCATTATAGAATGACGAGACAAAAAGAAACAAACTAGAAACATAATAAGATTAAATATAACAATGAGTAGCAGATAATCAGCAATCACATAGCAATTTGCCAGCCTAGAATGAGTACAAATACACCACCAGGCAGTCAATAATAGGAGTAATAAATAACAGCTATACGTCCACTGATCAGCAAATAACAGCAGCTTTGCCTCCAAGGAGTGCTTTAGATCAGAGACAGGCTGGATCTCAGCAGGACTGGTTGGTCTTGGTAATTCCCTCCATCTATTCTGTTGTAAGCGCTTTAGAACCCTGGTTGGAAAAATGCAGGTGCCTTATTCTTAATGCATTCGGGAGGACTTTCATACCAATGGTACCTATGTCAAGGGACAGACATAGCAGAGGTGGGATGAGACCCAAGGCCTTCGCCAGATAGAGTACTACATCATCCACCGGAAACAGAAAGGAATAAGGGACTCTGATAGGGTTTTCAAATGTCAGTATGTCCCTGCAGCCACTACCTCCGTGATGGGGCCATCCATGGATGGGTCCCGCCATTCAAACCATCAGAATATCACCATCCAGTCTAGACATACAGTTCTAGCCAGTTGGGGACTAAACGTCAGGGTGTCCTCGAGGAGCTGACCCAGCCTTGTCTGGCTAAGAGCCACCCACAGCTCCAGGGATTGGATCCTTGCCCTGAGGCTTACCCGATTTGCTTCTCTGGTCTGAGGGCTTAAGAGAGCTGATGCTCATGATGCACAGAAGACTCTGGCAGCACAGACTGACAGAGGACAGTTCTCCTCATCATGGTAAAGACCAAGCAGGGCAAGCAGATGTCATGAGGATCTGTTTTCCACATCTTTTGTTACAGCGATGTACATTGTACATTGAAGCCTGGATGACAACTTGACATGTCTTGGGCAGCAGAAACCACACAATGCGGGTCCCAGCATGAAGTCCCTGGGGACAAATTCTGTGGCATAACTTGAAAGAAGTTCTGAGTGAGGTAGCACAAGGGAAATAAGTGACAAAACTAGTAAAACAATCAAAGAAGCTTCAAAAACTAACACTGGGACACAGCTACCAAGGGCAAAGTCACATTTCCAGCTAGAGACTGGGGCATGGAGCAGTGAGTCAGAGAGAAATTTGAAGTTTCGAAGCTAGTTATCTATGAAGTTTCATACATGCTCAATGTCTGCACAACTTTAACTGTGTAGAAGGAATCCAGGTAGATCTAAAGTAATCCATGCTGGTTGCAGACATCCGTAAACAGATTATTGCTTCAATGTGATAAGGGTGGAGCACTCAAAGGAGGAAAGGTAATCATGGGTGATAGCATTAGTTTGAAAATCTCTTCCTAATATAGCAAAGCAGATGGAAGGCAAACAAATGTCAGAATGCACTAGGAGGGCTGATCAGTCATAGGAGGGAGGTAATACTGTCACTATACATAATGCAGTAAGCACATAGGAAGGCAAAATGAATGTCACAATGCACTACGAGGGCTGATCAGTCATAAGAGGAAGGTAATACTGTCACTGTACAGCTCAATTGCTCGACCACAGCTAGAAATTGTGTGCAATTCTGGAGTCCAGTTCCAAGGAAGGAGAGACAGGGCTGAAACCTTCCAATAAAGAGTGATGAAAATGATCCAGTCACAATAGGGTAGGTACTATGAAGAGAGATTATCAAGTCTCAGTATGTACTCTCTGGGATACTGAAGGGAGGAGGATATGACAAAAATATCCACATACAGGCAGGGTGCAATAAGGTAAACTCCAAACAGTTCAATTTAAGGAAAACCACACCCTCATATCTTCTAAATGTTGTTTCCATGTCAACAGACCACCTTTCAGGTAACTGTTAAGGATGTATGCAAATGATTTAGTCTGTTTTCACAGTTCATACTAGGCCCTGCTACTGTCCTGGGAGGCTCCATTTCATGGTGGTTGAAATCTCATTGTCCCACAGAGCCACACAGCATATGAGAACATGATGCGTAATCACCGCTAAACACCCCAGTATGCCTGTCTGCTTTAATTAGTCTTAAAAGAAACACACTGCAAGAAGATATGAAACACCACATTTACCTTCAGTGAGCTTTGCAGACTATCTGAGTTATAATGCAGATTTTTTCCCTTAAACTTCATTCAGTTTGAGTTTCCAGAGTTTTTGCAGGGTATTGGTTCTTTCAGCATACAGTTACATGGTATACTGTAAATGGGTAATCTGACATCATGGTCTCATATGCTAATGCAGTTTTCATGGACAATGAGATTTCAATGACCATGAAATGGAGACCCCTAGGGCAGTCACAGGGGCTACCATGAGTAGTGAAAACAAACTAAAGCTAACACATGTAGCCCCAACAGCTAGAGGAAAGGAGCTGTCTGACATGGAAACATTTAAATGATATGAGGGTGTAGTTTTCCTTTAAGGAACACTTCAAACAGAGAGCACAATCTGGCTGGGGAGATTTAAAAGGACATCAGGAGTGCTTTTCACACAGCAGATAGTGGATTGATGGAATAACTCACCCAGTAATGTGGTCAATGCTGAGTCTATACCTGTTCAAAACAAAACAGGACATCTTAAAGGGAGTTATTAGGAACAAGAGGGCTAAAGGAGACTGGGGAAAACCAATGCATTATAGGGCATCAGGACAGACTTGATGGACTTTTATGGTCTTTTTTGTCCTTAATGTTCTACATCTCTCGTGCCTTTCACACCCAGCCTGCTGTAGTTTAATGTATTCCCTTCCCCAATATGAATACAACTGCTGAGAGAATTGGGACATCCCCCAATGACAACAGAAGAGCTACTTACTCATGACATTGTTGATGAAGGCTGCGGAGATGCATGCTCGAGCACAGCACGAGGAAATGGCCCAGCTGAAACATGGACATGATGATGTTCACTGAAGCCAGGGGAGTTCATGGCCTCAACTCCAAAACGGACTCCAGCGCCTCAAAGAACTTAGTCTCATTGGAGGGCCTGTAACTCATTCGGCTGAATGGGAAAACCAGCTTCTGGATCACCTGCAGGACCAAGGGGAGACAAGTCATCCAGAAACACAAGGTGTGCACTCAACACCACCAGTCCACTCCATTATGTTACTGATGGGGAAATGGAGGTCCAGGTATTCTCCATTTCCTCAACACTAATTCACTTCACTGTCCAGGCATTTTACACTCTGACCTCCATTTCCCCAACACTAATGCACCTTCCTGTCCAGGTATTCTTCACTGACCTCCATTTCCTCAACATTAAACATACTTCACTGTCCAGGTATTCTAACATACTAAAATGTCAGCAGAATAGGCCTAACAGACTTTCGTTGTCTGCTCGCTTGGTCAGCCCCCACCCTGGGTGCTGATTTTGCTGCCCTCGCCTTCTCTGGCTTCTCCTTCCCAGTTCCGGATATTCTCGCTGCATTGGATTTTGCTTCCAGAACCCTTCCTGTACCTGTCCCACCCCTCTTGAACCCCTCCACCTGCTCTGCCTCCACCAGTCCCTAGGCAGTGCATTCCATGGCTCCACCACCCTCTCAGTGAAGTAGCACCTCCTCCTTTCTCCCTGAATCTTCCCCCTCCAGCTTCCACCCATGCCCTCTAGTGGCCCCCTCCTCCTTCCTTCTCAAGCACCCTGACTGTTCCTCCCCTATTTACCCTCTTCATGTACCTGAAGACCTCTATTATGTCCCCCAGTCCCTTCTCTCTTCCAATGTGTACATATTTAGCTCTTCGAGCCTCTCCTCATAGGTCCTGTCCCCCAAGCCCCAAATCATTTTGGTTGCCCTCCTCTGGACCTTCCAGGAGTTTAATGTCCCTCTTTAATGTGGCTCTCCAAACTGCATTGTACTCAAGGTGCGGCTCACCAAGCAGTTATACAGGGAGTATCACTTCCTCCTTCTGAGGTGATGCCCCTAGCGATGCATCCCAGCATCCTGTTGGCCTTGGCTGCTGCCCTCCTACAAGTCTCAGAGTTGTTCATCTTGACATCCACCACCACCCCAGGTCCCTCTCAGCCATCGAGACTTGTAGCATTTCCCCAGGGTGTACACACTTGGCCGGGTTTCTCCCCAGGTGGAGTATCTTGCATTTCCTGCATTGAACCTCAGCTTCCACTTTCTAGACCATCTTTCCAGAGCCTCCAGGTCCCCTGTGGGGCCACCTCCCTCCTCCCCATCCACCACGGCCCCAGTTTTGAATCATCCACAAAAGACTCATCTCACTCCAGTTCTGTCCTTATGTCAGAGACATAGGCGTTGAACAGGAGGGGCCAAAGGACTGATCCCTGTGGGACCCCACTAATGACCCTCCTTGGGGTGAGACTATCCCACTAACTCACGACCCTCTGGGTCCGGTCCTGGAGCCAATTGCCTATCCATCTGCTCATCTGGTTCCCACCCCCATTTCTCCCAGCTTATCCAACAGGCCCACGTGAGGAACAGAGTCAAATGCTTTGCTGAAGTCTAGAAAGAGGATGTCCACTGGTCTACCCAGGTCCAAGGCACTGCCTCACCCAGTCATAGAACTCCACAAGGTTTGTCTGACACGACTTCCCCGGGACAAATCTATGCTGTCTATCGTCCAGGCACCCTGACTTTTCCAGGTCTCCTCCCAGCCTCTCCTGACAATGCCCTCCATCACCCTTGCCCACCACCGATGTCAGGCTGACAGGCCTGTAGTTCCCTGCCACCTCCTTGATCCCCCTTGTGGATAGGCACTATATGCGCCACCTTCCAGTCCTGGGGCACCCACCTGTCCTCAGAGAGTGGTGAAAGCTCCACCAGGGGTTTCGCCAGGACATCCGCAGTTCCTTCAGCACTCCGGGATGTAATTTATCTGGCCCCGTGCTTTCTCCATCTTAAGGGACCTAAGGGCTTCCCTCACTCTCTCTGCTGTGATTTCCACTTCCACTCCTCTTCTCCTGCTTAGCCTTCCCCCCTCCTGCCAGATGCCTCCCCTCTCCCCAGACCCTTCGATCGGTAAGGGTCCCCCTCCTCAGTATCTGTCTCCTCCCATGTATGATGCAGCACCCCATTTTCCTTGGTGAAAACTAAGGTGAAGTACTATTTAGTACCTCAGCCTGCTCCCCAGGTCTTGTGCCCATCTCTCCCTGTTTTAATCCTGCTAATCTGCCCTTCACCCTTCGTTTTCTCCAATGTATCTAAAGAACCCTTGTTCCCTCTCCTAATTTCCCTGGCCAGGTTCTGCTTCCTCCTTGCCTTAGCCGCCTCACCACCCTAGTGGCCCTTCTAGCCATCAGCCTGCTACTCCTCCGATCCCTTTCACTCCTTGAGCACTTAAATTGCCTATAGGCTGCCTTCTTACCCGCACCACCTCCTGGACCTCCCTGGTCCACCAGCAGGGTTTTCAGGCCCTACTGCATTTTCATCTTACTCTTGCACAAGTGCTGGTAGCATCCTGCACCCCTCTCCTGATGATTTCCCACCTACTATCAGTGTCCATGTCTCGAGCCAATCACATCCAAATGCTCCTTAAGGATCCTTCCCATTTCCTTAAAATCTGCCCCTGAAGTCAGTTACCTCGTCTTTGTGCAGCCTTCACCCTCCTAGGTCCAGGCAGAACCAGACCATGGCATGGTCACTCCCAAAAGGTCCCTTACCTCAGGCCCCAATCTGGTCACTGTCTGCCAGGACCACATCCAGTACCAGCGCCCCTGGTCGGTTCCCCACCTGCTGAGTTAGGAGCAGCGTCTTGAAAAACATCCAACAACCTCTGTTCCCTGGTCACCGAGGATGTCATAGTCTCCCAGTCTGTTCCTGGCATGTTTAAGTCCCCAACACCACCACCCTTCCCTGCCCAGTCTGCAGTGTCTCCCAACATCTGCCACCCAGACTCTCTCCAGCTCCTCCGCCAGTGCAGGGGTCTATACACCACTCCTATTTTACTCTCTTGCCCCCTTGTTATCAAGGTGACCCAAATCGCCTCCACGGTTCCCTCCGCATCCCTCTACTCCCCTATGCCAATGCAGTTTTTGACTATCATTGCTACCCCTCCTCTCCTTCCCATCCCCTGTCCTTCCTGAACATAGTGTAACCCTCCAGGTTCAGGTCCCAGTCATGTCCTGCCGTGGCCCAGGTCTCAGTGACCGCTGCCACATCCACTGCTCCCTCAGTTAGCATCGCCTGGAGCTCAGGCATTTTATTGCCCAAGCTCCTGGCATTTAGCAGGACTACCTTCCACCCTTTCCTATACTTCCATTTCCTGCTCGTGTTCCCATGGGAATTCTGTTTTCCTGATCTGCACTTTACCAGTCGGCCTTTTCCGCAATCCTCCAGCTTCCCAGGGGGTGGAGACAGAGTCCCTCCTTTATCGGCACCCCTTGGACGGCCTTTTCTCCCATCCCTCCCCCTTCACAAGTTTAAACCCACTTTTCACCAATGAACCCCTCTATTTTCAACTTAAGGATTCCCTCCTCCAAACTGAGATGGAGCCTATCTCTAGCATACAGCTCCTTATCCTCCCAGGTCTCCCCTAGTCCCCCATCAATCTCCTCTGGCTGCTTCCATTTCCTCAACATTAACATACCAGTACCAGTGTCAGTGGCTCAGTAGGTAGCACACTGCCCCTGAGACCGGGAGATCAGAGGGTTGTGGTTCAGTTCCCACATCTGGCACTTGGGTTAATATCCCAATACTGACACTGTAGTGTAGCATGAGAGGGATGCTGCACTTCTGAGGTGCCGCCTTCGATGAGACATTAAACAGAGGTCCCATCTGCCTGGATTGGTGGTAGTTCAGGGGATGTTAAAGATCCATGGCACGTATACAAAGAGTAGGGAATTTTCCCGTGTCCTGGCCAAATTTCCTCATTCACTAACAATACCACCAACAGCTTAATCTGGTTCAAGGTCACATGCTCATCTGTATCCCCTCCCCGGTCGTGCCTGGAAAATAGCAGGATTTGTCTAGTGCACTTACCCGTCAACAAAACTAAATAAAATAAAAAATAAACATACCTCACTGTCTAGGTATTCTCCCCTGACCTCCATTTCCTCAATGTTACCACAATTCATTGTTCAGGTATTCTCCCTGACCTTCAATTTGCTCAACATTAACATACCTCACTGTCCTGATATTTCATCCTGACCTCCACTGCCTCCATGTTAACATACTTCACTGCTCAAGATGCATGCAACCTTGCAGAGTCTAGAACATACACCAGGGATAATGGAAATTTTATTTTGGTCTTTGGAGAACTAGTCTGGTATCACACTGACAGATAACTCTTCCTAATAAATTTTAAATACAGCTTGTAATCATATGTATTGTTCCCATGCTGTTCAATGAAGTAACTGCCCAGGTGTTCTCCCCTGACCTCCATTTCCTCAACATTAACATTCCTCATTGTCCAACATTAACATAACCTCACTGTCCAAGTATTCTCCACTGACCTCCCCATTTCCTCAATATTAACATAACGTTTTGTTGAGGTATTCTCCCCTGACTTCCATTTCCTTAGTATGCCTCACTGTCCAGGTATTCTCCCCTGACCTCCAATCCTCAATATTAACCTATACTTCCTTAGCATTAACATACCTCTACATACCAGTAACATACCACTCTACTACACCTGGTCAAAACGCTTTCTTCTATCATCTGCCAAAATAATGGAACACCCTCCCCCAACAAATTGCACTCCTCTACTACTGGCTCACTTGCATCTGCCTTACAAAATGACCAAATCACCAACTGTACTTGCATTTGACCCCATCGGGATCAAGCTATCCTCTGACTTTCTAAGGCCACTTGGTAGCAGTAAATTGCCCACCCCTACTACCAACTACACTGCCTAAGCACTTCCTGCACTATCTTGCCCCTTGCACTGGTGGTCCCTAGATGCCACCTTACCCACTTGGGCATCTGTTTCTATGTGAAATTTCCATGATTCCGAGTACTCTTTCTGTGAACTAGTACCTCTCAAGTACCTGTAACTCTAATAAATTCTATTCCCAGACTGCCCTGTTTCTGATATTTTAAATTCTGTACGCTAATGATGTTGTATTATGGCTAATGTACTACACTGTGACTGTCACTGTAAGTTTTTGAGTCTGTATTATTCCCACTACCCTTTCCCAGGATCGTTCCATGAGATGAGCAACATGTTGCTCAGTGTACCTGCCTGGTGAAACAATTCAATAAATAAATAAAAAAATACCTCACTGTCCAGGTACTCTCCCAATGACCTCCCCGTCAACATTAACATATGTTAGTTCCAGGTATACTCTCCAAACATCTATTTCCCGACAACAATGCACTTCCCTGCCCAGGTATTCTCCCTTGACCCCTATTAACATACCTCACTGTCCAGGCATTCTCCCCCCAACAATACTGCACTTCACTGGCAGTTATTTTCTCCTGACCTCCAGTTCCTCAACATTAAACATCTCACTGTCCAAGTATTCTCCCGATCTCCATTTCCTCAACATTATAACACACCTCACCATCCAGGTATTCTCATGGATGTTAAAGATAGCAGCTAACATACCTTGCTGTCGAGGTATTCTCCCTTCTTAACGAGGAACTCTGCTATGGCATCGAGAAGCTTAGTTTCTCGCAGGCGGTGCCGGGCAATGTATTTTGCAATTAGTGCCATGGTGTATGGTGTGATGCTGTCAACCTTCTTTGGCAGCTCCTCTAAAATGAAACAAAAATACAACAGATTTCCCAGGTTGCATCAGAGGGACCATTCTGCAGAGGAATGAGTTACCACCTGTGGGGTTTATCCCCGCTCTAACATTTCACCTTAGCTGTGGCATACCATACCATCAGTTTCCTCCAGAGGACACACCACACCAGTTCTCTGTTGCATTTGCTAGTTTCTGCACTTTACAGGGGAGCATTTATGAACTGCCCTCACAGTTTGAAAGTTTATAAAATGTTCTTTTAGGGCAGGTATGTGGCTCATCTGTTCCTAGGAACAATCTGAAACACCCTAATTAAGCCCTAGGTTCATACTACAGTGCCATGATTTTATGGAACTATGTGATGCCTTATGAGTAAGGATGTGCCTGACTACAGTGTAGTTTGGCACAACTTCACAAGGGTGACAACACAAGCTTCCAAAATGGTGGCAGTGTTGTATCAATAGAAAGCCAACTTAGCCAGGGATATCTCCTGTTTGCTGCTAGTATTAAGTAAGCCCCAAAATTCATTCAAAGAGCTTTTAATAGGCTTTCAAACTGAGGAGCTCCGTTCATAAATGTTTACTTTAAAAGAATCTGCAACGATGGGGCAATGCTCTGGAACACTGGCAACCAGGGTCCTGTTTCTGACCCCAGGATGTCAGAAACAGAAGCCAGCAGGAGGGACTGACAATGTTCTTTTGTTGCCTGTCTCCTGGAGGATGAGTGCTGCAGCTCTGCCTGTCTTGTGGCTCCTGGTGGTGGCATTACGGAGGTGCTCTTGGCAGCGTGAGCAACACGCACTGCCAAGCATCTCCACCCCACAATGCCGCATCGTAGCATGAATGCAGTGGTGGGCAGGCCCCCAAAAGGAGAGACTGCGTCAGACCCACTACATAATGGACCTCTGGCAGCCCCTCCAATGCCAACAGGCCTCCAAGTGAGCTGGACTGCTATACAAATAGTAAGTAGGCTGATCAGGTGCCTTCTGCTAAAAGCAGGAGGCCCCACAGGGACAAGTCAGTATCTCCAGCTCACAAGAGGACTCTGACAGGGGAGGGGAATCTTTGGCAAGATGAGAAGGTAGTAAGGGGGCAGCGGAGGGGGCGCTGAAAAAGTAGGAACCTGACGTGTGTGGTGGTTGGGGGGACAAAGCACTTGTCAATTATAAAGGGACAGACAGGCAGGTACCCAGATAATGTTTTCAGCTGTAAGAGTAGAAATCACAGATATGTAGATGTTGATGGCAGAAAAAGGCTCTTGGCCATCCAGTCTGCCCACCCTGTCCAATTATTCTGTCTTACCCTAGTCGCAATTCTGCCCTTTTACTGTCCCCTCTTTCTAACTAAACCCACATGTTAGTCCCATCCCTTGAGTGGACACAGGGTTCCATGCTGGGCCCTCTACTCTTCATGTTTAACAACCTTCCCTTCACCTGTCCTTTCGCCTCCATCCACATGTATGCAGATGACACTGTCCTATATACATCTGGTCCCTCCCCAATAAAATAGCATCCAGACTCCAACTGGACTTTGATAGGTCAAGCTGGTTTCGGCTCAAACCAATTTGTCTTGAATGTAAAGAAGACCATCTCTATGACCTTCAGTACGAGGTAGAGCGCCTCCCAGCTTAACTCACTCCGCCAATTTCCACACCCTAGATGGATTTTACTTGAGGACAACTCCTCCTTTAGGTACCTCGGGATCTGGCTGGACCAGAACCTCTCCTTCTCTGGACAGAGATGCCATCCACCAAAACTCTACCCTACACGTGTGCTCTATATAGACACTATGGGTGCATTCCACCAGCAAGCCAGCGCTGTTGTCCAGAAGATGATCCTACCTATATTTGACTACGGTGGCGTAGTCTACAGTGCTGCTCCCACATTGTCCCTAACCAGACCGGACTCTTTTCCATTCCTTTTGCCATTTTACTCTTGACTGCCCTTCCCAACCCCTGCACCTTTTACCAATCTCTCTCTCTTCCTTCACTGACAGACGCCTTAACCATTGTTCTAACTTTCTTGCTAAATTCTGGTTTCACTCTCTCTCTCCCACCTCCTCTCTCTATTTCCTTGAAGCCTCCCTCCTCTCATTCCCTTAGAAATCTGAATCACCGTAACTTATACATGCCCCAGGTCTCCTCACCACAGCCAGGCAGCATTCTCACACCGATTCTCAAAAATATGTAACCCCCCGCCCCTATCTTCCATGCTACCTCCTCTGGCCTTCTCCTCCTCTTAAAGGCCAACTTCACACCCAACTGCACTTGTATAGTACAGTTACGTAAGAACTTTACCGTAACAGTAGATCTTCGACAGAGGCTCTTGCAGTAGGTAATTACATATAGACTGACACGGCGGCTGTGCGGACCACTTGTGCACTTTAGCTAGTCTCTGGCTAGGGACCACCCCACGCCAGATGACCAGCGCCCAGGAGACATCGGTATAGGGGCGGTCCCTCATGCCACCTTCCAGTTCTTTCCGCCACAGGCCACAAGATGCTGGATGAGAGAGAAGCAGATATTTCCTTCACTGGAAAACAAGCTGAAAAAGTTAGGGGATGGAGGGCGGGAAGGTATTACCTACTGAAAGAGCCTCTCTCAAAGATCTAATGTTACGGTAAGTTCTTGCGTAACTGTACTATCTTACTTCAAGAGAGCTCTTGCAGTAGGTAATTACATATAGGACTGAGTCCCAAGCAGTCTGGAACAAGAAGAAGCACACGGGAGGAGGAAAGCTGCTCAAAGCAGATCCCTCTAGCTGTGAAAGCCTTAAGAAGGTCTTGCAGAACAGCGAGTCTCAGCCTGCTCTCGGTGGGAGGCAATATTCAAACTGTAATGTTTTATAAATGTATGGACAGAAGTCCACGTGGCAGCAGCACAGATATCTGCCACCAACACGTCTTGAACCATGCACGCAGAGGCAGCGACCCTCTGGTGGAGGTCCTTACTTGACCCGGAAGGGTCTTCTTGTACTTGTCACAACAGAAGATGATACAATGAGCCAACCATTTAGACAGGCATTGCTTGAAACAGCTTTGCCTTCTCTTTTGGGTGCATAAGAGACAAACAGTTGATCAGTCTTTCTGAGATCCTTTGTTCTGTTAGTTTAGTATCTCAGGATCCGTGAACATCCATAGTATGAAGCAGATACTACCCCTGATTGGAGTACTGCATAAAGAAAGCAGGTAACTCTATGGACTGGTTTAATGTAGGTTCCGCTACAACCTTGGGGAAAACTTAGGATTGGTGCGTGAGCCACACGCTCTTGTGAAAAATCAAGTACGGAATTTTACACATCAGGGCCTGAGCTTGGAAATCCTCCGACAGAGGTAATGGCCACTAAGAAAAGCATCTTCCATGAAAGGAACTTCATGTCTGCTGAGGCCGGGTTCAAAAGGAGGCAAAGTGAGTTTCTCAGGAACAAAGTTCAAATCCCAAGGAGGGTGGGAACTCAGTCAGGGGGGTCTCAAGTGAAGAACCTTTCTGAGGAAAGTTTTAGACTTCCAGTTGAGCAAACGTCCTATCTGGCGAAGAGAACATGGTAGCGAAATGGTCGCCATGTGTACCTTCAGAGACGAGTGACTAAGACCCAGGCCAAGAGATGGCGAGGTACTCCAGCAGTCGCCCAACCGAGCAGGAGAAAGGCTCAAAGCATTTTGAAGCGCCCAGATTGAGAACCGCTTCCACTTCATGACACAAGTAGACCTAGTGGAGGGTTTCCTAGCCTCCACTAACATCTCAGCCACCTGGGGAGAAACCCCAAAGTGGGCTTGAGCTATGTCTCCAGGAGCCACGATGTAGTTGAAGGAACTTGAACGTGATGGACCAGGGTCCCTGATCCTGGGTCAATAAAATTCACGGAAGAGGAAGAGGAAGTTCCTCTGAGTATTGCTGCAGAAGAGAGAACCAACCTTGCCTGGGCAGAAAGGAGCGATCAGAATCATTTGTGCCCTTCTGAACAGAGTTTCTAAGACACGCGAGATCAGAGGAATCGGGGCAGGCATAGATGAATCTGTCCCTCCAATCTAGAGACAGGAGTGCCTCCAGAAAATGCCTCACTCTTGAATGAGCGAGCAGAAGTCTGGAAGCTTTGCTTAGAGGTGAAGCAAACAGGTCCACCTGAGGTGTTCCCCAACGTAGGAAGATAATCGCCTAGGACCCCCTGATCCAGTTCCCACTGTGAGCTTGAGCAGACGACACTTTAGTTTGTCTGCTAAGGAGTTCTCACCCCCGGAACATGAATTGCCGTGGAGGTGAAGGTCATGTTGTGCTGCCCAATCCCAAACTCTCATAGCTTCCCTGCAAAGAGGGTAGGACAGAGTCCCGCTCTGTTTGTTGATGTACCATACCACACACATATTGTCCGTCCAGACGGCTAGGGTGGCCTGGGAGAAGATGCAGGTGGAGAACCTGGAGAGCATAGAGCACCGCCTAAGCTCAAGCACACTGATTGCAGGGATTGTTCGAGCTTGGACCAAGAGCCCTGGGTCTGATTTGAGCGAGATGGGCTCCCAACCTTGCCCGAGGCTTCTGTGGTCAGAGGTGGGAGGGAGAAGGAAGAATGGAACTCCCGAAGAAGGTTCTCTCGAGCCATCCACCACTGCAAGTCTCGAATCATGGAGAGGAGAGGAGACTAGGAACAACTGGTCCAAGTAGTCTACCAACTGATCCCATTGAGAGCCGAGCGAGGGACTGCTGGGACAGCAGCCATAAGCCGAGGAGGCGAAGAACCGACCCTGCACTGATCCGCCTGCGCCGGACAACAGGCTTACCTGAGTCTGGAGCTGGCCGCCTGTCCGTGGCAGGAAGGCCCTGCCTAGGGTCGGTTCAGTATCGCCCAATAAACTGGAGCCTCTGGGATGGGATCAAGTGAGACTTGGAATGGATGATGGTATAGCCAGGCAGGCAAAGACCTGCTGGGTGAGGGAGAGGCAGTGCAGGAGTTCCTCCCTTGATGAGGCCGCCAGTAGCCAATTGTCCAGGTACGGGAAACCTGTACCCCGGCACGCAGGGTACTCCGCCACCACTGCAAGGCATTTGCAAATACTCTGGAGCCGAGGACAGGCCAAATGGAAGTGCCTTGAACTGGTAGTGGTCCCCTGGAAAACAAAATGGAGATATCTGGTGTGAGACGGTGGATAGATATGTGCAGGTAGCGTCCTGCAAATCCAGAGCACACAGTCACTGGCCCAGCGTAGGAGGCCAGGAGGCAGCAGTGAGAGCATCCTGAACCTCTTGTATGCTACTAAAATGTTCAGGAACTGAGATCTAGAATAGGTCTTACATCTCCTGTCTTCTTCTGGACCAGGAAGAAGTGGGAATAGTAACCCGTTCCTTGCAGGGAAGGGGACAGGTTCTATTGCCTCTTTCAGCAAAAGTGCTGAAATTCTTACTGGACGACCTTGGGGGAGGGTGACGAGGTGGTTTCTGCAGAAACTCTGAGTGTCCTTCTCGATTAGCTGGAGCACCCATGAATCTGATGTTATCCTCCGGCCCGGCCCGGAAGGTGGAGGAAAACCTCCCTCCTACTGGTTCCTCTGGGAAGCCCGGAGGCTGTGGGAGAGGAAGGAGTCAGGTGGTGTGTGGCAGCACCTCAGCTGAAGCTCCCGCTGCTTTTTGGGCAGGGGAGGCTTGGCAGCTAGGGGCCCAATATTTAGTGGCCCTCTTTCCTGTGGTCTCGCTTTGGGCGATTCCGTCTGGCGAAGATACGGTGCTGCGATTGATGGGGATGATGCATAGAGTCCACAGACGCTAGCCGAACTCTTCTCCTGCAGGTTGGTGATGTCCTTGACATCACCCCGAACAGCACCGAACCCGGAAGGGCACCTCTGGATGGCAGACTGCACTTCCGGGACCAACACTGACACTCTGAGCCAAGCATGATGCCGAGGGCCTACGGCGAAAGCTGAGCTCCTACAGCAGTGTCAGCTGCATCGAGGTCGACGGGCGATGTGCCGACTGGCCGAACGTGCAGAGTGGACAAGGTCAGCCACTTCCTGCATGACCTGAGAGTCCGGAAGGGAGTCCAAATTAGATTCCACTCACTGAGAATCGCCTCTGGTAATCCCCCATGTGGCCAACATAGTTCAGGGCCCTAATGCCCAGAGTGGAAGAAGCAAAAATCTTACCATACTGGTCCAGAAGGCGGGATTCCTTGTCAGGTGGAGATGAGCTAAGGTGTTTGGGTTGAGCTGACCGGCCATGAGCAGCGTAATCACAACAGAGTCAGCTCGACAGTGGGAGTCTAGTCAACACCCTCGGGAGCCTGGTATAGCCTGTTTGACTTTCTGGGAAGTGGGGCTAAGGCGGCGGCTGTTTCCATATAGCAGTAATAAGGTCGGCATGAAGCCTCGATCCAGAGTGGCACCAAAGTGGGAGCTGTCATGGGCAGATCCAGATGCTCAGAGTTTTTTACACTGGGGGTCTGGCTCCAAGGATTGCCACTTGTGTACTTACTGGATCTTTCATAGCAACTCCGTGAAGGAAGGATCCTCGGAAGAGACTTGTGGAGTCCTTGGCCGGGCTTGGACAGAGAGCATGGCTCTCGCCTTGCTTGGAACAAACCGTCTGAAGCGTCCAAGAAGAAGATGAGGAAGAGGCAGACCCTCTCCAGACGAGGGAGGAACGGACCCCTTGGGAAGCCCTCGGGAAGCGTGTCCTGCTCCTCTGGACCCAGAGGTTTAGCCCGGTGTCTGGAGGTGGAGAGGAAGTGTCATCATGGGCGTGCAGGGAACCGGCACCGTCGTCTGAAGGCGACTCTCCACCTCTCTGGTGAGCTGAGCCTTGGCCTCAGCCCACCAGGAGGCCAGAGTCTCCTGCAGGTCCACCGCCGCTTGGGGAGGGGCAGGAGAAGGAGGAGGGGATACGGTATGAACTATACCCATAAGGCGTGATCCATAACCAGACGGCAGGAAGCCCGGTCGGACCAGCAGGTAGACGGTCTGACGGAGGTGGAACAGGAACCTCAGCATCGCCTGGGATGGGCTGAGGAGACCAGGGTCCCCAGAGGGCAGCGAAGGCTGCGGGAGCTGGGAACGATGGACGGGGGGGTCCAGCACCGCTCATCTGCTGTGCAGACATCAGGCGGGCTGCGGCGGCTTAACAGCGGGATCCGGGCGGGCGCCAGAGGGCGGCGTCAACAACTGACCCATCACGGAGACAGACCGCAATGGAGGGTGGCCTGGTCAGGCGAATGGAGGTTGCCTCGCCGCCCAAGGGTCGGGCGACTTACCACCTTCTCCGCAGCGGGCATCGGAGGAGCTTGACGCCAGGCTTATCGGAGCCGCTCACACCAGTATGCCTGAAACCACAGCTTTACCAGGAGTGAGGCCTCCAAAAGCCTGGAAGCGCCGCAGGGCGCCGGGAGCAAGCTGACGGGCGGCCGACGATGCCTTAGAAGCCTCTAAGGCAGCCGTCGTGGATCGGTACTCCGGGGAGGATGTTACTTTTAGCATGGTGACCCTGAGGAAGTCACGTGGAGAGGAGCCCTTGTCTCGTGCTTTTTTGTCCTTTCTTGCAATGGCCTTCAGGGAAGTTGATGCCTGCCGAAGCTTTTTCAATTCTTTCTCCATGGAGCTCATTTTCTTTTTTCAAAATATGGGCCTCCAGGGACTGCTGCTCCTTCTCCGGGTGGCGCGTTAAAACTAAGGCAGTGTTGGCACTTCTACGGATGGTCAGGGCCTAGGCAAAAAGGCACAGGGAATGGCGGGTCCTTGTACAGGAGTTGGGCGCCCGACGAGTCTCACTTATTTTGTGCTCAGAGGGTGTAGGGGGACTTACATACATCTCGATTTATCACCTGACGGATGATAGGAAAATCGAAAATAATCTGTTAAAATACCGACGAAAGAGCCTGACGAAAGCAGGAACTTTCCATCGAGGCACTGGCATGAGCTAACAGCGGAAAGAACTGGAAAGCGGCGTGAGACTGCTAGCTAGAAATTTTTCCATGGGGGTCCTGCCACCTGCCAATGTCAGTCCTATATGTAATTACCTACTTCGAGAGCCCTCTTGAAGTAAGATCTAACTTTCCTCCTCCTCCCTCACCTATTGCCTCTCCCTAGTTACTCATGTAGGCACTTGCTCTTCATTCTATTTATCTGTTCAATGGTTTGTTAAATTAATTTAGCTCACTGATGTTAGATTACATTTACTACTTCTATTTTGTCATCCTGGAGCTTAACTGTATTCTCTCATCCCCAAAAATTTTTATCTGTACATGTCTTTCTTGTAATTTACTGTTATTCCCTGATCCCATCCCCCAGGACGATATGGAAAAGTACAGTTACGTAACAACTTACTCGTAACAGTAGATCTTGAAAGAAGCTCTTGCAGCAGGTTTCACATTGAGGACCGAGCCACCCGGCGCGGTTCCGCAACTTTTCTAGTAGTACCGGTGTGGGAACGCCCTACCAACGCCTGCTCCACCCGCGACGCCACCCTATATAAGGGAGGAGTTCCCACGTGCTCCAGTTCTTAACACCCCCACCCAGTCAGGCAAGAAAGCGACAGGCAAGTTAGAAACTGATTGTCAAAGGACAACCCCTCAAAGAGGAAAAATACTGGCTGAACAGGGCCTGATCCCTGGGGAAGGTGGGCAGGAAATATACCTGCTGCAGAGCTTCTCCCGAAGATCTACTGTTACAGTAAGTTCTCACGTAACTGTACTATCTTACTGAGGAGAAGCTCTTGCAGCAAGTTTCACATTGAGGACTGAGTCCCAAGCAGTATAAACTTATAACAACCCCTGGGAGGGGAACAACAGCAAGGAAAAGAACAGCAAGAGAAGGGATGATCCTCAGAAAACTAGGCCTTGCAGAACCATAAAGCCAAAACTGCTTTATGCCTGGAAATGTCGTTGAAACTATAGTGCCTGACTGAAGGTATGGACAGAACTAGAGGTAGCGGCAGAATATCTGCCGTCTGTACCCTCTTCAGCATTGCAAAGGATGTGGCGATAGCCCTGGCAGAGTGAGCTTTAATCGGCCTGATGTCAACCTACTATGCTTCTCATAACAGTAGGAAATGCAGTGAACCAACCGCTAAAGCATCAGTTTGGTGACCGGACGACTCTCGGACCGTTAGGCAAAGGACACAAAGAGCTCATCAGACTTCCTGTCCACCTTGGTACTAGCTAGATAACATCTGAGAGCCCTGTGTACGTCCAAGGAATGAAGCAGGGCCTCTCCTGATCAAGTGCTCTGGGTAATAGACCGAGCTGAACCAACTGATTCAAAGTGAGCTCGAAACCACTTTCGGTAAGCACTTGGACTGGTGCGGAAATCAACCCTGTCCTTGTGGGAGACAAGGTAGGGTTCCTTACACGAAAGTGCTTGAAGTTCTGAAATGCGCCCGCAAGTAATTCGCTACCAAAAGCAGAGTTTTCCAAGAAAGGAAACGGAGTCCGGGCTCATAGCCGGCTCAAACAGGGAAGAGAAAGCTTTCCAGGATGAACACGAGATGCCAAGGAGGAACTGGGTCCCTCATGGGAGGTCTGATGTGGAGAATGCCACACAAAGGCTTTGGAAACCTCCATCTGAGCCACCGTCTTACCCGACACAGATAAATGGTAAGCAGAGATGGCGCCAGGTGTACCCTGATGGAGGAATAGCTGAGGCCTTTCTCATAAAGAGAAAGCAAGTACTAGGACGGTATTAACCGGACACACCAACGGATCCACTCACTTGGCTGTGGCCCAAATGCAAAAGGGTTTCCACTTATAGCGTAAGTGACCCTGGTGGCAGGTTTCATAGAAACATAGACTTTGACAGTAGATAAGGACCACTTGGCCCACCCAGTCTGCCCATTTCTACCTACTGGATAAGCTGCAGATTCTAGTTAACCAACAGCCTACTTCCTGCAACCCCCACTATAATTGCCTTGTGTCTGTCCCATGCATGTCTGAATTCCCCACTGTTTTAGATCCAATGACCTCCTCAGGAAGGCGTGTTCCATGTATCCACCACTCTCTCCGTGAAAAAAAATTCCTCACATTACCCCTGAGCCGTCCCCTCTATCTTTAAATTGTGCCCCTTGTTCTTACACATCTCTTTTCTGAAAGATGCTACCCTCCTGGACTTTGCTGATTCCCTTGAGGTACTTGAAAGTTTCTATCATGTCCCCGTCCCTCATTTCATCAAGAGTATACATATTAAGCTCTCTCAGTCTCTCTTCATATGGTTTCTGTTGCAGACCCTGCACCATTTAGTTGCCCTCCTCTGGACTGCTTCCATCCTATGTCCTTGTGTAGATGAGGTCTCAAACTGCACACAGTACTCCAGATGGGTCTTACCAACTGTCTGTACAGAGGGATAACCACTTCCTTTTTCTACTTGTGATGCCCTTCCTATGCATCCCAGTATCCCGACTCTCCTTACTGACTTTTCACATTGCTTACCCACCTTTAGGTCATCTGATATGACTACCCCCAGGTCCCTTTCCATTTTTGTTGTCGTTAGTACCTCCCCTGCTATTGTGTACTCTTCTCCTGGGTTTTGTTCCCAGGTGCATTACTTGCACTTCTTTGCACTGAATCAAGTTGCCATATGTCTGACCATTCCTCCAACCTTGCCAAGTCCTTCTCATCTTTTCTACCCCTCTTGTGTATCAACTCTGTTACAGATCTTTGTGTCTTCTGCAAAGAGGCATACCTTTCCTCCAGACCCTCTGCAATGTCACCTATAAAGATGTTAAAGAGGACTGGACCCAATACTGAGCCCTGAGGTACTCCACTAGTAACCCACTTTCTTTGGAATGTGTTCCATTCACTATTACCTTCTGTGTCCTGTTGTGCAGCCAGTTTGTTACCAGGCTACCACCCTGGGACCCACTCCCAGGCTGGCTAACTTGATTATTAATCTTTTGTGCGGACTGTGTCAAATGCCTTGCTAAAGTCTAGGTAGGCCATATCCACAGCTCCTCCCTGGTCTATTACTTTGGGCACCCAGTCAAAGAAATCAATTGATTCAGCCTGACATGACCTTCCTGCTGTAAATCCATGTTGCTTTGGGTCCAGTGCCCTGCTGGCCTCTAGGTACTGAACAATTCTTTCTTTCAGAAGTGATTCCATCATTTTCCCTACCACTGAAGTCAAACTACAGGTCTGTAGTTTCCTGCTTCTGCCTTGCTCCCACTTTTGTGAAGGGAATCACATCTGCCCTCCTCCAGTCCTCAGGTACCACCCCATCCTGCCATGATTTGTTAAAAGCGTGGTCAGTGGTGTCACTAGGTCCTCCTTAATTCTTTTAGGATTCTGGGTGAATCCCGTCAGGCCCCATTGCTTTGGCCACCTTGAGTTTTAGAAGTTCTTTCAGGACTCTCTTTTGTGCATGGACTGGTGTCAACCCTCTGCCCAGAGTGCTTCTATTGTCTGGTTTAGGTAACTCCTTCTCATCTTTTGTGAATACTGAGCAAAAGTATTCATTCAGTATCTCTGCCTTTTCACCGTCTCCCTCTGCCCACCTCCCTCTCCTTTATTAATCTTCACTATCCCTCCTTAACCTTTCTATGCTCCCTAATGTACCTATAAAAGGTTTTATCCCCTTCTTAACGGAGTTGGCTATTTTTCCTCTGTTTGGGCCTTTGCTATTCTGACTGCCTTCCCACTTTCTGCTTTAATTGATACAATTCCCTGTCGTGCTTCTTCTGTGATTCCTTATACTTTTGGAATGCAGTCTTTTCTCCTTAACCTTCCTGCCACCTCTTTTGAGAACCATAGTGGTTTACTCCGCTTTGTTTTCTTTATTTGTTTCACACAAAGCTTGTTGCCTCTATGATGGCAGTTTTGATTTTCTCCATCGTTCTTCCACCCTCCTTTTTGGCCATTTACTAGTGCATTCTTCAGGTATTCACCCATTTTGCCAAAGTCAGCCCTTCCAAAGTCCAGTATCCTTCTTTTGTATGGCTTATCTCCATGGTTGTGCTCACTGTGAAGCACACTGTGCAGTGGTTGCTTGTTCCCAGATGTCTACTGACTTCTAAAATTTGTGATCCTTTCTCCATTTGAGAGTGCCAGGTCTAGTATTGCTCCCTCCTGAGTGGGTTCCAACACTAGCTGTTTCTGACAGCAGTGCATGTTCCCAGGCTTCAAAACGTGCTAGCCGACACGCTCAGCAGCACAAGATCGCAAGACCACGAATGGTAATTGCTTCAAGAGGTTGCAGATCGCATCTTCCATCTATGGGGACGCCAGAGGACTTTTTTCAAGGCCACAATCCAACGCAAAACTGCCCAATTTTTGCTCGCTAGGTCCAGAGCCTCAACCAACACTTGAGCGACCTGATCAGACACCCCAAAATGGACCTTAGCTAAGTCCTGAGGAGCCAGGCATACAGGTGAAGAGAAAGCAAGTTCGGTGCAACAGGGACCCTGTTCTGTGACAGTAGGTGCGAGGAGAGAGGAAGAGGTATTGGCGACTCTCGGCTAGACACTGTAGTAAGGGAAACCAGATTTGACGAGGCCATAGCGGAGCAATCAAGATAATGGTGGAAGGTTCCGACTGAGCCTTGACAAGGACCTTCCGAAAGAGTGGAAAGGAGGGAAGGCATACAGAAACTTCCACTCCAACAGAGGAACAACACATCTTGCCAAAAGCTCCGGGCTCTGGACCTAGCGAGCACAAATTGGGCAGTTTTATGTGGATTGTGACGTGAAAAGGTCCACCTCTGGCATCCCCATAGATGGAAGATGCGATCTGCAACCTCTGAAGCAATTACCATTCGTGGTCTTGCGATCTTGTCCTGCTGAGCGTGTCTGCTAGCACATTTGAAGCCTGGGAACATGCACTGCTGTCGGAAACAGATGATACTCTAGGGCCCAAACCCGCATGAATTCCCAGCAAACGGGATAGCAATGTGTGCCGCCTGTTTGTTGATGTAGAACATCTCCAAAGTGTTGTCTATCTGCACTAAGAGATGGCCCGTGCCAAGACCAAGGCCAGGGCTTCTAGTCACGTAAGCACAGCTCTCATTTCCAGGACATTGCTGTGCAGGTTCCTCCATGGGAGACCAGAAACCCTGGGTGCGATGGTTCCCCAAGTGCGCCCCCATCCCTGGGACGAGGCGTCCGTGAGTCAGAGACTGGGATGGCACCCCAGACTGGAACTGATGCCCCCAGCAGATTTTTGAACGACATCCACCAGCGAAGCTCTCAGTGGACTGGCTGTCTGAAGTTTGATCCCACTGGACTATTGGGACCACTGAATGGTCCTCATGCGCAGACACGCCAGAGGGACTGAGACTATGGCAGCAGCCATGGGGCCAACAGCCTGATGAGAAGCCGAGCCGCAACTTTGAGGCTGATGAGATCTGGGACGCGATGATGCAAATGTGATCCGCTTGTCTGAGGGAAGAAAACCTTCCCAAGAGTGGTGTCCAGAACAGTTCAATGAACTGGAGAATCCGAGTAGGGGAAGGATGAGACTTGTCCCTGTTGATGGTGATTCGAGACTCTGGAAAAGTGAGATGGAATCCCTGATGGTTTCCGACAGGCGAGACCTAGAGGGGGCCAGGAGGAGCCAGTTGTCCAGGTAAGGAAGCATAAATAGCCCCATCTTCAAAGTGCTGCTGGCCATGACCGCCAGGCACTTGGTGAAGACCCTGGGGCGAAGAAAGACCAAGGAGGACTCTGAACTGATCGTCCCTCGCCTTCGAACCTGAACCTTAGGAATCTTCAATGGCTTCTGGCAATGGAATATGCAGGTAAGCGCCCTGCATGTCCAGAGATGCCAGCCAATCTCCCCCGTTATGAGAGAGAGGAGAGTAGGAAGAGAAACCATCCTGAATCTCTTGTAGGAGACCCACAGGTTTAGATCGCTGAGGTCCAGAATGGGTCTGAGATCCCTGGACTTCTTCGGAAGAAGGAAGAAGTGGTAAAGAACCCTTCCTGATTCGGCCAATGAAGCCTCTCAATGGCCCTTTGTCCAGAAGGGACGAGATCTCCCGCCAGATCAGAGCTCTGTGCTTCCTTGGGTATAGGGATGGGGGGTGGTCTGTCCAGAGGAATGGATTCGAACTCTAAGGATTGTTCTGAACTCCACTAGCTCCAGTACCCACTGGTTGGAGGTTACCTGACCCCATGCGTCCGCCGCGAGGTGAGAAAGCGACCTCCCACCGGCTCTTCTGCTCGAGAGACCAGGAGGAGGCGGGTCGCCTGGATAGTCAGGTGTTTGGTGTGGGAGGAGGCGGCAGTGTCTGCTTTAGGTGGTCTCGAGGTGGAAGCCACATTGCCTCTGGCTCTGCCTCTCGACCAAAGCCCCCTACGCTGTGCATGCTGCTGAAAGGAGGTTGCTGTGGCTGATGTCCCCACGGCCACGAAAACATGGCTTGCGAGCTCGTCTCTGTTCCGGCAGTACATGGACTGCACAGAACAGATGGCCTTTCTGGAGTCCTGCAGCCTGGTGATAATCCGCCTGCCTCGCCAAAGAGCACGGAACCTTTAAAGGGAGCATGCAGGTTGGTTTGGACGCCTGAATCGAACCCAGAAACCCGAAGCCACACATGACGCCTGAGGCAAATACCAGTGGCGGCCGCCCTGGAGGAGGGGTCCGGAGAGTCATAGGCCGCCTGCAGAACGTGGATACACATGTCTGAGCCAGTCTGCAACAGCTTGGCAAGCTCTGTCCACAGAGGACAATCGGCATGCTCTGCATAATGTCCAATCCTTGTTCCTAAAGGGCGTTCTGGAATTGGACCATATGCGCCAGGAAGTTGACTCCTGATGCTGCAGGTCGCAGCAGAGTACACCTTACGCCCATGGAATCCAGCTGCTTTGACTCTGTCAGGTGGCTGGGTGCCCAGATGTTGGGCCTCTGCTAACAATCATGAGCCGCTGGAATCACCACAGAGTCCGCAACAGGTGGTCTTTTCGCCAGAAGTGGGTGGTTGCAGGTGCCCAGTAGGGCCGGTGAGCCTTCCTGGGCACGGCGGAAGAGGAAAGAGGACGCCCAGGTTGCCCAGGTGACATCCTCAAGGTGTCTACCATGGGAGGGATGACCACCGCTTCGGGTCTTTTGGCAGAGGTATTTAGCCAGCCACAGCGTCGCTGAGTCCAGGGCCTCAGTGTCCCAACCCATGAAGGCCTGGATGTTCTCATCACCTCCATGAAGCTGGGGTCATCTGAGGGATTTAGGTAGGCCCTCCATGTCCCTAGGTCTGGCTCAGAGTAGGCGTCTGAGGAAGAAGAATCAGAGTCTACATAGGAGTCCGGAGTGGAAGAGGGGAGGGACTACGCCTTTCCTTTTGCACCTCTTGTAGAGGAGGAGAGGGAGAGTGGAGGAGCTACTGGACCTATCCTCCTAGATTTCTTGTGCATTTCTTAGAGGGGCACTCATCCACCCCCATCCGCCGGTTTAATCGTGCCTAGAACCGAATGGTGGAGGCGCACTCCGCTGGCAGATCCTTTTTCACTGTATCCCACCAGTGGGTGAAGAGCTTGTTCCTAAGACAGGTGTAATTTGGGGATTCAGATGTAGGCGCAACCGAGCCAGCATCGGCGTTGGCCCGCCATCCGGGGGACCGACATCTGGTCCGCACTTTTGCCAACCGGCGTCTGCCTACGGGGACATCGGGCGGCATTGGCACCACAGTCGCCAGGGTCCGCGCCGGTGGGGCTGGTGACCATGGAGCAGGGGTATCAGCTGACGCCTGGTGTCGCCGAAAGGACCAGCATTGATTGACCACAACCGGGCGGCAGGAAAAGTCGCCAGGACCGAGCCGAGGGAGTCACGGGTGGACGAGGGTCCAGCTCCACTTTTCCTTGTAGGCAAGAACATCCTTCAGTTGTGTGAGCCTTGTGGTGGTCGGCCTTATAGCTGGCGGACTTCTCGGCCGCGCCCGGTCAGTAGCCAGAGGCTAGCATTGGTCGGGTGTCCCACAGTTTAGGAGGCAAGGAGGAAGCCCTGCCACCCGGAGCCTTGCTCGACTCCCGGTGTCTGCCTTCAAGAAGAGGCCAAGCAGGAGGAGACCTCTACCTGCGCCTTCTCGATTTCTCAGAGGGCTGAGGAACTTTCAGAAGTTGAAGAGAAGCAGGCCTGGAGACAGCAGAAGGCGCGCTTTAGGGCTGTGAGGCGGAATCATGCCCAGACGACCCGGACTTGATCCCAAGACCTATGTTTTGAGTGAGACCTTCCCTGTCTTGTTCCCGATGCTTGTGAGGCTTGTGGGCTGGAGGAGGATCATATTCTCCGAAGAGGAAGCCCGTTCCATAGGCGTAATTTAGTCTACGTGAGGAAGGCTGCAAGAGACTTTTGGCACCTGATTAGGTGTCTGCGAGTTAAAGGCCTGGCAATGAGGGCAGGCGTTGGTGCTGTGAATCGGGCCCCAGGCAACAAAGGCACGAAAGTGACCATCCTTAGTGGGAATTTGTCACCCACAAGTGTACTTGTTAAGATGTGATGACATAAAAGAAAAATGACTCACCTTAGTAATGTTGTTTCTTCTATTGAGTCTTGCTATTATGACATATGCAGTGAGTCCCAACCTTGAACTGCTCGGAGGTGAAAGAGTTAACTTTCCATGCCAGGCATGGAACACTGAGCTCGAGCTCGGTTGAAACTCTGTCTGTTGTTCTTCAAACTCAAACGTCACATCTTTACGAGCTAAACTCACTGAGGTCCTGTCTGGAAGCTGTAAACCTACACGAGTCAACTGGCTACTAAACATAAGAACACATTTTTGGTCCCAAAACAAAGACTCAAGTCAGGAGACCCAAAAATGAAAATGTAACACCAAGTCACCCCAAAAGAAGGGTGAAAAAACAAGGTGGGCACCTACTAAGTGCCAACACTGCACTGCCCACCCACATCCCAAAAACAGAGGTTCTGAGAGGGCAGGCAGGGGAGGTCATAATATAGCTAAGACTCCAATAGAAGAAACAACATTACTAAGGTGAGTAATTTTTCTTCAAACAACATGAAGTCTTGCTATATTATGACATATGCAGCTACAAACAGTACCTATGGAAGAGGGACAGAACCTACTTAGGAAATGGGCTCTGAAGCACAGCTGTGTTAGAAACCGAGCATCACTCCTAGCCTGGATATCCAGGGGTAATGCTTGGTAAAAGTATGAACTGTTTTCCAGGTAGCTGCTTGACATATCTCTAGAATAGGGATGTCCCTGGCGGCAGCCAGGGAAGCAGCTGTACCTCAGGTAGGGTGAGCCCTCAGGACTGAGGGAGGAACCTTACCCAGTTTTTCATAGCAAAATTGGATAATGAGACAATCCACCTGGCAATGGATCTTTTAGTGGCAGGTTTCTTTTACCAACCTCACCATAAGTGAGGAACAGTTGGAGGGAGTCAAACCTGTGACCTCGGTACGCTCTATGTAGTAACTAAGGGCTCTCTCTCATCTAAGCTGTGCAGCCTCTCTCGCCAGAGGAGGAATGGTCAGTGAAGTACACTGGAAGAGATATAGATTGATTAAGGTGGAAATCAAACCACCTTAGGCAAGAACTTCCTGTTAGTCCTGAGGACCACCTTATCTCTATGAAGGAGATAAAATCAGGCTCCACTGACAAAGCTTGTAATTCACTCATGCGTCTGGCAGAAGTGATTGATACCAGAAACACAGTCTTCCAAGTCAAGTACTTAAGCTCTGCTGAAGACAAAGGCTCAAGGGAGGTTGCATAAGCTGAGCAATGCAAACATTCGGTCCCATGCAGGGGCAGGGGCCTGAATGGAGGTTGGTATGAAGCAATCCCTTGAAAAACCTGGGCAATACAAGGTGAGCTGAAGAGAAGAAGACTTACCTGCTGAAATAAAAGCAGACACAGCTGCCAGATGCACTTTTAGGGTAGCTGGTCTCAGCCCCAACGTATTTAAGTGGACCATATAATCCAGGACTGTGGGTAAATCAGCAGATTCTGGGAAATATGCTTTCCAGAGCACCATATGGAAAACCTCTTCCTTTTGGAATTATAAGTAGCTCTGGTGGAGGGTTTTCTAGAAGCCTTCAGGATATCCATTACACCTTGGGAGAGGTGTAAACCAGCAAACTTAACTCTTCAAGAGCCAGTCCTTGAGATTGAGAGATTTGAGGTTCGGGAACCAAACCATCCCTGAGCACAGGTTAACAGGTTGTGATTCCTGGGAAGACACAGGGGAGATGGACTGCTAGGACAGTAGAAGTGGATACCAGGGTTGTCTGGGCCAATCTGGAGCAATCAGGATCATCTTGCAGGGTTGAGATCTGATTTTGACTAGCACTTTGAACAGAAGAGGAAGGGGAAAAGCATAGAAACTTCCCTTCCCAATTGAGAACTAAGGCATCCAGAGGACTGAGCCCAACACTGGGGCCTGCAGCAAAGGGAAGTTGGTGATTGTCTGGGGCTGCAAAAGATCCATCTGCGGGTGCCCCATCTGGCAAATCCACCTCCAAGACCAGTGGGTCCAGTGACCATTCGTGACGGCCCTGGGAAATCCTGCGAGAGCATCTGCCAGGACATTGTCCTTGCTGGGAGGTGAACTGCTGTAAGGGAGGTGTTCGGGAATAAGCCAGAGACCACAACTCCATTGCTTCAGTGCACAAGGCCGTGAACCGAGTGCCCCTTGCTTGCTGATGTACCACATTGTGGTGGTGTTGTCTGTTCTGACCTGTACAACATTGTTCTGAACAGATTTGGAAAAGCTTGAAGTGCTAGAAAAACTGCTCTGAGTTCCAACAGATTGATGTGGAGCAGAGGTTCCTGAGGGGACCACAACCCCTGGGTAGTGAGGTCGTCCATGTGAGCTCCCCACCTCAAAGGGATGCATCTGTAGTAAGGATTAAGGAGTGAGACTGGTGACAAAAGGAACCCCTCATCTCAGATTGCTCTGATCCTGCCACCACTGTAGGGCCTGGATCAGGGTTCGAGTCACTGGGATCAATTTGGTTAGAGGTCTTTCCTTTGAGACCAAAAGGCTCTCAAATGGATCTGAATGTCCCTCATCTGAAATCTTGCTCCCTGCACTACTGCCGTAGAAGCAGCCATGTGCCCCAGGAGCTGTAGAAAATGCCTTGCTGGTCGAGACACCTGCAGGGTGAATGAGGAGGCCAGAGAGACCAGGGTCCTTGCCCTGTCCAGGAAGGAAGGCTCTGGCTTTCTCTGTGTTCAGCTCTGCGCCTATGAAGGGTGAGGAGCTGGACAGGCTCCTAGAACTGACTTTGAAAGACTCAGAAGGAAACCTAGAGAGGTGAGCAGTTGCTGAGTTATCTGTAGGTGTAACTTGACTTGGTCTGGGGGCTGGCCCACTATGAGCCAGTCGTCCAGGTAAGGAAGATGGCAATTCTTTGCCTTCTTAGAGAAGCAACTGCTACTGCCAGGCATTTTGTGAATACCCTTGGAGCAGAGGTGAGGCCAAAGGGCATTGCTCTGAACTGGTAATGGCCTGAGGGCAGCTCGAACCTGAGGTACTTCGATGGGAGCTTCTGATGAGAACATGGAAGTAGGCATCCTTGAGGTCCAGGGACGCTAGCCAGTCCCCTGGCCTTAGAGAGGGTAGAATAATTCCCAGAGTCACCATTTCAATTTTGGTTTTAAAAGGTGCTTGTTTAAGTATCTGAGATCCAGGATGGGCCGCCATTCTCCTGTCTTTTTGGGGTAAGGAAGTACCTGGAGTACAACCCTTGCCCTGGTGTAGGGTGGAACCCTTTCCACAGCTCTGAGAGCCAGGAGGGAAGAGACTTCTGCCTCTAGGGCAAGTGCCTCTGGTGGATTTGCAGGTGGAAAGGATCTGGTTCTCATCTTTGGAAACTTTCTGAAGCTGAGAACCAGTCCCTGGCTTACTACTTCCAGGACCCACTTGTCTGATGTCCGAGACTCCCAGTCCTGGACAAAGTAAGCCAGCCTGCCCCTACAGGTAGTTGAGAATCGGCCTGGCAACCCCATCAGGGTGCCTACTTGGCAGGGGCTTTGGGCTGAGGGCGGGAAACAGGCCTGCTGGCACCCTTCTGCCTCTCCCTCAAAGAACCCCTCTGGGCATAAGCAGAAGAAGAGGAGGCCTGGGCTTGGTAAAAGGCCTATGAAAAGGCCTGACCCTGCCCCTGGGAAGCTGCCTTTGAGGATGGTCTGCCTTTCCTTGGCCTGTGCACTCCTATAGGTGGTCCTATACTCATCCATTTTTTTCATGTAATTCTCTGTCTGCTCCCCAAACAGAGAATTACCCACAAGAGGAAAATCCATGGCCTTAGTCTGGGTATCCTGTGACAGGCTAGTACATCTGAGCCAAGCCATTCTGCAAAGTGCCACAGATGTAGCCATGACTCTTGATGACACATCATTTGAGTCCATTGCAGCATGGAATTGCACCTTGGATGCCTCAATACCATCAGCAGCCACCTGCTCCAGCTCACTGGCAAGCTGGCTAGGGACCTGTTTGCTAGAGCCATAACAGTATCCCATCTGGATTTCTGATATCTAGCAACATAAGCCATATAATTTGCCTGTCGGAGTCCCAAGGATGCTGCCATGTACTGTTTCTTTGCCATGGCATCAATCCTCCTGGAGTCCTTGTCCGGGGTGTGAAGCCAATGGAATATTTGCCTTGTCATAGGCTGCAGCCTGCACTACCCCAACATGACTGCATTGTTGTGTAAGGAACTCCATATCAGAGCCTGACAATGTGTACCTCTTGTCCATTCTCTTATCCACAGGAGGTATAGTGTGAGGAGTTTTACAATTTTAAAAGTCTGTTTCCCAAAGATTTATGCAAGGGAATAGACAGTCTCCTAGACTCTGGGATATCCATCATTTCCACGTAGTCAGGCTCCTCCTGATCATCCACAGCTTCCTCCATAGGGAGCTGGAGGGTTTCAGCCACTTTTCATAAAACATAAAATGAGAAGGGACTCAGAAAGCCTAGGAGGAGACACTCTGAAGGTCTGTCTGGGAGATGTCCGTCAATGGGCACATCCAGACTTTCAAATCCACATTCACTCTCTCATACTCCTCTTCCTCCTCCTCGGTTCGTATATTCCTCTAAATCATAATCTTGAACCGGTGGAACCGGCCGAACCGGGCTGCTACCTGATGGTGCCGGTTCAGTCGGAACCTGGGAAGCGACTGGACAATTTGAATCGCTTTGGCTATATCTTCAGCGGTTGGAGAGGAAAGTTTTGGCTCCACACCAGCCGATTTCCTTGTCCTTTTGCTGGAACCCACCCCTCAGAGTCGGCTCTCCTTTTGCCGAGAAGTCTCGCCCTGGTCAGAGGGTACTCCCTCTGGTTCGGGTTGGAACCGGACCGGGCTGTCATCTGGTTCAGCGGACTTTTTGGCCTCCCTTTCCTGAGCCTACCAACTCTCTTTTCCAGGATAGTTGCAGGAAAATTTTTACAAATCTGGCAGTCTGCATTGAGGTGGTCAAATCCCAGACAATAACACAGGTGGTGTGGGGGTCAGCCTTGGCAAGACTTCCCCACACACACTGCAGTACTGAAACCCAGTGGGCCCGTTTTTTCTTTTGGGTTTCTCAGACACAGTGCTAGTCCTAATCAAACTTACCCGTTTATGGCAATCCTCCAGGCAAGACCCTCTTATCGGTTCCCAACCGTGTCATGGTCGTGGAAAAAAAGCAATAATAAAATCCGTTTTTAGAACTGATAAGAACCGTAACCACACTCTAAATCAAAGATTAAGATATTTTAATGACCTAATCGGTTCAAACCGAACCGATAAACAGTTTACAAGTTCCACACAGAAGAGAATTAATGTAAATCTATCTAGTACTCACAATACCACAGACAGAGCTTGAACCTACCAGTTGCAGTTTAAATTCGGTGAAAACCGAGAAAAACAATACTTTAACCAACAAAATGAACCGAGCAGAAGGAGAAATTTCCGGGCGACTGTTCAGTGGTAGGAGTAAAGAATCTGACAGTTTGAGTTTGAAGAACAACAGACAGAGTTTCAAACCAACTCGAGCTCAGCGTTCCATGCCTGGCATGGAAAGTTAACTCTTTCACCTCGGAGCAGTTCAAGGTTGGGACTCGCTGCATATGTCATAATATAGCAAGACTTCATGTTGTTTGAAGCTAAACAGTACGAAAAACACGAAAATCCAGTGAAGAGCGATCAGTACCAAGCCGAAACAGTGAACTAACCCTGAGCGTGTGGCGAGAAACTTCTGGAGCACATGGGGAACTCCTCCCTTAAATAGGGGCGACATCGAGGGTGGAGCAGCGTCAGGCGTTCCCGCGTCGATACTACTAGAAAAAAGTTGCGGAACCACCACCAAGAGGCGCTAGTCCTCAATGTGAAACCTGCTGCAAGAGCTTCTCCTCAAGTAAGATCAAGCATTTCACTGCTCAGTATGGTAAAACATTTAAATAAATCCCTGCCTGAAGCTGCTGTTTGACTTGGCCTATTCACTTGCTAGTTTTAATGGAGTCCCTCTTGTCAAGCAATCCACTAAGAACTTGGGGGTGCTGGACCTCTGGCCCAGGCGCCAATGGATTCTTGCCTTCCCATGCTACCTTGACATACAAATTTATGGTTAACAAATGAAACAGCCTAACCCATGATGCTGCAGAAGTTAACACAGTGCCAGACCACCAGTTCAGCGGCAGCACTACAGCTCGGATACAGGACGACCCAGGTTCAGAAACAAGCCTGAGTCGGAGGGCTAGCCAGGGAGGTGAAGAGGGCATCTCACTAGACGCTATCCACTTCGGGAGGGTGGGTGTTTGGCCTCTGCTGCTCTACCACCTCTTGGTGATCACAACTAGTGGTGTACTGGAGCCAACAAAGCGGGCGCACCGCCGGTGCAGCGTGAGCCCACTCCGCCAGCATGGGCATGCGTAAACTTCTTAGCGTCCCAGGTGAAGGAAGAAACAAGAGAGAAAAAAACAAAAAAAAAAACAGCTGTGCAGGAGGATATCTGTCCCCACCAGACCTCACACTGCCAACTGTGGCACCCTTCCCAGACCAACGACCGAGTCTACACCCAGTGGCAGCCACCACCTGCCCGACAGACCTATTCACCGGGGGGCAAGCCAGGGTGCACTTGGGAAAGTGAGGTAAACCCTAGGAACATTGGAGCCTGTATGTTTTTCAATAAGCTCTCAGTTTTACTAATTTATTTATTTGCTTTAACGATGAGCTGGGTCGGCCCCTTTGTACCCAGACCGATGTCAAAGCGGTCCCTGCTGCGTACTGCTGGCTGAAGTTTTCACCAGGGGTCCTAGTGCTCAGTGCATAGTCCTAACTGTTGTAGCCTGCTGCAAGAGCTCCCACTCTAAGTAAGACCAGGGGTTTACAATGCAGCAGCAGGTAGAATAACAGAATGGTACTCTTATGAAAGGCCGTGATCATCATGCCGGGCAACAATGCTGCAAGGATTGCAGGTAGACAAAGGAGACAAATTGGTATAGAGGGGGGCCCAGAGCAAAATAAGGAAATTGTACAGCAACAATGCTCTCCCTATTGGGCAGGTGGGCCTAAGTGGTCTAATCCTTCTAGTAAACTGTGAGCACAGGTAGTGTGTAAAGTGCAGAGGGCCACTGCCTTTGTCATGTTATTTAGGTAGTGTCTCAGTCAGTTGGAGTGGCATAGGTCGAGGGGTTTATCTAGTACTGAGGCAGGTGGAGGTTGTTTTGAGAAAGCCCCAGAGGGAGGCTTTAAAGCACTGGTGGGAGGGAGAGGAGCAAGTGCATGATGGAAGAGAGTTCCACAACCTGGGCGTGCACTTGAGCGAACTGGCAAGAGTGCGCTGTGCTTTTGTGTGTACTTCTGTTTTTCTTATCAGGGTTCTTGGCAGGATTTTTAATATGTGGTCCTGGACTTTCTGGTAAAATAAATGAGGGTCCTCTTCAAATTTTTGGAGGTCCCCATTAAAATGAATACAAATGTGAATGCAGAGTTAGCTCAGCTCCCTCCTTTCTGGTGTTCCTTGACCTGCGCATATTTCAGTCCTCCTCCTCCTCGTCCCATAATGGCCTTCCCAAACTGCCTGCTTACGTGCTCCCACCCCCCTTTAACTATGCTCTCATGCTGTATTATGTGTCTGGAGCCTGCTGCTTTAAGCAGCAGCATGTCATGAACTGGTGCTTGCAGCAGCTCTGTGTGTGCAGTTTTGGGAGAAGGGGATCAACAGCAAGTGATGAAGCAGGGTCCAGGACAAGACCACTAAAACAAATGCAGCGTGGTCAAGAACAACATAAACAAAATGCGAAACAAAAACAGCACTTCACAAACAGCACTAACACTAATGACAGTCGTTGATTCAGTATTACAATGCGGAGTGAGAGGCAACTCGTGGGGTGGTCGATTTACTATTACCACTTGAGAGGATCACCATGGCGCACATTTGCCCACACTGTTACGCTCCATGCAGCTGTTTTCACCCACGCTAGTTCCACTGTGCTATTATTGAAACAGTATTTTGACAGTATGTCAAGCTGACTGGGCTGAAGTATGTAATTTACATACTTATACCCCTTCTCCTCAAGGCTGCTTGTTGGACTTCAGCTCTGTGAATCATTCGGCTGTGGAGCTCCCACACTCACCTTCTTCCAAGACTGCAAACACAGAGCTGCCACAAGCCCCGATTCATGACATGCTGCTTCCTAAAGCAGCAGGCACGGGCTCCTTGTAGTATGAGCATCTCTGGGACTTGCGCAAAATTTCCAAGTGTCCCAACACTAAAATGTTTGTAGAAGATGCGGCACCGATCCCAGAGAAATGGAACACGTACTCACTGTAATTTTGATTTTCTTGGACGAGTCTCCACCACTCATTCACAATAATGGGATCTGTGCCGGAGGTGCTAGGACCCAGCGGGAGCAAACTTTTTGCTAGAGGGTGGCGCCAGAGATGGAGCTACGAGGCGGCACCACAAGCCTCGGCTCGTGCGTATGACTATCTGTCAAGCCAACCCCTCCAACCGCTTGAGTACCTTTTTCCTCTCCGAGGAGGTGCAGCGAATCTAACCTAGAAGGATAGCTCAACTAAAAAAGAAAAACGGACACAAGATAGTCCGGACGACCCGTGTAAGAAGGGTCAACACAGAAGTCTTCACAGCCTAAAGGTTGAGGAGTGAAGACCAACAACAGAGGTGAGCTCGGGGATGGAGGGTGGGCGTGTGAATGAGTGGTGGAGACTCGTCCAAGAAGATCCAAGAATTATGGTAGGTACATAATTTCCATATCTTCCTGAACATAAAGTCTCCACCACTCATTCACACTAATGGAGAGTACGAGCTAATAATCCCCCAAGAGGGCGGCAGGAGACCAACAGCTCACAGTTTTAGGTCAGGAGTCCATTAAGGATGGTTCTGTCAAAAGAAAGATGTCGCCTGGCATGGACATCCAGGGCATAGTGTTTGACAAAAGTATGCACTGAGCTCAGGTAGCCGCATTGCAAATGTCTGCAATGGGCATGCTGCGGATTTCCGCTAGGGATGCCGCGACTGCTCTAGTAGAGTGAGCGTACACTCTGCCCTCCAGCTTAACCTGCACCATGCACAACAGTGGCGACGGCATGCCAACAGCCATGCTGAAATACATCTGATAGTGACAGGCCAACCCAGCCGGTCTTGCTGAAGGAAACAAACAGTTGTTGAGCTTTATGGAAATATTTTGTTCTATCTAGATAGAAGCGCAAGGTTCTCTGACATCCAAGGAATGAAGAGAACGCCTTCTTTTCTTGGAAGTTCAAAGTAAGTAGGAAGGACCAAAGGTTGGTTTAGGTGGAATTCTGAAACAATCTTAGGGAGAAACTTAGGATGGGTCCTAAGAACTATTTTGTCTTTATGAAACACCATATACGGGGGTCTGTGACTAGGGCATGCATCTCAGAGACCCTGCAGGCTGAGGTAATGGCCACTAGGAAAGCGCTTTCCAAGTGAGAAATTTTAACTCACAGGTAGCTAGAGGCTCGAAAGGTTTGAGTGAGCATGTCTAGCACAAGATTAATGTCCCAGGTTGCGACTGGACGCCTTTATTGGAGGTCTGGTATGCAGAATTCCCTTAAGAAACCTCTTAACCACAGGTAACTGAGCCAGTGATAAGGAAAGTACTGGCTCATGATAAGCTGAGATGGCACAAAGGTGAACCTTAACTGTAGAGTACTGCAGACCTGAATTTCAGAGGTCTAAGAGGTACTCAAACTTTATCTGGTGGGCAGGAAAAGAGGTTCAAAGAGGATTTTGCACACCAGAGTGAAAAACGCCCATTTGGCTGTGTAAGTTTTCTAGTGACTGGCTTGGCGCGAGCCAGAAGAATATCTGAAACCCTGCAGAGACATTGAACCTGTTCACTTCTATATCTTCGGAGCCAAGCATGAAGGTGAAGCGACCTCAGGTTGGGATGGACCACAGGCCCCGAGTCAGAAGGTTCGTCTGAAGGGGAAGTGGTTTTGGAGTTGCTTCCGACATACTGTTGAGTACTGGAAACCATATCTGTCGAGGCCAGAAGGGAGCAATGAGGATCATTCTGTCCCCTGGGACTCGGATCTGAGAAGTACCCTCTGAATTAGAGGAAGAGGCGGAAAGGTGTATAGAAAGCTGCTTTGTCCACTGCAGCGTGAATGCATGCTGACAGAAATGCCAGGCCCTGGATTTCTGCAGCAGAAGAGAGGCAGTTTTGTGTTGAGTAGGGATGCAAAAGGTCCAGGTCTGGAGTTCCCACTCTGCGTAATAGTGACTGAACTATGGTTGAGTCGAGACCATTCGTGAGGATCTGTCTCTGGTCTGCTGAGACGGTCTGCCAGTTCGCTCTGCACTCCCGCAGGTAGACCGCTTGAATTAGAGCCTCTTATCTGGATGACCGCCCTTTTCAGCCCTTCCTGGACAGTCTGAAGGAATCCTTCTTCACTCTGGATCTCTTCTCCAGCCTGGGTATTTCGTCAACCATCACGAGTCCTAGCTGATACCCTCACAGCACCTCCAATTTATTGGAGTGGTGCTGGACAAGGTCCAGAGCAAGGCCTTTCTTCCATTCAACTGTGCGGAGACCTTAATCTCCCAAGCGACGCTGGTGGCTTCATCTCATGTGGGCCATTGCGCCTTCTGGGTCTGATGGCGGCTGCCATACCCACAGTCCCTTTATTCAGACTGGATATGAGGGTTACCCAGTGGTCTCAGAGTCCAGTGGGACCAACAGTTGGATGACATGGACCAGAGAGTTTGTCTCCAGCAGCCTTCAGAAGGATCCTCTGGTGGCAGGACCCAGCCAACATTTCAGTGGGGTTCTCTTCCACCCTCTGTCTCCCTCTCAGACTCCCACCTGGATGCCTCGAACTTGGGATGGGGAGCACATCTGGGAGATCACAGAATTAAGGCTCCTGGTCTCCCATGGAGGAGAACCTTCACATCAATATTCTCGAGATGAGTGGAGCTCACGATCTCCGGCCTCCCAGTTACTTCTAATTCCGGGACACTTCTCATCCAGACAGACAACATGGCCACTGTGTGGTATCTAAACAAACAGGAGGCACCCGGTCGCACTCCTCTGCAAGGGGGGCCATGGTGTGGTACTGGGTGATGCAGCACTGCCTATCCTTGACAGCAGTCCACGTGCCAGGGGTTCACAACATTCTGGTGGACAGACTCAGCCGATCAGTCGCCAGGACTCACGAGTGGGAGGAGGCTTAATAAAGGGAGGGAGGGTGGGCAGAGGGAGACTGTGAAAAGGCAGAGATACTAAACAAATATTTTTGCTCAGTATTTACAAATGAAGAGGGGAGGTACATAAAACAAACAGTATAAACACTCTAGATACAGAAGTTGATACCAGCCCATTTACAGAAGAAAGGGTTCTGAAAGAACTCTTAAAACTGAAGGACAAAGCAATGGGGCCTGATGGGATTCATCCCAGAATTCTAAAAGAACTAAGGTAGAACTAGTGACACCACTGACTATCCTTTTAACAAATCATGGGAGAATGGGGTGGTATCCGAGGACTGGAGGAGGGCAGATGGATTCCCCTTCACAAAAGTGGGAGCAAGGCAGAAGCAGGAAACTACAGACCTGTTAGTTTAACCTCAGTGATAGGGAAAATGATGGAATCATTTCTGAAGGAAAGAATTGTCTAGTATCTAGGGGCCAGAGGGCACGGACCCTGGCAGCATGGATTCACAGCGGGAAGGTCATGCCAGACGAATCTGATAGATTTCTTTGACTGGGTGACCAAAGTAGTAGATCAGGGAGGGGCTGTGGACATGGCCTACCTAGACTTTAGCAAGGCATTTGACACAGTCCCACACAAAGATTAATATACAAGTTAGCCAGCCTGGGAGTGGGTCCCAAGATGACAGCCTGGGTAAAGAATTGGCTGGAGAATAGGACACAGAGAGTAAGTAAATAGAGTCCACTCCAGAAGAAAGGGGCGGAATAATAGTGGGGTACCAAGAGGAAGTTCGACCGGTCCTCTTCAATGTCTTATAAGTACATTGCAGAAGGACTGGAAGGAAAGTATGTCTCTTGCAGATGACAACAAAGATCTGCAACAGAGTTGATGCACAGGGTGGGGTGGAAAGGATGAGAAGGGACTTGGCAAGGTTAGAGGAATGGTCAAATGTATGGCAGCTTAGATTCAATGCTAAGAAGTGCAAGATAATGCACCTGGGAAACAAAACCAGGGAAGAGTACACAATGGGGGTGAGATACTAACAACAACAAAAATGGAAAGGGACCTGGGGGTAGTCATATCAGATGACCTAAAGGTGGGCAAGCAATGTGAGAGGCAGCAAGGAGGGTTGGGGGATACTGGGATGCATAGGAGGCATCACCAGTAGAAAACAGGAAGTTATTATCCTCTGTACAGACAGCTGGTGAGACCCCATCTGGGTACTGTGTGCAGTTCTGGAGACCCAATCTCCACAAGAGACATAGACAGGATGGAAGCTGTCCAGAGGAGGGACTCAAATGGTGCAGGGTCTGCACTGGAAGACGATGAAGAGAGATGAAAGGAGCTTAATATGTATAGCCTCGAGGAAAGGAGGGGAGAGGGGGGACATGATAGAAACGCCCAAGTACCTCAAAGGGAATCAACACAGTCCAAGAGGGTAGCATCTTTCAAAAGAGGTGTGCAAGAACAAGAGGGCACAATTTAGATAGAGGGTGGCTCAGAGGTAATTTGCATAAAGTATTTTTTCACAAAGGGGTTGTGGATGCATGGAATGGCCTTCCGGAGGAGGTTGTGGAGTCAAAAGCAGTGGTGAAATTCAAGCATGCATGGGACAGTCATAAGGCAATTCTAGGGGTGGGGGTAGGAAGAAGTAGGCTGCTGGTTAACTAGGATCTGCAGCTTATCCAGTAGGTAGGAAATAGGCAGACTGAGGGCCAAGCGGTCCTTATCTGCCCGTCAAATTCTATGTTTCATGTTTTGTGCTCCAAGCACCATTCCACACTCTCATCACTTCCCTGCATAGGGTAAGAGTGGGCACAGCCCTGCTTGTTGATGTAATGCATCACTGCTTTGTTGTCTGTTTGAAGGAGAATGTTCTGTGACAGAGAATGTCCTTCAAAGCCCGGACTGCATAAAGGATGGCTCTCATTTCTAAGACATTTATGTGAAGCTGGGACTCATCCTGAATCCATGTACCTTGAGTGTGGAGAGTCTGACAGTGAGCTCCCCACCCCATCAGAGACGATCTGTGGTAATGGAAATCTGGTGATCCACAGGAGCAAAGGATACCCTTCCAGAAGATTGTCCTCTTGCAACCACCAGGTGAGTGATCTCTTCAGAGGTTCTGTCACCTTGATGAGAAAGGACTGAGGGTGAGTGGTCAGGGACCACTGAGTACTGAGCATCCATTGAGAGGTTCTCGTGGAGGCGCTGGGTACAGTAAACACCATGGATGCCATGAGACCTAGCATCCGTTGCATCGAGAGAGCTGAAACTGAGCTGTTCTCTCGTATGTATCGGCCATCTGAAGGATATCGCTCCTCCTGTCCTTTGGAAGAAATGTTTCGACAGGAGGTGTCCAGAAGTTCCTATGAAAAGGAGCCTTTGGGAGGGCTGCAGCTGCGATTCTTTTAGGTTTAGCAGGACTCCCATGGACGTGAGAAAGTGTGAAGCCATGGCTACGGCATTGAGAGTTCCCTGTCTGGAAGGGCTTGCTAGAAGCCAATCGCTCAGATATAGGAACACCTGTATTCTGATTTTCTGAGATGCACGCAGAATTGCACAACACTTTGTAAAACTTGTGGCGCAGAGGATAGCCGGAAGGGCAGGACTCTGAACTGATAATGCTGTCCCAAAGCCACGAACCTTAGGTATTTGTGATGCTTTGGGTGAATAGGAATGTGCTGGTAAGCATCCTGCATGTCCAGGGAGGCTAACCAGTCGTGTTGATGAAGCAAAGGTAACAGGGTTCCTAGTGATATCATTCTGAATTCTCTCTGGTAAGGAATTTGTTTAGCTTTGAGGTCCAAAATGGGCGCATGCCCCAGTTTTCTTGGGAACCAGAAAGTAAATGGAGAACCCTGTGTTCCATTGATCCAGCGGAACTACTTCCACTGCCCTGTTCAGAAGGCCCTGCATCTCGAGGCGAGAAGATCTGACTGCAGAGCTGACAGCCTGGACTGTCGTTTGGGGGACAACCGGAGGGTCTCCAAAAGATTGAGGAATACCCCACGCGGATTATCAGGAGGACTCATTTGTCCGAGGTTATGGACTCCATTGACTGATTGTAGAAGTGAGTCAGACGACCTCCCACCACTGAGGAAGAGTCCACCTCGGCAGCTGAGGTGGGACTTGGGCCATCAAATCAGAAGGCGGCAGTGGCGCTTGGGTCCTCACGCTTCTGCTGCATTTTCTTTGAGGCTGGGGGCATGGTTTTATTAAACTTCCCCTGCCTTTGCCTCAAAGGACTGACAGTTATGAAACTGGCATTTATTAACACCCCTGAGAGGGAATAGGAGGAGGTCGAGCCAGTTTAATGGCTGACCTAGTCTTTTGTGTAGCCTCTAGAGTTGTTCTACTTGAGGGCCGTAAGAGATACACACCATCAAAGGGCAACGCCATTGGCCTGTTGCTGAGCATCATTCGTGAAACCTGAAGTGCAGTTAGGCATGACGGGCGGTACAAATGCCCGCTGTCGCCACTCAGGAAGCAGTATCGAAGCATCCATAGCTGCTTTAACCTGCTGGTTGTTGACTCGATACCCTGGTTATGGTTTAAAGAAGCCCTGAATTATTGTCCGACTTCGGTAGAGCTTCAACCATTTGTTTGAGTGAATGCCAAAGGATATACTCATATTGAGAGAAATAGCCTCGTAACTGGCAATACGATACCTAGGGTGGAGCAGCAAAGACTTTCTTACCTAAAGTGTCTATCTTACGAGATTTTTGTTAATAGGTCGAGCTGTAGTTTATGGAAGGACAACCTTATCATTCTCTGCCAAGACTACAACAGGATCCGCAAAGCTTGGGATGCCAAAATGGGTTGATCTTTGGGAGCAGCATATTTATCTATGGACTTAGCCACCAAGGAATGAGAGCAGGATTATTCCATACCATTTGAGATAGCTGCCTCAAAGGAGGGCTGTACCGGAGGAGTCAAATCCATAGGGATCTCCGAACATGGAGGTTTTGGAGTCTTAACAGTTTCCCAGGATCGATAGCTGTAGTTTGAGAGAAAGAATGGAATTCAAGTTTTCAGCAGAGACTTAAGACAGGTCCTCGACCACAGGCTCTCAGGTAGGAATAGATCCTGTTCCTTCCACATCATCACCCAGCCTAAGGTCTGGGTCAGGCTCAATGTCCTCTCCTGACAGTCCCGGACAGGAAAGGAGTGAAAAATAGAAGGAAATGAGGAAGGAAAAGGGTTAAGGGACGAGTCCTGAGGGCTGGATGATGTCCTAACAGGTCTCTGTGCCAAGAAACGCACGGTGCTGAAAATACGCATGGTGCTAAAGCCACAGCACCAAAAGCCGGACGGGCACGAAGACTGCGCTGAGAAGCCACATGGCGCTGAGGATGAAATATAAGCGATGGCGCCGAGAAAGTCAACAGCGCTGAGGACAGCACCGAGCGGACGATCGGGCACTCAAGACCGCGCCAAGCGTGCCATCAACGCCGAGGACAAACATCCCAAGACTCAAAACAGGATTTGAGGAAAAGAAGGATGAATACCAGGAGAAAATGCATCGGTGTGGCCCCTGCACCGCAGCCGTATGAGGGGAAAACACCTAAGCTTGAGTCGACGGCACCAAGACAGTGCTCAGGTAACTAGGGAGGCTCAACCGCCTACCTGATCTCTGAAGAAGCCCAAGACCCCTGAGTGACTGGGCCAGGCAGCTGGATCAACCTCCGAGCCCATTGCTCCACAAGAGCAGCCCAGTGATGAAACTGCTCATCTTAAGACCTACCAGAAGGCGGGTAGGGCTCCTATGTCAAAGATGTCGGCTACCAGAAACAGAAACCGCGACTCTGAAGGAGGAGACCGCAACTGCCCAATAACTGACCGTCTACGCACAGACATATCAGAAAGCGACCTCGGTACCTTCTCTTTCTCAGCCTGTGGGTGAAGAAGAGCTACGAGGCGAGCAGTGCAGAGAGTGCGACCGCTTACTTTATGCCGAGGACCGCCCCACCCCTCGGCACATCGGACTGTCTGTTGTCAGACCCTCCAGAGAAGGCCGCTGGATGGGACCCAGCCCGGCTGACTGAATAGTTTTTACAAAGTCTCCCTACTCACCTGACTCGTCATGGTCAGTCTGGCCAATGTAGGCTGAGACTTCTTTAATTAAGAATAAATAAACTAAGCAAAACTAATTCAAATATTACTAAAACAATAAAACTGAAAAACTAAGCTGCTAGTTTGAAGTTTGACTCGGCTGACGGCGACATCATCACTGAAGTGCATGATGGCGGAGAAAAGGAACTGAGGCGGCGAAGGTCGGCGCCAGATAGTCATTACCGCACGAGCTGAGGCCTCAGTGCAAGTCTCCTCGCGGCTCCATCTCTGGCGCCCACCCTCCAGCAAAAAAGTTCTCCCACTGGGTCCTAGTGCCTCTGGTGCAGATCCCATTAGTGTGAATGAGTGGTGGAGACTTTATGTCCAGGAAGATCCCTGGTTCTTGTGCCTTGCAGCAGTAGCACCAGCTTTTAGCAAGCATGCACATTTCGGTGTTTTCAGCACAGTCAACATGGACTCACATCCATTCCATCACCACTGCTATGTTACTATGTACCAGAAGTATAAACTGTCCAAGCAGCGGCATACTTGGCTACCATACAAGAGAATAGGATCAACCTCCAAGATTCACACTCACTGGGCTGAGGGAGGAAGGAACAAACACAGAGGTGATGTGCTCTCTCTGGGTAGGAAGGAGGCAGACATGCGCAGCACCCACGGGTGCTGGGCAATGAATGGCACTCAGTGAGAAACCTAGAACACCAGTTCAAGATCCTCACTGCAGAGGTCTGGTCCATACGTACTCTATTAAGAACGGGAGGAAAATAAAATAAAATAAAAAGATTCTGTGATGGGTCCTGGTGTACAATAAATAATTTACAGCACAAAAAATCTCATGTCTGCCATAACTGCTCAACCAGCAGCAGTCTACTCCAGTGGGGTGGCAAAGAACTAAGCTAAATTTCTTAAAGAGTCCCTGTTCCCAGGTTTTTGGCTCTGTGAGCCAGTTTACCACTTGGAGATGCAGCTCAGCAATTCCCCATCCCACTGCAGTGTCCTGCCACAGAATACTTACTGGCACTTATGGCTCAGGAGTCCTCCCACAGTAGAACCCCGCCACAGATGAGTTATGGTAGAGATGCCGTTGTAAGACGCTTCCCCAACTGCTCTGCCTGGCCACAGGCAAGTTATGGTACAAAATGTGGCTCAGTATCCCCCCACTGCACTGTCCTGCCATGGATAAACAGATATTGTTGTGAGATGCCTATAGCGTAGATAAAGATGTCAAATGAAAGTAGCAATTTCTGTACCACAGAAAACCTCTAGAGTTGAAGTTGCTAACAGGGAATGGACAGATGTCTTAATAACCACAATAAATTTAGTTTCCCACAGTGCAGTGAATGGGATATGGTACAGAGACAAGCCTGCGTGATTCCCATAGTGAAATTTCATACCTGCTAGACTGCTGATAAACTTCTCTTGCCTGTTCTCATGGAAGAGCGGAGAGCTGAAGATGAGTTCCAGGGATTTGTTACTGGCCTCCCGCGCACAGGTGGCCAGCATCTCGTCCAGCAAGGCCATCTCATGATCCCGGACATTGGTGACACTTGCCAGTGTGTGCTTCACCAGGCGTAGGATCTTACGATTGTTCACCAACTGCTCAGGTGTGTATGTGTCTGACTGCAGCGCCTGTGACTTCAGTTTATAGTAGGAGAGCAGAGAAGAGCTGCCTGAGGGTGGTGTTCCTTTTCGATGTTCCTCCAGGCTTGAGAGGCAGGAATCGACTAGGGGTGTTGCTGGGTGGAAGGGTGGAGCTTCATGACACTGTTGAACACCATGGAAATATCCTTCTGATTGAACTGGGAGAAACGGTTGCGACATTCTTCCTCGAGCACTTGTACAATCTGCAAGTCACTAGGAAGCCCTGCAAAGGAGGCAAAACAATCATCACCCAGTGCAGTAGCCAACACTTTTATTTCCTCCTCCTCCTCCTCCTCCTCCTCCCCTCCTTTGGTTCCCCTGTACACCACCCCAATGCAAGGCATAAATTAGTTTTACAAACTTGATTAGTAGTCTTTACTAGTTGGCAACATTCTGATTAGCAACCAGAGAGGTTAAAGCAACAGTTTCACTAAATGGTTTATTTTTTCCTGCAAGATACAGTTCAAAACAGTGCAATTAATAACAATTACTGCAGTTCTGTACTTTTACCACAACTGCAGGACAACATTACCGAACTTGGAAAATTTTACTCAATGCAGCAAATCAGCTGAGTAGTAACTTCTGTTAATCAAGATCACTTGATTAGCAAACGACATTTTAGGGGTAGCAAATCGTCACGTGAACCTGCTTATTTGATGCCTTACAACGCTGGGATCACCTAGCTGCATCATTTTTCAGACTAGGAGGGTGGATGGGCAAGCATCTACCTTTACAGCCAACACCAATGCTGCTCGAGTCAGACTAACGGGTGAGAGAAAGCTGGGCAGCCTGCTTCCACCCTTTCTCAGCAGCCAAGAGTCTCATCTTCCTGACAAGCCCAACCAACTGCCTATGGATCCAATTTGGGATCCTGAAACTACACATGAACCCCGGTCTCCCTAATTATTTAAAAATCTTTTGTTCCCAACATTTGCTCCAAAATCCTGTTTTCTCTGCCCAGAGCTACGGCTTCTTGTAGATAATTTATACGAAGTGTCTGGGCAACCTCTCTGAAAATCATGGGTCATAAAAAAAATTGGGTCTCTTGAATGAATATGATAGATATGAAAACACATTTAAAAAGTTAGAGTGAAAAGAAAGGCAGTCCTTGGACCCCTGCTCTTCTGATCAAGAATCTCAAGCAAATGTCAATGGTCCTCGAACGCTTACAAGTTTAACAGAAGCTCTGACCAAAGTAGCATACAAGAAAAATTACTTACCATAGTAATCTTGTTTCTTCCCAGTGATATTCAGGTATTCATAACTTTCTGCAGTGTTTCTTTAAGCCAGAACTGCCCAGAGAGGATAGAACACATGCAAATGATGGAACTCTTTGCACGTGACAACTATTAAAATGCTGCCTTGAACTAACTGCCTTAGTTCTAAACCCTGCTATTTCCTGGATGCCTGGAAAGGCAGGCCCCAAGGACTATGAATACTTAACAGTAGTAATAATCAACAATAGTAATGGTGAGACTCGTTCCACCCCGAGAAATGGCAGCCTAGAAAAGAACTCCGTCTACCCAGAGCTAAAAAAAAAACTACACTCTGGCTGTAATTCTGCATATTTTAAATAGATTTTGCATCACAAAATCAGAGGAAAGTGTAGTGAATTGAGAGACTGAATTTAGTAACGAAACACAGCATGATGGAGGAGATAGCTGATGGAACCGAATCGGAGGCCTCAGTTGCATCAGATAACCACGACTCTGCAAATCTTAAAAGGAGCCTGGTTAAATCACAGCGGAAACAACCAAAAGCCAAAGCAAAGACGATAAAACTTGACCTAATTTACTAGAGATACTCACTTTTCGTGCAGAAATCAAAGAAATGTACAATGAGTTATGAAGAGATGCACACAATTAGAGCAGAGAGTAGATTAATAAGAGAGCTGCTACGGTAACTGAGAATAGAATGGAGGATCTGGAACAAACTGTACAGCAGATGAAAGATGCAAGAACAGATAATTGATTGCCAAGAAGATTTTGAGAACAGAGCACGTAAAACATTAGAATTTGTAACATGGCAAAAATAGTAGCAGTGGAGGAGAAGATAGCCAATAGGACAAAGCGGCATCAGGTGGTAGAGGAGCAACACGGCATTATGAGATAATAATGCTGTGTTGCTGGTGTAGTACATAAAGCAGCCAGGTAAGCAGAATGAGCAGTGTGTCAAAAGACGACAAGGAACAAACTCAAGGGAGTAAGAGACGTAGAGAAGTAGTAGGAAAGTGTGAGCAAGGGACCAGCAGAAAAGATAGATGACAAGCAGAGGAGAGGGAGAGGAGGAGACCAGAGAAGGACGGGATGATGGAACATGAGTGGAAAACAAGATGAAAAGAAACAGATGAGGGCTCGGGAGGGAACACAATGATAGCAGACAGATAAATAGCGAGCAGGAACCAGTGGAAATAACTGAGAGCGGCAGGCGAGTGGGTGGGACAGACAGAGTAGAGGAACCTGTAGCAGAAGTAGTAAGGGAGAGAGGATGGAACGGAGTGGAAGAGACAGGAGCACAGACAAGAGCCGGAAAGGTGTTGAATGTCAACAACTTCACGGTGTATGGCACCATAAAGTGTAATTATCCAGGTGGAACAACACACAGAGGAGATAGGGAGAGAGAGTCCACAAATGGCAATAGTGAAAATAACGCATTGTTAGAAAGCCGCTCGTATAAGGGGAAGAAGTGCAACGATGCGCCAAAGCAACGGAGCGCTATGCAAATGAGACACACAGACAGAGCATCAAGCATAAAAACAGCAAGGAGAGGTCATCCTAGCAGCAATAGAGAACAAACAGCCTCAGAAATCAACTAAAAGTATCGGAATCTGTAACAAATGCACATTTGTAGTACTATGGTAAACAAAGAAAAAAAACATATGTATGTAGACAGGTTCCTTCAGAGTTCTCAAAGTAAGAGTAAAAGAACTGATAAACTTTATTGGTGCCAGTGTATGTTGTGTAAGATCACCAGAAACATATCTCTGACATATACACCCATGTCCACACCATGTTACAAAGCATGATATCCTCTGAGTAGGTATACTAATGGGCAGTTAATGCATTGTAGACCATTTGCACGCACTGCCTCCGCTCGTGCCACAACGGGTCCCAACCACGCATTAACTCCCCATTAGATGCCACCTTCATCGGTGATTAATGCTTATCTTGTCTACCTGAGGACTTGAGGAACTAACATTAAAGAATTTGTTGAAGCTTTGCTACATAGCCTTAGAACTCCCAAAAGATTTCAACCTCCAACTAGAGAGAGTGCATAGGCATTGGCACCTAAACCTACCTCTGCAAATATTCCTCCAAGGTCAGTAATTTTATGCAAAAAGAATATATTCTGCTTACAGCATGGTGGCGCCAGAAAGTTTACTATAGTCCAACTCGTATATATCTTGATCATGACTATGCACCAAAACACTCTTTACGACGTGCCTCTTTACCATTACTTCTAATACTGAAAGCAGCAGGGCACAAATTCACAATTCCTTATCCAGCACAGCTAATTGTTCATCTGCCTACTGGAAAGAGGGAGTTCTCACGGCTCAGGAAGCAAAAGAAGAACTTACAAAAATGGGCCTGCGCTTCCGAACGGGTTAGGGTAGCAACAATCCAGAAAACGCAAGTTGGCTGGCAGTCTACTTCTAACAGAAAACAGGGAAAACAACGAGAACTGGGAACAATCAAAACTACTTCCTAGCGGTTTACAGGAGGAAAGGAAAAGTGACAATACTTGAAATTTATGGAGAAACTCGCCTCAGCTGAGTAAGCAGGAGAGAGTTTGAAAAATATGTGCTCGCCATCTGTTTTTCGGCCTGAAGCGTGCTCTCTATTTTAATGAGCTGTCTGAGCCTGGAATAGGCGACTGCATGATGAACAGACACTACTTCACACAATTTGTTAGATAAATAATAGCCAGTAACTAAATAACCCAAGTGCCTTCTAATGGTGGACTAGAAGTTATAGACATAATTATTTGTTCAAGCTTAATTGCAGGTTCTTCTTCCATCGATAATCAAGTAACATAAGGGGAAACATTTTTCAAGCTCGGGAGCGGGAATGGGGAAGGAGCAGTTTTGAGCTCTATGCTGCTTTTGGGGGATATCCTCAAAGATTTTCTTTGGAGTTATTTACTCCTTTCCTATGTTGTTTTGCCTTATTTAAAGGAACAGTTTACTGGTTTTCAAGGCCCCTAACAGCAATGTTAAGGGATTCCTTCACTTTTAGGAGAGTTCAAATGCTCCAGGAGAAGTTTCTACTGGAAATGTGGAGTTTTTATTTCTCCCCACATTTGGAAGTCCTAAAGCTTCTACAGTATAGAATAATATTAAAAGCAATACCTATATGTATATGTTTTTGATTTACTGTCAATCATTATTGGACAGCTATCCTTCCAGATTACTGGATACACCACTTACAGTTGCATTTTACAGTGGCTAGTTACAGTTATATGTGATAATATGTTATTTTTGGTTGATAAGGGACAGTAAGAAAGTTTTAGTTAGATTAGTGGCACTGGTCAGATGACAAGATATCCAAGACAAGATAAGATATTTTGGCTGGAACCATTATTTGGACATCCCGAGATTTTGTAGATCCTTGTGGAGATTGGAGGGGTGGAGGAAGGAGAAATTGTAATAATCAGTAATGCTTTATCAAATGAAAACATAATATGGTATTAGAAACAACTAGAATATTATCATTAAAAATTAATGGCATTAATCATCCTATAAAAAGAGCTAGACTACAACAGTATTTATGGAAGCAGAATGCAGACTGCATTTATTTACAGGAGACATTTGTCACAAGGGGAACATGCTAAGCTTGCTGCAGGTGGCAGATTCACTGTTTTTCTTCATCTAGTAAGTCGGGGAAAAGGGCGTGGAGTGGCTATTTTGATTCCAACTACTACTCCATTCACTAAAGGGAGGTCTATTCAGATAATAATGGGCATTTGTCATAGTACAAAGGCGGTTGTATGAGACTGGCGTGACAAGCAGGTGTTTATCTGACACCAGGGCATCTTCCTCACTACTGAGACAGTTCTTTAATAGATTGCTCGAAAAGCAAAAGGGGTAATGCTGATAAAGGCAACTTCAACAATGTCTTCTGAGAAAACTCTACTTTCCAAACAACATAGGTTTACTCCCACTCAAAATCTTTCAAAACCCAGATACTTAAGATGGGTCTTACGGATATATGGCGCCATTTTACCCCTCTGTGGAGGGACACACTTTTGTCTCCCCTAGATTTCACACATCAGCTAGAATATTTTTACTTCTACAGAGCACTTAGATATGATCCAAGATATATCCCTGGAAGCTCGCCTCCTCTCAGACCATATACCTCTCTTAATTAGGTGGGATTAAACAAAACTCATAAAACAACTTTATGGAAACTGAATCTTTCTCTTTGAAGGATCCAGTGTTTAAGACCAGAATTGTAGATAGCATCACACAAATCAGAGGAGAATGCAGACCCTTCTATTTCAGCTACTATCCTCTGGGATACTCTGAAGGTTGTGATTAGAGGAGAGATTATCTCTTATTCCTCCACACTAAATAGAGAGAATCCAGATACAAAATATTACAAGATAAGCTACAAGAATTACAGCAGAGAGAGACAGAGGAACGAGTTTCACAACTTGAGCTTAGACAAATTCAATCGCAATTACAATCCATTTTAGATCATAAGACGCGAAATGTCTTTATATCTTACAAGATACTATTATGAGGAGGTCCTAAAGGTGCCAGAAATTTAGCTAGGCATACTAGAGGATTTAAGCAGACTGCCACTATTACAAGATTAGAGACCCTTTAACAGGAGATATTCTTAATAAAACTCCTGCAGTTCTGAAAGCATTCCAACAATACTATGCAGATTTATACTCGATCCTACACCTCCCTCCCGGAGGATATAAAAATTTCTTGTCTCTCTTAACTTCCCACACTTGTCTGAATCCCAGCAGGCTTCACTTCTAAGCCCTATCTCCACTATAGAGATCCAGAAAGCAGTTAAAAATTCTAAAACTTTAAAAGCCCAGGCGGCTTTGGGCAATAATTTCAAGACATTTCCTTCAAAACTGATCCAGCCGATACAAAAACTTTTTAGAGGTGCAGGATGGAGGTGCCCCACCACCACCCCTCATGGTAATATGCGTCATCTCAGCTATACTGAAACCAGGTAAAGATCCATTAAATTTAGAGTCATACAGACCCATTTCAGTTTTAAATAATGATTATAAGATATACGTGGCAATATGTGCCCATAGGTTGGGACTATACTGCCTACCCTGATACATCCAGATCAGGCAGGATTTTTACGCATGCGTCATACTGCAGATAATTTACTAAGAACAATCCACTTGATGGATTATATGGCTAACTCAGCTATCCCTCGGCTTTGGTCAGTTCAAATGCCTGTAAGGCTTTGGACAGGGTATCCTGGAGATTTTATGGGCAACACTAGTGTCATTTGGGTTTCTGAAGGAATTTGTGAATTGGATGGAGCAAATATATTCTGAACCAAAGGGCTTATATAAAACTTAATGGTGGTATCACACCTCATATTAAGCTACAGTGAGGCACTAGACAGAGATGCCCCCTATCGCTTTGTTTTCGCCATCTATATTGAACCCTTAGCTATGATGCTTAGAAAATCAGAAAATTGAGGGCATTCAGCTGGTTAATCAATCTTGAAGTTGGTTTTATATGGATGACATTTTACTGTCAGTATCTAATCCAGAGTCCTCTATTCCAGCAATATGGGAGGTACTTGAGCAATTTGCTCAATTCTCTGGATATAAAATAAATTCTTCTAAAGCGGAAGTTCTTCCTTTCATTTCTCCCCTGCAGACACTGAAGGGTAGTTTGCCTCTGCGCTGGAACAGCATCAAGATAAAATATCTAGGCATACAGTTACCAAACCAGTTAATACATCTAACTATGGTAAACTATGAACCTCTAACACAAAAAATAGTCTGATCTACATCAGTGGTCCCGACTTCATTTATCATTATATTCTAAGGTGGGTCTTATTAGGATGAATATTCTTCCAAGGCTGCTATCTTTTCAGACCATACCAATGATGCCAGATGGAATGTACTTTCCCTCCTGGAATAAGTCTTTGGCGAGATTTGTCTGGGCTGGGGAAAACCTCTAATTAAGTGGTCCACATTAATGTTACCAAAAATAAGAGGCTTAAATTTGCCTGATCTTCAGGCGTATGCATACGCCACTGTGATAGCTCGAGTTTTCAATTGGAATAATCAATGTATGACATGCCCTGGAAGAATTTGGAATTCACCTTAATGGGGTGAGGGAGAGAGAACTTTTACAATTGTTATATGCCCCAGTAAATAAAAGACCTAGACTTATTTATAGTACAAATTCTACTATGGAGACTTGGAGGAGACTCATCCATTTAAGAGAGCTAGAACCAGTAGGTCCCTATCTTAATCTATTAAATTTGAACCCAATATCTAACTTTAGAACAGGAGGGTACTTTAGTTCAATGGCGACAAAAAGGTTTTAAATTTATGTTCCACTTGGTGGATGCACAGAGAAGTCCTCTCATTTACTAAACTTCAAAGAAACTTACAATCTTCCACAACAAGACTTTCCAATTTATACAAGCTTAAGAGAGGATGTTGACGTAAAGGACCAGCATTTAGTAGGCTCCCAGATCCACCCCTTCACTGCTTACTTTAGCCATGACCACTGGGACAGGTCAGATGTGGCCCCACTTTGTGGGACTAATATATAGGGTTTGAGGAATTATCAAAATTCAACTCAGGAATTCTGAATGCCTGGAATAAAGAGCTTCCACTCCAGGTATCAAAGGAGGATTGGGAAAAGTATACTAAATACTCAATAGGAATTTTGGGTGCCCCCTATTGGCGAGGATTTGCCTGGAAAGCTAGAAATAGATCTTTCTATACACCGCAAGACTGGCCAAGTTCTCATCAGGGACAACAAGCAATTGCTGGAGAGACTGTGGAGAAATATCTGCAAATCAGTTCCATATTTTTGGGCATGCCCAGTTAGCAGGTTACTGGAGAGATATTTTAGGGGCATTAAAAGAATTGGTAGATGCAGAAGCTGTGTTGACCCCTGAGCTAGTATTACTCTCAATTCCATACAGGGTCTCCCAATACCCAGAGGAACACTGTTAATCACATATATGCTGGCAGCTAAAAAGCAATTACTAGAAACTGGGGAAGAAGATGTCTCCAAACATACAGAGCTGGCGGGAATAATGGGAGAAATTTATATATTAGAGATATTAATAGCTAAAAGCACAGATAAATTGTCTGCATTTGAACTTAACTGGAGGAAATGGATTCTATATATTTCATCTTAAGATCCTACTTTTGTACTTTAGAAATATAGACCCAGATGATGGTTTCTGTAAATGTCTTAGTGCTCATTATATGAACTGCTTTGTAAAATATGTAAGTTGTCCGAGACCTTTGACTAATATGTTGCTCGTATCTGACTGATGTAATTGTGCTATCTTAACTATACACTGTAAAAGCTATCCTATGATTTTGCAAATGAAAATATAAATATAAAGTATATAAAAAAGATAGTAATGGTGATAATTAAGCCCATAACCCCCAATAAACTCTCCAACTGGAGGGAAAAACATAACAGAAACCCCAAAAATGTCAGTCACCTGAAAAAGGAAGGAACACACATGAACCTAGTTTATCCAACATGTGCCATAAAGTGGCAGGTATATCCCTGAGAGCACAGTATGCAGGAGTGCAAAGGCTAAAAGTTCCAGAAGGGAGGGAAGTTATGAATACCTGAGTATCACTGAGAAGAAACACGATTACTATGGTAAGTACATTTTTCTTCTAACCCCAGTAATACTCTGGTGATCCTAACTTTCTGTAGACTACAAAGCAGTACCTCTGGAGGTGGGCACAGAACCTTATTTTGGAAGCTGACTTTGCAGGATCTGCTGTGCCTGACTCTAACATCAATCCTGGACTGAATATACAGATTGTAGTGCTTTGTAAAGGTTGTACTGTTTTCCAGGTAGCTGCTTTACAGATGTCCACATATGGGACATCCCTGGCAGCTGTCACTCTTGTAGAACGGACCTTCAATCCTGCTGGAGGTTCCTTTTAGTTTTAGTGTAACAGAACTGGATACACTGGACTATCCATCAAGAAATAGACCTTTTCGATGCTGGGTTACTTTTCCCACATCCCCATAAGTCAGGAACAACTGTGTTCTGTCCTGCCCTTGTCTTTAGTGGCTGTCATATAGTAGCTGAGAGCTCTCTTGACATCCATAGAAACATAGACTTGACAGCAGATAAGGACCACTTGGCCCGCCTAGTCTACCATTTGCCTACCTACAGGATAGGCGCAGATCCTAGTTAATCAACAGCCCATTTCTTCCTACCCCACAAGACTGTGAAGCCTTCTTTCACGAGAGATGGAATGCTCAGTGAAAGACAAGCAGGTAATGGTCTGGTTCAGGTGGAATCCGAGACCACCTTAAGGAGAAATTTCCTGTTTGTCCTCAGGACCACTTTATCCCTGTGGAATGAAATGTAGTCCTTTTCAATGCGAGAGCCTGGAGCTCTCGGATTCTCCTTGCAGAAGTCATTGCCACTAGGAAAACTGTTTTCCAAGCGACATACTTCAGATGAGCAGAGGCTATGGGCTCAAAGGAGGTGCACTGAGCTAGCAATGCATACATTAAGGTCCCATGCTGGCAGCGGTTCCCTATGAGGGGGGTGCAAATGGGCCAAACCCTTGAAGAACCTCCTAAAGATAGGGTCTGAAGCTAGTGTCACATTTCTTTCAGCAGAAATGTAGCGGATGCTACAGCGGTGGGCCTTGAGGGTACTGGGCTGCAATCCCAAGGAATGTAAATAAGAGGTAATCAAGAATAGCTGGAACCCCAGCCTGTGTTGGTACCAACTCCTGGCTGAGCACCAAATAGAAAAGTTTCCATTCTGAAGCACAGGTTTTCTTAGTGGAAGGCTTCCTGTAACCTCTTAGGATGTCTAAAACAGCTTCAGAGAGGTGTAAGCCTGCATATTCTAGGTGTTCAAGAGCCAAACTTGGAGATTGAGAGACCTGAGATTCGGATATGGAGTCTCCCTGGCTGGAGGTTAACAGATTGTGTCTCCGAGGAGGTGTATTGACTCGGCTACAGACATGGAGAGCAGAAGAGTACCATGGCTGACTGGGCCAGTCTGGCGCTATCAAGATCATTGATGCTGACTGGGACTGAAGTTTGAGCAATACCCAGTACACCAGAGGAAGGGAGGAAAGCATATAGATGCTTTCCTGACCAGTCCAAACCAGGGCATCCACGGGTAGTGTACCCGGTCTGGTGGTCTGCAACAGTACTGTGGCAGGTGGTAGTTCGGTGGGATGCAAACAAGTCTATCTCTGGGGAGCCCCACCTCCTGCCTGTTCAGCGTCCATTCATGATGGGCCTGCTTGATTTGACTCAAAGCATTTGCTAGGGTGTTGTCTTTTCCTGGCAGATGGAATGCCTGCAGGGAAACTCCCAAGGAGTAAGCCAGGCTCCAACTTTGCATGGCCTCTGTGCAGAGGAGACCGACTTGGTACCTCCTGCTTGTTTATGTAGTACATTGTGATGGTATTGTCTGTTCTGACCTGTACCACCTTTCCCTGTACTAGTGTTGTGAAGGCTTTTAGTGCCAGAAACACTGTTCTGAGTTCCAGCAAGTTTATGTGCTGGAGTGACTCTGCAACTGACCAAGTGCCCTGGGTTGTGTGGTCCCCAAATGGGTGCCCCACCCCAGTAGAGATGCATCTGTTGTGAGAACTGATGGGGACTCTCATTGGAAAGGAACCCTTCCCTTAGGTTGGATTCCTCCTTCCACCACTGAAGTGCTTGTAACAAACGTTTCTGTTACTGGGATCAGCTTTGAGAGGTGATCTCTTCTCTGGCACCAGTGTGCCCTTAGGTGGAACTGGATGTCTCATTTGGAACCTGGAGCCTAGGACTGTGGCCTGTGGCCGCAGCCATGTGGCCAGGAGCTATAAGAACTGCCTTGCAGTTTTTTTACTTGTGTGGGCTGAATGAGTCTGCAATCAGCTGGAGTCTTCTTACTCTGTCCAAGGCAGGTAGGCCTGCCCTGCAGGGAGTTGATCTCTGCTCCTATGAGCTGCAGCACCTGTGCAGGTAGGATGGATGGATTTTGAGTGATTTACCAAGAACCCCAGGGAATCCAGAAGCCCCTGGTTGGTCTGTAGATGCTGTCTAATCTGCTCTGGTGATTTTCATACCACCAGCCAGTCGTCCAAAATATGAAAACACCGTGACACCTGGTCTTGAGGTGTGCTACAACCACTGCCAAGCACTTTGTGAATACCCTTGAGGCCGAGTGAGGCTGAATGGCAGGGTTGAAAACTGGTAGTGACCTGATGGGAGTCTGAACCTGAGGTATTTTCTATGAGACTCCCTATGGGGATGTGGAAATAGGCATCTTTTAGGTCCAGTGGCGCCAACCAGTCTCCTTTTGGAGTGTTGGCAGAATCAGTACCAAAATTACCATTTTGAACTTTGGTTTTAAGGGCCCTGAGGTCCAAGATAGGCCACCACTCCCGTTTTTTCTTTGTAGTAAGGAAGTACCTTGAGTAAAACCCCTTTCCTTTCTGCAGAGTTGGGACAGGTTCCACTGCCCATGACAGCAGCAGCTTTCAAACCTCTGCCTCAAGCAGCTTTTTCTCTGCGAGGAGGATGATCTGAACACTCTGGTTCTCAGAAGAGGAAGAGATTTGAAACAGACAGTCCCTGACTCACTACCTCCAGGACCCACTTGTCTGTGGTGAGCTGTTGCCAGCCTCAAGGTAGTGAGACAGTCTGCCTCCAACAGGCAGAGAGTAGGCAGCCTGTGAAGACCCGTCAGGGTGTGTGTTTGCTCTGGGGCTGGGATCCTGCCTGGCACCCCTCCTGCCTCTGCCTCTTAAGTACCCTTGCTGGGGATACTGTTGGTACTGGGGTGCAGCCACTGCCTGGAAAAAGGCCTAGTATGAAAGGACCTGCCCCTGCCTCCTTCCATAGGGTCTGGTGGATGGAGAGGCTTTCTCTTTAGCAGAATTGCTCTTGAAGGTGGCCTTATATTCATCCACCTTCCTCATGTAAGCCACTGTTATTTCACTGAAAGGGAATTACCCCAAGAGGGAAGTCCAGAGCCTTTGTTTGAGTATCCTGGGTAAGATTTGTAGCTGTTGACCAGGCAAACCTCCTGAGCAACAGTGTTTGCCATCCACCTGGCTGCTGTATCATTGGTATCAGCAGCCATTTGGAACAGATACTTGGCTGTCTCTAAGCCAAATCTGGCAGTTTCTGCCTGGTAATGACAAGAGTGAAGGGGCTTTGTTTGTCATGGCCAGAACAGACTACCATAAAGACTTCTGATACTGAACCGCTTAGGCTTAGAAATTAGCCTGCCTAATGGCCAAGAAAGCCGACAAGTATCCTTTTGGCCATACTATCAATCTTCCTGGACTCCTTATCTGGTGGGTGAGAAGCCAGGGCACCTTAGCCTTGTCATAGGCAGCTGCCCTTCCCTTTCAACCGATACTTCTTGTCCAGACTCTTGTCAAGAAGGGTGACAGAATTAGGAGTCTGTAAAATCTTCAGTACATCTTTCTTGAAGAATTTATTGACAGGAGCTTCTTTGTGGGAGTTAACCCTATAATTTTGAGGTGTTTCATCTCTTCTTTATCCTCTATTTCTTCTCTCATAGTGATGTCCAAGGCATCAGCCATCTTCCTCACAAAAGTAAAATGTGAGGAATAATCCTCAGTTGTTCTGGGTGGTGAACCGAAATCCTGCTCAGGGGAGACCTTGGGTTCAATAGGTTCCCCTTCATCCTCCTCCTCCTCCCATTCACCATAATGAGGATTTACTTATGTTGCCAGTCTGTCCAGATGGGACTTGTACAGGCGGCTGCTGGCCAGTGGGGAAAAGACCTTGTAAGGCTTGCACCACTTTAAAGGCCTGAGCCATTTCCTGAGAAGGAAGAGCCAGAGCAACCACAGAAGTCCCTTTTTTCAGTAGGGAGTTCTGTGTGCTTTCTTTCTTTGTCTTTTAGAGGAATCAGGGAGTCTGCCAGTTCAGCAAGCCTCTTAGTGCCCTTATCACCTGTCTCAGGGGTTGAAATAATTACTGTAGTGGTTTCAGCCACAGACAAAGAGGTGTTAGCTGGCCAGAGCCAGAGGGACCCTTAGGTGGAAATTTTTTCTTAAGCCGTTCAGGCATTTCTCCACTGTTTTTCTGGGAAAGTTTTAGATATCACAATCTTCTTTAAGGTGATCATAGCCCAGGCAAACCACACATAAACTGTCTGCCTTGGCAAACACTTCCTCACAATCAGTGCAATTTTTAAAACCGGTTCACGGTTTTCTTTTAGTTTCTCTGACATTATCAGTAACCCGATAAAATGTCAACGCTAAATAATTTTAAGGTTTAAAAATTTAGTGGTTGCAGTTGGTTCAGAACTGATAAGGAACTAGAATCGATGGAGAAAATTAACCAACGCTATTGGTTCAGTAACTGATAAAGCTGTTACTAAAATAAAATATTTAAAATAAAACTAAACTACTAGGGTTTTCTAGTCCGAAAACACCTGAACTAACAAAATTAAGTTGGTTCTCCACGGTTATACCGAACCAGGAGGAACCGATAAAAACACAAATTTAACACTAAAATCAAGGTTTAGATAAAATTAACAATGAGTAAAGGCAGCAAATAAAAGAAAATGATACTTCGTAGAAACACAGAAACACAGAATTTGATGGCAGGTAAGGACTGCCTGGCCCACCTAGTCTGCCCATTTCCCTAACTAATGGATAAGCTGCAGATCCTAGTTAACCAACAACCTACTTCCTCCTCCCCACCAGAATTGCCTTATGTCTGTACCAAGCATTCCTGAATTCCCTCTGTTTTTGACTCCACAACCTCCTCAGCAAGGCTGTTCCATGCATCCACAACCCTCTCCGTGAAAAAAAATACTTCCTCACATTACCTCTGAGCCTTACATGAAATTCTAAGTTTCTTCATGTCACAGGAACAAGCTGAAGAGCAAAACTCTGGCTACTAGACTTTACAGGCGGAGAGTGAAATCTGAAGGGTTTAGAACCAAGGCAATTAGATCAAGGCAGCATTTGAATAGTTGTCACATGCAAAGAGTTCCATCATTTGCAAGTGTTCTATCCTCTCCAGGCAGTTCTGGCTTAAAGTGACACTACAGGAAGTTAGGAACACCGAGTAGGTCAAGTAAGGTTGAACCCTGAAAAAACTGGTGTTGGTTGTGAACCGGGTAGTCGTGAGGTGGGTATGTTGGCAGGTTCACCTTGGGTTTATGGCTTGGAGGTGTCCAGCTAGCTACCGGACCGGGTGCGGAACCTGGGCGTTTGTTTGACTGTCTGACCCTAAAAATCACAGGTGTCAGCAGTTGTTAAAACTTCTTTTCCGTCGGAGAAATATCGCCCGGGTGAAACATCTGGTTCCTCTGATCTTCCAACGTTGGTTCATGCCTTCGTTACCTCCGCCTCGACTACTGCAATGCCTTTACCTAGGGCTGCGGAGGTTGATATCCGCGCTTGCAGCTGGTGCAGAGCAGCGGCAGCCAGGCTGACTGGTGCTTCAAGATCCAGTCATATAGCGCCTGTGCTCCAGGGTCTGCACTGGCTGCCGATACAGTGGCAGATCACCTTTAAGGTTGCTTTGTTAACCTATAAGGCCCTATACAACCAGGGACAGAGTTACCTGAAAGATCTCCTTTGTCCCTTCTGTCCCCTCAGTCCTCTCCAATCCACCGATGAGGGACTGCTAGAGGTTCCCAGGGTACATCTGCAAACATCTGGAGCAAGGGCATTTAGCTTTGTTGCTCTGTCCCTGTGGAATTTCTACCTCATCAGGTACAAAGAGTGCCTAACCGTCCACAGTTTTAAAACTGCTTTGAAAACTTATCTTTTGGCCTGGCATTTGTTGTTTGATGCTGCTGTTTCAGTCTTTGTTATGCTGCTATTATACTGTCTTCTGTTAGAAATTATATACTTGATTATTTTATTTTTATGTATTTTATTGCACAGGCACCTTGATTTTAGAAAGCACCTTTTTATAAATAAAACTGACTTGACTATTACTGGGGTTAGAAATTTAGATTTGCCGTTGCACCAATGATTAACCCTTGTAAACTCCCCAGTTAAGGCGACCTCACATACAAGAGGAGTATCCCTTCTTGGGAGCACATTTTTATTTATTAGTAAACCTTGTAAACCTCCCAGATAGGGCAACAAGTACAGTACAAATTTTCTAACCCTTCTTGGGTGCCTCTTTTATTTATGATTAACCCTTGTAAACACCCCAGATGGGGCAACCGCATAAAGAAGTTTATCTCTTCTTGTGTGTCCATTTTATTTATGATTAATACTTATAATACCCCATCCCTCAGACAGTCAAAGCAACATACCAAGCAAGTAGGCTATCCCTTCTTGGGTGCCTACTTAAGCAATAAACCACAACAGCGTGTAGGTTGTATGGTGTCTACCCATGCCTGGTGTGGTTGGGTCAGAGGCTGCAGGTACAGTGACCAAATCCACACCAAGGTGGGTAAATCCCAGCATAACCTACACCCTGGAGTGGTTTATTGCTTATACTAATGACCTGTATATTTAAAAAAAAAAAAAACCTCACATACAAGTTGAGTGACTCTTCTCGAGTGCTCATTTTTGATAATTAATCTTTGTAAACCTCCCAGCTACCCCTTCTTGGGTGCCTATTTTATTTATGACTAATCCTTGTAAACCCCAAATAGAGCAACCTCACACACAAGTTGAGTATCCCTTCTGAGGCACCAACTTTTAGGAATTACAGTATATATAATTACACTTGTATGAAAGCTTACACAGAGAGTCCGTGACATCTCTGGGAAAACTTTAAAAACACAATATTCACACACCTTTTCTTTCTGGTTTTATATTCCACCCTTTCGTTTTTACTAAAGACAGCAGCTCAACAATAGGATCCTTCTCCCACAGGATCCTGTTATGCTACAATGCCTGCTCCTTCAGCCTGCTCTTTCATTCTGTCTACAAGTGATATCATTACCCTGTTTATGAATCACAATCGGCCGTCATGGAAATGATTTCTGTATAATGTTACCAGCAGATTATTACGATATCGATGAACAGCAGGAGCAGGCGTAGTCCAACAGGCAAGAATAAAATGTCCATGCAACTTTCTTTAGTGATAGAGAAAAAGGAAAGAAACAAGGAGCCCTAGTTAGACCATTGCTACAGTACTGTGTACAATGCTGGGCTCTGCACAGCAGAGAGGTCGACATCAACAGACTGGAGAGAGCAGAGATATCCATCAAGATGTTCAGAGGAATGGGTGAACAAAAATCATGAGGAAAGATTTTAGGAGCTGGATATGTTTACTTTACACCAGAGAGGAATCTGTGGTGATCCTACTATTACCCTTTAAAATCCAGAAGGTGTACACGGCTCCATGGTGGCGGCCAGAGGGTTCGTTTGTGCAGCTGTCGACCTGGATTTGCGCCCGAGCCTGGGTACCAGGAGCAGAGACTGGCAGGCAGGGATTCCATAGCGCCCGTTGGATGCTTCCCTCCGAGGGGGTTCTGCCTGGGGACCTGTGGGTAGATTGGTGGCGTGCTTGGGGGCGTGCTGCCTCGACACCACCTTTATGCGCCCTGCCCGGGATGCCCCTGCACTCACACAAGGGCTGAGAACTGCAGTAGGCAGGGCAAAGAAAACTAGAAAATGCCCTGATCGACCGGATGGCGAGCACCCTGAACCCCTGCCACCTAAAGCCCTAGATCCAGCTCTGCAGCGCTAAGGTGCATAGCCGGCTGCTGAAACCATTTCCTCCCGGAAGACAGGGACCCTCCTGCAGAAAAATATGCTGGGCGCTACTCCAAGGTAGGCTGCAATAGGGAGCTGCTGGAGTTGGCAAGGTCAGAAAGTGGTGGGACAGCACTGGCGCTCAAAGGAGTGGCGGTCGGGGTGTGTGGGGAGGTGCATAAACAAATACAAAAAAAATCCTGAAGGCTGACCAATTAAGGTGTGAATACAGTCTGTAGGATAGAACAATCTAGATTAACAGGACATGACCCAGGCCCATTCCATGGTGAGGTTTGAGCGAATCCTCTCCCGTTTGGAACCTTTTTTTTTTAAATACAGTTTTTGTGTGTGTACTATTCTGGCTGTCCCTTTAAGAATTCACTGTGGACAGAGCTTTTAGACTGTCATGGTAACTGCAGCTTCAGAGTCGGACCCCAGGTGATGGTGGCTTCCACAGTCTGCCCCCTTGCTGCTGCCAATCAGTGCTGTGTAGAGGACTGGTGTTAAGCTACTCCATTGACCCAGTGACAATCATCTCCCCAATCTGCCAATCAGGTCTTTCACGTTTGATAGCAGTGCCAAAAGTTCCTCTGTGATACTTTTGCACCGCTGCCACCCAGACTACTGGCTAGCCAATCGTGTTCTCTGATGTAAGCGGTGCCTATTGCAGCCACTGCCCAGAATTCACACAGTGACACCGACTGCCGAACAAGATGGAGTCAGGGGGATGCGAATTGAGCGATGTTTCTATATTATCCAGAAAAATCAGAAAACATGTAGGCTATGGTTTGGTCTTATCACAAAGTCTATTTTAGTCAGGTGGGTAAATGTTGCTGGCAGCAGCCTGATCACTTGTGCCCTGATTTTTAGTCAGCAAGTCTGTGAACTCGCAGTTGGTCTCCGGGTGAGCAGTCAAGTCAGAGCTAGCAGCTAGTGTTGAAAATACATGAAATTAAAGAGATCTAACAGATCTGCCCTACTAAATCGGTGCCTTACTGCCACAGCATCTAAATTATGCAGGTGTGCGAAGTATTCCACAGAGAAAAGTTACAGCTCTCGTAAAATTACTTAAACGGGTCCCAAGGACTTCGGTGTTTTGCAACCGCCTATGCTCAACCCCAGCTAATGTTATGACGAGATGCTGGAGCACTGGGCGGCGCTCCATTATAATCAATAGGCTCGGCATTACGATCTTTTTAAACATTATATTGGCCACTTGGTAACTAAACATGGGCACCGAGTCGACTAACAAGGCCCTTGTTGGTGGACCAGTGCCCATTCACTACCAAGTGGCCAGTACAATGTTAAAAAGATTGTAAAACCACCACCTATTGATTATAATGGAGCATACCATGCTCTCCCTACTATCTCGTCATAACGTTAGTAGCGCGGGGAGCGGAGCACAGGTGGCTGCAAAGCACTGGGAAGTCCTTGGGACCCGGTTTAAGTAGTTTTACGAGAGCTGTAACTTTTCTCTGTGGAATACTTTTGACATCCTACTATTCAACATGCTATCAGCTAAAACACCGATTTGCAGGGGCAGCACAATATAGCTTGGTGAATCTCTTTAAAGACATTGAAGAACTAGTCTCCTTCAAATTCCTGTGGCTGCCTATATTTAGCTCAGATACTGTATCTCGATTTCTGCTGAAGAATGGCTGCTGTATGTGTTGTGGTCAGTACTGTTGTTTACAGATAACTTTTTCTCTTAAACAGTTTTACTTTCTTCAACTTTGGTCAGAATGGGTATATGGAATTACTTCTGCATCCCTGTGCTATGCAATATTGTACAGGTTATTTTGTGTTCTGCAACTTAGTAAAGGGCAAAATGAAATGCAATCATTCAACTGTACTACAGTACATCCTCCTGTGGTTTCCTTTTGCCAGCCCTTGCAACCTAGCTATCAGTTTGTCACTGTTGATTTGCATAAGGCAGTGTGGTGTAACTATTTTAAGACAGCAACAACCTGTGAACCATGAACAACAGGTTTACATCCAGAAGCAAAGCAACTGTAATGTAGGGCAAGTCACTGTAAACTCCCAGTTCGGTTCACACAGATACATATTAATGGGAAGTGAATTGGGACACCACTGCAAAGAGATGCTACAGAGATCTTAGCTGAGATAACACCAACATTTTGGTGCTATATAGAGGGATTGTGTATGATCGCTCTTATACAACAAGGATATTTTTCATGAGAGGTTTCCATGGTAACTGGGCCGAGCGCACAGCTCGAGTCTCGTTACCATGGAAACCTAGAGTGTCTAAAATATCCTTGGAGTGTATCGGCGACCATACACTGTTCTTTCATATACCAAAATGTTGGTGTTATCTCAGCTAAGATCCTATTACATGGCTGGCTGTAGGATGAATTCATACTTAATCCATATGTGAGGTTAGCAAAATGCTGACATTAGCCTGGCCCATGTCAAGCCAGCATGTGACAGCTGCAGCCAATATATGTATCACTTATACTATAATGTCAGCAATGTGGTAACCTCATTACTACAAAATACAAAACTATATTCACCATATGGCCAGACGCACCATAATTTTAGAGCAAGGGTAGGTGGAGGAGAGTTCAGATAAGACTCATTTAGCTTCAAACTAAGCCAGAAAATACACCACAGAGCTTCTAGAACCCATGGGCAGCTGGGGTCTGGTGGCCACCAGACCCTTGGCTTTAAAATAAATAAATAAATACAAACAATTCAAAAAAGAACACCACCTGTAAAAATCCTGGTGAGGGCCTAGCAGCCCCAGACCCCTTTACCTGTGAATACATACTTCTATTCTGAACATAGGGTTAACAAAATGCTGTCATACATGGCCTGACCTAAATCAAGACAGCAGGTGACTGCAACAGACATATAATTTATAAAATGGGTAGGAAACCGTAGCTATTTTATTGGCTGAACAACATCACGTGACCATCGTATGTCGAACACGACCGCACACCTGCACTTTTACCCCCCTCCACAATAATTTTGCATTTATAAGATAGATATAGCAACTCTGAGGTGTGCAGTCGCTCTGATATACACACGCTTGGTGGCTGGCGCTCTGCCTGCGGCCTGTGCATAACAATGCATACCAAGGTGTGCGTATATCAGGCACGAACTCATACCTCAGAGTGGGTTATCTAATCTATATATATATATATATATATATATATATATAAAATCACATACTATCGACGCATTTTGCTAACCTCACGTACAGAATACAAGTATGTAGTCACTTTGCAGCCAGACACATCGTAATTTTAAAGCAAGGGGATGGAGGAGGGCTCAAATACGAGTTATAACTTACAATAAGCCAGAAAATGCACCACAGGGCATTTAGAACCCCTATGCTTCTGGAGCCTAGTGGCCTGACCCCCAGATTATTTGGAAAAGTCACAGACTCCAAGGGGACTCCCCTCTTGTAAAAATCCTGGCATGGGCCTGTGACCAGCAAATAATGACAAAAAAGTAGGTGAAGAAAGTATTTTTACATCCGAGGGTGTTAAGGATTTAAAATAGACTTCAAATTTAGTGGTAGAAGCAGAAGATTGTGTCAACCTCAAATAAAATCTGGCCAGAGGCGACTGAGCTGTATGGGAGGAATTTAGGGTAAAAATACTGACAATTACCAAAGTTACAAGCCTGTGTTAAAGAAATGTAATGTAGGCTCATACATTTGTTGTTTTGTAACATTTGTACACAATTTTCAACATAGCCTTGTTATGACCCTGCCTCATGAAGAAGTGCAGAGAAAATGTTCAGCTCTAACCTAAAGTTGATTTCACGTAGGACTGCAAAATCAACTTTTGGGACACAAAACACATTTTGGAAAGGAGCTGAAAAATGGCAGCTGTCACAATCGTGAGGTGCTGTAAAGATATGGCTATGCTGTAAATCTGGGGTAAAAATAGTGAAACTTACCAAGCGTTATGAGACTGCGTTTACAAAGTCAATGAAGGCTCATAACTTGGTGGTTTTTAAATATTTTACACCAAATGTTCAACATAGCCTTCTTATGAATCCACCTCAAACAACAGAAGAATCTTCAATTCCTGCCGAAGGTAATTTCAGAAGGAACCACGAAATCACCTTTCAGGATGTGTAATAAAAAAAATTTTTTGCCCAGGTTTGAAAAATGACAACTGTCACACTCATGAGGTGCTGTAAAGATATGGCTATGTTGTGAATTTGGGGAAAATATTGAAAATTACAAAGTTATGAACCTGCGTCAGAGAATTCAATGCAGGCTCATAACTTTGTTTTTTTTAGCATTTCTACATCAAATTTCAACACAGACTTCTTATGGCCTCACCTCATGAACAAGGGCAGAGACATTTTTCACTCCTGCCCAAAAGGTGATTTTATGCAGAGACCAGAATATCACCTTTGGGACATACTGCCTAATGACGGAGCCTTTATTCAAGAGAGGTGGGTCCCAAAGAAGGCATGTTGAAATGTGGGCAAAATATGCAAAAATGGCTCATACGGCAGTAAGTTAAAAACCCCACTGAAATACAGTGAGCCACATACCTGTTTCCTCAGTTCGTGGTCCGCTTTGAAGAGTGAAGATGTGTCTGCGGTCCAGAGAGGACCCCGATCGATAAGCAAGGGCTTTGGGGAGGGGGCAGTGTAACGCACAGAAGACATCACTAGCCGTTTTTTTTTTGTTTGTTTGTTTTTAACAGGTTAAAAGAAACAAACAAGGATTCTTACACTGAAATTGGGCACCCCAGTGCCACTGCTACATTTCATGGGGGAGGGGGAGAGGTGGGGTGGTGGGTGCTGAGAAGGAGGATGGGGTGGGGGAAGAAGAGTACAGTTACGTGAGAACTTACTGTAATAGTACATCTTGAGAAGAGCTCTTGCAGCAGGCTACACCATTAGGACTATGCTGCCAAACATTAGGACCCCACGGAAAATTCTAGCTAGCTATACCCAGAAGGACCGCCTCAAACGCATGGCTAACGGTATAAAGAGGGCTGTCCCCAGCCCCACCTCAGTTCTCCCACCGGAGATCCAGCATACAGAAAGATGGAGAACCGAGGAGGTTCGAATGTTCCCAAATTTAGGAAATAAAGACCAGGGGAAGGAGGAGGAAAGCAGCACCTGCTGAAAGAGCTCTTCTCGAAGATCTACTGTTACAGTAGGTTCTTGCGTAACTGTACTATCTTACTTGAGTTGGAGCTCTTGCAGCAAGCTACACCATTAGGAATGAGTACCAAGCAGTACAAATAGACCCAGGTTGGAAGGAAACTAAAGTCAGCATGAGCATTCAGGAGAGGAGTCCTTGGAGAACTGCTAGGCCAAATCACTGCTCTCTGCTGAGAAGCAGAGTCCAGGCTCTAGTGCTTTACAAGTAAGCAATGAGCTCCAGGTAGCAGTAGCGCAGATGTCTGCTGCAGAGACATTCCAAGGATGCGAATGAAGCCACCCCACTAGAATGACCCTTAACCGAGCCTGGTAAGGGTTTATCATATGTTGTAACAGAAGGTAATGCAGTTTACTAGCCACTTGGATAGTGCCCGCTTGCTACTGGCACCCCAACAGACTTTGGGGCAAATGAGACGAACAACTGGTAGAATATTCTTGTAGATCGGGTGCGATCAACACAATAACGAGCACCCTATGGATGTCCAGAGTATACAGAAGGGCTTCCTCAATTAGAATACTCTGGATAATACACAGGGAAGTGGATGTCCTGACTGAGGGTAAATTGGACAACACTTTGAAGAAATTTAGGATTTGTTCACATAGACACCCTGTCTTTGTGGAAACCAAATAAGGCTCTTTGTACATTAGAGCCTGAAGCTGGAAATCCTCCAGCAGAAGTAATAGCAACTAAAATGATGCTTTCCACGACAGAAAGTGAAGCCTGCAATCTGCGGCTGGTTCGAAGGGGGTAAGCTTTTCTAACAAAAATGAGTTCCCATGGGGAAAAGGGTCCCTAATGGGCGGTTTCAGATGCAACATACCCGTAAAAAGGTGCGGGACAGGTACAATTGGGCAATGTACTTGCCCTCCACTTGTGCATGATAGGCTGATATTGCAGAAAGGTACACCTTAATAGAGGAATAAGAGTCCAGAATCTGAAAGGGATAGGGAGGTACTCCAGGACATCATTCACTGGACAGGTGAATGGGTCTAGGTCTGGGCGGTGGCCCATAAGCAGAAGCGCTTCCATTTTATGGTGTAAGTAGCCCTGGTGGCAGCTTTCTAGCCACAACCAAGACCTCTGCCTCCCTAGGGAGACCCCGGCGGCTGTGGCTGTCTGCAGGAGCCAGGCATGCAGATGTAGGAACCTAAGATCCGGATGCACCAGAGTGCCCTGCTCCAGACAGCAAGTGTGAGGACATGGGCAGGAGATCAGAGGTTCCACTGCCAGCTGCTGCAGCATAAGAAACCAAATCTGCCATGGGCAGAGAAGGCCAAACAGGATCACGCCTGCTGTCTCTGCCAGAAGCTTGAGCAGAACCCTTGTAGGAGAGGAAAGACATACAGAAACCTCCCTTTCCAGCAGAGGGACAACACGTCTCACCAGAAAACACCAGGCCCTGGATCTAGCGAAGAAACTGGGCAGTTTGGGGCTGTACAGGGACGCCAAGAGGTCCTACTTTGGATCTGGATGCCCGACCTGTCAAAGCGGTCCTCTGCTTACGACTGAAGGTGCTCCCACTAGTGGACCCTGGATCGAAACCTGCTTAGGCCATTGAACAAGGTGTTATGGACTCCTGGAACATGGACCGCGGTAGGGACAAACCATGTTCGATGGCCCAGAACCAGACTCTTATAGCCTCCCAACAGAGAGGATAACAGCGAGTCCCCCTTGCTTGTTGATGTAAAAGCCGTGGACATGCTGTCTGTCTAGATCAGGAGAGGCCGGACAAAGGTCCGGCTGGAACCTGCAGAGCATAAGAATCGCTCATCTCTTCGGCGTTGATGTGAAAGGGCTTGTTCCACTGCGACCACGTTCCCTGCGTTGTCGATCCTGGAAATGGGCTCCCCAACTCAGACCAGCGCATCTGTTGTTGTCAGAGATCTGTTGTGAGCAGCCTTTCGAAAAAGAAACTCCCAGCTCAAGTTGGGAGTAATCAGCCATCATGAAAGGGTCAAGTCACTGCTCAGGCGATCTGGATGGGCCTTCATGTACAGGCGTGCTAAAGGAAAGGTCACTATGGCAGCCACCATATGACCGAGGAGTTGAAGCAACATCCGGGCAGGGACCTGGCGGGATGAGGAAATTCTCTGAACCAGAATCCATAGCGCACTGCCATGTCAGGTGGATGAAAGCCCTTTCCTGCACACTGTCCAGAATGGCCCCAATGAACTGCAAACGTTGCCTGGGCCATGGGGACGACTTTGAATGTTCAGTGTGATTCCCAGAGTCCTGAACAGTTGGAAAGTGTCTGCTAGGGTGGACAGTAACCAGTCTCTGGTGGGGACTGCTAGTAGCCAGTCATCTAGGTAGGGGTAGACAAATGGCCCTGTCTCCTGACAGCCACATCCACCACTGCAAGGCACTTTGTGAATACATATGGTGGCAAGGAGGTCAAGGGCAAGGCCCTGAACTAATAATGGTTCCCTGAAAGGCAAACTTCAGGAACCTCCTGTGGGCTGGAAGCACCAAGACATGGAGGTAAGCATCCTGCATATCAAGGGAACAAAGCCAATCCCCATGATTAAGCATGGGGATGAGGCCCACAGTGTCACCATCCTGAACCTCCTGCACTCTATGTAGTTGTTTAGGGGCTTAGGTCTAGGATAGGATGGAGATCTCCGATCTTCTTGGGAACCAAGAAGAAGTGGAAGTAAAACCCTCTTCCCCACTGGGACGGGTTCTATGGCCTGCTTTTCCAGAAGGGTCTGAATTTCTTCTGAATGAGGACGCCATGGGGTGGGGGAGGAGAGAGAGGATGGGACAGGAGGATTGTCCAGAGGAAACTGGACAAACTCCAATGCAGGTCTCTCTCTATCTGCAGGACCAGGCATCTGCTGTGATGTTGGCCCATCCCTCCAGATAAAGAAAGAACAGACCCCTAACACCTCCCCAAAGACTCCACTGGAAGGGGGGCCAGGCAAGGAGTCAGGCATTGGCTCTAGGGGCAGGCAAGGAGACCGGAGAGGATTTAGCATTCCAAGGTCCCTGTGCTTCTGTAGGCTGAGAAGGTGGCCTTGCATTTGGAAGGTCCTTTGCTTGCTGCCCTTAGACCACTGACCCCAGAGCGATGAAAAGGATTCAGTCTCGTGGTTTGGTTCTAGATTTGTACATTTGATATACAGACTGGACCGCTTTGCTGGAGTCTTGAAGGCCCGTGATCATCTTTTCTGTGTCCTCACCAAGAGCACGGTCCCATGGAAGGGAGCATCCAGGATAGCCGAAAACCAGACGCTGAGCCAACAGTATCTCCTCAGGCAAAAGCCGGTTGCAGCAGCCTGGCTGCGGTGTCTGCCGAACCACTGGAGGATCTCGATACAGGTTTCCCAACATCAAGGCCAGACTGCAGAATGTTCAACAGTTCTGACTTGTTGGAAGAGTCCGGCTGTTTTGGGCCAGTTCTATGGGTTTATGTCATAAGAACCTGGTATTGTACCATATAAGCTAAAAATATTCAGCGAGCGTGTGGTGCAGGTGGTCAAAGAGTAGACTTTATGGCCAAACTGATCCAGCCATTTGGATTCTTTGTCCGGTGGCTGGAAACTCAAATGCCAAGGCTGCTTTGTTCTGCCATGTGCTGCCGTTTGGACCATGGAGTCAGCCTTGGGGTGTTCTGCCAAAAAGGGTTCATTAGTAGGGGTCCTGTACAGCCTGGCCACTTTCTTCAAGATAGCAGAGAAGGAGTGCCTCCAGGTGAGTTTGGCGACATCCTGAAAGGGTGCCACTAACGGTGGGACCACCAAAGGTTTAGGGTCAGTCATGCCCAGAAACTGGGTGAGCCACCTTCTCTCTGGGTCCAAATCATTGGTCACCCAATGACTGAGAGATTGAATCGCGCATCACGTCCAAGAAAGTAGGGTCATCCGAGGCGACCTGGAAGAATCTCTACAGGCATCGGGAGACCCCCAGGACCTAGAGGATAATGAGGAACTCCTTCCAGGAGAGTCCAAAGAGGAGACCTGGTATAGGAGCACTGGGACCGTGACCACACGGTGGCATCAGTATCTGGAGGAAGACCGAGACAAACTGTGGTGTCTCCGTCCGTGATGCCTTGGGACCCTTTGTCTGATAGATCTGGTGAAGGGGTGGCCTCTGAGGGGAGGCGACTGCTTCCTGGGTGGAGGAGAAGGTGGTTTGGGTGGCCCTGTGGAGAACAGAAGGGCTTGGCAGGGAGGCAGGATGATCCTTGGGCAGGAGGTCCCTTTGTGGTATTCACCATGAACTGAACAGGATCCCACATCTGTAAGCAAGACCATGGGCCTGAAGGGTCTGGCGCGGGGCGGCGTGGTTGCTGCACCAGGCGCCATACTATCTGCGCATTTGACCCCAGTGACAGGTCTGGGGACACCAGCATGTCTGGCAGTAGTCCCACAGGCGCAGGGTGTCTGACACCAGGCCTGTAGTCTGGTCGGTGGCGTCAAATTGTCTGGCAGCTGCTGATCTGACACCTGAGGAGGAGGCATCGGCTTGGCCAGTGGCGGAACCTCTGATGGTGGCTTGGGGATGCTGGGCGGAGGGGTGGCCTAATTTGGAACCCAGAGGCAAGACGAGGACAGGGTCGAGTGATAGAGTCAGTCATCAGATATTTTGGGAGCATAATCCAGACTGGAGATCCGTTCCTGGCATCCGTCCCAGTCATTGGGCCCTGACTGATGGCCGAGGATGGCGCCCCAGCCTGGCAGATGACGGGTCCATGCCATCGCCTGAAGAGGTGTCAGCTGAGTCCCCTGGCTTATGTCCAGAAGAGTGTTTGAAGGGCCTAAGACTCGAAGAGGGCCTGAAGGCCCTTGTCCCAAAGATACCCCACCTGACATTTGGACTAGGGTGGGAGGCTTCATCAATGGTAACGGGAAGATGCTTGGGCTGCTGAAGGGTGGAGTCCACCCTCCCGTGGGAGTGGGACTCGTGGCGCCTTCCGATGTGGAGGGCTGAGCAGGAGTCTGATCTGGGTTTCGCCTTGCCCTGTGATGGTGCTTCTGGCTGGTCTTTTATCCTTGTGGGAAGACTAACGAAGATCCATGGCTTGAGGAAGAAGAGGAACTGTGGGTGGAGGGGGTCCTCCACATGGCAGCTAGTTGATGCTCCAACAGGTGGCTCTTCAGCTTTCAGGCAACGGATGCGTGTCTGGCAGTTAAAACTGCAGCAATGCGGACAGAACTCCGCATTGTGGTTGGCGCCTAAACGAGTATGGCAGGCCTAATGGCCATCTTTAGCTGGAATTTGTTTCCTATAGGCACAATGATTTCTGCTGCTCTGAGGCAGAAGATGAAGACATGCACAAAGTTCTTTAACACGGAGAAGAATAAGAACATGAAAATGGCTGCTGGCGGTGGCAGAGGCGTCGTGGAGCCTGACAGGTACACGTCGACAGCAGGAAAAAGAGCTGAGGTGGGGCTGGGGACCACCCCTTTATACCACTGGCCGATGTCTGTGGTGGTCAGACATCGGGGGCAGTCCTCACTGTGTGCTGCTAGCTAGAATGTTTCCATGGGGTCCTACTGCCTGGTGGCATAGTCCTAATGGTGTAGCCTGCTGCAAGAACTCAAACTCAAGTAAGATCTATAAATATAGAGAGAGCCCGACATAGGCACCGACTTTCCCCAGCCCTGCTGCTACAATCTCAAAGCCTATTCGGGAGAACAAAGGTCGAGGTACAAGTCTGGCTGCACAGAACTGCAATGGGGAACAGAAACAATGACAGCACTCTGTGTCACAACAAACTGCAAAGCTTTGCCGCAAGTCGCTCCGGCTGAGTTGCTCTGTCGGACTCTGTCTATGTGGTCGATAATGACTGTTGTTCGCATCGAGCCCCACAGGTATGTCAGCTACACACACCACCGACACCAAAAGGCAGCCCACGTGAGCGACCTGTACACACCGCTTCAATCTCTCATTTCAATCTTAATCTCTCTCTCTCTCCCTCTCCTCTCCAGAACACAAACCGCATAGGACGCTGTATGACTGACCGAAAAGGGACACACAGAAAACATGCCCAACTTTTGCCCTCTCCAGCTGGAATCCACATGGGTTGGGAATGATGGTTACCGGTGCTCATAAGGAACAGAGGGGTTTGTGCTTGAATACAGTGACAGAGACTGCCAATTGCAGCAACTGTGACTTACGTGTCCCAATCATTCTGTTTTGCTCTGCCTAGTTCACATGCTGTCGCCTGCACCTCAGGATCGACTGACTGTTCTCTCCTCTCTACAGCATCAGGGACATTGCCACTACATCACGCATGGGAAGGGGGTTGTTGGAGGATTGTTGTCCAGAGAGGGCACAGAACTGCACACATGGGCACAAAGGAATGGATTCTGTGTTTTGCCCATTGCTACGTAGCTGACGCTGTCCTGAAACTCTAAAGAGAGAGGTGCAGCACAACCGATCAGGCCGCTGACACGGTTACACTAGGAGGCAGTGTACATTTCCAATCCACAACTGTTAAGCTGACCCGTCATATACACGCAGTGATGGTGATCTGGGGCGGGCGGCCTTGACTGCCGCTGGCTAGCTGAGCTACAGGCGGGTGCTGCTCCCAGGGAGACTGCACAGGAATGGGCAGAGGGGCTACACTGCTGCCGTTCTCACTACTGCCAAGTGGCAGTACACTAACTCCACTGTCATAGCACTCGGGACATTAGAACGGTCGACGGGCACGGTTACAGGTCGAGTGAAACACTGTACATTTCCGATCTGCCACCACTCTCGCTGCCTGCATATGGCTGCCACTTTCTTCTTCTTTGGCTTTTGAACTGCAGAGAAGACCCACTGGCTGATCTTCAGAGTCGCTCCACGTAACTATAACTTAATCCACGCCATGCAGAACAATTCAACCAATAGGGCTGCACGCTTCTGTCAAGCCATGTTATAACTACCTACAGAGTGCTTCACAGACACAGAGGCGACTGTGTTGTCACTTCAACATGTTGTTCGCTCCAAGGAATGCGGGAGTCCTTTCTCAGGCAAGAGTACTGCAGGGCTCCACCCAATGTAGCCCTAAAAGCACTGGAAAACTCCATGAGTTTGGGAAACCCAACAGATTACTGCCACTGAGCAGTGGGAAAGATTATCTCTTTAGATACTAGATGACTATTTCCATCCCAGTCTCCACTGTCATGTGATCCACTGTGATATAAAAGAGTAAATACAACAAAAACTGCGCAAATGCCCAAAACTTTCTTGCAGGCCTCACAGTCTCTTCAAAGGAGAACTGTGTTGTAGTGACCTGCAAGTCATTTTTCCCTGTGGAGCTGGTATTCTGGAATAAACTAATTTCAGTTGTATTATTGCTTCATCTTTAATGGCCTTTTAGTTAACTCACTGGGTCTTTCTGGTCTTCACACTCTGGTAAGAACCCTTTTAGAACTGAAAATAAATTTGTAAGTTTTTTATTTTGTTTTTGGACTTTAGAGACCATTATCTTATGTTGGTGCTAGGCTCCCGTGGCAAAATATGATTTTATTTCACATCCTGTGCGGGATGGAAGGGATCACACCTGCAGCTGAACCCATGGGCAGCCAATCCCTTCCACTTCACGCAGAAGCACTAACAGCACAAAAGCAGACAGTAACTGACAGGATGGAGAGCAAAATGACCCCAGCCCCAAAGATGAGAATGCTGATGAGAAAACAGGCCATCAGCCAGGCGTAGCAACAGGGAATCACCCGTACAGGAGAAAATATGACCTGGCAAAGCTTGGAGACTACTACAACAGGCGAGTGCCAGAAAAGGTGACAACCAACCAACACCGATATATAATAGAGCCATGGGCAAGCAGCTGGAACATAGACAAAACAAAACAAGGCAACAACCATGGCAAACAGTGAGCATGTTGACTCAAAACAGCCACTTGCAAAACAAAGGGACTGCGATGAGCAGGAATGTCAATGAGGTAATGCCACAGGATGACCAGCACAGATAATGCTGGGAATGGTGATGTCAAACTGGGAACCAGCTCTCTGATAAAGGCAGAAAACCATCAAAACAGAGGTCCTGACACACAATTACTCCTTTCCTACCATATTCAAAACAACCCATCACTTCAAATGGAGAGGTATCAAGGATTAAATATTTGGGCATAACTATACCAAAACAATTAGAACTTCTTAATTACCAGCCCCTAACACAAAATATAATGAGAGATCTAAAGGACTGGGACCTCATACCACTAACCCTCTTTTCTAGGGTGGAAATACGGTTCAATATCCTGCCCGTCTACTGTATTTATTTCAAAGCATACCCTTGATGCCGGAAACGCAGTACTTTGAAAACTGGGATAAGATAACTAGATTTATCTGGACAGGTCATTGGCCCAGAATTAGGTATTCCCTCCTCCAATTACCCAGGGTACGGGGCTGGGACTCCCATTCTGCTACACTATGCCAGGGCGCACACGAGGGTAGTGTTTCATTGGATAAATCGTACTTCTGATCACCAATGGAAACAATATTGAGAGTACACTGTACAACCTGCATGATGTGGGTCCATGGTTATTCAAGACCCCTGCCAACCCAATCACACAAAAGGACTTTGATTAGTATACTGACAGCTACACTGAGAATGTGGCATAATATATTCACTAACAGAAAACTGGCTTTCCGTTCTACTTTTTATGGATCCTTTCCTCAACACCAGATTTCCTACCACCACGTATTGATATAACATTTTGCGGTGGAGTTATCAAGGGTCTCACTAACATCTTCCAATTCCTGGACAACACAAGGGTGGTACCCTTCAGAACAGATATGGACTGGTAAGGAGGAAACATTTCAAACACTTACAATTGCAGACCTACCTCCTCCACAAAACAAAGGACAGAACTATGCTCCCAAACCACTGCCCTCACTCTTGAAAATAATAGATGCACAGGAGAGAGACAGTAGGCACATTTAATTAGCCATTTCTATAAGGGCCTTATGAAGTACCTAGTGGACTCTACTAAATCCACACTAGATAAATGGAACACTGAATTGGCCATATCTATAACATGGGAAGACTGGAGCAGACACATGGGCTGTCAGTTAAAATTACCTCTTCTAACACACTGAGAAAATCTGCCTGGAAGTGCAGATCAAGATTTTTTTTTCCTAACACTCCAGGAAAAATCGCCAGAATATATCCCCATGTGGAGGTAGATGCTGGAGACAGTGTGGAACTACGGAAGCTGGCAATGTCCACATGTTCTACTCCTGCCCATTACTACAGAAATATTGGGAAAACATCATGCAGCAAAAGATAAATGTGGGCATTCAAACAGACCTAGTAAGTACCAATATGGTACTCCTAATGATCCTCCTGGAGGCAAGAGGGTGGCTCCGGTCCCTAGCCCTGGTCCTTATATTAACAGCCAAAAAGCCATTAACAGAAGATGGAAACAGGTGGTAATGCCTACAACAGGTGACTGGCAAGGTATAGTAAAGCGAAATATATAGCATGGAACGTATCACGCATATTTCAAGAACTCCCAGCAAAGGTTTAGACTAAGATGGCAGCCTTGGGTAATGTAAATTATGCAGCATGACAGGGATGTTGTCCCATAGGAACATTAGACACTGAACGATGCAATGCCACAAAGGGCAGACAAGAGATCAGCAAATAGGGGACATAGTTCAAAAAGTGTAAAGCCATCTGGACTACATAAAATAAAGCAAAAGAAAAAGGGTGAATATGGGGAAACTAACAGTACTAAAATCATAAATAGGCAACATACAACTGGCACACAGACAAGAAATGCAAATAAAAGGTGAAATGACTTAATGGAAAATGTATGTTTAAACTAAAGAAGGTATGCTGCTGAAATGTATGCAACTGCTTGTGGAAATGTATTACATGTTTGTTTATTTGAGTCTGGTTTACAACCTTTGAGTCAAGGACGCTTTTACAAAGGCACCCCATCGTAGGGAGGGCAGACAAGAAGACAATGTTGGGTACAACAGTAGTAACTACGGTGCAATATATATAACAATAAGAACACAATTACATGAGTGGTTTACAAATAACGTTGCAAACAGTTAAGTTACAACCGAGTACTAGCAGTCCAATGGACATTGTCAGGCTAAGTGTGGCGGGCAGGATCACTCATCACAATAATTAGGGCAGCTACAGCTTCAGGCGCAAGAGGAGGTTATGGAGAGTGACTTTGAAGGGCCAATTTTGTAAGATTCTATAACGGAGGGTGGGAGGGAGTTAAACCATATGGGGCGGTAGTGGAAGGACCTTTGGGCTAATGAGGTCCTGGCACGGGCACCTGGAAGGTGGACTTGTCTGTGTTCCGGGTGGTACCAGATGGGGATGCGCTCAGGACATAGTGACTCCTGGGGTGACAGACCTAGCAGGGATTTTTGGCAAGTAGGCAGGTTTGGTGGCGCAGGCTGCGTGACAAAGCTGAGCAGGTTGGCGGTAGAATAGAGCAGGCAAGTATGAGTGTGGCAGGATCGCCAGTCAAGAGCCTGCAGGCCTTGTTTATTGAGGTCTGAATTTTGTAAGGGCAGAGTTGCCAGCCGCGGCATAAATGGGGTAGGCTGTAGTCTACTAAGGATAGGATGGAGGAGTTGATGGCCAAACGGAGGGCAGTTTGGGGAGGCAATCTCTGTCGATGGAGAAGGCCAATCGAGAGTTTACAGCTGAGGACAAGGTATTGATGTGGGTGTGGAAGGTAAGAGCTGAGTCAGAAGGTGACACCCAGGTACTTGTAGGATGACATCTGCTCGAGAGGAATAGATTTCTGGGAGAATGCAGAGAGGGTATTCTTGGCCTTATTCTGGTGGTGAGAAAAAATCAAGGATTTGGTTTCTTAAGGTTAATGACCAGCCAGTGGTCTAGGAACCACTTTTCGCTTGGCTAAATGTATGCTGTTGGGATTCCTGTAGTGATGCGGGGTCAGAGTGGGAGGCAAGAGGACCGTGTCATCAGCATAAAGGAGTATTTGCCTGAGCAGGAGTTGGGAGTGTTGAGAAAGGCTGAACAGAAAGGGGCCCAGGATGGAACCTTGGGGACCCCAGAGCGGACGGGCAGGAGTTGGATAGGGTACCGCTTACCTTCACACACTGGGATCTGTTAGAGAGGTAACTAGTAAAACCAAGTGAGGGGGCCAGGGGAAGCCAACTTGGTGGAGGGAGTCAAGCAGGAGGGGTGACAGACAGTGTCAAGGCCTTGAAGGGGTCAATGAACACTGCTCCGCGATGTGACCAGAGTCGAGAGCAGAGTGGAGGTGATGGGAGAACTCCAGGAGGCTGTAGTGGTGCTGTGTCCAGGTTGGAATCCATGCTGTTCTGGACACAGCAGGTCATGTTTGGTTAGGTACTCAGAGAGCTGTAATGCCACTATTTTTTCAAGTGCTTTGGAGAGCGGGGGAGAATGGATATGAGCCTGAAATTGTTAGGGTAGGGTCTATCCCCACTCTTATGGACTGGGGTAATTTCTGCAATTTTCCAAGCACTTGGGAAACTGCCAGACAGTGTGACCGGTTTAGGTAGTCGGTGAGCTGGGCAAGCACGATGTACAAGACTAATCTGAGGATCCTGGAGTCCAGGGATCACAGCTGGGGTTGTTGCTAGCTAGGGCTTTATGTAGATGAGGCCTGGCTTCAATGGGGGGATATGGTGCGAGGAGAGAAGGGGTGGGCGGTCCAGGGTTGGAGGGCTGGGATAGAGTCGAAAAGTGGTTGGGTAGGACCAAGCTAAGATCTGAGAAAGCCATATTGAGGGACTCAGCTATGAGGGTGGCTCCGTGAGTGACGGTACGCTTATGGAAAGTTGAGATGGTGGGGGGAGCGGTATTTCCATTGAGCTCCTTCATATTGTCGAAGAGGCATGGACGAGCCTCAAGTGAATGCAAGGGAGGTTTGGTAATATTCTGCCTTTCTGCCTTATAGCCCAGATGCACCTATTACGTGCCGCATTAAAGGCTTACGCCTGTCAGCTTGTTTGCCAGGAGGCGAGCAATATTCCAGAGATTGTCTCTTTGCTTCAGTTTTGGATAAGGGCTGGGAAGATCCATAAGCGTCCTGCTTTTGGCAATGGATTCTAATCTGAGGCATAAAGGTCACAGGCCTTGCTGAAAGCACTGGAGAAATAGGCTAGGGCAGAGTAAATATCTACTGCAAGTATGACTGGGACCAATCCAGCTGGGCAAGATGCATTTTAGCTTTCCGAGACCCACAGGGCTAGCGCTGTCAGAGTGACTTGGGACATTGGTTTGGTGTGGGGATGACCAGTGACAGGACAGGACAGAAGAGTGGTCACTAAGACAGTCTGGTAGCACATTAATATCCCTGATCTTATGTGGGCGGTTTGACAGAATTACATCTAGGAGGGTGCTGGTGCCACTTGATTGGTTAAGTCTAGTGGGTGAGGTGACTAGTTGGGTCACATCTAGGGCAGCCAAGGAGTCCCTGAAGTTGGAGGCAGAGGTACCCAGCCAACTGACATTAAGGTCACCTAGGATAAGCTGCTCCACCTTGTCTGGGAGAGTGGTGAGGTAATCGATAAGGGACTGTACAGCTTATCCCTGGTCCCTCAGGGGTATGTAAGAGACAGTGAGGAAAATGGGGCCCTGGCAGTCCAGGATAACCTTAAGGGTGAGGGCCTGGGCACTAAAACAGAGCTTGAGGGCTGGGAGTACCTGGCATAAGAGGGTGTCGCACAGAGAGCTGCACATCCGCACGCTTTGCCTGTATGGTCTTCCCTGAACAAAGTGTAGCCAGGGAGGGAGATAAGAGTATTTTATTTATTTATTTTTTTTTTTTTGGAGAGCCAGGTCTCGACTAGTGCTAAAATATCCGGTCTGTGCTGCACAACCCAGCACTGGAGGCGTGCAGATTTTTGGGAGGCAGCAAATGTTTATAGAAGTAATGCAGAGGCCAGTTCCAGTGGGAGGTGCGGAGTGGCTAGTTGCCAGTGGCCCGGGTTGGGGTGAATGTTTCCAGAGAGCAGAGGGAGTAGAGAGATTAATCTGATGAGCGGACTGTGGCGACTAGCACCCTTCGCTAGGTACTGATCCAGGTCCTGTTGTTGGGGTGCAGGGATGGGTAGGGAGCGGGGGTAAATACAGGTTACTCACCTATAACAGGAGTTCTAGGAACGATATATGTTGTTCATCCACACTGTCTGGCAGGTTCCTTGCCGCTTAAATCTTGACGGAAGGTCTTCAAGCTGGCTCCTCCCAGCCACCGGGTGGTAAAACTCTCAGCTCGCCCCCATGATGCCAGATCTAGCCCGCTGGAAGCCAGGTTGTGCGCCGCTTTGGGAGGTCGGGAGGAATGTAGGGATGAACAACATATACCATTCCTAGAACCCTGTTACAAGTGAGTAACCTGTATTTCTAGGGACATGGATATGTTGTTCATCCACACTGTCTGACAGACTCCTAGCAGTTCTCCAGGAGGAGGGAGGCAAGGCGCACACCCTACTTGGGAAATAAAGACTGGAGAACCAAGGCCCCAAAACCAGCATCCCGCGTGACTCAAGGTCGATCTGGTAGTGGGTGATGAAGGTGTGTGCTGACTTCAGGTATCAGCCCTGCACATTTCCTGGATAGGGACATCCCTGGAAGCAGCCACCGATGCAGCGGTATGGCAGGTAGAATGAGCTTTATCCTCTGGGAGGCTCCATGCCCGCCAACCTATAGCAGAGATCTGGGCAGGAGGTGACCCACCTGCCTATCGTCCGCTTGGCTGCAGGTCTGCCAGGTGCTGCTTCAGCGTGAGGTGACAAACAGCTGGCAAACCTCTCCCCAACTTCAGCTGTCCACTTCTTATAATAGCTTAGCCTTCTAGGGTCCAAAGTATGGAGCCTATATTCAGCCTCCGAGGTGTCATTGGGGTAGAACACTGGCAGAGTCAACACCTGGTTACAGTGAAACTCCGACACCACCTTAGGAAGGAACTTGGTGGGGGCGCAGGACAACCTTGTCCCTGTGGAAGACTAGATAAGGAGACTCGATGGAAGCGCCTGGAGCTCTCCATCCTTCTGGCTGACGTGATAGCCACCAAGAAGGCGGTCTTCCACACAGGTGAGAGATGTCACACCTGTGCACTGGTTCGAACGGCTACCCATGAGCTTAGCCAATACCAGCAGTAGATCCCACGGAGGTAGAGGTTCTGCACCGGAGGATATGATCAAGGCCTTTGAAAAGCACCGACCACCTTCTCCTGCCCACCGACTGCTTCCTGGCCCACGCCTGGTAAGCAGAGATGGCTGCCAGGTGCACCTTAAGGGTCGACACAAAGCCCTTGCTGAGAAAGGGACCACAGGTAGTCCAGAATGCTTGCCAAGGAACAGGAGGAAGGGTCCAGGCCCTTGCCCTGACATCAAATGGAGAATCTCTTCCATTTGAAGGCATAGCATTTTCTGGTCGACTTACGGGACGCCTCAACGACGCTGAGGACCTCGTCGGAAAGACCCAAGGCCTGGTACTCTAGCCGCCCAGGAACCAGGCCATCAGGTGCAGGGATTGAAGGTCTGGATGGAATACCTTCCTGATTGACTGAGATCAGGTCCGGCGGGCTGGAAGCCACCTCGGGAGCCTGGAGCTGAGACTGAGGAGATCTGGATACCAGAACTGGCGGGCCAGTCTGGGGCTACCAGAATCACCTCGCCTTGTCCCTCCTCACCTTGAGAAGCACCTTGGTGATAAAGGAAATGAGGGAAGGCGTAGGAGAGGCCCGGGTCCACGGCCTCGAGAAGGCATCCCCTGCAGCGAGCCCTGCTGAGGGGGCGGCATGAAACAGTCTCAGCCGCATTCTCCTGGAGGCAAACAGGTCCACCTGAGGTGTGCCCCAGTGGGAGAACAGATCTTGTACTACCTCCAGCAGGAGAGACCACTTGTGAAACGCAGCCCCTATCCAGCTTAGGGCATCGGCCAGGGTGTTGGAGGCTCCTGCCACATGAATGGCGAGGAGATCCGCCCAGGCTGCGCATGAGTGACCAAATGTGAGAGCTTCCCTGCACAGAGGCATGAGCGTGTCCCGCCCTGGCGGTTTAGGTAGTACATGGTCGTGGTATTGTCCGTCTGGACCTGAACCACTTTACCCGTAGAAACGGAGCGAAGGCGGTGAGGGCTAGACAAACCGTCAAGCTCCAGCAGGTTTATGTGGCATCGAACTCCGAGGGGACCAGAGGCCGGTGCTCTGTGCTCCCCAGATGGGCACCCCAACCCATCAGAGAGGCATCGGTCGACAGAGAGACCGCGGCTCGGGCCGACAAACGGATGCCCTCCTGCAGATGTGCTGGAACGGTCCACCACTGGAGAGTGTTCCACATCCTCTAGGTCACTGTCACTAGCTGATCCAGCGGATCGGGCGTGTGACCACTGGCTGGCCAGTCCCCACTGAAGGGACGTATGTACCAGCGGGCCCAACGGACCACGCTGGTGCAGGCTGCCATGAGGCCCAGGAAGCGCAGGAAGTCCCGGGCAGGCGCATTGCCCAACCTGAAATGATTGGGCAAAGGATGAAAGAACCTCGGCCCTGTCCGCCGGAGCCGGGTTTGGCTCGTAGAGAGTCGGCTCTTCCCCGATGAACTGTATCACCTGCTTTGGCACAAGTTCGACTTGGCCTCGTTGATGAGGGAGGCCAACCTGAGAGCAAACCTGGAGGCCAGATCTCTGGACCACTCCACCTCCGCTCTGAAGGGACTGCAATCAGCCAATCGTCCAGGTAGGGGTACACCTGGACCCTTTGAGCGCCAGAGAATGCTGTCACCACTGCCATGCATTTGGTGAAGACCCTGGGAGCTAGGAAGGCCGAAGGGCATGGCCCGAACTGTAAGGATCCCTCCGCTTCTGAAGCGGAGGAATCTCTGGTGGACGGACGGATTGGGACGTGAAAGAACGCGCCCTGAAGGTCCAGGGAACAGAACCACACGCCTGTTCCAAGGATGGGATTATGTGAGCCAGAGTGACCATCCTGAAGGTCCGAGACCGTAGGAACCTATTCAGGTCGTGCAGGTCGAGAATGGGGCGCCAGCCCCCATCCGTTTTGGGACCAGGAAGTACCTGGACACAAACCCCGGTCTGGAGGAGGATTCGCCACCTTCCTGATCACCTCTTTTTCGAGAAGCAGGGCAATGTCGGCTCGGCGGGCCGACAGAGGCTGGGACCGTGGCCCCGAGGCGGCGGCTCGGAAGGTGGGGCCTGCTCTAACTCCAGAGGCAGGCCCTTTCCTCCCTCCAACACCCAGAGGTCCGTTGTGATAGCGGACCAGGCGGAAAGGAGAGTGGCGGGCCGTCCCACAGGGGAACCCGGGGAGTGACAAGGCTGGGGCGACACCCTCAACCCGTCACAGGGCAGGCTTGGAGGAGGGACTGGCGAGGAACCTCCTGGGCCTTTACCTCCTGCTTCCTATTGGAGGAAGCCGGGCTTGGGTTTGGGATGCCAAGAGCGAGCCTGCTGGCCCTGGTGCTGGTGCTGTTGGGTCGGATGTGCCGTGGGTGCAGAAGGGGCTAAAGGACTTGTGCTGCTGCCGTCGGCAGCCTTTGTCCTTTTGGGCAGAGGTGACAGAGTCCAGAGTGGCATTGGACTTCTCGATCCGCTGGAGGTGACCTTCACTCCAGGGCTGAAGAGTCGGTCCCCAAGAAGGGACATCCGCCAATCTGTGCTGGGTATCTGCCGTGAAGTTGGATATCCTCAGCCATGCTCTGCAGCACATGGCCACCAGCGCATAATCGATCTGACACAGGAGTCTCCTATGTCCAGAGCCGTTTGGAGCTGCTGCTTAGCCACTGCCCTACCCTGGTCCCGAACCTGCCGGACCGTGGTCTGCAGGTCGGCCGGAGATGAGGGATCACCTCATCCAGGGAGCCCATGAGGCGTGGGAGAAGTGTGCCATCAACACGGCTGAGCTGGCCTGGCGGAGGCCAAGGGAGGACACAACATACACCTTGCGCCCGACGTAGTCCAGCTTTTTGACTCCTTGTCAGGGGCTTGTCCCGTCCTAGCGTTCCCGGAACGCGGGAAAAGCTTGTCGGTGACCAACCCCTCGACAGAGGGTGTTCAAACCCGGGCAAGAGCGGTATGGACCGCGATACTTCCTGGCCATCCTGGCCAGGCACAGGCAGGAAGCAGGCCTGCCAAAGCTCCAAGGCTGGGCCAACAATGGCCTCAGCCACCAGAAAGGCCTCCGTGGGAATCCTTCGGTCCAGTATCTCCGCTAGGATACTTGGTCCATTTGGATACGGGCTTCGAGCTGCATCCCGTGGACTCCGAGATGAGCCGGTAAACCCATGAAGGACGATGGGCTTTCGGCCAACGACTGGCCCTGGAGGACTCCAGGTCAACCGCCTGGAGAACAGGGAGGAATTGTCGTCGGACTCTGAGGAGTCTCGCAGAGCTGCCTGGGGCCTGAGCCACCTCCACCTGCCGAGGACGGTCGGGAGTGAGGTGACCAACCTGTGTGCAGGCCTTGACCCGACCGAGAGTCCTTGGTGGTGCCCCGATTTCGGTTGTGGGCGGAGGTTCCACCACAATCAGTGGGGCAGCAGGTTTCAGCCAACAACGGCCCAGGCTTGGGCATCTCGACCAGGCGAGGGTTATTTGACCGCTCGGGTGACAGCCATTTGATGGCGGGGAGGCGTCGGCTTGCTCCGGACAGAAATAACTGCTGCCACATCAGGTCTCGTAGCATCGGCGCATTTATGCGGAAGCTCTCCTTCCGAAGAGGAAGACGAGGGATCAGCGGCGGCGCCACACTGGTGCCGAGACCACCGATGTCGGCGGGATCGGCTGGACCGAGAAGAATCCGAGACTGAGACCGAGATCCTCTGTGTTTCCGAGGCGGGTCTGGGAAGGAGGGGACACCGCTCTACCCTCGGCTTGGACGCCTTAATCGGGACTGCTGCACTGGGGGCGCAGGCAGATCCTCAGTCTCCACGGGGAGCAGTGAAGAAGAGGTTGTCTGCCTCAGCAGTCGAGCAACCCGTCCGGCCAGTCGAGAAAAATCTCGACCGCGTCGATGGGTGTCTCGGCCGGCTGGCCTGGCGGGGCGCCATGAAGCCAGCGGCCTTAGCATAACCTCGGCCAGTCGACAGTCGGCTGTCCAGGGAGGAGACCTCTCCCACTCCCGCGAACGCCGACGATGGGACTTACCTTAGAATCCTTCTTTTGGACCGAGAGGAATGTCCCGATGGCCCTCTCCCTTCGTGGAAAGGGATTGGCAAAGCTCCTTGAACGTAGCTGAACACGGAGGTACCCAGAGAGAGCCGGGATAAATGCGCGACCGAGGAAGAGGAAGATACGGCCTGGGACGCCTCCTCCTCGAGGCGATCATCTGCTCGAGCTGCTCAGCCAAGCCAGTCACCATGTAACCGCCCAATGGGCCTCCTTGACTTAACGGCGGTAAACAGCTTCTCGGGCGCCCAGCTGTAACCGGGCCGTGGCGGTCTCCAGGATGTTGGCCGAAAACGAACGGCATGACTCTGCAGGCATGCGGCTCCATCCTGACATCTTCTGCCCACAAGGGCACCGCCAAACGCGAGAGTCTATTTGTCCATCGCAGCCACGAGGGAGAAAGGTCACGAAGTCTTGAAAATTTTAAAATTAGTTTAGTGAACTGAAGAATTAGGATCCAGTCTATCATGCAGAGCATTAAGGAGGAACCTGAGCTTCCAAGCGTAAAGAAGATCTGGCATCATGGGGCGGAGCAGAGAGTTTTACCACCCGGTGGGTGGGAGGAGCTTGAAGACCTTCCGGCAAGATTTAAGCCGCAAGGAACATGCCAGACAGTGTGGATGAACAACATATCCATGTCCCTAGAATGATTGTATGTAATTGACGTACAAATAAAAGAAAATATATGTATATATATTTATATAACATGCTATATATATATATATATATATATATATATATATATATATATATATACACATATATAGAGAGAGGACTGTCCAAATAGCAAGAACATCACTGAGCAACAGCCGTCGATGGGAAATAGCCATGGACTCCTTACAGGTGCTCTGGATTAGCACCAGAAACCGACCGGATGACCTCAAGGATAGCTGGAATGGCAACAGAGGCCAATAGCATGGCCTGAACTCACCCTTTTCATCAATCATTTATTTATAAAATAGCTATTCCAAAACCATAAAATCTATAAACAATCACCTTATAAAACAGCTGCAACAGATCAGATAAAATCAAAAAACACCAAACCAAATAATACATTTTAGCTTGAATTTAAAGCTCTCAACCATCAGGCTCTGTCTAATCCAGCGGTAGAGAATTCCAAAGCAGGGAACTGAAAGAGAGGGACCAGAGACCATCAATGGAAGCCTCAGAGTGGGAGATGAACTATGTAGGGACAGCAGGTGTCTGCAGGATATCGGGTAGTAATGCGCAGTAGCCCAAAAGAAAAAGGGCATGAGACCCTGCACATCAACAAACTGAAACAAAGCCAGCCCAGTGGTGCAAAGGGCTGGCGCTGCACATGCCTTGCCTTTTCCCACGCCAGCAACCCGAGTTAGAGAACAAGCGCAGGTCACCAGGGGTCGGCCAGGGTGGGGAGAGAATCAAGCATCTGATGGAGTGCTCTCCCTCCTGGGGAGGAAGGAAGGATGTCAGCTCAGTCTACGAGTGCCAGTTTGGAGCTGGTGGTCAGTTTGACCACTAGCTTTCAAACTCTGGTAGCGAAATAAATATTTTTAGTGGCTATCCTTTTGAAGAGCTCAAAAATCACTTTGTGGGCAGGCAGCCAGTTGACTGGTAACTTTCAACATATAGCAGCAAATCCATATTTTTTTTTTGTTTTTTTGTTTTTTTTTTTTTAAGAGGCCACGTGGCTACACAGTTTGTCCCAACCTGGAGAAACCCAAGGAAAATTGTGCGTGAGAACCTCCAAGCACTCGCTAGACATCCTGTGGCAGGGGCAGGAAGACGAGGAGGAAAGGTGTCTGTGGCTTAATGAAGCCCTGCCCGCTCTGCCTGGGTCCACACTGTCACCCGGGTCTGTACCTTGGTTCACTCTGGATGTGTATAGCACAGGTGTGGGGACAATGGCCTTCCTCCCTTCGATCACACCACAAGGGGACATTCGTATAAGAATCTCTAACTGAGTAGGTCCCAGGGAGGCGGTAGCCACTTAGAGGACTGGGCTGAGCAGCGCCCCTGGATTAAAGTGGATAAATGAGGTTAGTTACCTGTAACTGTAGTTTTAGGAGTGGAATATGGTGTACATCCACACTTCTAGCAGGATCCTTTTCCTTTGCTAGAGGCCAGAAGCTCTTCAAGCTGGCTCCTCCCATCCACCTGGGTGGTATCCTCCACGACACCACCCGTGACATCAGATCTTGCATGCTAGAAGCAGAAGGTGTGCCACTTGCCAAGGCAGGTCAGGTGAGTTATGTGGATGTACACACATACCACTCCTACAGCTACGGTTACAGGTGAGTAACCCTCATTTCTAGGAATCCGGATATGGTGTACTATCCACACTTCTGGTAGACTCCTAGCAGTTCTCTGGGAGGAGGGAAAGGCACACACCCTATTTGGGGATAGAGATTGGAGGACTGAGGACCCAAAACCAGCATCCCGGTGTGACACGAGGTCAGTGTGGTACTGGGAAATGAAGGTGTGTGCTGACTTCCAGGTAGCAGCCCTGCAGATTTCCTGGATAAGGACATCATTAGAAGCAGCCTCTGAGGCAGCAGTAGCATATGGTGGCACAAGCCCTTAGCACAACAGGAGGCTCCCTACCAGCCAACCTATAGCGGAGGTCGATTCAGGAGACTATCCACCTGCCAATCATCTGCTTAGCTGCCGGTCTGCCAGGCGTGACTTCAGCATAGGTGACAGAGCTGGCAAACCTCTCCCAGAACTACAGCTGTCGCTCTTTATAATAAGAGAGTGTTCCCCAGAGTCCAACATATGGAGCCTGTGCTCAGCCTCTGAGGTTGGAGTGGTGAAATACACATTAACAGATCAGGGCTCACACTGCAACTGGAGACAGGTGGGTGCAAACTTAGGCAGCCAGCCCACATGGAAATCCACTTGACAACAGAGTAGCACTTTCCAAGTTAACACACAGAGAAATCATAAAGTAAAGCAGATGCAAAATACAATAGGTTTATTCCAAATAAAGTGGTGTAGTAAGCTCCAAAATACAAATGGTGACTCCACCAGAAGCCCTACACTTAGACAGTTAGAGGCGGTTCTGGATAGTAATGAATCACATTATAAGCCTTGGAAGTCATGTCATCATGCATCACGTGATCATTTCAAATTTAGTTAAACGTCAATAAAGTAAACTAATGACTTAAAATAGTCTGGACTTCTTTACAAAGCAATTCAAAGAAACATTAATAGTTGGCTGACACAACATAGATGTCAGCTGCATTTGAATTTGTCCGATTCACAGTCCATCCACCATCCCCACACACACATTTCTCAGTCACTCTCAATTCCTCTCATCCCACTCCATTAACACAAATCCATCTCAGTCCACATCAGGAATCTATTCACCTACATTCCATTCAAATGCCACCTCCCATGTACTGAAACTCATCATCAGTCACATGGCAAAGAACAGTTGTAAGAACTTACCATAACAGTAGCTCTTTGAGGAATCTCTCATGGGTCACACTTATGGAACTTAGCCAACAGGCCCAAAGATGACACAGAAGGTCTTCTGCAGCAGTCTAGTAGGGCCAGCCACACCGATGTCGAACACGGACATCACAACCCTATGTAAGTGTGGGCAGCCCCGGTCCCTCCTCAGTTCTTTCCTAGCCGGAGGCTATAGAGACAAGAGTCCCACCAGGGAACCAAGAAGAGAGAGAGAGAGAGAGAAGCCTAACTAGCAAAAAGGCTGTAGCAACAAGAAAGCCGAGGCTGTGAGAGAGAGAAAGGGGATGGAGGGAGGGATGGCATGACCTGATGACAGAAATTCCTCAAAGTTACTGTTACAGTAAGTTCTTAATAATTGTTCCATCGTTCTTTGAGGATATCTTTGTCATCAGGTCACACCTAAGGAACGAGTCCCAAGCAGTACTGAGAGGAAAAAAACTGTCCGGGTGGCAGGAGGCCAGAGGCCCTAAGAAGGAAGGCCCTGAAGCACAGGTAGACCAAAGGCTGCCGTCCTTCTGGAGGCAATGTCCAGACTGTAGTTGCTTGGTGAAAGTGTGGACAGTACTCCAAGTGGCTGCAGGACAGATTTCCACAGCTCATGCATTCATGAAACAGGCAACAGAAGTGGCCATGCCTGTGGATGAATGGCTGTGAACACACCAGGAAGTTCCTTATTATATTCCTATAACAAAAAGTAATACAGCTCGCCAACCATTTGGACAAACACTGTTTAGATACTGGAGCACCCTCTTTGCCAGGGACAAAAGAAACAAATAACCTGAGAAGACTTTCTGCGGTCCTTAGCAGGTGTGTATAGTACCAGAGAATTCTATGCACATCCAAAGTATGGAGCAATGCTTCCCTGGATTGGCATGCTCTGGATAATAAACACACAGGTGGAGAGATTGATTCAGAGTAAACTCGGACACCACCGTAGGAAGAAACTTAGGATCAGTACACACAGCCACTGTTGTCTTTGTGAAAAATCTAATATGGCTGCTCACACATAAGAGCCTGTAGCTCTGAAATTCAAGCAGAAGTAATAGCAACTAAAATAACACTTTCCACAACAGAAAGTGTTGCTGCATGAACACAGCTGGCTGAAAGGAGGCAGGGTCAGCTTCTCGACACAAAATTGAGGTCCCAAGCTGGGACCAGATTGCAGATAGGAGGTTTCAAGTGTAGAATGAATGCCTATCAGAAGGTATGGGCCACATCCAATTGGGCCACAGTAGTCCCTCAACAGGCACATGAAAGGCTAGAATAGCTGACAGGTGCACCTTAACAGAGGAATATTGTAGTCCTGTATCAATAAGAACAGGAGATACTCTAGAACTTGACTGGACAAGTGAATGTGAAGCAGTCCATATAGCAAAGTGCTTCCATTTGAGTAAGTGGCCCTGGTGGAGGGTTTCTTGAAAGCCACCAGGCAATCAGCCACCCTCGGAAAACCCCAAAGCACATAATGGCTATGTTTTCAAAAGCCAGGTATACGGCAGGAGGGACTTGAGATCTGGATGGACCATGGTCCCCTGTGCGGTGTCAACAAGTCCATGCAAGGGGCAAAGTTCCAGAGGTTCCACAGCCAGCTGTGGCAGTAATGGAAACCATACCTGACAAGGCCAGAATGGAGCCACCAGACTTGGGTGACACCCTCCATCTGTAGCTCAACGAGCACCTTCTGAATCAGAGGAGAGGGTGGGCATAAAGAAAATACAGGTTACTCACCTGTAACAGGAGTTCTAGGAATGGTATATGTTGTTCATCCACACTGTCTGGCAGGTTCCTAGCCGCTTTAAGTCTTGCTGGAAGGTCTTCAAGCTGGCTCCTCCACCCACCGGATGGTAAAACTCTGGCTCCGCCCCATGGCCGCAGATCTAGCCTGCTGGAAGCCAGGTTGTCTGTCGAGCTGGGGAGGTCGGGTGGGTAGTGTGGATGAACAACATATACCATTCCTAGAACTCCTGTTACAGGTGAGTAACCTGTATTTCTAGGGACATGGATATGTTGTTCATCCACACTGTCTGGCAGACTCTAGCAGTTCTCCGGGAGGAGGGAGGCAAGCGCACACCCCTACTTAGGGAATAGAGACTGAGAACCGAGGCCCCAAAACCAGCATCCGGCGTGACTCAAGGTCGATGTGGTAGTGGGTGATGAAGGTATGTGCTGACTTCCAGGTAGCAGCCCTGCAGATTTCCTGGATAGGGACGTCCGGAAGCAGCTACTGATGCAGCGGTATGGCAGGTAGAATGAGCTCTTATCCTCTGGGAGGCTCCATGCCTGCCAACCTATAGCAGAGATCTATGTGGGAGGTGACCCACCTGCCTATCGTCCGCTTGGCTGCAGGTCTGCCAGGTGTGGCTTCAGCGTAGGTGACAAACAGCTGGTGAACCTCCCCGAACTTCAGCCGTCCGCCCTTATAATAAGCGCTCTTCTAGGGTCCAAAGTATGGAGCTATATTCGCCTCCGAGGTGAGACTGGGGTAGAACACCAGCAGAGTGAACACCTGGTTAAGGTGAAACTCAGACACCAGCTCGGAAGGAATTTGGGTGGGGGCGCAGGACAACCTTGTCCCTGTGGAAGACCAGATAAGGAGACTCGATGGAAAGCGTCTGGAGCTCTCCCATCCTTCTGACCGACATTATAGCCACCAAGAAGGCGGTCTTCCACGACAGGTGGGAGATATCGCACCTGTGCATCGGTTCAATAGGCTTGCCCATGAGCTTCAATACCAGCAGTAGATCACACGGAGGTGGAGGTTCTGCACCGGAGGGGATATGTGATCAAGGCCTTTGAAAAGCACCAGACCACCTTCTCCCAAGCACCGACTGCTTCCCAGCCGTCCGTAAGCAGGAGATGGCTGCCAGGTGCACCTTAAGGGTCATCGACCTAAGTCCTAGCTGAGACAGGGATCACAGGTAGTCCAGAATGCTTGCCAAGGGACAGGAGGAAGGGTCCAGGCCCTTTCCTGACACCAAATGGAGAATCTCTTCCATTTGAAGGCATAGCATTTTGTGAACACTCCTTACAGGGATGCCTCAACGGCGTTGAGGACCTCGTCGGAAAGACCCAAGGCCTGGAACTCTGCAGCCAGGAACCAGGCCGTCAGGTGCAGGGATTGAAGGTCTGGATGGAATACTTTCCTCTGATTGACGGAGATCAGGTCCGGGCGGGCTGGAAGCAGCCTGGGAGCCTGGAGCTGAGACTGAGGAGATCTGGATACCAGAACTGACGGGGCCAGTCTGGGGCTACGAGAATCACCTGCGCTTTGTCCCTCCTCGCCTTGAGAGAAGCACCTTGTGGATCAAGGGAAATGGGGAAAGGTGTAGAAGAGGCCCGGAGTCCATGGCCTCGAGGAAGGCATCCCTGCAGCGAGCCCTGCTGGAGGCGGGCATGGAACAGTCTGAGCCTGCATTCTCCCTGGAGGCAAACAGGTCCGCCTGAGGCGTGCCCCAGTGGGAGAAGAGTTCTTGTACTACCTCCGGCAGGAGAGACCACTAGTGAGGCGCAGCCCCTATCCGGCTGAGGGCATCGGCCAGGGTGTTGGAGGCTCCTGCCCGTGAATGGCGAGGAGATCCGCCTCCAGGCTGCACACTAGAGACCATATGCAGAGAGCTTCCTTGCATAAAGGCATGGAGCGCGTCCCCGCCCTGGCGGTTTAGGTAGTACATGGTCGTGGTATTGTCCATCTGGACCTGAACCACTTGACCCGTAGAAGCGAGGCGAAGGTGGTGAGGGCTAGGCAGAACTCGGAGCTCCAGCAGGTTGATGTGGCATTGGGACTCCTGAGGGGACCAGAGGCCGTGCGCCTGTGCTCCCCAGATGGGCACCCCAACTAGAGAGGCGTCGAGTCGATAAGGAGACCGTCGGCTCGGAAAGGACGAATGGGATGCCCTCCTGCGGATGTGCGGAACGGTCCACCACTGGAGGCGTTCCACATCTCCTGGGTCACTGTCACCAGCTGATCCAACGGATCGCAGCATTGTGACCACTGGCTGGCCAGTCCCCACTGAAGGGATGCATGTACCAGCATGCCCAACGGACCATGCTGGTGCAGGCTGCCATGAGGCCCAGGAGGCGAAGAAGTCCCGGGCTGGGCGCGATTGTCCAACCAGAAATGATTGGGCAAGAAGGAAATAACCTCGGCCGGTCTGCGGCCGTCTCTGTTTCAGAAAAGAGTCGAGCTCTGCCCGATTAAGTGAATCACCTGCTTTAGTGCGAGTTCTGACTTGGCCTCGTTGATGAGGAGGCCAATCTGAGAAAGCAAACCTGGAGGCCAGATCTCTGGACCGCTCCACCTCTCTGGAGGGGGGCTGCAATCAGCCAGTCATCCAGGTAGGAGTACACCTGGACCTTCGGCGCCATGGAATGCTGTCATCACTGCCATTCATTTGGTGAAGACCCTGGGAGCTAGAGAGGCCAAAGGGCATGGCCGAACTGTAGAAGGGATCCTTCCGCCCAGCGGAGGAATCTCTGATGAGGCGGACGGATCGGGACATGAAAGGACGCGTCCTGGAGGTCCAGGGAACAGAACCACACGCCTCGTTCCAAGGATGGGATTATGTGAGCCAGAGTGACCATCCTGAAGGTCCGAGACCTTAGGAATCTGTTCAGGTCGTGCAGGTCGAGAATGGGGTGCCAGCCCCCATCCGCTTTGGGACCAGGAAATACCTGGACACAAACCCGGGTCTGGAGGAGGATCCACCACCCTCCTGATCACCTCTTTTCGAGGAGCAGGGCAATATCGGCTCGGCAGGCCGACAGCGAGGCTGCGGACCTCGTTTCCTGGGGCAACTGCTCGAAAGGGTGGGATCTGCTCGAACCCAGAGGCAGGCCCTTTCCTACCACCTCCAATATCCAGCGGTCCGTGGTGATAGCGGACCAGCGGAAAGGAAGTGGCGGGCCGTCCCCCAGGGGAACCCCGGAGGAGTGACAAGGCTGGGGGCACACCCTCAACCCGTCACTGGTCAGGCTTGGAGGAGGGACCGCGAGGGACCTCCTGGGCCTTTATCTCCCTGCTTCCTGTTCGAGGAAGCCATGGAGCCAGGTTTGGGATGCCAGCGCGGCCTGCTAGCCCTAGTGCTGGTGTTGCTGGGCGGACGTGCCTGGGCGCAGAAGGACGAAGGACTTATGCTGCTGCTGACAGGCAGCCTTTGTCCTTCTGGGTGGAGGTGACAGAGTCCAGAGTGGCATTGGACTTTTCGATCCGCTGGAGGTGTCCCTCTACTCCAGGGCGAAGAGGTCGGTCCCCAGGAAGGGACATCCGCCAATTGTGCTGGGTATCCACCATGAAGGTGGATATCCTCAACCCGCCCTGCAGCGCATGGCCACCCTTGACATAACCGATCTGGCACAGGAGTCACCTATGTCCAGAGCAGTCTGGAAGCTGCTGCCGTCACCGCCTACCCTGGTCCCAAACCTACCGGACCGTGGTCTGCAGGTCGGCTGGGAGATAAGGGATCACTCATCCAGGGAGCCCATGAGGCGTGGGAGAAGTGTGCCATCAGCACGGCCGAGCTGGCCTGGCGCAGGCCAGGGAGGCGCAGCATAGACCTTGCGCCTGGCGTAGTTCAGCTTTTGGACTCCTTGTCGGGGGCTTGTCCACGTCCTAAGCGTTTCGGATCTCTGGAAAACTCTGTGGTGACTAACCCCTCGGCAGAGGTGCTCGAGAAACTGGGCAAAGGCGGTAGGGACCCATACTTCCTGGCCATCCTGGCCCAGGGCACAGGACAGGAAGCAGGCGGCTGCCAAAACTCCAAGGCTGGACCGACAATGGCCTCAGCCACAGGGAAGGCCTCCGTGGGAGAATCCCTCGGTCCAGTATCTCCGTCAGGGGATACTTGGCCCGTTGGAGATGGGCTCGAGCTGCATCCCGGTGGACTCCGAGATGAGCGAAGCAGACCCATAAGGGACGATGGGCTTTCGTCCAGAGACTGGCCCCGGAGGACTCCAGGTTGACCTGCCTGGAGAACAGGGAGGAGTAGTCATCGGACTGCGAGGTCACGAAGAGCTGCCTAGGGCCTGAGCCACCTCCACCTGCCGAGGCGGTCGGGAGTGAGGGTGACCGACAACCTGTGGGCAGGCCGTGACCCGACCGAGAATCTTTGGTGGGGTGCCCCGATTTCGGTTGTGGGCGGAGGTTCCACCACAATCAGTGGGGCAGCAAGTTTCGGCGAACAAACAGCCCAGATATGGGCATCTCGACAACAGCGAGAAGTTGCTTGACCATTCGGGTGACAGCCACTTGATGGCGGGGATGCGTCGCGTCGACTTACTCCGGACAACAGTAACTGCTGCCACATCAGCTCCTCATAGCGCCTGACGCAATTTGAGCGAAGCCTCTCCTCTTCCGAGGAGGAAGGCGGAGGGGCGGCATCGCCCGCTGCCGGTGCCGAGACCGCCGATGTCGGCGGATCGCTGACGAATGAGGACGAACCGGAGACCCTCGGGGCAACCAGGCGGGCCTGGGAAGAGGCGGGGACACCCGCTCCTCCTCTGCTCGGACACTTAACCGGGGACTGCCGCACCAAAGGCACAGGCAAATCCTCGGCCTCCACCGGGGAACGGCGAAGAAGGTTGCCGGCTTCACCAGTCGACAACCCGTCCGGATCGAAATATCTCTACTGCGTTGACAGGTGTCTCGGCAGGCTGGCCTGGCCAGGGGCGCCATGAAACCAGCGACCTTGTCACAACCTCGATCGAAGTTGGCGGTCGGCTGCCGGGGAAGACTCTCGCTCCCACCGAATGCCGATGGTGGGACTTAACCCTTGAATCCCTCTTCTTGGACCAAGAGGAAAGTCTCGATGGCCCCTCCTCCCTTGGAAAGGGACTAGCAAAACTCCTTGAGCGAAGCAGAATAAGAGGTACCCAAAGAGGCGGGATAAAAGCAGCGACCGAGGAGGAGGAAGATGTGGCCTGGGCCTCCTCCTCGAGGCGATCATCTACTTTCGAGCTGCTCAGCTGAGCCAGCTGCACGGACACTGCCAGGACCTCTTCTGATTCACGGAGGTAGCTTCTCGGGGTGCTCGGCGAACTTCAATCAGACATGCGATCCTCAGGATGCTGGCCGAAAAGGGCGGCACAACTCGTGGTCAGGCCAGGCTGTGAGCGCATATGGAGTGCGGATCCATCCTGGACATCTTCTGCCCGTGAAGCGCCGCCCAACCGGGGAATCGATTTGTCCATCGCAGCGCGAGGGAATAAAGACCGAAGTCTAGAAAACTTTAAAATGAGTTTGGACGAACCGAAGAGTTAGGATCAGTCTAAAACACAGAGCAAAGGAGGGAACCTGAGCTTTCAAGCGGTAAGGAAGATCTGGCATCATGGGCGGAGCCGGGAGTTTTGCCACCGGTTGGGTGGGAGGAGCCAGCTTGAAGACTTACGGCAAGATTTAAAGCGGCAAGGAACCTGCCAGACAGTGTGGATGAACAACATATCCATGTCCCTAGAACCTCCCTTTCCAGAAGAGGGACAATGATCTCTCGGAAAACTCCAGGCCCTGGATCTACAAGCAGAAGCGTGGAAGTTTTGTATGGTGGGGACACAAAAGGTCCAACTCTGGACAATCCACCTGCTGAACAGGTCTACTATGACAGAGGTCAGCAGTTCCCACTCATGCATTCTGGACTGTCACAACTGAGGCTGTCTGCAAGGGCATTTTGGTCGCCTGGCACATGGATAGCTGACCGTTCTAGACTGATCTAGAGCTCAGTACCAGACCCTCAGCACCTCCTGGCACAGGGGGTAGGAATGGGTCCCCCTTGCTTGCTAATGTAATAGACCACACTTAGGTTGCCCAACTAAACCAATAGTGGGCCTGGAGAAAGATGGTTCTGGAAAGCCTGGAAGGCATACAGAACTGCCCACATTTCTAGAGCATTTATGTGGGAGGGTCTCCCGGGACCATATCCAGGGTCTGATAAGGGCCTAGGTCGCTCCCCAATCCAGAACTGAAGCATCCGTAGTGAGGATTTGGTGAGGGTGTGGATAAGAAAGGGACCCCTTTCAAGAGACTGACTGGGTCTATCCATCACTGAGGCACCCTGAGTACTGGGGAGGAGACAAGGACCAGCCGATCAAGACTGTCTGGCTGAAACCCACTGGACCCTGGGGTTCCACTGCAGGATCCTTATGTACAACCTGGCCAAAGAGACTGAAACAATGGCTGCAGCTATTAAGCCTAGCAGCCTGAAGAATGTCCTGGCTGGGACATACCAGCACTAAGCAACAGCCTGGGCCTAACACTATGAGGCAGTCCACCCTGTCTTGTGGTAGGATGACCTTGTCCCAAGTAGAATCCAGAACCGCCCCTATACTGCAACCTCTGGGACAGGATCAGTACAGACTTGACAAACTGACAGTGATGCCCAATGACTAGAACAACTGCAAGGTGCGTTCTAGAGTCAGTAACATCAGTTCCCTGAACTGGGCTTTCAGTAACCAGTCGTCCAAGTATGGAAACACATAAAAGCCTTTGCATCAGGAAAGAAGGTTGCTACTGGAGCTGCTAAGCATTTGGTAAATACCTGTGGCACAGAGGATAAGCTAAAGGCAACACTCTGAACAGGTAATGTTCCCCTGGAAGAGGGATCGTAGGTGCTGCCTGTAAGGTGGGTAAACCATGATATGCAGATAGGCATCCTGCATGTCCAGGAGCATAGCCAGTTGCCCTGCTTGAGCAGAGGAGAAGGCCATGTAGAGTTACCATCCAGAACTTTCTGTACTGGATGTAAAGATTCAACTCCTTGAGGTCTAGAATGGGCCTCAAGTCCCAAGTTCTTCTGGGAACCAGGAAGAAACATACTAAAATGCCAGCAGAATAGGCCTAATGGTCTTTTAGAGTGTCTGCTCGGTTGGTCAGCCCCACCCTGGGTGCTGACCTTGCATCCCTCGCCTTCTCTGGCTTCTCCCTTCCCAGTTCGGATATTCTTGCTGCATTGGATTTTGCTTCCTGAACCCTTCCCCTGTACCTGTCCCACCCTCTTGAACCCCTCCACTGTCTCTGCCTCCACCAGCCCCTAGGTAGTGCATTCCATGGCTCTACCACCCTCTCAGTGAAGTAGCACCTCCTCCTTTCTCCCCTGAATCTTCCCCTCCAGCTTCCACCCATGCCCTCTAGTGGCCCCTTCCTCCTTCCTTGAAGCACCCTCACTGTTCCTCCCTGTTTACCCTCTTCATGTACCTGAAGACCTCTATCATGTCCCCCGGTCCTTCTCTCTTCCAAAGTGTACATATTTAGCTCTTGAGCCTCTCCTCATAGGTCCTGTCCCCAAGCCCCAAATCATTTGGTTGCCCTCCTCTGGACCCTCTCCAGGAGGTTAATGTCCCTCTTTAAGTGTGGCCTCCAAAACTGCCACGCAGTACTCCAGGTGCGGCCTCACCAAGCAGTTATACAGAGGAGTATCACTTCCCTCCTTCTGGAGGTGATCCTAGCGATGCATCCCAGCATCCTGTTGGCCTTGGCTGCTGCCCTCCTACAAGTCTCAGAGTTGTTCATCTTGACATCCACCACCACCCCAGGTCCCTCTCAGCCATTGAGACTTGTAGTATTCCCCAGGGTGTACACTTGGTCTGGGTTTCTGCCCCCAGGTGGAGTACCTTGCATTTCCCTGCATTAAACCTCAGCTTCCACTTTCTAGACCATCTTTCCAGAGCCTCCAGGTCCCCTGCAGGCCACCCTCCCTCCTCCCCATCCACCACCTGGCCATTTGAGTCATCTGCAAAAGACTCATCTCACTCCTGATTCCTGTCCTTATGTCAGATACGTAGGCGTTGAACAGAAGGGGCCCAAGGACTGATCCCTGTGGGACCCCACTAATGACCCTCCTTGGGGAAGAGATTATCCCACCAACTCGACCCTCTGGGTCCGGTCCTGGAGCCAATTGCCTATCCATCGGATCATCTGGTTTCCACCCCATTTCTCCTAGTTTATCCAACAGGCCACGTGAGGAACAGGTCAAATGCCTTGCTGAAGTCCAGAAAGAGGACATCCACTGGTCTACCCAGGTCCAAGGCACTTGTCACCCAGTCATAGAACTCCACCAGGTTTGTCTGACACGATTTCCCGGGATGAATCCATGCTGTCTATCGTCCAGGCACCCTGACTTATCCAGGGCCCCCCAGCCTCTCCTTGACAATGCCCTCCATCACCTGCCCACCACTGATGTCAGGCTGACAGGCCTGTAGTTCCCTGCCAGCTCCCTTGATCCCCCCTTGTGGATAGGCACTACATGCGCCACCTTCCAGTCTTGGGGCACCCACCCTGTCCTCAGAGAGATGGTGAAAAGCTCTGCCAGGGGTTTCGCCAGGACATCTGCAAGTTCCTTCAGCACTCTAGGATGTAATTTATCCGGCCCGGTGCTTTCTCCGTCTTAAGGGGCTGGGGCTTCCCTCACTCTCTCTCTGCTGTGATTTCCACTTCCAGTACCTCTTCTCCTGTAGCCCTCCCCACCTGCCAGTGATGCCCCCCTCTCCCCAGACCTGCCCGATTGGTAAGGGCCCCCCTCCTCATTATCTCTGTCTCCTCCCATGTATGATGCAGCATCCCCATTTTCCCTGGTGAAACTGGTGAAGTACTCATTTAGTACCTCAGCCTGCTCCTCTGGGTCTTGTGCCCATCTCTCCCCTGATTTAATCCTGCTAATCTGCCTTCACCTTGCGTCTTTCCCCAATGTATCTAAGAACCCTTTTTCCTCTCCCTAATTTCCTGGCCAGGTTCTGCTCCTTCCTTGCCTTAGCCCCCTCACCACTCTAGTGGCCCTTCTAGCCAACAGCTCATAATCCCTCGATCCCTTTCAGTCCTTGAGCACCTGAATTTCTTATAGGCTGCTTTCTTTCCCTGACCACCTCCTGGACCTCCTGGTCCACCAACAGGGAGTTTTGGGCCTACCGCATTTGCTCTTACTCTTGCACAGGTGCTGGTAGCATCCTGCACCCCTCTCCTGATGATTTCCCACCTACTATCAGCGTCCATGTCTGACCCAATCCCATCAAATGCTCCTCAGGATCCTTCCATTTCCTTAAAATCCACCCCCTGAAGTTGGTTCTTCCGTCTTTGTGCAGCCTTCTACCCTCCTAGGTCCAGGTAGAACCAGACCGAGGCATGGTCACTCCCGCCAATGGGTCCCTTACCTCCAGGCTCCCAATCTGGTCACTGTCTGCCAGGACCACATCCAGTACCGTGCCTCCCTGGTCGGTTCCCTCACCTGCTGAGTTAGGGCAGCGTCTTGAAAGACATCCAACAACCTCTGTTCCTGGTCACAGAGGATGTCATGTCTCTCAGTCTGTTCCTGGCATGTTTTAGTCCCTAACACCACCACCTTTCTTCTGCCCAGTCTGCAGTGTCTCTAACATCTGCCACCAGACTGTCCTCCAGCTCCTCCGCCAGAGACAGGGGGTCTATACACCACTCCTATTTTTACTCTCTTGCCCCCCCTTGTTATCAAAGGTGACCCAAATCGCCTCACAGTTCCCTCAACCTCCTCAACTCCCCTATGCCAATGCAGTTTTTTTATCATTGCTACCCTCCTCCCTTCCCTCCCCTGTCCTTCCTGAACATAGTGTAACCCTCCAGGTTCAGGTCCCAGTCATGTCTTGCAGTGGCCCAAGTCTCAGTGACCACTGCCACATCCACTACTCCCTCAGTTAACATCGCCTGGAGCTCAGGCATTTTATTGCCCAAGCTCCTGGCATTTAGAGACCACCTTCCACCCTTTCCTATAGTTTCATTTCCCTGCTCGTGTTCCCTTGGGATTCTGTTTTCTCCTGGTCTGCACTTTGCCAGTTGGTCTTTTCCTGCAATCCTCCTGGTCCCCAGGGGTGGAGACAGAATCCCTCCTTTATTGGCATCCCTTGACTGCCTTTTCTCCCATCCACCCCCTTCACAAGTTTAAGCCCCACTTTTCACCAATGAACTCCTCCATTTTCAACAAGGATTCCCTCCTCAAATTGAGATGTAGTCTATCTCTAGCATACAGCTCCTTATCCTCCCAGGTCTCCCCCAATCCCCATCAACCCATACCCTCTGGCCTCACACCACTCCCTGAGCCACTGGTTTATCTCCTAATTTTTCTTTTGTGTTCCCCATAGCCCTTGGCACTGGCAGGATTTCTGAGAAGAAACTGTGCATCCTATGTCATGACAAACCCTGGTATAACCCTTTGCTTCTTTGCCGCCTGGGCACTGGTTCTATGGCCCTTTAGTTCAGCAAGGTGAACACCTCCGAGCACCGTGTCATCTGGAGGATAAAGGTGGGAACATCTGGAGGCTATTCCAGAAGTTCTAGAGCATGGCCGGTTTGATTATCTGCAGGATCTAAGCATCTCGATAATGGTTCTCCATTAGAACAGATGGAGGGAGAAAAGACCTCTGACTACCACCTCCTGGCTTGGAATAAGATGAGGGGGTCTGGCAAGGAAGTCGGCTGAGGCGGAACCAACAGCCAGAGCCACTCCACCTCCACCCTGGAGTGCTAGCGGAGGGATCCATGTGGAGGAGGGGCAGGAAAGTTAGCTAGCCCTGCACTTGCCTCGGAGCTTGGTTCCAGAGACAGAATTGTGAGAGACCCACAAAACCAGAGCCTCAGTCTGCTCCTAGGCTGGGTATGATAAAGGAAGTGGACAGACTGAATAGCCCTGCCAAAGGCCTGCAGGTCACTGAGAATATCCTGCACATCAGGACCAAAAAGCTTGTGACCTACAAAGGCATTCAACACCTTTTGCTGGACATCAGTCAGAGTTTAAGCCAGGGTGCCTTCTAAGGCAAATGCCAAGTGGCAGCTGCCCTGGCTGTAGTATCAGCCATACCATAGGTGGCTCTGAGAAGATGCTTACTAATATCTTGGAGGCCTGGAGAATTTTGAGAAGCTCCTGTCTCCGAGAACCCTCTAGAGAGCCTGAGCAGCAGCCTTACCCTTCCTCCAGATGGTATTCTGGTACTTCATTATATGAGACGACAAGCTGGCAATTTTAAGGCCCTAAGTGGCTGAGGTGAAAGTGCTCTTGTCCCAGAGGTCAATCCCCTAGATTCCCGATCATTGGGGAGGGAGCTAAGGCACTTGGGCACCTTGGACCTGTCATGAGAAGCATTGATTACAATTAAATCAGTTTCTGGCTGGGCTACATCAAAACAGCCCCCAAGGGAGCCTGGTAAAGCTTCAGCCTTTCTGGGCATGGCAGGTACCAAGCTGGGCCTATGCAAGGCAGCACTGGCAGCATCCTGCAGTGCTGGAAGCAGAAGGGGAAATAACTTTGGGTGGAGATTCTTGGATGTCAAAAATCCACCAGGTTCCTCCTCATGGCATCCTCCTCCTCTTCAGTCTGGAACTCCATAGTGGAAGATAACTGTAATAATATTACAGAACAAGGGATCCTCATTTTTTTGGGGGAAGCCGGGACCTCAGGTGTGTTTAACGTGTCCTCACTCCTGAAGGAGACAGCAGACCTGTCAGAGGACACCACTGATGAAGGTCTTAGTGGCCTCGAGCACTGGGCTGCTCACGCTGACATGGTATGTGAATCTTGCACATTCAGTTATTTGAATTCTGATCACATATTTATATGTATGTATTTATTTAAAGACTACTTTTTATTAAGAATATGCTTTTGTCTTATTTTGAGGCAAATATGAAAAATATAATTTTTAAAGATTTAGTACTGCCAGAGTGCCTTTTCTTGTATATAGTATAGCTGTCAGAGGTCTACCTCCACATTTTCCTCTTCATCAGAGAGGATGACATCAGGGTGATATTCCTCCTCTCGTCAGCCTGCTCTGCAGTCGAGACCAGCGACAGGAGTATCAGCTGGATGACAGTCGAAGTTATGGGCGAGAACCACACTGAGGTAGACGTGGCAGGGTAAGGAAGCAATCCGACACAAGTATCGATGGAAGGGCAAAGGACCCAGCTCTGATGAACCACCACCTGCTGCAGTTGAGGCAGTGGAGGCCCTGCATCTGTGGATCTTGCAGTTTGAGAGGGCATGATGTCGGGGGCTGGGGCCGACTCTGCAGCCCTGAGAAGGTTGGCGAACTTCTCCACCATGGGAGTGACAGAAGCAAGGCCTGCATGGAGAGGCATCGAGCCGAGCGTTGATGGTGCAATCCCTGGGAGAAGAGGAGGAGGTAGAATCTGGGGGTGTCACGGTCCTTAGACCTGTCCTTATTCCAATGAGGATGTCCACTCCCCGAGGACTTGTCCCAGACCTTGGTATTTGAGGAGTCAAGAGGGACGCGAGGCTGGGGTAGTCGTGGAAGACCCTGCTCTCCACTGCCTGCCTTTTGCTCCATGAGGAACTCTGCAGGGCTTTCTTGTGGCACCGCAGGTGGTGAGGCTGAACGTCAGGCAAGCTGCAGGTGAGAACACTGTAACCAGGTCCTAGACAGCAGACACAAAGTTCATGGTGGTCACTTGAAGAAAGTCTTTCTGCAGTGGCAGGATGGAAAAGAGCAGGCAAAGGAGTAATGGGCATACAAAAATGAAAGGAATCACTTTAAAATAAAGTGATTGAAACCTATAACAAAATAAAAGGCAAGTAAAATGTTGGTAGTCGACTGAGCAAAGAAGTTTCCACAGAGTCCATGTGAATAGTTGATGGCAGGAAAGAACTGAGTAGGGGAGCAGGGCTGGCCATGCTTTTATAGGGCTGCCACGTTGGAGTGGGTGGCCCTATTGGACTGCTGCAGAAAGCTTCTGTGTGATCCTAGTGCCTGACAGCCAAGATCCATAGGTGTGACCCGATGACAAAGATATCACCGAAGATCACCAGATTCAAGTAACACCCTACTCACCTACACCTACAATCTAGTCACCTACCAACACCTAATTTTTGCGCATGATATATTCACCTGCTCCAGCCCATTCTCTCATACTTCCAATCCATTAATCTACCTACAGGCCACTGCAAACTTCCAGGTGTCACTGAAAGAGCTTTATCTCAATGGCATTTTACAACTCCTGCTGAAATAAACTTATTATTACATAGAAACATTGACAATGACGGCAGGAAAATACCAATGGTCATTAAGTCTACTCATAACATTCTATCATACCAAAGACCTTCTGTCATTACAGGGTCTTTGTCTATACCATCCACCACCTTGCTCTGTTTTACTACTACTCCTCTGAGCAACTACTAAGCCCTTAGCTCAGTCCCAACTGTGTTTTTGAAATCAATAATGGTTCTGGCACTCGCCACCTCGCTGGCAAACCGTTCCATAGCTCCACCACTCTTCTCTGTAAAATAACACTTTCTCATGTTCCTTCTGAACCCCTCCTCCCCATCATTGGCTTCTACCTATGACCTCGTATTCTAGATTTTCTACTCTTGTTGAAAAGTTAAAAAAAAAAAAAGCTATGCCGCTACTAGGTAACAGTGGTCATGCTGAATTGCTGAACTAGTGGGGAAAATGTATCACAATAGAACTCACCTCCATAGCCTGGTATTGAACGTGCTACACAAGGTGCTCAGTGCAAATGGTACTGGCAAACCCAATGTTTCATGCCTGCACTTGGCACTTTTTGAAGGGACACCCCGCCCTAAGGACCTACCTTATATACCCAACTGGACATCAAGGTGCCAATCTAACTGGTTCAGGCAGTCCCAGGTGTATGGAGGGTAAAAGTGACAAGTGCTGTGTGTAACAAGTGCAAAATACATATAAATACATAAAAACCAAATCCATGCTCTTTGCCCACCCTCAAAACAAACTCAGTAATTTCCCACTCAGTATCCTCCTGGCTCTAAACTTCCTCTCGAGCAAGTCCGCTTGTACAAGTACCTTAGGGTCTCCTTTGACTCTGCCCCTCACTTTCCACGACCACATTGATACTCTAGCCTCAACTACAAATACTCGGCTAGGTATCCTTTATCTCCACAAACACTGCCTCCCCTGAGGCCCCTCCGACTAGCTGTCACCTCCTCAATCTTGTCCCTTGTGGACTATGGCCTGCCTGTCTATGGTGCGCGGATATGACCGCCCTCAATAAAATTCGACACACCTTGAGACAAGGCCTGTAGATTAATCACAGGCCACCAGATTAACCCATACCTGCCAGCTATATGACTTGGCTAAGCTGCTCCAACCTGGACGAGCAGCTCCAGATACCAAACCTGCCTCCTAACTAAAAAACACTCCTTGGTCTATCCCTCCCGGTCTGACAGCCTTCATCCACCTAGCTCGACCCTTAGTCCAAACTCGTAGCTCCTCCAAGGCCACCTGTCTATCCCAAGAACCAGGACCACCCATGGTCAGCGGTCCTATTACAGAGCCCCACCTGGTACAATACTCTACCCAGCTCCATCACTGATACCTGTTCAATCTCAGCTTCAAAACCGCTCTTGAAGTCAAATGTTTAACATGCATAGTTGTGCTTGTCCCCGGTCATAGGTGTTGAGGCCTTGTACCAGACAAAACTCTCTGAGTAGCTTCACAATCAAAAACTGACAAAACTCACTAAGTGGCTCGCCTCCTCCTCTCATTTTCTACCCGTCCCTTAGCCACCTGTTTTTACCGTCCGAGCAGCCCGGCTCATGACTTGTTGTCTTCTAACCAATGTATGCTTACCTCTCAATCCTATCTGAATAACTGTATAAACCTGTAAATACCAAAACTGTTACACTGTTATTGAAAAAAGTAACTACAACATATATCTGCCTAAACTGTTGTCTGCTATGATGTAACAAAAAAAAAAAATGCTGTTACCTACAATGTTGTAATGAAATGTTGTTTGTGTTTGTCCTCTGTGACGAGGTACCTTTGGAAATGAGCCTCTGGCTCAAAGGTTGTAAATTGATGTATAAATAAATAAAATAAAAAATAAAAAAATACGGTAAATGTAAGATGTTTGCTGCTCAGCTAGACTAGACTGGTCTCAGGAAACATTCTGGTGCAAAATAGTGAGAATTAACTACGAGACTCTACACTACCTACATGTCTCTATACGCACTTGAAGCACAAATGAAGAGTCAGGAGACCGATCCAAGCCTTATACCCACCTCAGTTCTTGGTGGTCCTGCCCACCACCAGCTTTTGCTCGACAACCTTCCCCAGGTATCCTGACCATAACCCATAGCTTATCCCCCACAGGTGGGACCCCGGTTCCTCCCAAGCCGGGAGGAGATATTTCTTTCGGCGGTTGGGGCCCGAGGAGCAGCTAGCATTGCATGGAGTCGTAGTGACCCTGCTGTAGTGTAGGGGCAGCATGACTTCATCTGCCTGGTGCTGCCGAGGCATTTTATCCTCTGCTATGCCTCCTTATCCCACTCAGGGTATGGTCCTGAGGCGACCCAGCAACTGCCTATTGGGGCCGTCGAGGAGGATGGGTCAGCCTCTCCTACCTTTGGAACTGCCCTGATGGCTCCTCTGGGCAGACACCTCTCTGCTTGCCAAGCAGTGGTGCATGCCGATGTGAGGTCACCCAGAGGACCACTTATTCCTTCCCGCATGACACCCCTTCTCCCTGTGTTACCAGGAAATGGTGCCCTCCTTCCCTGAGGCACCAGATATCCCAGTCTTGGGGCGCAGATCCAGGTCGTCTGGATGGCAAGCAGCAACCTACCACTGCACTAACTGGCAGGAGACTTTTATTCTTAACCAACGTGCTTTACTTCTTAAAGTCCATCACCTGGTCACAGTGCAATCATACTGAAACTATGTGCATAAATAAAACAAGCAGCAGCACTGGTCAATTTTCTGGCGTCAATTGTCTAGTTCTAGTCTATATGTACTATATACTGTACTGGGTACTACATGTACAGCACTGTATACATCACGTCCCACCACCACTGAGGTGGAGACCAGACTACAGCAGAACTTCAAGGATGTTCCACTCTGGTTTTAGTCAAATCAACTGTTTCAAAATGCAAAGAAAACTGTCTCCTTGACCTTCAGCACTAGGCAGAGACTCTCTAGACTCTCCTCCACCCCACCTTCCACACCCTAGGCGGCCTGCACCTCTTTCTGATATCTTGAGCTCTGGCTTGACCAGCACCTGGACTTTTCTGTACATATCTATGCCATGCACAAAAGCTGTACCCCAGACTAGGTGCCTTATATGCATCGTGGATGCATCCGCTACCGGCCGCGCTGAACAATTGTACAGAAAATGATCCTGACCGTATCTGACTACAGTGACATAGTCTACAGTGCAGCTCCCATGTCCACCCTAGCCAGACAGGATTCTCTCTTCCCACTCGTTCTGTCGTTTTGCTCTTGAATGCCCCCCCACCACTCGCCCTCTACCAGAGTCTTAACCTCCACGCCTCAAGACTGGAGACAATCACACTGTGCTAAGATTACCGCTAAGTTCTGGGACCAGTACCTGCCCCCTACCTCGCCTCCGAACTAGCTACCTCTACCCCTCCAGTTTATTTACTCAGGAACCACAACTCCTGCTCCTTGGCCGTCCCACTTTTGTTCTCTGCTGCTGGCCAAGCTGCCTTTAAATACTGGATGCCAAAACTGGGAACTCCTTCAGCTGACCTGACATGCCCCTTCCACTCAGCACTTCTACACACTGCTCAAAACCCATTTCTCCTCAGTCTACACATGCGTTTAAACCATGTTCTCACTTTGGACTGTTCTCCCTTTCTCCACAGGTTACTGGATTTCTATGTGATACTGTGATTTAAATTGATAATTGCCCTGTATCAGCGACCAAATGTTCTTGTACTGTACTATAAGATTGTATACTTGCCTGTATGTTCTTTGCATTCTGTATTTATACATGTATTTTTCCCTAACTCCGTCCCCAGGATGCATCTGGAATCGAGAAGTACTCTGCTCAGCTGCCTTCCTGGTGAAACTTTTAAATAAATAAACATGTGCTTAATGTAGCAGTGATGCTAACCCACAAATCTCAGCTATTTACATTGTTTACTTGTTGCTGCTCCGTAACTTGGAGATTGGCAGCGGAGTAAAGCATGCGTGAGCACATGCATTATAGCGTCAACAGTTGATGTTTTAGTATTATCTCTGCCTTCTTCAGAGTAGCTATGCTGTTTTACACCCGCATGTGTTAATATAAAATAATAATGCATCTCCAACACTGACAATCCTGGAAAGAAAATACAGTACAGGGCCCGATTCCAAGATGAATGTTACCTTCGCGGCACTTGCTAGTTGCTACATATGCCGGGGTACACTTGAGATTCAGAACAGGCAGGGTCCCAGCCCACTGTCTCTGCGACTTGCAGCATGCCACCAAGAGGGCACAGCCACCACCCCCAGTGCAAGCCCGAAACATGCCCGCAAGCCCGGTGGGTCATCTGGGGTGTGGGGCACCGCACTGTGTTACTGGGAGTCGGCAGGTGGAACCCAGTAGCAGCCAAGGGATTAGGGGGGGCCTACTATGTGGTGGGGTTAGGTCTATTCATGGTAGTGTGCAGGGTCGGGCCATGCGGTGGGGCATCAGGCTTCTGGGCATGGCAGGCCGGGGAAGTAGTTCGCCAGCACACAGCTGGTCTAACAGCACATTGCCAGAGGGCCTTCTGGAATGGCGTTGTGGGGGTTATGGCAGCTGCCCTTTCAGAACAGCGCAATACTGCCGTAACCACCTTCTGCCTTGCCGTAGGGAACATGGTGGCGTAGGTCCACCAGGGTGCAGCCCACCTCTTGAATTCAAATGCGGAACCCATGGGCGAAAGTGCTACTTGTGCCATATGTTATGGCTAAGTCACAAAATTGCTCCACTACGTATCCATTTCGGAATCGGGCCCCAGAATTTTTTCTTTTTTTTTTTTTTAGGATAGAGTTAATACATTTTATTCATTAGAGGACTGTGATTTGTGTGTAGAATTTTTGATAGGACTATATTTTCTATTAATTATTTGGATTTCATAATTACCATCAGCATTTTTTTCTAGAACTTCAGAGATGTGGGATGCATTATTATTTATATTAACAAATGAGGGTGTGAAGCTCGTTTAAAAAAATGAATACTCACACAGGTAATAGTGGAGTCCGAGTGTCGGTCACACATACACCCGTTAGCTGTATCAAGAACAATGCACGTATCAGTGGATATAATCTACACAACAGCACTCTCGGAAATAAGAGTACCACGTCTTGCGGAGTTCAGTTTGGGTTTTCTGTATATATAATTTATCGTCAGTCACACAAAAAGGATTACCTTCTTGAACCTGACTGCGTACTTTATTTCAATACCATTATTTTGAACAGCAGAACATATTAGCAGAAGCATGTATGTTCTACATATACACTTTGCCTATAAGTTCAGGTCCCATAGTCTTGAAACTAGAACCAAAAAGCTGCAACCACTGGCTTGGCACAAAGAGAAAATACTCACCATAGAAATCTTTCTTCCAAGGGGTCCCTTAGCATCAGTAACTATAGCAGTTAACTGACTAGGCACAACTGCCCCAGAGGTATGCCTTTAAGTTAATTAGCATAATGAGCCTAGGCATCAGCCAATCAGAAAAAAGAGGGAGAGTGCGAGAGGCAGCAGCCTGAAGGGCTTCAGAATTTTTCGAAAATAATGGGCACATACCCCAAAAGTGAACCAACAGGATTCAAAAACATGAAACTGTTCAAAACCAGAAAACAGATTTTGATAACCTGAGCACTAAAGCTCTTTAATAAAAGACTAATTTTGATAAACTGAGAACATAGCCCTTCTCCTAAAGGTGAACTGGGAAGGAAGTGGGAGCTTACTGATGCTAAAGGACCCCTTGGAAGAAAGAAGCTACTACAGTGAGTAATTTTTTCTTCTTACCCCAGGAGTCCTTTAGCATTAGTAATCATAGCAGACTACCAAGCAGTATCCAGTAGTAGGTAGGCAGATACCTACTTAGGAAAGAGACTCTGCAGAACCGCCCTGCCAAATTTGGCATCAGATCTGGACTGCACATCTAAACTGTAGTGCTTAATGAAAGTGTGTACAGATTTCCAGGTAGCTGCTTTGCAGACATCCAGAAGGGTATGTCTCTTGCAGCTGCCACCAGGCTGCAGTGCCTCTGGTGGAGTAGCCCTGAGCCCCACAGGAGGTTGATGATCAGCTTTTCATAGCAGAATCTAATACAAGAGACCAACCAGCAGGAAATAGTTCTCTTGGTAGCTGTCTTTCTGTACTACATCCTCATAGGTGAGAAACAACCGAGTGGAAGAGCCTCTGAACTGCCTAGTATGCTCTAGATAGTAAAGAGAGCTCTTTTGACATGGAGCATTTGCTCACCAGGAGTGGATTTCTCAGTACAGACCGGCAGAGTAATAGACTGGTTAAGGTGAAACTCAGAAACCACCTTAGGCAGGAACTTCCTATTTGTCCTTAACTTAATTTTGTCTCTGTGAGGGATGATGTAAGTAGGCTCAGTGCACAGGGCCTGTAACTCTGAAATCCTCCTGGCAGAGGTAATGGCCACCAGGAAGACAGATTTCCAGGTTACTGAACTTGAGATGTGCAGTGGTCATAAGCTGAAAGGGTAGTTTCCATGAGCCTGGCAATGCAGATTCAGGCTCCAAGGAGGACCGGCTCCCTGACTAGAGGCTGGAGGTCCAAGAGGCCAAAACTGTTTGAATACAGAGTGGAAAAAAATACAGGTTACTCACTTGTAACAGGAGTTCTAGGAATGGTATATGTTGTTCATCCACACTTATTGGCAGGTTCCTTGCCGCTTTACATCTTGCCGAAAGGTCTTCAAGCTGGCTCCTCCCACCCACCGGGTGGTAAAACTCGCTCCGCCCATGACGCCAGATCTAGTCCGCTAGAAGCCAGGTTGTGCGTCAAGCCGGGAGGTCGGTGGGTCATGTGGATGAACAACATATACCATTCCTAGTACTCCTGTTACAGGTGAATAACCTGTACTTCTAGGGACATGGATATGTTGTTCAATCCACTTATTGGCAGACTCTAGCAGTTCTCCGGGAGGAGGAAACAAGGCGCACACCCCAGATACTTACTTGGGAAACAGAGACTGAGAACCGAGGCCTCAAGACCAGCATCCCGCGTGACTCAAGGTCGATGTGGTAGTGGGTAATAAAGTTATGTGCCGACTTCCAGGTAGCAGCCCTGCAGATATCCTGGATAGGGACATCCTGGAAGCAGCTACCGATGCAGTGGTATGGCGGTAGAATGAGCTCTTATCCCTCTGGGAGGCTCCATGCCCGCCAACCTATAGCAGAGCTCTATGCAGAAGGTGACCCACCTGCTTATCGTCCGCTTGACTGCAGGTCTGCCAGGTGCGGCTTCAGCATAGGTGACAAACAGCTGGGTGAACCTCTCCCGAACTTCAGCCGTCCGCTCCTTATAATAAGCGAGCACTGCTCTAGGGTCCAAAGTATGGAGCCTATATTCGGCCTCCGAGGTGTGATTGGGGTAGAACACCGGCAGAGTCAACACCTGGTTGAGGTGAAACTCCGAGACCACCTTGAAAGGAATTTAGGGTGGGGCACAGGACAACCTTGTCCCTGTGGAAGACCAGATAAGGAGACTGATGGAAAGAGCCTAGAGCTCTCCCATCCTTCTGGCTGACGTGATAGCCACCAAGAAGGCGGTCTTCCACGACAGGTGGGAAATATCGCACCTGTGCATCAGTTCGAATGGCTTTGCCCATGAGCTTAGCCAATACCAGCAGTAGATCCCACGGAGGTGGAGGTTCTCACACCAGAGGGGAAATGTGGTCAAGGCCTTTGAAAAGCGCCCGACCACCTTCTCCGCACCACCGACTGCTTCCCTGGCCCGCTGCAAGCAGAGATGGCTGCCAGGTGCACCTTAGGGTTGTCGACCAAGCCCTTGCTGAGAAAGGGACCACAGGTAGTCCAGAATGCTTGCCAGGGACAGGCGGAAGAGTCCAAGCCCTTCCCTGACACCAAATGGAGAATCTCTTCCATTTGAAGGCGTAGCATTTTCTGGTGACTCCTTCGGGATGCCTCAGCGACATTGAGGACCTCGTCGGAAAGACCCAAGGCCTGGAACTCTAGCCACTCAGGAACCAGGCTCAGGTGCAGGGATTGAAGGTCCGGATGGAATACCTTCCCTGGTTGACTGAGATCAGGTCCTGGCAGGCTGAAAGCGCCTTGGGAGCCTGGAGCTGAGGCTGAGGAGATCTGGATACCAGAACTGGCAGGGCCAGTCTGGGCTACCAGAATCACATGCGCCTTGTCCCTCCTCGCCTTGAGAAGCACCTTGTGGATCAAGGGAAATGGGGAGAAGGAAGAGGCCCGGGGTCCACGGGCCTCGAGAAGGCATCCCTGCAGCGAGCCCCGCTGAGGGGGCGGCATGGAACAGACTCAGCCTGCATTCTCCTGAGGCAAACAGTTCCACCTGAGGCGTGCCCCAGTGGAAGAACAGATCTTGTACTACCTCTGGCAGGACAGACCACTGCGTGAGGACCAGCCCCTATCCGGCTTAGGGCATCGGCCAGGGTGTTGGAGGCTCCTGCCATGTGAATAGGCTAGGACATCCGCCTCCAGGCTGCACACGAGGGACCATGTCACGGAGAGCTTCCTTGCATAACAGCATGGGGCGTCCCGCCCTAGCGGTTCAGATAGTACATGGTTGTGGTATTGTCCGCTGGACCTGAACCACTTGACCCGTAGAAACTGAGCGAAGGCAGTGAGAGTTAGGCGGACCGCCTCAGAGCTCCAGCAGGTTGATATGGCATCGGGACTCCGAGGGACCAGAGGCCATGCTCTGTGCTCCCCAGATGGGCACCCAAACCCATCAGAGATGCATCGGTCAATAGAGAGACTGTCGGCTGGGGCGGACGAACGGGATGCCCTCCTGCAGATGTGCCAGAATGATCCACCACTGGAGGCGTTCCACATCTCCTGGGTCACTGTCATGGGCTGGTCCAACGGATCGCAGCGTTGTGACCACTGGCTGGCCAGTCCCACTGAAGGGACACATGTATCAACGGGCCCAACGGACCACGCTGGTGCAGGCCGCTATGAGGCCCAGGAGGCGCAGGAAGTCCCGGGCAGGCGAGATTGCCCAACCAGAAATGATTGGGCAAAGGAGGAAAGAACCTCTGCCCTGTCTGCCAGGGCCGAGCTCTGGCTCGAAGAGAGTCGAGCTCTGCCCGATGAAGAGTATCACCTGCTCGCACGAGTTCGACTTGGCCTCGTTGATGAGGAGGCCAATCTGAGAGCAAACCTGGAGGGCCAGATCTCTGGACTGCTCCACCTCCACTCTGGGAGGGCTGCAATCAGCCAGTCGTCCAGGTAGGGGTACACCGGACCCTTACGCGCCACGAATGTTGTCACCACTGCCATGCATTTGATGAAGACCCTGGGAGCTAGGAGAGGCCGAAGGGCATGGCCTGGAACTTGTAAGGGATCCCTCCGCTCTGAAGCGGCGGAATCTCTGAGACGGACAGATCGGGACATGAAAGAATCGTCCTGGAGGTCCAGGGAACAGAACCACATGCCTCGTTCCAAGGATGGGATTATCTGAGCCAGACTGACCATCCTGAAGGTCCGAGACCTTAGGAACCTGTTCAGGTCGTGCAGGTCGAGAATGGGGTGCCAGCCCCCGTCCGTTTGGGACCAGGAAATACCTGGACACAAACCCGGGTCTGGAGGAGGATCCGCCACCTTCCTGATCACCTCTTTTTCGAGAGCAGGGCAATATCGCCTCGGCGGGCCGATAGCAAGGCTGCGAACCCGTGGCCCCCAAGGAGCAACGGCTCAAAGGGTGAAGCCTGCTCGAACTCCAGAGGCAGGCCTTTTCCTACCACCTCCAACACCCAGCGGTCCGTGGTGATAGCGGACCAAGTGGAAGGAAGTGGCGGAGCCGTCCCCACAGGGGGAACCTTGGGGTAGGACGAGGCTGGGGCAGCACCCTCAACCCGTCACTGGGCAGGCTTGGAGGAGGAACCGCCGAGGGACCTCCTGGGCCTTTACCTCCTTGCTTCCTGTTGCAGGAAGCCGCTGGCTTGGGTTTAGGACGCCAAGTGCGAGCCTGCTGGCCTGGTGCTGTTGGGCGGTCGAGATGCAGGGGCCGAAGGGCGAAAGGACTTCTGCTGTTGCTGATGGCGGCCTTTGTCCCTCTGGGCGGAGGTGACTGAGTCCAGGGTGGCATTGGACTTTCGATCCGCTGGGGTGTCCCTCCACTCCAGGGCCGAAGAGGTCAGTCCCCAAGAAGGGGACATCCGCCAACCTGTGCTGGGTATCCGCCCGTGAAGGTGGATATCCTCAGCCACGCCCTCGCGCATAGCCACCGCGGCGCTACTGACCTGGCACAGGAATCACCTATGTCCAGAGCAGTCTAAAGCTGCTGCTTCGCCACCGCCCTACCCTGGTCCCACACCTGGCCAGAGCTTCAATCCGAACCCACGATCATCAGGGCGTTGGCGAGAAAAGAGGCACAACTCGCAGCCTACAGGTCGTGATCTAGGCCTAGGCAGTAGGACGACGTGAGTGCGGATCTGTCCTGGACATTTTCTGCCTAAAGGGCGCCTCCAAAGCCAGGAATAGGGATTGTCCATCACAGCTGCGAGGGAAGATGAAGACCGAAGTTTAGAAAACTTCAAAACCAATTTCGGACGAACCGAATAGTTAGGATCCAGTCTAAAATGCAGAGCGCTAAGGAGGGAACCTGAGCTTCCAAGCGGTAAGGAAGATCTGGCGTCATGGGGCGGAGCCGAGTTTTACCACCCAGGTGGGTGGGAGGAGCCAAACTGAAGACCTTCCTGCCAAGATTTAAAGCGGCAAGGAACCTGCCAATAAGTGTGGATTGAACAACATATCCATGTCCCTAGAAATTGACTTTTCTTCCCCACGAAAGATGGGCTGAAATTGCAGCCAGCTGTAGCTTGAGAGGGGTTTCAAGCCAGATGCCTGCAGATGTACCAGATAATCCAGCAGCTGAGAGTCTGAAGATGTAAAAGGGTTGACCTTTTGCTCTTGCACCAGAGGTAGAACCTTTTCCATTTGGCTGCATAAGTCTTTTTGTGTTTGGTTTTAGCCATTCTCAGGATCTTAAGGACCTGCTCTGAGTACTGAGAGGATGAAAACTCTAGCTCAAGAACCAGGCCTTAAGGTGAAGAGGGTGTATGCCTGGATAATGCACTCTTCTCTGGGGAAGGGTCAGCACAGAGTGAGTTGGTGGCAGGCGAATGGGCCTGCTGCAGGACAGTGAAAGAAGGAGAGGGTACCAGGCTTGCCTGGACCAATCGAGTCACCAGAATCATAGCTGCGGGCTGTTGTCTGAGCTTCAGCAACACCCCAAGTATCAGGAGAAAGGGAGGGAATGCATATAGGAACCTCCTGACCAGTACATGATCAAGGCATCCAGGGTAAGCGTTCCCGGGACTGGAGGCCTTCAATAGTACTGAGGAAGCTGGAAGTTAAGGGAGGGCAAACAGATCCACTGCTAGTGTGCCCCACCACCTGAACACTGTGGCTAGTACTTGCTTGTTCCGAGTCCATTCACTTGGACCCTGACTGATCGACAGAGCATCTGCCAGGATCTTGTGCTTGCCTGGGAGGTGAATAGCTGAAAGGCCGACACCCAGGAGAAGGCGTGAGACCAAATTTTCAGAGGCTCCCTGATCTGGTACTACCCTTGCTTGTTTATGTAGAACATTGCAGTGGTGTTGTCTGTTCGAATTTGTACAGTATGCCCTGTTACGATAAGGAAAATGCTTTAAGAGCTAGAAAGATTGCTCTGAGCTTCCAGAAGGGTTTGTGTGTAACTGTGACTCTTGGAGAGTCCAGGTACACCACTGAGGCACTGTCCAGATGAGCTCCCCACCCCAGGAGGTTGGTGTCTGTGGTGACCACCTCTGTGGGAAGCGGATCCCTACTGCCAGATTTGCAGGTCCTTTCACCAAAGCAAAGCCTGAAGGAACTGTTCTATCACAGGTATCCGCTTTGAAAAATTGTTGTTTCTTTGAGACCAGCGAGCTCTGAGACAGGCTTGCAGGTTTAGCATTCTGTACCTGACCCCTGGGACCTCTGCAGTCATTGAAACCGTGTGTCCCAGGTGCCTGAGAAATGTCTGGCTGGTCTTGGCTGTCCCTGGATGAAAGAATCTGCCACTGAAAACTCTGAATTCTCTCCTGTGGGAGGAAGGCACATCCTTTCTGGGTGTCCAGCTGAGCTCCTATGAAAGTGAGTAGCTGGGTGGGTTCCAGGAGAGACTTCCTAGATTTACCAGGAAGCCCAGAGATTCCAGAGTGTGCTCTCTAAGGAAAGGGACTCCTTGACCAGACAAGGAGACTTTGTCACTATGAGCCAGTCGTCTAAATGGGGTAGAGACACCCAGCTTCCTGAGGTGTGCAGCTACCACTGCCAGGCACTAGGTAAAGACTCTTAGAGCTGAGGACAGGCCGAAGGGCACTGCAGCGAACTGATAGTGGCCCAAAGGGAGTTCAAACCACAGAATATTCCTGTGGGACCTCCTTATGGGTATATGGAAGTAAGCGTCCTTCAGGTCCAGGGAGATTAGCCAGCCTCCTTGCTGTAAGGACTGTATGACTAGTGACATTCTTGAATTTGGGTTTTAACAAGCGGTTGTTTAAATATCTGAGATCCAAGATAGGTCACCACTCCCCAGTTTTCTTTTGTGTCAGAAAGTACCTAGAGTAGAGGCCTTTGCCCTTTTAAGTGGGCTGGGACCCTCTCCACTGCTCACAGAGCTAGAAGGTTTTTACCTCAACTCCCAACAGTAGTACCTGTGTTAGGGTTAGAGGCTTTCACACCTAGTGCGCTTGAGGTCTGGCATCTGCTTGAACTGTAGTAGCAGACCCTTTTCCAATATCTCCAGAACCCACTTGTCAGAGGAAATAAGGGACCAGTTCTGAAGATAGTGAGAGAGTCTCTGCCACCTACCGGCAGAGGGAGCGACCTGGACCATCACATCAGGGCTTAGACTAGTCAGTGTTAGTGGCTCAGTAGGTAGCACACTCGCCCCTGAGGCCGGAGATCAGAGGCTGTGGGTCTAGTTCCACATCTGCCACTTGGGTTAATATCCCAAAACTGACACTGTAGTGCAGCATGAGCAGCCCATGATGCTTTGCATTGTGGGGGCATGTGTGATTTTGTATTTTCTTGAAACTTGGCTTCCAGCCAAATGCCCTTTAGGGGTAACCCTTGCCTCAGTGTTTACGCACAGAGGTTCTTTGTCTTTAAATGAGGAGGGTGCTGCATTTCTGAGGTGCCATCTTTCGGCTGAGGCGTGAAACTGAGGTCCCATCTCCCTGGATTGGTGGTAATTCAGGTGGATGCTAAAGATCCCATGGCACTTATCGAAGAGAGTAGGGAAATTTCCCCAGTGTCCTGGCCAAATTTTTCCCATTCACTAAAAATACCACCAACAGCTTAATCAGGTTCAATTTCAGTTGCTTACCATCTGCTATCCCCCTTCCCCAGTCGCCCCTGAAAAGGGACTTCTAGGCCCAGTGGGCTTACAGGTCAACAAATTAAATAAGACTGCGAGGCTGCTGGATGGGTAGAGGTGGCCCTTCTTACCCCTTCTGCCCTCCCTCTGAAAGCATCCCTGTACTGAGAGAAGTCAGGCTGGGGATAGGTAGTGTACAGTCTGGGAAAATGACCTCTGCCCCTATTTCTCCTCTGGTGGATTTCTGTGGGACAGGAGGCTTAGGTTTAGAGGTGACTCTGCTAAGAGGCCTTGTACTTGTCAACCTTTTTTCATGTAGTCTGTCCTGGAATCAAATAATATGTTTTGATCACAGGAAAGTTCATGCCTTAGACTGGGTGTCTGGGGTTAGACTGGTAGTTCTAAGCCAGGCAAAATGCCTCAGAGAGAGATGGCATGGGCCATGGCTCTGGAGGTGGCATCAGTACTGTCATCTGCCATGTAGAATTGGTATTCCGTAGCTTCCAGGGTAGTTTTGCCACATCCACCAGTTCCTGTACCACTCTATCCAACCCCTGCGAGGTAATGGCGGACAGAATTCTACAGTGCTTTCTAATACTTGGCAGTGAAAGCCATGTAGGAAGAAAGTTAGACAATGAGGAAGCTGGAGTGTACATTTTTTTTTTTTTTTTTAATTCTATTTCGCTCCGGTCACAGCTCGTGGGACCTTCTCTCAGGCATCTGGTCCTTTATCCTGCCCACCTGTGGATCCCTCAGTCTGTGCCTCTCTCTCTCTCTCTCCCCCACTGTAGCCAGCACCCCAGTTTCACCCTCCTGGGCTCTCTTATAAGACTTACTCTGGCTGAAGGTGGGTCCCAGAAGGAGAAACTGGAAGAGCCAGCTAGGGAGGGAAAAGGCGGAGGCCATGGGGGACAGGTGCCGTCGCCTGTCCCACAAAGCCAGTCTTTCTCCTTGCACTGGTTCCCCACCCCTGCGTGGGAATGCTGCAGCAGCTCTGGCACCACGGCAACCCTGCGGCGTCTGCCAGCTGATCTCGTGCTGCCTGGCTTGCTGGGGCGTCCCTAGTCTCCACGAGGTCGCTGGCACACCGAGCCGACCCAACCTGTTCTCCTGGGGAGGAAAGCACCACAAGGGCACTCCGTCCTCAACCCGCCACACCAGCACCCGAGCTTGCTCCCGAACTCTGGTCGTCGGTGTTGCCAGAGATGTGGCGTCCAGTGCCTCAACCCTCAGCCATCAAGCCAAGTGTACATCATCTTTACTATATTTTTCTGGAGTCCTTCTCAGGGGCTAGGAAGACAAGGAGACCCCAGTGTTCTCTCATGCTGCCTGCTGTACTTTACTCTTATGGTTGGGATGTACAGACAGGAACTCTCTATCATTTTTAGACAATCGGTATTTTTTGTCTGCCGCTCGTCAACCCCTACCACAGAGTGGGGGTCTGAAGAAGTTTGATGGTATTTTTCCTGAAAGCATAATAGATCATACGACTAACCTCTTAAGGGGTGGGAGACCTTTCATTTCCCCATAATCTTTATCCTCGTCCTTATCCTGGTTAGACTCTAAATAGGGAGGTCCAGGGTGTCTAGCATATTTTAGATAAACATAAGCATAGAGGGATTCTCCAGGTCAGCAGTGGAAGCTCCAAAGTGAGGTCAGGGGACACATCAGGTTCTAGGCAATCTAAATGCATGTAAGGGCATCATAAAATGTTATTCATCATCTGCATCACCCTCACAGTCTCCAGAAGAGAACTGCGGAAGAGTGCTCACCAGTCCCAGTAAACAAAGACCCCATCTTTTGTAGGGTCTGAAAGCATGCCATACTTTTGTCCTGTCTTGCACAGATCGGAGTTCCACGCAGACTGTGGTTGTGTCGCTTTGTTTTTCTTTGTTTTAAGCTGCCTGTTGTCTCACTATTGCTTTCCCAGGAGGAGGCGTTTTTGTCTTTACAGACTATCTTTTAGCCACATCATCACGCCTGATCATGCTTCCTTTTTGTACAGACACTTCATCAGCACCTTTATTATTTTAAAGTTTCTGAGGCACCTCATCAGCTCCTTTGGAAGCTTTATATTTTGGCTGGGACTTGAGGCTTCATCATCACCTCTGCTTGATCTTTTTGCTATTATTTTGAGATGGCCCCTCATCACCAGCCTTTGATTTTCCTCAGCCATAATTTTTCAAGTCTCTCTGCTCTGTTTCTCAATGTTTTTTCTGTTTTGTTTTACAAAATTTGGTGCAAAGAGAACAAGTAAGATCTGGACCTAAACACCTGAGGTACAGGTTGAGAATCTGCTATGGCCAAAATCCTGTGAGAGTCTACACACTTTTAAATCCTGTAGGTCCAGTTTTCTTTTTAGCTCTGGGGAGCTTTGACATGCCAATCCACAGGGAATCCCAGAAATAACTGCCAAAAGTGAAAATTCCAATTGGTTCCCTCGTGTAAGGAAGAACAGGTTACTCACCTGTAACAGTAGTTCTAGGAGTGGTATATGTTGTTCATCCACACACTTTGGCAGGTACCTTGGAGCTTTAAGAAGTGCTGGAAGTCTTCAAGCTGGCTCCCTCCACCCACACAGGTGGTATAAGCCTTAGCTCCAAATGACGCCAGATCTTAGCCGCTGGAAATCAGGTGTTGTGCATCTGCAGCCGGGTAGGTCGGGTGGGTCCATGTGGATGAACATATACCACTCCTAGAACTACTGTTACAGGTGAGTAACCTGTTCTTCTAGGATCGTGGATATGTTGTTCATCCACACTCTTTAACAGACTCCTAGCAGTTCTCCGGGAAGAAGGCGGCAGGTGCACACCCCTACTTATGGAGCGGAGATTGGAGAACAGAGTCCCCAAAACCAGCATCCCAGCATAACTCAAGGTCGATGTGGTAATGGGTAATGAAGGTGTTTGCTGACTTCAGGTAGCAGCCCAACTGATTTCCTAGATAGGGATGTCCCTGGAAGCAGCCACAGATGCAGCGGTATGGCGGGTAGAATGAGCTCTTATCCCTTTGGGCGGCTCCTTGCCTGCCAACTCATAGTACAGACTGATGCACAATGTAATCCACCATGCAATAGTACATTTTGCTGCAGGTCTGCCAGAAGAGACTTCAGCATAGGTGACAAACAGATGGAGAACCTCTCCTGAATTTCTGCCATCCTCTCCTTGTAATAGGAGAGAGCATGTCTCGGGTCCAAGTACAGAGCCTGTACTCTGCCTCGAGGTGTAACTAGGGTAGTACACCGGCAGAGTTAGCACCTGTTAAGGTGAAACTCTGATACCACCTTCGGAAGGAATATCTGTGTGGCGCAGGACAACATCTTCCCTGTGGAAGATGAAATAAGGGAGTCCACCGAAGTGCCTGGAGCTCCCTGTCCTTCTGACAGACATGATAGCCACCAGGAAGGCCGTCCTCCACAACAAAATATGACAACTCACTTGTGCATAGGTTCGAATGGTTTGCCCATGAGCTTTGCCAGTACCAGCAGACGCATCCCACGGAGGTGGAGGTTCATGCACCAGAGGGATATGCAATCCAGGCCTTTGAAAGCGCCCGACCACTGTCTCCTGTGCCACCTTGACTGACCGACCCACGCCTGGTAAGCAGAGATGGCTGCCAGGTGCACCCTAAGGGTCGATGATCAAGACCCCTTTGGAGAAAGACCAAAGGTAGTAGAGTATGTTAGCCACCTGACAGGACAGAGGGTCTAGGCCCTTGCCCCAACACCAAATGGAAAATCTTTTCCATTTGAAGGCGTAATATTTCCTGGTAGATTCCTTTCTGGATGCCTCCACCATGGTAAGGACATCCTCGGAAAGACCCAAAGCCTGGAACTCTAGCCACTCAGGTACCAGGCTGTGAAGTGCAAGGATTGAAGGTCCAGCCTTCCCTAACTTAGAGGGATCAGTTCGGCGTGTGCAAAGGCTGAGGAGATCTGGATACCAGAACTGGCGCTGCCAGTCTGGGGCTACCAGGATCACCTTCGCCATGTCACTCCTAACCTTGAGGAACACCTTGTGGATCAAGGGAAATAGAGGGAAGGCGAGAGGAGGCCTTGGGTCCATGGCCTCGAGAAGGCATACCCCTGCAGCGAGCCCTGCTGAGGGGTGGGTATGGAACAGCCTCAGCTTGGTGTTTTCCCTGAGGCAAACGGTCCACCATCGGGTTTTCTCCTGTGTGAAAACAGGCTGTAAGCTACCTCTGGATGGAGAGACCACTGTGGGACGTCTCACCCAGGCGGCTGAGAGCATCCGCCAGATGGTTTGAGGCTCCTGCCACATGGATGGCTAGGAGATCTGCCTCCAGACGCTCACGAGGGTCCAGATGTGAGCGCCTCCCTGCACAGCAGACGGGAGCGTGCCACCCTGTTTGTTGAGGTAGTACATGGTCATGGTATTGTCCAGCTGGACTTGAACCACTTAACCCCAGAGCTGAGGTGAAAGCTGACAGTGCCAGTCTGACTGCTTAGCTCAAAGAGGCTGATGTGACATCGGGACTCCTGGGTGTCCACAGCCCATGGGCCCTTTTGTCCCCATGTGGGCTCCAAAGCCCATGAGAGAGGCATCAGTTGTGGGGGCGACCCCGTCGGTTCAAGGCGGACAAACGGGATCCCTTCTTGCAACCGGTCTGGGTGGTCCACCAATGGAGATCATCCGACACCTTCTGGGTTACAGTGATCAGCTGGTCAAAATGACACTGGCGCTGGAGTCCACTGGGTGGCCAGCTCCCAATGAAGGGGGCGATGTTCAACCGGGCCCAACGGACCACTGAGGTGCATGCCGCCATGTAACCCAGAAGGCACAGAAAGTCCCGGCCAGGGTCAATTCCCAACAAGAAATGACTGGGCAAGGAGGAGACAACCTCCGCCCTGTCCGCCAGGATCGAACTCTGGCTTGACGAGAGTCGAGCTTTGCCCGATGAAGCCCATTACTTGGGAAAGCAAGAGTTCGACTTGGCCTTGTTGATCAGGAGGCCAAGTTGGTAGCAGGTCTGGAGGCCAGGTCCTGGACCTCTCCACCTCCTGCTGGGTGGAACCTGCTAGTAGCCAATCGTCGAGTAAGGATAAATCCTGACACCCCTCCCCGGCACCTAAGATGGGCTGCCACCACTGCAATGCATTTGGTGAAGACCCGTGGGGCCAGATAACAGGCTAAAATCATGTCTCAGAACTTCATACAGGGTCCCTTCGACCCTGAAGCGGAGGAACCGCTGAGGGGACGGACGGATGGGGACTGAAAGAACACATACTGCAGATCCAGTGAACAGAACCACATGTTTCGTTCCAAGGATGGTATGATCTGGGACAGAGTGACCATCAGAAAGGTGCGTGACCAGAGATATTGATTCAGGTCGTGCAGATCTAGGATTGGGCGCCATCCGCTTGGGCACCAGGAAATATGTGGAGACAAAGCCTGGGTCTGCTGGAGGATCCACCACTAGAGCCACAGCCTCCTTGAGAAGGAGCTGAGTGACATCATCTGACAGCCAACTGAGTGAGCGGATACTCTTTCCTCCCCGAGGGCGCGGGCTCTGCTTGGAGGGTACTGCTCGAATTCCAGAGGCAGTCCCTGGCCGACCACTTCAAGAATCCACCTATCCAAGTGACAGCGACCAGGCGGAAATGAAGTGGCGGAGCCGCCCCTGACGGAAGGACGTAGAGCTGGCATAGACGGGAGAGGGGGTGACTGCCCCATCCAGTCACTGAGCAGGCTTGGAGGAGGAGGATCCAGGACCAGACCCTCGGCCCCTTTATGTGCCTGGGCCAGGGCGCCAAGCTTGTGCCTGCTGCTGTCATCCTTGAAAGGAGGACTGCTGAGCCACAGGGGAGAATGCTGAAAGGTTTCTTTTCTTCTGCTAGCTCTTGCTCGAAGAGCCCTCGGCAAAGTAACGTCCAAAGTGGCACTGGACTGCTCAATGCTGAAGGTGACCAGCCACTCCTGGGCGAACAAGTCTGTCCCTAGGAAGGCCGCCAGCTAGTTTGTGCTGAGTGTCCGCCAGGACGGAGAGCCTCAGCCAAGCCCTGGCGATGAGAGGCAACCGCGGCTGCCATCGAACGGGCACAGGAATCCCCATGTCCAAAGCCGCCTGAAGCTGCTGTTTGGCATCAGCTTGGCCTGATCCCAGACCTGCTTGACCATAGTCTGCATGTCCGTGGGGAAATGTGGGAGGACTTCATCCAAAGACCCAGAAAGGGCGGGGAAGTGTGCCATGACGAGAGCAATTGCCTGGAAGGCCCAAGGAAGAAGCCACATAGACCTTCCTGGCTGAAAGGTCCAAAATCTTGGGCTCTTTCTCGAGGTTGGTCAGTATCGGCAGAACTGCCAGTATGCCTGAACAGAGGCAGTCACCAGGCTCTCGGCCAAGGGTGCTCTGTGAACCCCGAAAAGGGACCCCATCGGCACCGCATACTTGCAGGCCATGCGGGCAGACAGTGCTGGACAAGAGGCAGGGTGCTGCCAGAATTTTAAGGCTGGGCCGACAATGGCCTCTGCCACAGGGAAGGCCTCTGTCAAGGTATCCCCTACTCTTGAGGTTGTCCATGAGAGGGTACTCTGCCTTTTCTGGATTGGCTCCAGGGCATCCCTGTGGACTCAGAGATGAGCCAAAGAATGCCCTGAAAAGACGAAGGACTTTCCTCCGTCTCTAACCCACGGCCAATTCATCATCCGGGATGAGAATGCAGGCGGTAACATCTGAATCCGAGGAACGGATAAAACAGTCTACACCGGTCACCTTCGACCCACCGAGGGCAGTCCGGGTGACAGGACCGAAAGACACAGAGGAAGCCCAGTGTTCGGCCTGTCTTCTCTAGAAGGAGCCCTCCCCACCACGCTTCTGTAGGCGGTGGTTCCACCATAAATCGGTTGAGACCGGTTTGGTCGAACCGGAGGTTTCACCGCTCCGCGGGCAGGAAACTACTTGATAGACTCAGGAGGAGTCTGCTTCAGCCTAGGAGGAAAAAGCCAAGTAATGGCTGGGGTCGGCTTGTGCCCAGTCAAAATCACTGCTGCCACATAAGGTCCTCGTAACATTGGAGTTTCACTTGGAGCCTTTCGCATCCTAGGACGACGAGGACGACCCGATGGCGTCACCTCATTTTAGAGCGCTTATAGCTCTTCCTCAGCCTGTCAGTTAAGGGGTCCGAGACCTCAATCAAGATCGGCCAGGCCGACTCGGTCGCCGAGATGCCAGCGTACCGCGATTTCTCGAAGTTCGGGACCACCTCCTCAATGGGAGTTCCAGCAGGCTGGGTCTCCTCGTCGGAAAGTTAGAACTGGACTCCGATCAAGAGAATCGCTGACCGGGTCGTGATATAGGATCAATGACTATTTCTACGCCATTCGATCGACTGTTCAGTCGACTGACTAGATGGCAAAGCTGAGAAGCCAGCAGCCAAAAAGCAATCCCGACCGAGTTGCGACTGCATGTTCCTTGGACAGAGATCTCTCCGCTCCCGACAAAGACTACCCCAGATCCTTCTCCGCTTAAGGGATCGAGAGTGCGTGCCTACAGGACCCTCTCCTTGGTCGGGAGAGACTAGCTCAACTCTCGGAAGGAACTGAGAAGGTGGAGCACAACAAAGAAGCTTGAGTAGTTTCTGCAGCCCGAGCAGTTTCCTATTCGAATGCTTGCATGCGCTCCTATTGCTCGGTGGAACCCACAGCTACGGAAAACACCCACCTAACCTCCTTGGATTTCACTGGAGGATTCAGTTTCTCCAGCCTCCCCCAACTTCAGGCATGCGAGATAGTCACCGAGGATGTTAGGATGGAAAAGCGAGACACAAATCGCATTCAGTCGTCATAGTCGACACTGAGACAGTACTCCAGATGGTGTGGGAACGGTGGCGCAACATCTTCTTGGCCACACGGGCACCGATGAAATCTGGGGAAGACTTGTCTTCCATAATCAAAGGAAAGTAGTCGCAATCACTAATGTGAATTAGATGGATTTTCGAATAACCGATGGTTTTAAAGCCAGGGCCTACAAAATGCGTGAGCGTGAGGGAGGCAACTTGCATCTTCCAGCGGAAAGGAAGATCTGGCATCATGGCGCATAGCCGAGGCTTATACCACCCGGTGGGTGGGAAGAGCCAGCTTGAACACTTTGGCACTTCTTAAAGCGGCAAGGTACCTGCCAAAGTGTGTGGATGAACATATCCACGATCCTAAAACCGTGATTTGAGGTAAAAAAAAATCAAGAAAAACCCTTAAAATAGTCTGTTCTCTACAAAAAGGGAACCGCAATTAAATAGTAAGAGGAACCGCCAAACACTCAATCGCAATTTAAAATCACATAAAAGAAAGCGGAGGAACCGTGCAACCGACCAAAAATAGTTGTTTCCGGGAACAGAGGGAACTGTAGAAAACACCAAAAATGAACTCGGCACACTTGAAAAAGTAAGTTTGTGAGGAAAAACTTTACCAACAGAAGCAGAAAAAGGCTGTCAACAAAAGTTGAGACATACCTCTGGGGCAGTGTTGCTCAGTCAACGGAGAACAAATTCTGAAGCCCTTCAGGCTGCTCCCCTTCAGCACACTTCCCTCCTTTTTCTGACTGGCTGATGCCCAAGCTCATTATCCTAATCATCTTGAAGGCATACCTCTGGGGCAGTTGCACCTAGCCAGCCAACTGCTATATTTACTGATGCTAAAGGACTCCTGGAGTAAGAATAAGTAGTTCACTACACAGCATGAAGGTAACTGTAATTTAACTGACAGTGATCTGGTTAAATGCCAGCAGATACATCTGGGCATATTCAGGCGAGCATTTATTATTTCTAAAAGGCCTATATTCCTCTGTTTAAGCCTCTGAACAGGCATAAAAATCAGATACAAGGCATTAGGTACTATTGTCACAATGTGAAGGCCTCAATGAGAGTCTGTACAGGAATATAGAACAGACTAGTACTGTGGACTGAAGCTGCTCGATGTAGTTATGCATGCAAACGCTGCTTACATGAAGTACAGTACTAGTTACTCTTTTTACAGATTAACGGAGGCATGTGATTAATAATATATCTTTCAGCATTAAATGAATAGGCTGAGAAAAATTAATGAACTTTGAGTTGAGAATGTACTTGTGGGTGAAATATTAACCATCACCCAATCTGGCGGGCTATATGCAAGTGAAGAAAGCCGAACTGTCATATTAGCTAAGTTGATAAAGTGCATTACAAATGATCTTCAGTAGCAACCTGAAGGAACAGAATGAACAGTTTTATGCACTATATCAGTTTAAGTGTCACAGTACTCTGGGCTTTCAGTTTAAAACCGACTGAGTTATAAGAAATAGAAAGTTATGGTACTACGATAATCTAATTGTTTTTAATTCAAAAGATTTATTCTGGTAGTGGATTCATTTAGCACTCAATTCTCCTGTTTGCACTGCAGAAATGTTTTATTATAAAATGCAACTACATTTACAGTTTAGATTGAAATTGCTGGAGTTGCTGAGTGCCAAGTGGATACCATAGCAACTGGGAATTGTTAGATATTCCATCTATGGAGTGTTACTCTGAAGAAGGCAGAGCTGCACCGAAATGTCAGCGGCTGCACGTGCATGCTGCACACTGCTGCTCCCAGGCTTCAAGTTAAGAATCGGCAATAAGTAAACATGTATATAATTGAGTTTTGTGGTTTAGCATTATTCCTACACAAACACTTATGAACTAGACAACTGAGTCAGAAAATTGGCAAAGGCTGCAACTTATTTTATTTCTGCACATCGTTTTGTATGACTGCTCTGTGGCCAAGTGATGGACTTTGTTAAGAAGTAAAGCATGACTGGGTAAGAATAATAAGTTTCCCTGACTATTCAGTTTTGTTTCAGAAAGGCGTACAGACTTGTACAGACATACAGTAAGTTTTGTAGGTGAGCACATCTTGTAATAAACAAATATTTCAGTCGAACACTGGGGTTTCCTGGCACCATTTGCCAGGAGCATCTTATCCAGCAGAGTTCAAACACTCTGAGATATTTCAATAATAAATGCTTTTCAACATACATTGGAGCATGTGAATCGATTAATCATACCAAGGTACAGGGTGTGTGTGTGCTATTTACTGCACTACATTGTTTTATTTTCTCTTGCTGAACAGTTCCTTGCAGTACACCTTCTTCATTCCTTTCAGCAACTTGAAGGTCTCTATCACACCACCACCCCCTCGTTTGGCCTTGGTAGTACATATTTAGTGTCTAAGCTGGTCCTCACAGGATCCGCTACTTCTAGTCCTGAATCACTCTGATTACCTTATGCTGCACTGTCTCCAGCCTGCCCTGCGTCTTTCCTTAGGTTAGGACTCCAGAAAGGGCACAGTACTCAAGTGTGGTCTTACCACTGATGTGCAAAGGCGTAGCAAAACCTTGTTCCTCCTTGCTGTCAAAACCCCTCTCAATACACTCCAGTATCCGGTTTGCCTAGCACTAGCAGTAACATAAAAAATAAAATTGTTTTGGAATCCACTGGAGAGAGCAATCTTAGACCTGGTACTTTCAAATGGGATGGAGAGAGGATCTATGATCCTGAAGTGGGTAGCCATCTGGGAACAAGCGACCACCAAACAGTGTGGTTCACGATAAACTTAGCTGTAGAGTAAAGCCACACAAAAGTGAAGGTGCTGGACTTCAGGAGAGCTGATTTTGTCAAAATGGTAGAGTGCCTCAGAAAAGCACTAGCAAACAGGCAAGAAGGTGGGATGGAGCAACAATGGGAAACAGCAAAACCGCCATCACAGAGGCAACAAGCATTTGTGTGAAGCAAATAAACAAATCAAAGCGAAAGAAAAACCACTATGGTTCTCAAAAGTGGCGGGAAAGGTAAGGGAGAAAACGACAGCATTCAGGAAGTATAAGGAAATACAGAAGGAGCAGGACAGAGAACTGTACCAGTTAAAACAGAAAGAAGCAGGTAAGGCAGTCAGAATATCAAAGGCCCAAACCGAGGAAAAGATAGCCAACTCAGTTAAGAAGAGGGATAAAACCTTTTATAGGTACATTAGGGAGCAAAGAAAGACTAAGGCAGGGATACAGAGGCTGAACAAAGAGGAAGGTAGTTGGGCAGAGAGCGACAGTGAAAAGCAGGGATACTGAACAATACTTCTGCTCAGTATTCAAATGGAAAAGCAAGGGAAATACCTAATCCGGTCAATAGAAGCATTTTGGATAGGCGTTGATATTAGTCCTTTCACAGAAGAAAGGGTTCTGAAAGAACTCTTAAAACTGAAGGTGAATAAAGCAATGGGGCCTGATGGATTCACCCCAGAATTCTAAAACAACTAAGGAAGAACTAGTAACACCACTGACTACCCTTTTAATAAATCATGGGAGGATGGTGTGGTACCCGAGGACTGGAGGAGGGCAGATGTGATTCCCTTTCACAAAGTGGGAGCAAGACAGAGGCAGGAAACTACAGACCTGTCAGTTTGACCTCAGTGGTAAGGCAAATGATGGAATCACTTCTGAAGGAAAGAACTGTTGAGTACCTGGAGGCCAGTGGGGCAGGGACCCAAGGCAGCATGGATTCACAGCTAAGGTCATGTCGGACAAATCTAATTGATTTCTTTGACTGGGTGACCAAGCAGTAGACCAGGGAGGGCTGTGGACATGGCCTACCTAGACTTTAGCAAGGCATCTGACACAGTCCCACACAAAGATTAATAAACAAATTAGCCAGCCTGGGAGTGGGTCCCAGGGTGGTAGCCTGAGTAAAAACACTGGTTGGACAACAGGACATAGCAGGTAATAGTAAATGGAGTCCACAGTGAAGAAAGGAGGGTTACACTAGTGAGGTACTGCAGGGTTCAGTACTAGGGCCGGTCCTTTTAATGTCTTTATAAGTGACATTGCAGAGTGACTGGAAGGAAAGTATGTTTCTTTGCAGATGACACAAAGATCTGCAACAGGGTTGATGTACAAGGTGGGGTGGAAAGGATGAGAAGGGACTTGGCAAGGTTGGAGGAATGGTCAAATGTATGGCAGCTTAGATTCAATGCAAAGTGCAAAGTAATGCACAGGGGTGAGATATAGACAACAACAATGGAAAGGGACCTGGGGTAGTCATATCAGACGACCTAAAGGTGGGCCAGCAATGTGAGAAGGCAGTAAGGAGGGCTGGGGGATACTGGAATGCATAGGGACAGGCATCACCAGTAGAAAACAGGAAGTTGTTGGCCCTCTGTACAGACAGTTGATAAGACCACATCTGAGTACTGTGTACAGTTCTGGAGACCCCATCTCTGCGAAGACATAGAGAGGTGGATGCTGTCCAGAGAAGAGCAACCAAAATGATGCAGGGTCTGCATCAGAAGACATGAAGAAAGACTAAAGATGTACAGCCTCGAGGAAAGGAGGAGGGGGAACATGATAGAAACTTTCAAATACCTCAAAGGAATCAACAAAGTCCAAGGGGTAGCATCTTTCACAAAGAGATGTGCAAAACAAGGGGCACAATTTGAAGATAGAGGGGATGGCTCGGAGGTAATGTGAGGAAGTATTTCGTCACAGAGGGTTGTGGGTACATGGAACAGCCTTCCTGAGGAGGTCAGAGTCAAAACATGGGAGAATTCAAGAATGCATGGGACAGACATGAGGCAATTCTAGTGGGGGTAGGAGGAGGAAGTAGGCTGTTGTTAACTAGGATCTGCAGCTTATCCGTTAGGTAGGAAATGGGCAGACTAGGTGAGCCAAGCGGTCCTTATCTCGCCAAATTCTATGTTTCTATGCCTTGCCACTCTAGCTAGACTGTTTAAGAGTCACTTATGATGACTCAAGGTCCATTTCACCAGAAGGTGTCCATCTTAACCGCTGCCATCCAGGACTTCGCTCTGGGGTTCTTGCTCCCTGCATCACCTTGCATATTTTGGTGTTGAATTTCAACTGCCAAACCATGAACCATCTCTCTCCTTTGCAGGCCCTTCTGCATCTCCCTTAACCCTCCGTCCTGTCTGTCCTACCACAGAGCTTAATGTAATCTGTGAAGATCCCCATCTTGCCCTGTACTCCTTCCATGTCACTCAAACTGAAGAGGACTGGACCTAGGACTGATACACATGACACTCTACTGGAGACCTCCCGCTCACTAGATCTGATTCAGTTTACCATTAGCCTCTGCTACCTCCCTTCCATCAACTTCCGCCCACCTAGCCATGTCCTTTGTACCACACAGAACATTGCTGAAGAAGCTACAGCATGTGGTGTGTCGTCAAGACACAGGTCAGGAAGCATAGGAAAACCAGGAGCGGTTGTAGAATTCGCAGAAAGTGTTTATTAGTACTACCAGTAAAATAAAAAATTAAATTGTTCAGAGTAACTATTTACAAAAGCAGAATAAACAGAGAAGATCCATCTGAGTTTTCCTTCAATCTCTGTGCGAGTCTTTTTTTGCAAAACATTACAGCTCCTTTCTGTAAGTCTTTGCAGTCCCCTCCTTAACAAGCATCCTGTTTTTTTCTAAGACGTTCTTGTACATTTTAGGCAGTTGCTGCAAGAACACAATGTCCCAGACCTGAGGCCCCTTCTCCACAGCTTCTGAAAAACAGCTTAAAAGCTGCTCTCAGGTTAATCCCTTGAGTTCCCAATAGCTTTTGCAATCATCTCAAACTATAATTATATACATTTCAACAGTAACACTATACAATTTCTAAACAAAGGGATCCCAATATCAGTTACATTTCCACCTAATGATTTGCATATATTTTTATACAAGCAGATATGGGGAGAAAAGACAGGACAGCAAGTGAGGGTAGAAATATAGCGAAAGACAGAGAAATGGAAATTACGTACTTACCGTAATTGCTGATTTTTTGGACAGTTTCCATCACTCATTCACACTGTTGGGATAGCACCGGAGGTGCTAGGAACAAGCGGGAGCCAACATTTTTCAGAAAGGTCGTCGCCGAGATAGGACCACGCATGCGTGGCACTAAGACTAGCTCGCGCCTGTGTAGGCTATCACGGCGTCGACCCTCCAACCGCCTCAGTACCTTTCGACAGAGGAGGTGCAGCGTAACTAATGAAAATAACTTATCCTGACTTTCTGGGCCTGAGAGGGTCCAGATGGCCCTGCAAGAAGGGTCAAAGAACAATGTCTTCACAGTCTAAACTATAGGACCATGAAGAAAACAAGTGAACCCAGGGGATGGTGGGTGGGCGTGTGAATGAGTGATGGAGACTGTCCAAGAAGATCAATAATTACGGTAAGTAGGTAATTTCCATATCTTCCTGGACTAAGTCTCCATCACTCATTCTATAGTAACAGATGCCGAGCTAAAACCAACAACCCTGAGTAGGGTGGTAGGAGATAAGGTTCACTCAGAAAGGATGGCCAAGGACTGTCCTGCTAATAAAAAAGAGCAGTCTTGGCAAGAGCATCTAGAACATAGTACTTACAAGATAAGCGTTTGAGTTGTAACTCACCACTTTGCAAGCGACTACAATGGACACAAAATGAAACTCTGCCAGGAAGCGCAACCACTCTAGGAGGCGGTGAGAACCCAGACTCACAATTTGGTCTAGGACCAAAATTAAGAGTGTCAAAGACATGTACTAATCTAACATAAAAGAACCTCAGGAACTGAAAGAGCTGGAGGTGAAGTCTACTAGTTCAGGGTAGACCAAAAGTGCAGATGGAAGCCGGCCCGGTGGCGCAGAGGGCTGAGGCATTGAGACGCCACACCCGCTCCACGCCAGCGACCCGGGTTGAGGAGCGGACTCAGGTAGCCGGTGGGTCGGCCGGGGAGTTAGGCTTGGCGTCCGGCGACAGCTCACCTACTCCGGGGAGGATTCGGCCACATTCCGGCTCTTGTGCGACCCCAAGCGGAGGCTCGGGGAAGTGCATGCCCTTGCAGGGATTGGCCGAGGCCGCCAAGCAGATCAGGCGTCGGCGTGCAGCGTCCTTGGCGCGTCCAGGATGTAATCTCTGCTAAGGGGAGGAAAACAGGAAAATGGAGCCTGCCTCGTCGGGAGGCGGGGTCCTGGGGCGTGCCAGCGATTGCCCGCGCCCACTCGACAGTCCGCAGGGCCGGCGATACATGAGTTACGGGGAACCCCACCTCGTCCCGCGGGGTAAGCTGACTCCATGGGGGCCTGTGGACTGTGCGAGCTGGGTTATGGGTAGTGGGATGTCCAGGGGACAATGCCAAGGGTCAGAGGAGGCAGGCTAAAGGAGGATAAAATACAATTTAAAAAAAAAAGTGCAGATGAAACCCCACTACCAAGTATGGCTGACCTGTGAACAACAGGTCCAGGAGCACTTGAACCCCTTACTTGGTGAGCAAAACAAGGTCCAGGTGGGGTTAGCCCATCAAGGAGAATAGCTTCCACTTAGTCACTGAAACCTTCCTGATGGAAGGCCAAAGCATAGACTTGAAGCCTCTTGTGGTGGTCTAGTAGAGCCAGATCCCACCACTTCATATTCCAAAGAATCATCCTGCCCCTGTGTGTACAACTGTAGTAGCAGTCTCTGAACTCGGGAAGTGTACAGGGACGACGTGTCCACTGCAGAAAAACATTCCCACAGGGGAAAAAAAACGGGCTAGATTTCTAAGGCAATAGAGGCAGATGTGCATCGAGGGAGGGATGAGCAGGACCAAGTTAGGACTAACCCATTCGCTGAAAGTGACTGAATAGCGGCAGAAGTGACTCAATGCGGTGAGGCACCACTCACTCAGGCCTTCCTGAAGGGAGTAGGACTCTAGTTTGCTTGCTAAAAACAAACATCACAGCTCTGTCACACACTCGGAGAGGATAACTTCATGAGCGACTTGCACAGAACCAGTGCATAGGAACCGAAGGTGTGAATATTTGAGAAGCCATCTCAGAAAAGACCTACTTGACCTACAGTCAAGAAAGGAGCATGTCGTCTGTTAAGTTGAAGCAAGCAAGGAACTAGGAACCAGAGTTCCGACTCGATGGAGAGTCACTTCCGTTGCCGCGAGGCTCTGATCAAGAGAAGAAAGCCTGACAAAAGGGGGACCAACAGACTGGGCAGTCGCCTAGGTCTAGGAAATATCTCTGAATAAGAGAATCTCTCTTGGAGAAAAGAGATGACCCATACCTCCGCTGGATCAGACTCCCCTAGGGGTAGAAAGTCAGGTACTCTTTACCGTACTTTAGAGGCGACACGCTCAGAGGCTGAGGCAGAACCCGACCAGATCCAAGGGTGGTATCGGTAATTTCTGCTCAGGCCCTGTGCTGTGATGATTTTTTTTTTTTTTTTTTATACCATTAGTCCAAGCCAGCCAGCAAACCAGCCCACACACAGAGGCTCCCTCCTGGAGTGGGACCTCTGGCAGTGCCGTGAGGTAATTTACCTCCAGCAGCAGCTTCCTTGAGGGGTTTCTGTCCTGAATTTACTATTGAACTTACTTTTGGTAGACATCGGCTGAGAGACTAGCACAACAGTTGTCCTACTGAATGTCTTGTGGATTTTGCCGTGTTACTCTGAAAGTGTACTGTGAGACGGGAGGGGCTCTCTAGCGACTGTGATACTACTTATTTGGGGCACTACTGTGATTCTGTAACCTCTATTGTACAGCTATTTGAATTTGAATTTCTGCTTACCTGCATCAGTCAACATAGTCGGAGGTGGAAATCACCATCTTTCCCTATCTGTATCTGGTGGTGTTAGTATCGGGACATAGCCCACGCATCGCAGTGCAGAGTAGCACCCTAGTCTCCCGCTGCATACTAATCAGGCCCCTCTCCCCATATAGGCCTCCTGCAGTCATCTGCCCCACCAGACGCCAGCAAGCAAACCAGCCCACACAGAGCTCCCTCCTGGAGTGGGAGTAATTTAACTACCTCCAGAAGCAGCACCCTTGCGAGAGGGTTAGCCTGTCAACAGCTGTGCGATCGACTGCCCCACCCACCCTGGTTCAGCACTACCTATATAGGCGCCTGTCTTGTGACATCACTTCCTGTCTGTCATTTTACTAAGTCCCCACATTTCCATTTGCAGGTTACACCTGCCAGCCACTAGAGGGACCCTCTGACTACTCACCAGTCTCTCCACCTGAATTTCCTCCTCCTCCTCCTTCCTGGAACCCTCTACTTACATACGCCTACTTCTCTCCCTTACTCTCATTTCTGCTTCTTCCCACACCTCACTCTCACACCCAGCCTCCTAGCTAGCCCTACTTACTGACCCCTCCGCCTACCACCGGACCCACACCCAGCCTGCCACTAACCCTCAGTGACCACTAGAGTCACTATTTCCACCCTAATTTTGGCCCAAATCCAGCCTGCTCTGAATCCCCAGAACCTGGATCCCCATTCTCACCCAGGTCCTAGTTCAACTGCCCTACCAGGGTCTCGAACCTTGCCCCTGTCCACAGAGTCCTTGACACTACCACTACTCCAAAGTGGTATCCACGCTGTCTGAGGGCAGCCAAGATACTTGAACCTTTCTGCCCTGTTGCTACCTTAGGCACTACATGCTTGTACACCTCCTCCTCAAATGTCTCCTCCTCATTTACATGCTAGTACCACATCCCATCAGCCAGGCATCTCTCCTGGCCCACTTGTACCAGCACCCCAGCTCTCCCTGACTTAGTCCGATCCCACCCTACATTGACCATGTACCCCTGGCCCATGGCACCCACCCCCGGTTGCCCCCGCTGCCTACCCTGGCTCTCCATGGTTGCAACTCATCCTCGCACTCCTGACCCTCTAACCCTGCCCATTCCTTGTTCCCCATGGCCTCCTCCCATCCCGCATACCCCTCGGACGTTGACAAACTGCCACCCCTGGTCATAGCCTTGGTCTTCCTACTACTCCTATCTGGTAATATACATCCAAACCCAGGCCCTGCCCTCCAGCCCACCTGCTGGGTCCACTGGTCTCCGGATAGCCTCCTGAACATATGCAGCCTGCTGAAAAATGTGATGCCCTCCAGTGCTGGGCCATGTTACATCAACTAAAACATCATAGCCCTGGTTGAAACCGGCTGTCCAAATCCACCGACTCCTTTGTCTCCTCCCCAGGCTATACCCTATACGGAAGGATTGAGTAGGCAAATGGGGGTGGCTGTGCAATCTATACCAGGGACACAATCATCGGACAAGCGCTCCCTGCCCCGTTCTTGTGAATGGGGCCCAGGCCCTACCCTCAAACTCACTCCTGACCCTCCAGGGGCCCTCTCATCTCACCACTGCTCTACGTTCCCCAAAGAACCAGAACCTGGCGCTGATATCTATAACAGAATATCTTGCCACCCTCCACCACAAGGCGGAATAAATCCTAGTGGGGACCTTAACGTGAACTGGCTCACGCCTCCGCCTGCTATCCGAGATTCCTTCGCTGCTCTAGACCTGACAGAACTCATCTCCCAGCCCACTACAGTAAACCCAAAGAGAAGAACCAGTACCCTTCTGGACGAATTATCACCAACCGCCTCCAAAAATCCATAACATCCAGGTCCTCCCAGACTCCTTAAGTGACCACCCCTCATCCTATTCCTTTGGGCGGCCCCCACTCCCAAACCCATAGCCCAGACCACACTCCATGAGCGCCTCTGCCCTGGTGGGCTGATAAAACTGTTTCGCCCAAATTAATTGGTCCACCATTCATCATGCACCCAACACTGACACTGCCCTAGCCTTTTTCTCCTAAGCCTTTAACAAGGCCTGTGACCTCTTTGCCCCTCACCAGAATTCGATCCAAAAAGCGTAATGCACCCTGGGTTACCCTGCCCTACTGCAAATGCTCAGAAATAGGGATAACCTCTGGCATCTTGCCACTGAAGCAGACCGCATGGCTGATAAGACAAGCCTACAATGCTGCTTGGAACAGGTGCACATGGACCGTCCGTAAAGCCAAGGCCGACCATTACCAGGCCGCCCTCACCTCCTCCTGGGGTGTGCCCGGACTTTCTGGGACAATGTTAAACAGCTAAATGGAAAATCACGCTCCCCTCCCCATCCCAGCTCACTATTGATGGCTCTACCTCCACCGACCCTGCCTGCATTGCTAACTGCCTTAACACCTCCTTTACTGACCTTAGCTCTGTCCTCCCCAGTAATTTCTTTGACCCTCCCCACCTGTCCTCCAACGCCCCAGCTTCCACCCTCATAAGGTATCTGCCCAGGAAGCCAGACCTCTCTTAATTAAAGCAATAAATAGCATAGTCCGGCAGCGACTCCCTGGACCCCAGTATTCTTGACTGGAGATGGATGAAGTCCTTGCCCCACTCACCAGCCTACTTAACCAATCCCTCTGCCTGGGGCAATTCCCACTGCATGGAAAACAGCCATAGTCACAACCATTCATAAAGGAGGAGACAGGTCCTCCACCGGGAACTACCGACCAATCTCCACCCCCCAAAGCCCTAGAAAAGTGGTGGCCATACTAATCACTGAATATCTGACTAGGCATAACATCTTATGCCCAGAGAAGCATGGCTTCCGTGCTGGTCACAGTACTGTCACTGCACTAGTTGAGTTCTCCAATTTCCTACACTCCTCCCTGGACGCCAGCTCCCTAGCTGGTGCAGTGTTCACTGACCTCTCAAATGCCTTCAACACCGTCTCCCACCCTCTTCTGCTGGATGCCCTCTGCCACACTGGTTTCTCTGCTGGCCCCTCGCATGGTGCACAATCTATCTATCCACTCGCTCCCAATGTGAAAAATCAACAGGACACACTCTGAAACGTGTCCCATCTGCTCAGGGTACCCAGGGCTCCATCCTGGGCCCCTTACTCTTTCACTCTAAACACCCTGCCCAGTGCATCCTCTGGCAAAATTCTTATGTATGCAGATGATGCTGTCATTTTCCACCACCGCAATCCCATCTCCCTCCAGGACACCCTACAGCAATCCCACAATGATGCGAAGCCTGGTTTAAGGAGCACAGACTCATCATTAATCTTATAAGAAAAAAAAAGCTCTTTGCCCACCCCCAAAATAAAGCCTGCAACTACCCACTCCCTATCCTCCCCAGTACCAAACAACCGCTTGAACAAGTCTGCTCCTACAAATACCTTGGGGTTACCTTTGATTCAGCCCTCACCTACCACACCCATACTAGTGCCCTTGCATCCGCCACTAATGCAGCTGGCATCCTCTACGCTATAAAAACTGCAACCCCGATGCTCTCCAACTTGCTGTTATGTCTTCAGTACTGTTCCTTGTAGACTATGGCCTGCCAGTCTATGGTGCTGCTGACACTACCGTCCTCAACAAAATTGACCTCACCTAAATAAGGCCTGCAGGCTGATTACTGGTGCCCCAGACTCACACATACAGGTCAACTCTATGCGAGGCAAAACTCGAATGACTATGCTATCAAACCTGCCTCCTCACAAAAAAAAAAAAAAAACTCTACTGGACTCCTCCTCCCAGGTTGACAGCCTCCATCCACCATACCAAACCCACTATCGCAACCCAAACCTCCAACAAGACCACTCTACTGGTCCCCAGATCCAGGACCACCCATGCTCAGAGGTCCTTCTGCTACAGAGCCCCATCCTGGTTTAACTCTCTCCCTGCTCCCATCTCCAATGCCCCCACTATCTCCAACTTCCAAGCGCCCTTAGGAGCCAACTGTTTAACACTCATAGCTGCTCTTATCAAATGTGGCCTCGATCTCTCCACACTTGACAACGCCCACTGGGTGGCACTCCACCTCACCACCCCCCACTTCTCCCCTGTTGCATCCTGCCTCTGTTAAAACCAGCATGTGCTCAGCTGTATCACTGTAATTGCTACTAAATTGTATAAATGTAGGAAATCATTCTGTGAAACTCTAAGTCAGTGACTTGTATTCTGTAACGTAAATTTTTCTGTCTGTCCTCAATGTGACGAGGTACCTTTGGAAATAAGCCTCTGGCTCAAAGGTTGTAAACCGATTTACAAATAAATAAATAAAAGCCTGACAAGGCTTTCAGGCTGCTATTTTGCAAGGATTGCCTGATACAAAATAGACGAAGATGTCCATCTGAGGGCAGGAGCCTGAGCTTCCATAACTGAAATTGTGACGGACCAATAATCACAGCTGAAGAGATGTTAACCACCTCTGCCGATGAAGCCACCAAAGGGCAGTATCACAAGTGGGCTATATATCCCTATCAAAGGAGCGGAAGAACCAGAGCGGCTCCGACCACTGAATTAGAATGTTGCACAGACTGCAATTGTCCTGATGACTGAAAGAGTCTAGACACAGAAGTGTTTGATCCATGGGTGCAGTCAGTATTATAGTGGACCCACTCACTGAGGAACAATTGAAAAGATCTTCCATCACAGAGTCTGGTGATAGAAAGGCTTACCCGCCAGTCAATAAATGAGTCATCCACTGTATCACCAAAAAGTAGGACAGGGAGAAACTCATCCAGATGTACTTCTACACCAGAAGGACCCTAAAGAGAGACCTAGAACAGAGCCACTAGAGACTCCGCCATCAGGAAGGGTAGTAGGAGTCGGCACTACTATGGAGCCGAGAAAGTGTTGAGCGGACTGATGGATTCCGTGAGGCAGAACAGCACAGAATAGTTCCATCAGCGGAAAATGTTGGATGTCACAAGTTCCACGTAGACTGCCACTCACTGAGATCTGTGGAAAAATAATCCATGAAATAGGACTTCATCCTGCGGAAAACATCTTCCACAAGCTCCGGAAGAACAGATCTGCAGAGGAAAAATGTGGCACTATTTTTGCCTGACAGCACCAACTGCACCGCCTGTGGTACCAGCATCACTTGTGGCCAGGATGGCACCAAGCAGTACCTATGCCATCCCAGGCAACTCCTGAGGGCACACAAGGTGGAACCTGTGGGCACCCACGGCATTCATGGCACCCTGGCACACATGGCCCCATGGTGCCACCTGCTGGTGCGTGGGCGCTTGACACCGCCAGCAGCACCGGGAACCAATAGCACCCATGGCACCGTAGGGTTAGTCACGCGACCGCACCAACCCATGGTGCCGACACCACCACCAGCGGTGCCGCCCATGGCACAGACGCCACCCAGCGCGCCTGCAATGGTTGGTGTCAGCCTATGGCGCCAGACCTGCCGCACCACCCATGGTGTCGGCCGCGCATTAGGCACCAAGAGAATGCCAATGGAGAAAATCCTTGAAGAGAAAGGAAAAAGAGGTGCCCGTGCCAGCCCCTGCAAGGAAAGAGGGAGGGGTAGGGCACAAGGGGTCACGCGAATGGCGAGAGACACCAGGAGGGCACCACGCACAACCTGATCCAATCTACCCAGCCCCGTCCAGCGGGTCCAAGGCCCAGAGGCCCCGAAATCAGGAAAACTGGAGAGAAGTCAAACCCCTGCTCCACAGTTGCAGCCCAAAGGTGAAACTGCTCACGGAACTCCATCGAGGACAGAGATGGAGTCCAGAGTCTAAGAACGCGGCTTAAGGGCGGAACCAAGAGGAATCACCAAAGTCGGTTCAGGCCTATTGCCCTCCCGACTGACAATCCCCATGGAGACATACCAGAGGGCAACCTCGAGTGGCACAGATTCTTCTTCCCCAAGGAAGAAAGAGCTCGAGATAAGCGGAGCCAGATCCCCAGAACCGCCATATTATTGCTTCGTGGATTGTCCCCAAGCTACAGGACTGTCCGTGAGTCGGACCTCCCTTAGCAAAGGGTGGCAGACAGGACACAGCCCCTCTGCATAACAACTTTCAAACGAAGTCTTTCTACGTGCAAGGACGATTCCGTTGATGGCAGGTGAGAATTTATTTTTCTTCTTCTTCTTCATAATCTTTTTTTCTTAAGTAGAATAAGAAACTACTACTAAAAGCGTTACATAAAACCAATACTAAAATGGTTAAAAGCTGCCGTCTTATAGATAAAAACTTCAACTCGCAGGCAGCGACATCTACATCAAAGCGCACTCAACAGCGGGAGAAAAGGAACTGAGGCGGTTGGAGAGTAGACGCTGAGATGGCCTACACAGGTGCGAGCTAATCTCACAGTGCGCGCATCCGTGGTCCTGTCTCGGTGCAGACCCTTCTGAAAAGTTTTGCTCGCTTGGTCCTAGCGCCCAGCGCTATCCCACTAGGGTGAATGAGTGATGGAGACTTAGTACAGGAAGATCTGCAAGACCTTTGGGGTGATCAAGTCCTAGGTCTCACGAGAAAATGTGGTTTTGCAACCAGACAGATAAGAGACAGAAAAGGAGAATAGAACACACCCTTACATTTAAACTCCTTCCACATAACTGGGACAGGGCCGTATTCAACCCTGTCACAAACTCCCCAGATGGAACCTCTTTTAAGAAACAGGTTTCTAAAACTTTCTAATAATTCTCTACAAACATCAGCTTCTAACGTTCAGAATTTAAGCGCGTGTGCAGTATCCTTTTCTACAATAGTACAGCAAAACAGTAAAGTTTAAACTCATACATTTGCTTTCCAACCTTCAGAACCCTCAATTCCTGATCCATACCATGACAGAAAAGCAGCATTGCTATTCTCTTTACCAGATTTGTGTACCACATTTAATTTAAATGGCTGTAGTGCGGGTACCACCTTGTGATTCTGGAATTTTTATCTTTCATTTGATTAGACCAACAGAGTATCGTGATCTGTTATAAGTACAAAGTCAGTTTCTAGCAAATAAAACTTAAGGGACTCCATGGCCCACTTTGCTGCTAAACATTCCTTTTCAATGGTGGAGTACCTTTTCTCTGTCATGCAACTTCCTTACCTATATACCAATAAGGATGTTCTTTCCCATCTATATGCTGACTCAAAACTGCACCTAGGCCTACCTCTGATGCATCTGTTTGTAACAAAAATGGTTTCTCAAAGTCTGTGCTCCTTTAAAACAGGGGCTGAACATAATGCAGCCTTAATAGCTTGAAAAGCTTCATCACACTCTGGGGTCCATTTCACACTGTAACATGGCAAAAGAAATGAGTGTAGGGAACAAAGCTGATATGTATGAGCGTTAGGTGTCACAAGAGCAACACAGCATTATGAGACGATAATGCCATGTTGAGCTTGTGAATGCATGAAAATGGGTTGAGAAATGTGGCTAGGAGTCTGTATATCTCTAGCTGGACCAAAAGGTGGCGCGATCAGCAGAGGAGGAAGCGACAGTGGCACCACGAGTCTGAGCGAGGTTGCCACCTATTGGTTGGAAATAGAGATGTGTGTGTGGAGGACTCCGACTTACGTGTAGGTCGTGGAGAGATAGGTAGCACAGAAAATGGATGTGGGAGCTGAAAGTGTGCAGTTTGGAGCGGAGGACGGACCCACGTGAAAAGCGGTACTGGAAGCAGAATCAGATAGTAGAAGTGCAGGATCGTTAAGTACGGGGTTGAGAAAAGAGAAGTGGTCTGATGTTGGACTAGTGCCACCTGTTGGTCGTTAAGAGCAGCGGAGCTGAAAACACCGGGCACAAAAGCTGTTGTTAGCATTTTGGGACAGCAAACTATGCAGCCAACAAATAGTTCTCAGAACGCAGCAGGGTAGCAGTATGAGTGGAAAACAAAGTATACGAGGAGAACAGCCGCTAGGAACTGCGAGGTTTGTAATTGACAAAAAATGTTATATGTGCCTAGCAAAGTTAATGAAAGGCATAATGTGTCAGAAGTTGGTACACACTATGGAAGTGAATGTCGTCAGTGCAGTGTGCATGCGCATTGTAGCACTTACAGAGAGAGTTACAAAGAACGAGTTATAAAGCATAAATGAGTAAGTGAAATGATTAGTAGCAGTGATGACTGTGTTGGAACAAGGAAAACAATAGCCAGAGAACAGTAGCGTAAAGTACAAGAGCAATATATGATAATCCTCTGACAGAAGAGTATCGGGGAGTTAATGGATGGTTGACTGCTGTACGCCCTCAGCCTCCGCCCGTACAACGGGTCCCAACCATGGCATTAACTCCCCATTAGATGCCACCTTCATCAGTGATTAATGCTTACTTATTTGGGTATCATTTTTTTATGAGTTCAGGAGGTGAGTAGCTAACTCGCAAAGTTGGGAACAAACTCGATAATATCCAGTCAGCCCTAAAATGACCGGACATGTGTCTTTCTTTTAGGGACAGGGCTGTTAGCTACAGCTTTTATTTTAGAAACTACTGGCTTAACTTCTCCATTTCCCCAACACATAGCCCAAATATCTGGTTTCCTGCATACCCAATGCATATTTGGTAGGATTAATAGTCAGACCTGCATTTTTGATAGCTTGGATAACTGCTCGTAGGTGTTCCAGGTGGCATTTCCAGTCTGGACTGTACACCACGACATCATCCAGGTATGCAGCACAATCACCAGTGTGAGGTGATAAAATTACATCCATGTACCGCTGGAATGTAGCTGGCGCACCATGTAAACCAAATGGCATGGTGGTGAACTGACAGAATCCAACAGGAGGGACAAGTGCAGTTTTGTCTCTGGATTCTTTAGCTAAAGGGATTTGCCAGTAACCCTTGGTGAGATAGAGGGTACTGATATACTTTGCAGTCCCCAGTCTGTCCACCAAATCATCTATTCCGGCATAGGATAAAGTACAGTTACGTAAGAACTACCGTAACAGTAGATCTTCGAGAACAGCTCTTGCAGCAGGTAACACTATTAGGACTGAGGCGGCAGGCGTCAGGACCCCACGCAATTCTTCTAGCTAGCTATCTTCAGCGGGACCGCCCGACGTTGGTCCCGCCTCCGACGCCAGGTAGTACAAAAAGAAGGCGGTCCCGCCAGATCTCCCCTAGTTCTCCGCCGGAGACTTCCGCCGCAGGATGACATCAGAATATGAGACCGAGGATCCATCATCAGAAGACAAAGGGCATAAGCCCTGTCAAAAGCTCTGAAAGCCATGCCTACTCAAAGGGGGAAGGTGGGCGGAAAGGTACCTGCTGCAAGAGCTGTTCTCAGATCTACTGTTACAGTAAGTTCACGAATCGTACCATCTACCGAGATACAGCTCTTGCAGCAGGTAACACTATTAGACTGATTTCCAAGCAATAACGCTTGTAAGCATACTGGGAGGAAGAGATTAGAAAATATCCATGCCAAGTCCTGACTCTAGAACAGGAGACCCCGTAGCACAGCCAGGCCAAAACGGCTCTTCGCCGTGAGGCAATGTCCAGGCTGTAATGCCTGATAAAAGTGTGTAGCGAGCTCCCAAGTAGCTGCAGCACAAATGGCAGAGGTGGAGACGTTACGCAGTGCTGCAAAGAGGTAGCCACCCCTTGTGGAATGGCCCCGAACTGCACCCAGGAGGGGCTTCTGTTTAGTATTGTAGAATATGATATACACTGGACAAGCCAGCGAGAAAGTGACTGCTTAAACTGGTTGGCCCATCATCCTCTCAGCAAGGAAACAAAGAGCTGCTCCGACTTATGAAGCTGTTTCGCTCTGTTTAGGTAGTACCTTAGACAGCGGTGAACATCCAGGGTGTGAAGCAGCGTTTCTCCTCTATTGGAGTACTTAGGAAAATAGACAGGCAGGTCAATGTCCTGATTAAGAGTGAGGGTGGAGACCACCTTAGGCAAAAACTTCGGATTTGTCCTTAGGGACACACTGTCCTGGTGGAAAATCAAGTAAGGTTCCTTACATATAAGAGCGTAAAGCTCGGAAATTCTCCTTGATGACGTAACAGCAACTAAAAATAATGTTTCCACGACAGAAAACGCAGCTCACAATCCAGTGCAGGTTCAAAGGGGAGCGTGAGTTGTTCCAGGACGAAGAGTAAATCCCACGGAGGGACAGGGTCATTAATAGGTGGCCTAAGGTGTAATACCCTCTCAAAGTCTTGAGATACACCAAGCTGCGCCACTGTGTGCTGTCCCACCGAAGTGGTAAGCAGAAATGCGCAGAGGTGCATTTTGATAGAGGAGTAGGCCAGACCCGACTGGAAAAGGGAGCAGGTAATCTAACACCGCTTTCACGGGCAACCTAGAGGAAAAGGCCGTGCTTGCGACCACAAACAAAAAGCGGTGCCATTTCATGGCGCACGTCGCATGCGTTGTCCGCTTCCTGGCGCAGAAAGGACTTCTGCACCCTCGCGGTGAGACCCTGTGTCGTAAAATGGCTATGTCTCTAGGAGCCATGCATGCAGGTTCAGTGAGCATAAGTCCGGATGGACCAGTGAACCTTTCTCCTGAGACAAGAGATGGGAGCTGAAAGGCAACGGGAGCGGAGGTTCTCGGACAGCTATGCTAGCAAGGGGAACCATATCTGCCTGGGCCAGAAAGGGGCTACCAGGATCACTGTGCGTGCTCCCTGCGCAGTTTGAAAGAACTCTCTGGATCAACGGAAGGGAGGGAAGGCGTGAGGAATCTGTTCGCCCAGGAGAGGGACAATGCGCTCGCCAGAAAACACCAGGCCCTGGATCTAGCGAGCAAAAATTGGGCAGTTTTGACGTTGGATGGGGAAGCGAACAAGTCCAACTCTGGAGTTCCCCATCGTAGAAACAGATCCTCCGCTACATCTTGAAGGAGTTCCCATCAGGACCCTGGCCTAAGAACGACCTCAGGCTGTCCGCGATTGTGTTGTCCACGCCGAACGTGAACTGCAATCAGGGTCGCGTGGTGTCGGATTACCCAATCCCACACTCTCTCATCGCCTCCCTGCAAAGGGGTGTGTGTGCGCCTCCTTGTTTGTTGAAGTAATACATCACCGCCATGTTGTCTGTCTGAAGTAGAAAACTCGACGGATCTCTGACTGAAAAGCCAGCAGGGCATATGGACCGCCCTCATCTCCAGGACGTTGATGTGGAAGTGAGCCTCCTGAGGGGTCCATGTTCCTGGGACTTCACCCGCTCAGTGTGCACCCACCCCAGCCCTGAGGTGTCTGTGGTGAGGATTACCTCAGGGGCGCACTATAAACAGGACACCCGCAGAGAGTGTATCTGAGTCTAGCCACCACTGCCAGTCTCGAATCACGGCATTTGTGATTCTGACCAGATGCTGCATGTGGTCTTGCCTTTGGTCCCACTGCACCTTGAGCATCCACTGGGTCACCCGCATGTGGAGCCTTCCAAAGGGACGGTTGGAATGGCCGCAGCCATGTGTCCGAGCAAGCAAAGGACCGACCTGGCGGGACGGCTTCTTCTTCGAAAGATCCTGATGAGGGATCTGATGCGCTCCGCTCTGTCGTCAGGGAGAAAGGCTTTCCCGGACGGTGTCCAGAACTGCTCCTATGAACTGCAATTTCTGGGGGACAGTACGAGGAGTGACTTCTCATAGTTGATGAGGATGCCCAAGAACTGAAACAGTTCCTGAGTGCTTTGAATAGCCATCAACAGTGCCTCTTTGAGGCGGCCATGAGAAGCCAATCGTCCAGGCACGGAACACGTAGTGGCCCTGTCTCCTTAGAAACGCCCACGACTGCCATGCATTTGGTAAAGACCCTGGGGCTGGATGACAGTCCGAACGGAAGAGCTCGAACTGGAAATGGTGGCCGAGACACTCAAGCGCAGGAACTTCCCAGCGCTGGAGCTACAGGGATATGCAGGTATGCATCCTGCATGTCTAGGGACGCTAAGAAGGCGCCCTTCTTTAGCATGGGAATCAGACCTGAAGAGTCACCATGCGAAATCGCTTGTGGCGACAGACAGATTGAGGTCGCTGAGGTCCAGGATTGACGGAGATCCCTGTTTTCTTCGGAACCAGAAAGAAGTGAGAATAGTATCCGAACCCTCTCTGGTTCTCTGAACGTACTCTACCGCTCCCTTTTGCAGGAGCGCAAGTATCTCTTGCATGATAAGCAGTTTGTGCTGACCCGAGTAACGGAGAGCAGAGGAAGCCTCGGGGTGGCTTGTCTGCGAATTCTATAAAGTGGCCCTTTCGACCAACTGAAGAACCCACCTGTCAGTAGTTACAGACTGCCATCCTGGCAGGTAATTCAATATCGACCCCCGACCTTGATGTCCCGCTGATCCTGAGGGCGGGGCGGGAAGGAGTCAGGCTGTGGCGGCTGAGGGACCCGTGGCTGGGCGGCTTAGTTGGGCGCTGGCTTCGCCCACGGGCTGTCTACCCTGGGCTCTGCGGGAACCGGAGCCCTCTGCTGTGGACCGTCAAGGGACTGTTGTCTCTCGTCCATCCACGGAAACGGCTTTGGTTCCTACGAAGGAACTAAGCTCGGTCGGTACATTGCTTGGACCGACCTCACCGCCTCCTGCCTGTTGGAGCTTGGTGAGAACCTTCTCAGAGGGCTCACCAAAGAGAAATCCTCCTCGAAAGAGGCGCCCATGATATTCTTCTGGACGCCTGGGGTAAACCCAGAGACACGGAGCCATGAGTGTCTCCGGAGGCATACGCCTGAAGCTGCCGCTCTGGCCGAGGAGTCCAGCGAATCATACGCAGCTCGCAGCACCTGGGTTCCCACGTCCCAACCCATGCGAGGAGCTGCAACATCTCTCCTTCTGCTCACCTTCTGGCATTTTTCTGCCAGATCCAGTCCCTGTTCCCACAAAGCGCTTTGGAACTGCACCATGTGGGTCAAGTAGTTCAGGGATCTGATGGTGCATGTAGCAGAAGCATACGTGCGCCTGCCCACAGCGCCTAGCTGTTTGGACTCCGGTTCTGGTGGCAGGGTGCTCAAATGTTGCGGTCTCTGGGACCGGTCATGAGAGGCTGTTATGACCAAAGAGTCGGCCAGAGGATGTTGCGCCAAGTACTGGTCCTCCTTAGGAGCCTTGTACAGGTGGTCAGCCTTCTTCGCATCGCTGGAGCGAGTGTGGACACTTCCACCACCACCTCGGTGACGCCCACAAAAGTGTCCACCAAGGTGATACCACCACAGGCTTAGGATCTTTCTGTCAAGATACCTGGCGGCGTAGTCTCTGGGTCTAATTCTTCCGCATCCCAGCCCATGTTCTCTTGGATATGTCGCATGATCTCTGAAACGATGGGTCATCCGGAGAGATCTAGGAAGCTCACGTGGGTCCGGAGAGGGGATGGATCAGAAAGGGATCTGGATCCTGAGAATTCCGATCCCGTGTCCTCAGTCGGGCGAAAAGCAACGCCTTCTGGGTCTCTTGGGGCTGGGTGACCCTGAAGAAGATCTAGACGGAGGTCTCCTTTGTCTGGTCTCCCCTAGGAGGATCCGTGAGGCTCTTTGGGTACTCAGCCTGCAGCCCCAGATGGTGTGGGGCGCAGGAGCTGTGGGGGCGAGGAGGAGGAGGAGGAAGAGGAGGAGGTGGGAACCATATCCTTTTAATGGTATCCCACCAGTAAGTGAAGAGCCTTGACCTCAGAAATGCAAAGACCCGACGACGGACGGTGCGGTGGTCGATCGCCTGGTTCAGCGTCGGCCCCTCAGAGGCCTCAGGCTAAGGACAGGGTCCCTGGGAGGTGTGACGGGACCGGGTTCGCCTGTCTGGTCCTCAGGCTGCGCCAACTCCTCCTCCGTGACAGTCTCCTGACCGACATCGGCAGGAGGCGCGGGGTCCTCCTCGACATGTACTGGTGTGGACGCCGGGCCCCCTGCCGACGACCGAGGGGTGTAGGCCTGACCGGGGACGCTCATGGCCGACAGCTCCTGGGACCTGTGGTGAGGCCAACGCCGGACGGAAGCCGACATCGGATCCAACGGTCTCTTGAGAGAGGTAAGCTCCTTGGTCTTCCGCTGGGGAGGAGGAGGCAAGGAGGCAGACCTGACGTTGGGCTCAGAAATGGTGGGAACCCGACTTGTGGCGATGATGATGGTCCCCAGACCTAACCAGGGCTTTGGAGGACGAAGATGGGGGCCTGGAGGTCTTGGCCTGTGAAGAGGAAGAGGATCCCGAAGGTTTCTTCACCGCAGCGGGGAGGCTGAGAACGGCCCGGAAGGCGAACGGTCGGACCGGGAGCCGGAGCTACGAGTCGGAGGCCCTGGACGGGGACTTGGAGGAAACCTCCTCCTGTGCTTTCCTGAGTGTTTCGGGCCTTCCTGCAGATTCTCCCCTGAGGAGTCCATGGCCTTGAACCTCTCTTCAAGCAAAACGCCTGTAGAGCCTTCTGGCGACGGATCTGGGTCCGACTGTTGAATCCCCTGGCAGAACGTGCAGGACCGGTGTCGTGGTCTGGGCCTAGGCACCGGACGAGGCTCAATGCGGATCCTTAAATGGGATTTGCTTCCCACAGGCGCACTTGAGGAATGACCTTCAACGGAGGTTGGAGAGGACATCAGACAGCAATCGGGCTGGAAAACGAACTTTTCCCACAGGAAGAACTTAACCGTAAGCACGCGCTAAGAAATGAGCCAAAGGGTCAAGACATGCAAGTCGACAGCGGAAAGAACTGGGGAATCTGGATGACCGCCTTTTGTACCACGCCTGACGTTGGAGGCGGACCGACGTCGGGCGGTCCTCAGCTGAAGATAACTAGCTAGAAGAATTCAGGGTCCTGACGCTGCGGCTTCAGTCCTAATAGTGTTACCTGCTGCAAGAGCTGTATCTCAAGTAAGATCTGTCAACTCTGACACCATTAAGTTTCATAAAATCAAGGCAGATTCTAACACCCCTTCTTTTTTGTTTACAATTACCACTGGAGATAACCAAGCACTCCTCTACTCTTCTGATACCCAATTCTTTCATTTTTTGTATTTCCTTAACTACGCCAGCTCTTTTAACCGCTCTGGTAACCTGTATGTCTTTTGCCTAATATGGCAAGCATTCTTGTCACTATCACCTGCTCAACCTTGTTGCTCAGCCTGGTACTATGGTAAAAGTACTGTTAAATGTCTTTAGTACATTACGAATTTCTGCAGTTTGTTCTGAGGTTAAAACCTTCACCTTTACAGTATCAGCAGTTATAGTTTGTTCCATTCTTATCATAAGCTACATCAATATTTTCTTATCAGTTTCTGGTAAAACTAGCATAAGTTTCTGGAGTTTTTCAACCCATTTCTTGGAGGAGGTAAGCATGGTACATCTTGGTCGGATTTTTTCCTGTCAAGGGTCTCAATCTACGTAGTTGACGGTTCCAGTATGCCTAAGTACTCTTTAAGGACATTGCCACTTCATTAACAGTTTATTTTCTGTTGTGGGTAACAGTAGCAAAATCTTTTCACCTGGCTCAAAACTTTCTTTTACCCCATGGTCATGATATACCTTCTGCTGGTTTGGGGCCTCTTCCTGTTACTATGGGCAATTTCGACATATTTGCCAGCTTCTTTCTTAAGGCACACATATAAAATGTTATAGATTGTTTCTGAGTGGGGTTATCTTCACGTTTCTTTTATCACATCCAGTGGCCCTCTTGGCTGCCTACCATACAGCATTTCAAATGGTGAAACCCTGTTGATGCCTCATGGCACTTCTCTGTAAGCAAAAAGTAAGTAAAGGCAATGTACTGGTCCCAGTCTTTCCTTCCCTTTACAAACCTTTTAACTTGTGTTTTAAGGTTTAGATAAACTGCCCAACAAGACTGTCTGTCTGAGGGTGATAATGGGAGGTTAGTTACAGCAGTGATACCTAGTAGTCTGTACAGCTCCTAAGTAATGCAGCACCAAAATTACTAGCGGATCAGTAATAATTTCTTTAGGTATGCCCATTCTGCTGAAAGTTTTGCAAGCTCTGCCACTTTTGAAGCTGTGGCGGCACCTTGGATCTGCTTTTAGGTATCGAGTTGCATACTACCAGAATAAATCTATTACCCTTTTTACTTTTGTCTAAAGGACCACCACATCCATTGCAATGCTCTCAAAAGGCACATCTATCAAGGGTGGGGTACCAGGGCACCTTGTCTTTTCTAGTGACTGGAGCTATTTTCTGACACTTGTGCACAGGAATTACAATAGGTAGCAACATCTTCATGAATTCCAGGCCAGTAAAATCTATATAGCAATCTGGCATGGGTGCAATCCTTCCGCGAGGACCGCCATAGGACTATAATGTGCTATCTGTAACAACTCTGCTCTATACTTCTGTGGTATAACCAATTATTCTGTCTGCTCCTGTGTCTGAGGTTTAACCCAAACTCCGTAAAGTAACTCATTACATTTTTTAAACACTGGTCCACCCTGTTTTGGTTTCACCCCAGCTGCTTAAAATAACCCAGGAGAGAAACAGCTATTTGTTCTGAAAGAAAATCACAATCAGTGATCAGTTTAGTTTCAAGCATTTTCATATGTTAAACCCTTATGCCCCTCAGGCATTTGTTGCCAGTGTTTCTTTAGGCATAGTCTTTCTTCCTGGATTTCCGGATCTTGGAGCTGCAGCTCAAACAAGTCCGAATCAAAGTCACCAAAGGAAGAGCGTTCCCACCATTTGAGATCTTCTTTGCCTGAGCTCTTGTTACAACTGCTGCTGAAACTGCAGGGTTCAGTTCCTCTGAGATTAACTCAGTAAGTCCTGGACAGTCATTTCCAATAATCACGATTTACAGTGAAGTTAGGTACTACCCCACTTTCATTTGGTGCGACACGCTCTAACGGGTCAGTCACCTGGGTGGTGGATAGTATCAAGTGTCCCTGTGATTGCAGAGGACACCAGTACCTAGTCCTTTTGCATTGTGTTTTCCCAGCACTTCAACATGCACTAGGATGTGTCTGCTTCCCCGAGTCAATGAGTCCCTTTACAGTCTTATCCCACCTTCACATCTGTTAAGTACCTGCCCCAATTTGCCAGGACAAATCTGCTGCAGTGTCACTCTTTTTACAACAATTTCTTGCAATATGACCTGGCTTATTACAGTTATAGCAACTAACGTCTTTGGGCACAGATGTTACTCCACCAAAGTTCTGATCAGACTTGGAGTTTAAATGGGAAAAGTACGTCTTACTGGTGCGTGATGTTACCTCGCTGCTGTGCCAGATGTCTGACCATTTGGTAGTCTTCAGCCAAAGAAACAGCCTTTTCCCACTTTTGGGTCTGTGTTCCTTTACCCACTGCTGCACATCTGTAGGCAGGATGTGATGAACTGCTCCATGGCAACTGTGTCAATCTGTAGGACTGTTCTGCCCTCTGGTTGGAGCCATTTTCTCAGGAGTTCTCAGAGTCGGTGAGGGGATTCTAGAGTTGTCGACTGAGTTGTACTTCAGAGATCGGAAATCTCTGCCTGTAGGTCTGTCCTGAGATGTCTTACTTTTCAGGATTTCGCTTTTCACCAGGTCATAGTTTTCTGACTGTGCAGTGTCCATATTGCTTAAGTAAGTTGGGCTTTCCCTGTCAGGTAGGGTACCAGTCTGATTGTCCATTGCTACTTTGGCCATTGGCATGTGGCAACTCTTTCAAAAGTTGTCAGGTATGCCTCGATATCATCCAAGGACACAACTTTCTAGGTTTAATGTCTTAAGGTGCATGTACCTTGTTGCTCTGCTGGACCAGTGCCAGATCCTTCTACTTTGATAGCTTGAAAGGCATCCAGCCAGCACTGCTCTAGCTGCTGCAGCTCTTTTCTTTGTTGCACCTGTCGCTGCATCTCTTCTCTGTTTCTGTCTCTTTTGTTGTATAGCCCACCATTTGAAACAGTCCATCAGGCTTTCAGGTTCTGTCACTGTCTGTTCTTTTTCCATAACTTGTGGTGGCTGTACAATCTCAGCATGGACTTCAGTCTCTGCTAGTTTGGCTGCCATTCTCCTGTTAACCACTCCTGGACTTGCTGCTGCAGAATCCATACCTTTCTCGATGCTTCCCTGGTACTCAGGTCCAGTACCCATGCACAAAATTCCTGGCTTAGAGTATGCATGGTGTAATCTCACTTAGGCTAACACCATCTGTCGTTGAGCCACAGGTCAGGAAGCATAGGAAAACCAGGAGCAGTTGTAGAATTCACAAAGTATTAATTAGTACTAGCAGTAACATAAACAAATAAAATTGTTCAGAATAACTATTTACAAAGGCAGAATAAACAGAGAAGATCTGAGTTTTCCTTCAATCTCTGTGGAGTCTTTTTGCAAAACATTGCAGCTCCTTTTACAAGTCTTTGCAATCCCCTTCTTAACAAGCATCCTGACTTTTCTAAAACATTCTTGTAAATTTCAGGCAGTTGCTGCAAAACACAATGTCCCAGAACTGAAGTCCATTCTCCATAGCTTCTGAAAACAGCTTAAAACTGCTCCCAGGTTAACCCCTCGAGTTCCCAATAGCTTTTTGCAATCATCTGAAACTACAATTATATACATTTCAACAGTAACACTATACAATTTCTAAACAAAGGGATCCCAATATCAGTTACATTTCCACCCAATGATTTGCACATATTTTATACCAGCAGATATGCAAGGAGTGGGGGAGAGAAGAAAAGACAGAACAGCAAGTGAGAGTAGAGAGATAGCGACAGCCAGAGAACTGCAAGACTGTCTGGGTGATCAAGTCCTAGGTCTCACGAGAAAATCTGGTTCGCAACCAGACAGATAAGAGACAGAAAGAGAGAGAAGAGAATAGAATAGAACACACCTTGCATTTAAACTCTTTCACATCATAACTGGGACAGGGTCATATTCAACCTTGTCACAGGTGCAGCAGAGTTAAATGCATTGCTGAAGTTTAAGTAGTGTAAATCCACTGCATGGTCCTTATACACTCTCCTACTTACCCAGCCAAAGAATACTTTCAGGTTGGTCTGAAAAGATCTCCTGCCATGAACTTGTGCTGTTTACTATCCTGGAGCCCATTTTCTCCAGGCAGTCCTCACTGATTAGTGTCTCCATGAGTTTATCCACCACAGAGGTAAGACTGGCAGGCCTGTAGTTACCTGGCTGAACTATGCCCACTACCCTCTGGTCTTTCTGAACCCCTCCCCACAAATCTGAATAGAATTACAGAACTGCCCTACCAGGGGTTGGTTAATTTCAATGCCAGTTCCCGACTACCCTGGATGCATCCTGTCAGGCCTGAGGGCCTTATCTACCTCCCAAGGCTGGTAGCCCTTTTCTGACCCTTTCACTAGTTAATACCTGCTGTCTTACTTCTGGTACCCCCAGCAGCATTTGTGCTGCTCTTGTGCAAAGGCCCACTGCCCTCCTTATTAAATTCAGGCGAAGTAGTCACTCAAAATGGTTGCTTTCTGCTTGTACTCCGCTATTACCCACCTCGCTCTGAGGGTCTAACTATTCCCCAACTAATCTTTCTTTTTCCCTTATATACCTAAAGACTGTTTTCCTCACTTTTGAACCTCTATGCAATATGCAGTTCTATGTCTGCTTCTGCATTCTTGAATACCCTCCTTGCCTCCCTGTTCTTACTTGGTACTCCCCCCAAGCCATTCTTCATCCCCTGCTTCTCCTTATACCTGATAAAGGCCTTTTTTGGCCCTCACTGCCTTCCTAACCTTTTCAGAGAACCATATTTGTCTCTTTGTATCTGTTTCTCTTGGTGACTGCTCTCATGCATGTCTGTGTCATAGGCATAGGTCAGGAAGCATAGGAAAACCAGAAAAACGTGATAAAATTTACAAGTAGTGTTTTATTATTCACAAAATAAAAGTTGTACAGGATAGCTTCACAGAGGCAATACAAACAAAATAAAAGTCCTTCATCTGAGAGTCTCTGTTAAATTTAAAGCTTTAACTCTCTAACTCTACAAACAAAATTATGGTCCTCTTTATAACATGTTTTCCTCGGCAAACAAATTCTGCATTCTGTTCTCGTAAGTTTCATCTCCTGTTTTTCGAAAATGCAACATGACATTTTCACTGACCTTCCTGTAACAAGCCTGAAGAACATGTGCAATTAAAGGAGTACTACTGGCAAACAATGCAGCAATCACTGCAAGTTAGGCGTCAGTACCCTAGATCCGCCCTAATACTCAACTATGCACAGAGTATTCTCATAGCTGAACACTCATGTAACTTTTTCAAATCAAAGGGGTACCTAGCATTTTCAAACAAGTGGGCATGGGCATCCCAGATCACACTGCAAACACAATATACTGACATTCCACTGCCCTTCCTGTATTGTGCCCTGATGTAGAGATCTAATAAATCTCCCCATTTCCCATACCCAGTGCTGTTTTAACAATTGCCTAAATACCATGTATATGCCAGGCATACATGGCATTTAGGCAAATTGTATAACAATAACACTGACATGTGAAACAGGAGATTACATCTCCGTATATAAGGGCACACAATACAGGAAGGAGCAATGGAGATTCAGCATATCGTGGTAATTTGAAGCCGATCTGCGGCGCTCCATGCCCACCTGTTTGAAATGCTATGGTACTCCTGTGATCTGAAAAGTTATAAAGGTTAGCTATGACAATGTTGCTATGTATAGCGTGAGTATAGGATTGGGGTACTGGACGCCTTCAAACTCTGGCAGCACCGCTGCATTAAGTCTGCCAGTAGTGCTCCTTTAGACATCCTGTCCCATGGCTGAATTCCTGTTAACAAACTTGAGAAGGTCAAAGGTTTCTCAAGGTCACCCTCCTGTGTTCCAAACTGCTAACTTTTCTAACAAACCCAAGTAGCTCTCTGTGTTCATTTACAATATAAATTTGACATTTGCAAACTAGAGGATCCCAGTTTCACATACAGATTCGGATATATTTTTAACCACAGAGAAGCAAGGGAGAAAGAAAGAACAGAAACATCAAGTGAAAGACTGGAGAGAACAGGGAAACTGTGGGACCATCAGAGTGGCCAATCCTAGGTGCACAAGGAAAAAGCTGATCGAGACAATCAGACAGGCAAGAGATAGACAAAGGACAGAATAGCAGAGGACAGAATAGAGCCTTGATTTAACCTTATCTGCATAACAAATGGGATAGGGTCTTATTCCAACCCTGTCTCAGTCGATCACCTAGAGAATGGTCCTTTTATTTCTCATCTTTCCTCCACTCCGCTGATACTGTCAAATCCAATCCAATTAACCTATCCAGACTAATTTCCTCATCTGGCTGAAGTTTGCCCTTCTAAAATCCAGAACTTCAGCTTTTGATGAGGAGCTTACTGGTGCCAATGGGCAGCTAGAACCATATGGTGTTCTAATCGCTGGACAGCAGTCGCTCCTCAATTTGCAATCCGCCTACCCCTTTCCAAGATGGTGAGCACCACATCAAGAATGGCAGCCTGCCTTGTGAGTTCCTTGATCAGCTGCACCAGTCCAGCATGCAGTCCTGCAATGAATTTAGCAGGGCCTGGCTACTGTGCTCCCAGCTGCTGAAAATGTCCCAGTCAAGGTCTGGCAGAGTTGCAGTCCCCACTACCACCACCTCCCCTTTGCTGCCCCTTCTCTACTTCTACTCATTAGTTCCCCATCGCTCTTGTCCCTCTGCCCAAGTGGTCTATAGACCACCACCATGCAATTCTTACCTGATGCCATGAGCTGAACCCACAGTGATTACATTACCCCATTCCCTCCCCAATGGATCCATCCTCCACTGTCTCAGTTCCTGACACCGATGGCTACCCCATCTCACGCCTATACATGGTGTAGCTTGGGACCGTGAGGTTCCCAGTCATTTTCTCGGGGCCCAACTTCCCATAATCACAGCAACGCTTAGCCCAGCATCAAATACCAGATCTGACTGGAGCTCAATGATTTTGTTTCCCTCTCCTGGCATTAAATAGCCTGTCTCTCATCTTGTGCCACTTTTTTTGTTATATAACATTACCTCCACCTTCATTTTCCCTAGCCTCCTTAATTTTTTGTTTTTCCCATTTTTGCAAGCTTAGTGTACCTCCCTCCCTGTCATCATGCTCTACCCTTTTATGAACTTGTTGCCCCTCAATGCTTCTGCCCCAATTCCAGGAGTCCTAGCTAGGTTCCCATTTCCTGATCCTTCTCAGTGGCATCTTTAGCCTTAGCATACCTACAGTCTGTTTTAACTGTCCACCAATGCAGACGTCAAACTTCTACCCCAGGGCACTGGTACCCTCTTGTTGGGTGAAGGCTGCCAATCCTTGAAAAGCTTCCTTTATCAAAAGCCCACCCAGCCCCCCACAAAGCGATCTCCTCCCCTGACACTATCCCTTCAACCACCCATTAAATTCCTCGATCTCCTCCTTCCTCAATCTATCCTTCCCATTCCCTCCTACCCCACACGAGAAAAGCTAAGAAATGGCGGGAAGTCTAGTGCACCTTCAGTCTGTCACCCAGTCTTTGAAAGTTCCGCTTCTGTATCCACAGGCTGACTGGCCAGACTGGTTGTACCCAACTGTGCCAGCACCTCCTGCTCCCCATATCCTCCTTTTCCACACTCCCTATCCAGCTATATCCCAGATGGTCGATGTTCCAGGAAGGTACCTAACCGTAACCCTTCCCTTCCCCACTTTCTCCACCCTCCAATTATGAGTCCCTATGACTAACATAGTCCTTGCTAACTTCCTCCTGCTCTCACCGAGGGTGCCACCAAGCTGCCATGCCCTTCTTCCCGACTACTCTCACGTGCTCTGCCCCATCTGCACAAGGTCTACTCTGTGGTGGGCAGGACTTCCCACCTCACTATGTGCTCCATCCCACTGTCTGCACCAAGTCTCTGTGCTGGGAAGGATAGGACTTTCTAGCTCTCTCCCAATGTGCTCTACACCCGCCTGAACCAGGACTATGCTAGGAGCGCAGGACCCTCCCACCTCACTCCCTTCTCCCTCTCAATATGTTCCAATCCATCATGTCTATGCTGAGAAAGGCAGGACCTCACACCTCTCAACGTGCTCCACCCCTCTTTCACACAATGCATATAATATGAATGACGGGCTCTTCCAGCTCTCCGATGTGCTTTGCCCTCATCTGAACAAGGACTATGCCAGGAAAGGCAGGACCTCATGCTTTTTTCTGTCCCCACATGTGTTCCACCATGCTGTCTGTATCAGATGTATGCTGGGGAGGGCAAGACTTTCCACCTTTCTCTCTGTGCTCCACTCCATCATGTTGAAGCTGGGAAGGCAGCAACTTACACTTCTCTTTCTGTCTGTGCTCTGCATCTGTCTGCACCAGGCTCACACTTGGGAGGATAGGACATTCCAATTTCTCCTCTCTGCTCTGTCCTCCATCTGCACCAGGTCTACACTGGGAAAGGCAGCACCTGCCATCTTTCCTTCTGTGCTCTTCCCAGATCTATGTTTGGGAGGCATGGCCCTCCCATCTCTTTCTCTGTGCTTTGTCCCACTGTTTGCACCAAATCTATGCTTTAGAAGCAGCATGTCCCAACTTCTATCTCTTCCTCCTCTATATGTGCTCTGCACATCTGCACCAGGTCTATGGTGGGGAGGGCAGGCCTCCCCACCTGTCTGTCTCTCTCTCTCTGTTCTCTGCCCCCCCAAACCAGGTCTATGCTGGGGTGGGCAGGACCTCCCACCTCTCGTTCTCTCTCAAATGTGCCCACTCCAGTGGAAGCAGATTCTGGAAAGGGTGAAAGGTTACCCCATCTCCAGGATGGAGGAATACTGATGGAAGGTGTTGGTGCAGTCTTTTCACACCCCTACCACTACAGCACACTTTGCACAGAAAAGCTCCACGCAATGTTGGAGAAGATGTCAAAACTGAGGTTCCCACTATCACACAGTCATTGTTCTACCTTCAAGGATAAACTGTGCGAGTACCTTATATCCCTTGACAATTGTTCATGCTCCAGTTCTAGATAGTAGTTTAAGAAAGTGATTTAAATTACAGATGCTGATAATTTAACCTTGTGTAAGTCAGTGCTTGCACAGTAGTGTGCATGAGAGTTTTTGTGAATCAAATATTTATATATATTTTTATAAAACAATTTCTTTTTACACTAATGCTTTTCTATATGTCAAATGGTTTTGCACTGTCACTTTAAATTATTGCCAATAAAAGAGCATTTGTAGCACTCAGGCCACACCCCTGAGGAAGGGTCACAAGTAAGACCCATGCGCTGGGGTTGTAGTAGCTGTGGGCTCCACTGCATTTATGCACTAAATTTACCGACTCAGTTTTCTTGTTTCACAACACCAGTTGCTCTTCCAGTCTGTGCTCCTAGCTCCAGTTCTAGATACTCTGTGCCCACTAATTTATGAATTATGTTCTACCGCTTGTTTTGCAGTGATGTTTTGATATCTCTAATTAGTGCTCTCGCACACACTGTAATGTATGCTGATGTCTACTCAGTCATAACATGGGACAGCAGAGATTATGCAGGCGATTGGTGGAGTGCTGCCCACCCGACCGTACATTAATGCATGATATACTCACAGTTCATGTGAGTCTGTGACAGTGGGAATCATTGGGCATAACAGTTCTTGTTTCTCTTCAGCTCATGGAACAAACATCAACCGCAGCCATTTGTTTTCTCGCACCTTAGCGAAGTGCCACATTGCAAGCCACCCACCCGCCTCGCTGGATCTCACACAACCCAGCACACAGTGAGGCACCAAAGATAGTGCTCAGTTGTGACAGTTTGTGTTCAGCAGCAAGAAACAGTTTCACGAGCAGTACAGTGTAAGCCACCCACCCACCCCGCAGATCTCGGAGAACCGGGAGACGGTAATTACAAACAGAAAGCGGAGATCTGTGTGTGTGTGTGTGTGTGTGTGTGTGTGTGTGTGTGTGTGTGCTCTCTCTCGGAAAGCAACTGTAGCTGCCGTGGCTCTTGATGGCCACTGTTCTCAGTGCTGTCCCAAAGTATTATTCCCCTCGTCCCTGTTGGTGGCTGTGTCCCCAGAACAGATCGCAGTTTGTGGTGTGTGGGTAGCACTGTAGGAGACAGGCAGTAGTTGCATTCTCTGTGCTGCAGTCTCCGAGACATGTTCATGTCCCAGTGCTCCGCTCTCCTTCACCCTCCGACCCCACCAACAGGCTATCAGCTAACCCCCATAGAGAAAGAGAGAAGCAGGAAAGCTGCTGGAGGGATTTATTTAACGCTAAAATTGATTAGCGCTTTGCTCATAAAAGTGCTAAATCTTTGGGAAAATGCATAGCTCTTGCCTCACTGTGTTTAACAAGCACAACATTTTTAGAAAATCTATAAAAATACTTTTGTACAGTTAGTATAGTCCAAAGAAAAAAACTGCTAATCAATTATTTAAAACCCTGTGCTGTCACTGCCAGGTGCTTTTCTTAGCCTCCCTGAAGTCCGAGTAGTGGTAGAAATAAGTAGATGGCAAGAGACACACACTCTCCCCTGCATAGCTTGCTTAACCGTGTGTACGTAGAGAGAGAGGTGCTGCAGCCATAGAGAGAGCAAGCAAGAACAGTCGGTATGCCGCTAGCCTCCCAGGTTACAGCACTGGTTGAAAGTAAACATTATATGCAGACACAATAAATACAGGTTACTCACCTGTAACAGGAGTTCTAGGAATGGTATATGTTGTTCATCCACACTTATTGGCAGGTTCCTTGCCGCTTAAATCTTGCGGAAGGTCTTCAAGCTAGCTCCTCCCACCCACCCGGGTGGTAAAACTCGGCTCCGCCCCATGACGCCAGATCTGGCCAGCTGGAAGCTCAGGGTTGTGCGTCAAGCCGGGAGGTCGGAGGGAATTGGTAGGATGAAACAACATATACCATTCCTAGAACTCCTGTTACAGGTGAGCAACCTGTATTTCTAGGGACATGGATATGTTGTTCATCCACACTTATTGGCAGACTCCTAGCAGTTCTCCGGGAGGAGGGAGGCAAGACACCCCCTAATACTTACTTGGGGAACAAAGATTGAGAATCGAGGCCCCAAAACCAGCATCCCGGCGTGACTCAAGGTCGATGTGGTAGTGGGAAACAAAGGTGTGCTGACTTCCAGGTAGCAGCCCTGCAGATCTCCTGGATAGGGACATCCCTGGAAGCAGCTACCGATGCAGCAGTATGGCGGGTAGAATGAGCTCTTATCCCTCTGGGAGGCTCCATGCCCGCTAACTCATAGCAGAGATTTATGCAGGAGGTGACCCACCTGTCTATCGTCCGCTTGGCTGCAGGTCTGCCAGGTGCGGCTCAGCGAGGTGATCCCAGCTGGCGAACTTCCTCCTCAATTTCAGCCGTAGCCTCCTTATAATAGTTTGTGCTCCTCTAGGGTCCAGAGTATGGAGCCTATATTTGTCTCCGAGGTGTGATTGGGGTAGAACACCGCAGAGTCAATACCTGATTAAGGTGAAACTCCGACACCACCTTCGGAAGGAATTTCGGGTGGGGGCGTAGGGACAACCTTGTCCCTGTGGAAGACCAGGTAAGGAGACCGATGCTCAGCGCCTGGAGTTCTCCCATCCTTCTGGCTGACGTGATAGCCACCAAGAAGGCGGTTTTCCACGACAGGTGGGAGACCACACCTGTGCATTGGTTCGAATGGCTTGCCCATGAGCTTTGCCAGTACCAGCAGTAAATCCCACGGAGGTGGGGGTTCCCGCGACTGGAGGGGAAATGTGATCAAGGCCTTTGAAAAGCGCCTGACCACTTTTCCTTGCGCGCTTACTGACTGCTGACCGCCCGCGCCTCGGTAAGCAGAAATGGCTGCCAGGTGCACCTTAAGGGTCGTCGACCTAAGCCCTTGACTAGATAGGGACTATAGATAGTCCAAAATGCTCGCCACAGGACACCAGAAAGGGTCCAACCCTTTTCCCGACACCAAATGGAGAACCTCTTCCATTTGAAGGCATAGCATTTTCTGGTCGACTCCTACGGGACGCCCCAACGACGTTAAGGACCTCGTCGGAAAGACCCAAGGCCTGGAACTCTAGCCGCCAGGAACCAGGCCGCCAGGTGCAGGGATTGAAGGTCCGGATGGAACACCTTCCCTGATTGACTGAGAGCAGGTCCGGCGAGCTGGAAGCTGCCGCGGAGTCCTGGAGCTGAGACTGAGGAGATCTGGGTACCAGAACTGGCGAGGCCAGTCTGGGGCTATCAGAATCACCTGCGCCTGTCCCTCCTCACTTTCAGCAGGACCCTGTGAATCAGGGGAATGGGGGAAAGGCGAAAAGAGGCCCAGGTCCACGGCCTCGAAAAGGCATCCCCTGCAGCGAGCCCTGCTGAGGGGGCGGGCATGAAACAGCCTCAGCTTCACGTCTCCCTGGAGGCAAACAGATCCACCAGAGGTGTGCCCCAGCGGGAGAACAGGTCTTGTACTATCTCCGCAGGAGAGACCACTCGTGCGATGCAGCCCCTATCCGGCTCAGGGCACCGGCCAGGGTGTTGGAGGCTCCTGCCACATGAATGGCCAGGAGATCCGCCTCCAGGCTGGCAGACTAGTGACCAGATGCGGAGAGCTTCTTGCATAGAGGCAAGGAGCGCCCGCCTCTGGCGGTTTAGATAGGACATGGTCGTGGTATTGTCCGCCTGACTCGGACCACTTGACCCCGGAGAAACGGAGCAAAGGCGGTGAGAGCTAGGCAGACTGCACGAGCTCCAGCAGGTTGATATGGCATCGGGACTCCGCGGGACCAGAGGGCCGTGTGCTCAGTGTTCCCCAGATGGGCACCCCAACCCATCAAAGAGGCGCCGGTCGACGAGAGAGACCGCGGCTCAAGGCGACAACGGGATACCCTCCTGCAGATGGGACGGAACGGTCCACCACTGGAGAGCTGCCCACATCTCCTGGGTCGCCCACACGCTGGTCCAGAGGATCACAACGCTGTGACCACTGGCCGCCAGACCCCACTGGAGGGGCGATGTGCCAGCGTGCCCAACGGACTACGCTGGTACAGGCCGCCATAAGACCCAGGAGTCGCAGGAAGTCCCAGGCAGGCGCGATTGCCCAACCAGAAATGATTGGGCAAAGGAGGTAAGAACTGGCCCTGTCCGCTGGAGCCGTGCTCTGGCTCAAGAGAGTCGAGCTCTGCCCGATGAAGGATATCACCTGCTTCAGCTCGAGTTCCGACTTGGCCTCGTTGACCAGGAGGCCCAGTTGAGAGCAAACCCGGAGGGCCAGATTTCTGGACGCTCCACCTCCAACCTGGAGGGGCTGCTATCAGCCAATCGTCCAGGTAAGGGTACACCGGACCCTCGGCGCCACAGGAAAGCTGTCACCGCTGCAATGCATTTGGTGAAGACCCTGGGAGCTGAAGAAAGGCCGAAGGGCATGGCCTGGAACTCGAAGAGGATCCCTCCGCTCGAAGCGGAGGAATCTCTGATGAGACGGACGGATAGGGACGTGAAAGAACGCGGCCCTGGAAGTCCAGAGAATAGAACCACACGCGTGTTCCAGAGATGGTATTATCTGAGCCAGAGTGACCATTCTGAAGGTTGAGACCTTAGAAACTTGTTCAGGTCGTGTAGGTCTAAGATGGGCGCCAGCCCCGTCCGCTTCGGGACCAGGAAGTACCTGGACACGAACCCTGGTTCTGGTGAAGGGTCCTCTATCTCTTTATCACCCTTTCTGAAGGAGGAGGGCGATGTCAGCTCGACGAGCCTGCAGAGATTCTGGGACCCCAAAGCCTGCTGGGCGACGGCTCTGAAGGGTGGAGCCTGCTCGAACTCCAGAGGCAGGCCTCTTCCCACCACCTCCAAAACCCACCTGTCTGTGGTAACAGCGACCAGAGGGAAAGGAAGTGTCGGAGCCGTCCTCCACGGGGAAACAGAGGCAGGTGACGGGGATGGGGGTGAACCCTCAGCCCGTCTCACTTAGCAGGCTTGGAGGAAGGACCGCCTGGGGACCACCAGGGCCTTTTCCTCCTACTTCCTATTAGAGGAAGCGATGGCTTGGGCTTGAATACCAAGGTCTAGCCTGCTGGCCCTGACGCTGTTGTTGGGCCGGGCGTACGGCTGGAGTAGAGGTACGAAGGGCTTAGGCTGGGGCTTATGACCCTTGTCCTCTTGCGCGACGAGACCGAATCCAAGGTGGCATTGGATTTTTCGATCCTCTGGAGGTGGCCTTCCACTCCAGGGCCGAACAGGTCTGTTCCCAGGAAAGGAATGTCCGCAAGCTTGTGCTGGGTATCCGCGGAAGGTGGATATTCGCAGCCACGCCCCGACGCATGGCCACAGCGGCCGCCACTGACCGGCACATGAGTCTCCTATATCCAGAGCAGTCTGGAGCTGTTGTTTGGCTACTGCCTGCCCTGATCCCGCACCTGCTTGACCGTAGTCTGCAGGTCAGCGGAAGATGAGGGACCGCCTCATCCAGGGAACCCAACAGGGCATGGGAGAAATGTGCCATGAGGGACGGCGAACTGGCCTGGCGAAGGCCGAGAGAGAGGCAGCATACACTTTCCGCCCGAGTAGTCCAATTTCTTGGACTCTTTGTCGGGCGGTTTGTCCACGATCCCTGGCATTACCGGCACGCCCGGAAAACACTGTCCGTGACCAGCCCTTCAGCCGAGGGGTGTTCAGGAAACCGGACAGAGAGCCAGTAGGGACCGCATACTTCCTGGCCATCCTGGCCGGCGCAGGACAGGAAGCCAGGCGCTGCCAAAGTTCCAGGGCCGGCCGGACAATGGCTTGGCCACTGGAAAGCCTCCGTGGGAGAATCCCTCGGTCCAGAATCTCGGTGAGGATATCTGGCCCGTTTGGATACGGGTTCAAGCTTCATCCCAGTGGATTCTGAGATGAGCCTAAGAAGTCCTAGGAAGGACGAAGGGCTATCGTCCACTGACTGCCCCCAGAGGACTCCAAGTCAAGGCGCTTGGAGAACAGGAGGAGTCATCCGACTCGACGAGTTGTCGAATAGCTGCCTGGAGCCTGAGCCACCCTCCACTTGCCGAGGCTTGTCAGGCGTGAGAGTGACCGACAGCCCACGGGAAGGCCTTGGGCCAACCGCAATCTTTCGTCGGAGCCCCAGCTGTCGGCTGAGGTGGAGGCGGTTCCACCACAATTGGTGGGGCAGCCGAATAGGTCGGACAACTGGCCTGAAACAGGCTCCGACCACTACCTGGTCTGGTGGCAACCACTTAATGGCTGGAGAAGAGGCCTGAGCCTGCTTATTGGCCAGAAAAATTTGTTGCCACATGAGGTCCTCGTATTTTCGGCGTAGCTTACGCTGACCTTCCCTCCTCGGCCGAGGAGGAAGAAGAAGAAGAGCGGCGACCCGCTTGCCGCTGATGCCGAGACCGCCTGTGTCGACGAACGGCTGGACCGCTAAGATGTCCGGAGACCGAGATCGAGAACTCGCTAGGCCGAGGTCGGTGAGGCGGGGAGCCGAGGATCGGCGATCCCCGTTCGTCGGCAAAACCGACGGCTCCTGATTCACCGGACGGGAGAGCCAACGATATCCTCAACCTCACCGGGGAACCGGGAGGAGGGAATCTCGCTTCTCCAGCCAACAACCGTCTAACGGGTCGAGAAAATCTCGACCTCGCCGGCAGGAGTCTCAGTCACCTGGCCTGGCGGGGCACTGTGAGCCAGTGGCGAGGCAGAGAATCGGCATCAAGTCGATTGGTCCGGGAGGAGGGGGATCTTTCCTGCCTCCCAAGAGCGTCGGACGATGAGATTCTGTTTTAGATCTCTCACCGATGAAACGGACTCCTCAAGAAGCAGGACCCTCTTTAGTTGAGAGGGTCAAGCAAAGCTCCTTAAAGGAAGCTGAATATGAGGACCCGAGCGATAGAGGGACAAAGGTCAGCAGAAGAGAAGCAGCGCCTGAGCCGCCTGCTCTTCTAAGGCGACCAACCTCTCTAGTTGTTCGGGCGGATCCCGCCTAGGAAACCGCCAGTCGGGCCTCTTTGGATTTGACCGGAGGAAATCTTCTTCGGGACGCTCCAGAAGTGAGCGGGCAGCGTGGTCTCGAGGGCGTGACGAAGGCGAGGAACACAGGTCGCAAGCCCGCGGGTCGTGCTCCTGGCCAAGGCAATAAGCGCTGCGTGGAGTGCGGGTCCATCCGAGACATCTTCTGCCCACAGGGACATCTCCGAAATCCGAGTCGATTTGTCCATCGCGGCGCAGGGAAGAAGACGAGAAAGTTATAAAAGGTTTTTTTTTTTTTGAAACCAAGGATTTTAGGCCCAAAACTTAATCAAGAGAGCATTAAGGAGGGAACCTGAGCTTCCAAGCGTGAAGGAAGATCTCTGCCATGGGCGGAGCCGAGTTTTACCACCGGGTGGGTGGGAGGAGCTAGCTTGAAGACCTTCCGCAAGATAAAGCGGCAAGGAACCTGCCAATAAGTGTGGATGAACAACATATCCATGTCCCTAGAACGGTGGCTTTCTGTCAAAGTTTCACTAGAGAAACTTGGGGTTAAAAAGAAAATCACGTGGAACAAGTACAGTTCCTCAGGATTTCCCCAGGTATGATGCTGATAGCACTTAATCATCCAGCATCTGCATTCCTTCCCAAAAGCGAATTTGCATATTTTCATCCGGCATCAGGATGGAAGCAAAGCTTCTATCAGCTTCAGGAAACTGTCACAGGGAAAAGTACTTGCAGAAGGTGAATGCTGCCCACATCAGAAGTTAAGCTGCTTGAGCTCAGACTTGAGTACTCGCTGTTCTCTGTGTCGCACATGCGCTTTCTCTCTCCTCTTTGCTTCAGATTCGAGGCAGGAAACAACTTCCTGCCCTTTCATTTCCCGAATAGTTGAAAGAAAAAAAGTACAGTTGTAGTTGGAGGCTATAGCTGGTGTTGACAGTCCCTTCTATTATTTCTGTATGCTGTGTGCCATCGAGCTACAGAGACGGAGAGACAGAGACACAGGCTCATCATTCTGCAGGTCCTTTGGAGCTGCCTGTCAGTGTGCACAGCAATCCCTCTCCCTAGGTGGTTATGCAAGCAGAAATGTCACATATCAACTCAGCAGTGTATGTGTGACATTTCTGTCTACATAAATCAATATAGTATGTATTATTTCTTCAGGACTATTTTGCAAGGCGGCAGGATACAGTTCCTTTCTTGCTCTTTAAATGGGGAAAAAACCCTTTCTGAGGGTTTTCCCCTTATTTCTAACTACTCCATGTTATAAGCATGAATAACCCACTCCAGGGTGTGCAGTTCTTGGGGATTAATCAACACCACAGGTGCTGGAGGCTCACAATGCACCCGGGTGTTGATTAATCCCTACTAACCGCACACCCTATCATGGGTTATTGCCATTTTGATCATCAATATCTTACTCACTCGATGCTCTGTACCTGATACAATTGTGACTTCTCCTCTGTGCTACTTTACTGAATGGTATCTGGTTATTGTTGTTTCTGCACTGCTGGTTTGTATGCTGATTGTTTGCCTGATCTTGTTGTATTATTGCTGCATTCATTGTTTTACTGTTGTATGCTGCCATTCTCCGGTCATGCCTGAAAATAGGCATTAAACTGTCTAGTGCACTTACCTGGTTAACAAAAACTAACTAAATATTTTCTAGCACTGTCCAAAAATCAGGGATTTTGGAAGTCAGTACATACTGAGCTTGAAAAATGTGAGGCTTTTCAATATCCTTCAACCTTTGAAGCCCTATACTGGGGTTAGCAATGCAAGGTTGAAGAAACAGCAGCAAAGAGAAGTGCTGCATATCCTATGTCTGTTAAATTAATAGAAGCACTGTTTTATTTTCTACCCCTTTAGTGAGGAGGTGCAACACACCCTGAACATGAATTTGGCACCCTCTTAGAATGGGGACCCCTGGACTACTGATGGGACTTGAAACCCCACCTTTTTTTTGTTTTGTAAGATGCTCTATTTTGGGTGGGGGAACCGGCTACCCTCAGCGTCTCGCCCCCCTCTGACCCCAGTGCAAAGCCACCTCCCGCCGTCAGTGCCCCAGGGTTTCCCCAGCGGGGTGGTGGGGCCACAGCCACACCACCACATGCGGATCCAGCTACGCGGCAGGAGATCCACTCGTGACCAGGAGCACAGGGTGTAGAGCTCGCATCATCCACGGCTCCTCAATTTTTCCCAGCCCATACCCTTAGACCCGCAGACGTACCAGCCAACATCAACACAGCGGCATTACATACCCACAAAGCGCATTGCAGGCGTCCGCCCGATGGCTGTAGCACCCTTCTATCGATGGTCCTAGCCTGGCATCCAGCCTCTGCTGGGTGGCACATGTCATAGGACCACTGAGGAGCCCCCAGGTGGACAGTGGTCTGTTGGACGTCTACCAATCTCCCCCAGACACCCTCAGACCCCGGATCCACTCCTGAACACAGATTATCCAGCGCGCAAGTGGCAATGCTACGCTGTGGTGTGCCTGGCAAAACCCCACCTTTAAGTGTCTGCAACAGTTTGTCATCCATGTAAAGAGTATATGCCGTACACTCTCACAATATTGCCACTACTGTACCAATGCATGCTGTTGCGATAGAAACATAGAAATCGGACAGCAGAAAAGCACCTCTAGGTACATCCAGTCTGCCACTTAAACCCAGCCCCATAGGTACCCTTTAGACCCCACCCTTGACCCATCACCTGGTCCCCTGCCCCCCGATGCAGAATCCAGTCCCTACTGTTTTCCAGATTCCTCCCCTTTTGTTTACTCCCATGAGTTTATCCCAAGACCTCTTAAATTCACCTACCATTTTTCCCCACTATCTCTGCTAGTAGTCTGTTCCAGGGGTCACCACCCTCTTCATGAAGCAGTAGCACTGCCCTCATTCCCTCTGAACTTTTCTTTTTCCCAACTTCAAACTGTGCCCTCTAGTTTTCAGACTTGTTTTCCTATGAAAGATGCTCCCCTCTCTCACCTTGTTAATCCCTTCACATATTTAAATGTTTCAATCACGTCCCCTCTCCTTCCTAATTTCCAGATGATATAGATCAAGCTCCTCCATTCTCTCCTCACAGGGCTTCCGTTGCATGCCACGCCCCATTTTGTTAGCCCTACTCTGGACTCTCTCCACCCTATCTATATCCCTCGTAGGTGAGGTCTCCAGAACTGGACCCCACATTCAAGGTGGGGTCTCACCAAGACTTTAGAGGGCACTGACAACTCCCTCCCTGCTTGTTATACCCCCATACCTATGCACGCCAGCATGCGAGTTGCCTTGCCACCGTTATATTGCACTGGTTAGCCACCTTCAGGTCACCTGAAATGATGATCCCCAGAGCCGCTCTATGTTCCATTACCCTAACTTCTTCTCCCCAGCGTGTACTTGGCCTGTGGGTTTCTGTGCCAATGTGCTTTATTTTGCACTTTGCACTGAATCTCAACTGCCAAATTTCTGACCACCCTCTGGTTTTCTCAGGTCCTCCTCATTGTTTCCACCCAATCTGGTGCGTCCACCCTACTGCAAATCTTTGTATCATCTGCAAACAGGCACAGCTTCCCATTCAGTCCCTGCAATATCACCAATGTAGATGTTAAAGAGGATGGGCACCAAACGACCCCTGTGGCACCCCACTTGTCACCCTTTCCTCCCTGGAGTGCACTCCATTTACCACCACTCTCTGGCATCTGTCGTTAAGCCAGCTCTCCACCCATTTAGTTATTTTCAACTAGCCCTAAACTGCCAAGCTTGTGGCTAGCCTCCAGTGAGGGACTGTGTCAAGGCCTTGCTGAAGTCCAGACAGGCCATGTTCACTGCCCTGCCCCTGATCAACCACCCTCATCACCCGGTCAAAAAACTCGATCATGTTCATCTGGCATAGCCTCCCCACCATGAAAAAAGGTGCTGGCTGTCATCTTGGAGACCACTGGCTGTAAAGTAATCGACAATTCTCTACTTGAGCAGTGACTCCACTATCTTATCCACCAAACTGCTAAGGCTGACCGGACGCTAATTTCCTGCCTCCTCCCTGTTGCCACCTCGTGGGCGGCACCACATCTTCCTTTTCCAATCACCTGGAACCCTCCCTGTGTCTAGCAACATATTAAACAGTTTAGTCAACAGCACTGCCAGTTCCTCCCTAAGCTCCCAGAGCACTCCTAGGATGTAGGGCGTCCAGACTCATTGCCTTGTCCAACCTCATTTTGCACAATTCCTCTAGTACCCTGCCTTCCTTGAATGGGCTAGAGTTCACACCACCCTCCCCGTGCCCTCTCACAGCTCTGGTCCCTTACCCTCCCTTTTCCACCATGAGTACTGAACAATCGTGTTCAGCAAATCTGCCTTCTGGAGATCACCCTCTACTGGAATTCCCCATCTCCTGAAAGTCTCACTATCCCTGCTTGGATTTCCTTTTCGGTGATGTTTCTTGATCACTTCTCAATAAAATCAAGTTACAAAACAAAACAAAAAAAGTGCTTCACCCCCATCATGTTTATCAGTGAAGGCAGGACCCTCACACATTTCTCATACTGTGCTCCGACCCCGTATGCACTGCTTCTATACTGGGTGGAGGCGCGTCCCCACCTCCCCATAGGTTCTGCTCTTTTGTCTACACCAGATCTATACTTGGTGAGTAGGCCTCAGACATCTCTTTATCGGTTCTCTGCCCACACATGCATGCAACCAGAACTACATTGGGAAGGCAGGACATCAACCCACACCCCTCTATATGCTCCACCCCATCATGTCTATGCTGGGAAGGCAAGACCTCAAACCTCTTTGTGCTCTTCCCCCAATCTGCATCAGGACGTCAAACCTCTATGTCCACTACCCTCTGCACCAGGCCCACCTCTCTATGTGCTCTACCCCATCTGCACCAGGTTTATGCTGGAGAGGCAGGACATCCCACCTTTCTCTCACTGTGCTCTGTCCCCCATCTTCACCAGGCCTACACTGGGAGGGCAGGACCTGCCAGTTCTCTGTGCCCCACCCCAGCCTGCACCAGGTCTATGATTGGGAGGGCAGAAAATCCCTCTTCTCTCTCTCTCTCTCTCACTCACTCCAGGTCTATGCTGGGAGGTGGGACCTCCACCTTTCTCTCTCTCCCTCACTGTGGGCCCCCCCCGTCGGCACCAGGTTTATGCTGGGGAGGTCAGGATCTGCCATCTCTGTCTCCCTCTCAGCTCTACCCCATCTCTACCTAGTCTATGTTGAGGGAGGGCAGCACCTGCCATCTAGCACCTGTCTCTGCCCCCATCTGCAGGGGTCTATGCTGGGAGGAATGGACCTCCCACCTCTCTTTCTCTCTCTCTGTGCTTGGACCCCTTCTGCAGCAGATACATGCTGGGAGGCAGGACTCTCCTACCTCTTGCTCGCGCTCTGCTCTGTTTGCACCAGGTCGATGCTGAGGAGAGCAGGACCTGCCACCTTACTCTATATGTGCTCTGCTTCTACCCATGTCTACAACAGGTCTATGCTGGGGAGGGCAGGACCATCCACCTCTATCAGCCTTGCCCTCGTCCGCACCTGGTCTAGGGCCGGGAAGGCCAGACCTCTCTCTCTCTGTGCTATGCTCCAGTCTACATAAAGTCTATGTTTGGGACGGCAGGTCCAACCTCTTAGTTTCCTTCTCTCCATTTGTGTCCTGCTCTCCATCACCACCAGATCTATACTGAGGAGGCAGGACCTGCCACTCTCTCTCTCTCTCTAAACTCTGCCTCCATCTGCACCAGGTGTATGTTGGTAAGGACAGCTGCTAATGGTCCACAATTCCAATATAGAGCATGCTACCTCTGCAGTGTTTTCCAGACTCCTCCAGTCCAACAGTAGGAGCTAGGCTTGCAATGAAAAGGTCTCCTACACAATGCCCCCCCCAATACCAGCCAGCCAGGCAAAAGACCATGTTTGTCATCTTCTAATATAGATCTTACACTTCCCCTTCATGCTGTAGCTACCCTAATCAATGCCTCATCCAGGGACCTCCAAGGCTCAATAACCTTCCACTACTTATCTTGTAGCACTGAAACACAGTAAAACACAATTCTAAAACCGTGCGCTAAAGCGGATCCCCGATCAGAGTGCAAAGCTGAACTGATAGAAGCCCTCATAACTAAACTATGCATTCTTTTCAGCTATTTTTAGGTTGGCTTGCATGTGTAAATAACAGTTACGTAAGAAGCGTGCCGTAACAGTAGATCTTGAGAGAGGTTCCTGCAGTAGGACTTCACATACAGGACTCGCCCCCTAGGCGTCAGGTTCAAACAACAAACTTAGCTAGCAATCATCAGCAGGACCGCCCCACATCAGGTGACGTGACGTCAGCCAGACTATAAAAGGGCGGTCCCACGCCAGCCCTCTAGTTCTTTTCCATCAGAGACCTAGAGGAGAGATAGCAGAAAGAAAGGAGTAACAACTCCTGGGACCCTGTGCCCTGGCTAGACCAGGGGACTAGACAGGATAAAGGAAAATTTCCAGGAGCTGGGGGAAGGTGGGTGGAAACTAGACCTACTGCAGGAACCTCTCAAAGATCTACTGTTACGGTAAGTTCATACGTAACTGCTGTATCTTACTTAGAGAGGTTCCTGCAGTAGGTCTTCACATATAGGACTGAATACCAAGCAGTCTAACAAAAGGAGTCTGAGACGAGTTTCTAGGAGGAGGAAGATGTCTGCCAACTAAGGATCCGTTTTAAGACAGAAGATGTTGTAAAACTGCAAGGCGAAACCAGCTCGACACCTAGAGGCAATGTCCAGAATGTAGTGCTTAGTGAAACTGTGGCCGGAAGACAAAGTGGCCACTGCACAGATCTCTGCAGAGGACAAATTCTGAAAAAAGCGGTAGACGTGGCCACACTTCTGGTGGAGTGGCTCTAACTGCCCCAGAAAGGTTTTTCCGTATTTCTGGTAAGTGTAGTGAATACAGTTAGCCAGCCCAGAAATAGTCTGCTTAGAGATGGCCTTGCCCTGGCACTGGGAGGCAAAGGCCACAAAGACTTGGTTAGACTTTCGAACCTCCTTAGTCCGGGAGGTATATACCTCAAAATCGATGCACATCAAGGTGTGCAACCCCGTCGAATGCTGAGGAAAATAGACTGGCAGTTCAACACTGAGTCTGGTCTCCGAAACCACTTTCAGAAGAAAAGAAGGATTAATCCTCAAGACCACCACGTCCTTATGGAAAATCAAATAAGGCTCTCTGCAAACAAAGGCCTGAAACTCCGAGACCCTTGAGCTGAAGTAACTGCAACCAAAACAGCATCTTCCAGGACAGAAAGCACATATCATAACTTGCTGCCAGTTCAAAGGGGCAAAAGTAAGTTTCTCCAACATAAAACTAAGATCCCAAGGAGGATAGGGGTTCCAGACTGGAGGTTTGATATGAAAGATGCCCTTCAAGAAAGTTTTGGAAACCTCTAGTTGTGCTAGGGTTCTGCCCTGCACCGGAAGGTGGTAGGCCGACAATGCAGAAAGATGGACCTTAACAGAGGAGTAACTAAGGCCCAACTCAGAAAGATGTAAGGGTACTCTAACACCTGGGAGGCCGAGCAAGAAAAAGGGTCCAAGCATTTAGCTGTGACCCAGACAGAAAATCTCTTCCACTTCATGGAGTAGGTAGATCTGGTAGAGGGTTTCTGGCTACCAGGACCTGAGCAATCGACGGAAACTCCATAGCAAAGAAACCCTATGTCTACAGGTGCCACGATGAAGACAGAAACATAGAAACATAGAAGTTGATGGCAGATAAGGACCTAAAGGCCCATCCAGTCTGCCCATTTCTTTTTCTACTTTATAAATGTGCCATCGGCCTTTGCTCTGTCAGTGACCTATCTATTCATAGTCATTTGTATTGCTCCTTATGCCTATCCCATGCCTGTTTGAAGCCCTGCACTGTATTCATAGCCACCACTTCTTGTGGTAAGCCATTCCATGCATCTACCACCCTTTCTGTGAAAAGAATTTCCTCACATTCCCCTTAATCGGCCTCCCTCTAATCTCATGCTGTGTCCTCTTGTCCTGCTATTTTTCTTATATTTAAACATGTTAGACTCTTTCACCTTGTTTATGCCCTTAAGGTGTTTAAATGTCCGATCATATCACCTCTCTCCTCCTTTGCTCAAGGGTATACATATTGAGCTCCGTTAATCTGTCCTCATATGTCTTCTGATGCAGTCCCTGCACCATTTGGTTGCCCTTCTCTGGACTGCCTCAATTTGTTAATGTCCTTGTGAAGGTGTGGCCTCCAATACTGCGCAGTACTCCAGATGGGGCCTAACCAATGTCTTGTACAGAGGGATTATTACCTCCCTCTTACGACTTGTGATACCCCTACTAATACACCCTAACACCCCCTAGCCTTACCTACTGCTTTAGAGGTCTGCTTGGATGATTTTAGGTCATCAGTGATGATGACCCAAGTCTCTTTCTTCCTTTGTGACTGCTAGCAACTCCCTCCCAGCCTATAAGTGGCTTCAGGTTTCTCTTCCCTATGTGCATGATTTTGCACTTCTTTGCATTAAATCCCAGTTGCCACTCTTCTGACCATTCTGCTAGTTTATCCAGATCTCTTCTCATTCTGCCCACCCATCTGGATCATCTACTCTGTTGCAGATCTTGGTGTCATCTGCAAACAGACAAGCCTTACCCTCTAATCCATCTGCAAGATGGAGACACTGAATACTTGTATGTACCAGGGTGCCCTGCTCCTGAGAGAGAAGGTCGTGACACAGTGGCAGAAGGACCAGCGGTTCTAGAAATACAGGTTACTCACCTGTAACAGGAGTTCTAGGAATGGTATATGTTGTTCATCCACACTTATTGGCAGGTTCCTTGCCGCTTTAAATCTTCCGGAAGGTCTTCAAGCTGGCTCCTCCACCCACCCGGTGGTAAAACTCTCGGCTCCGCCCCATGACGCCAGATCTGGCCCATGGAAGCTCAGGTAGTGCGTCAAGCCGAGGTTTGAGTGTAGATGAACAACATACCATTCCTAGAACTCCTGTTACAGGTGAGTAACCTGTATTTCTAGGGACATGGATATGTTGTTCATCCACACTTATTGGCAGACTCTAGCAGTTCTCCGGGAGGAGGGAGGCAAGGCGCACATCCCTACTTAGGGAATAAAGACTGGAGAACCGAGGCCCCAAAACCAGCATCCCGGCGTGACTCATGGTCGATGTGGTAATGGGTAATAAAGGTGTGTGCTGACTTCCAGGTAGCAGCCCTGCAGATTTCCTGGATAGGGGCGTCCCTGGAAGCAGCCACCGATGCAGCAGTATGACGTCAGAATGAGCTCTTATCCTCTGGGAGGCTCCATGCCCGTCCAACTTATAGCAGAGATCTATGCAGGAGGTGACCCACCTGCCTATCGTCGCTTGGCTGCAGGTCTGCCGAATCGGCTTCAGCGTAGGTGACAAACAGCTGGCGAACCTCTCCCGAATTTCAGCCGTGCGCTCCTTATAATAAGCGAGCGCCTTTCTAGGGTCCAAAGTATGGAGCCTGTATTCGGCCTCCGAGGTGTGATTGGGTGGAACACCGGCAGAGTCAACACCTGGTTAAGGTGAAACTCCGACACCACCTTCGGAAGGAATTTGGTGGGGCGAGGATACTCTTGTCCCTGTGGAAGACCAGGTAAGGAGACTCAATGCAGAGGCCTGGAGTTCTCCCATCCTTCTGGCTGACATGATAGCCACCAAGAAGGCGGTCTCCACGACAGGTGAGAGAGATCACACCTGTGCATTGGTTCGAATGGCTTGCCCATGAGCTTTGCCAGTACCAGCAGTAAATCCCACGGAGGTGGAGGTTCTCGCATCAGAGGAAATGATCAAGGCCTTGAAAAGCGCCAGACCACTCTTCTCCTCTGCGCTAATCAACTGCTCCCGGCCCGCGCCCGTAAGCAGAGATGGCTGCAGGTGCACCTTTAGGGTCGTCGACCTAAGCCCTTGACTAGAAAGGGACCATAAATAGTCCAAAATGCTTGCCAAAAGAACAGGAGGAAGGGTCCAAGCCCTTGCCTGACATCAAATGGAAAATCTCTTCCATTTGAAGGCATAGCATTTTCTGTCGACTCCTACGGGATGCCTCAACAACACTGAGGACCTCGTCGGAAAGACCCAAGGCCTGGAACTCTAGCAGCTCACGAACCAGGCCATCAGGTGCAGGGATTGAAGGTCCGGATGGAACACCTTCCCTGACTGACTGAGAGCAGGTCCAGGCAGCTGGAAGCTGCTCGGGAGCCTGGAGCTGAGGCTGAGGAGATCTGGGACCGGAACTAGGGGCCAGTCTGGGGCTATCAGAATCACCTGCACCTTGTCCTTCTTGCCTTGAGAAGCACCTTGTGAATCAAGGAAATGGGGAAAGGTGTAAAAGAGCCCAGGTCTCAGCCTCGAGAAGGCATCCCCTGCAGCGAGCCCTGCTGGGGGGCGGGCATGAAACAGCCTCAGCCTGCTCTCCTGGAGGCAAACAGATCTACCTGAGGTGTGCCCCAGTGGGAGAACAGATCTTGTACTACCTCTGGCAGGAGAGCCCACTCGTGAGATGCAGCCCCTATCCGGCTCAGGGCATCGGCCAGGGTGTTGGAGGCTCCTGCCACATGAATGGCTAGGAGATCCACCTCCAGGCTGCGCACGAGTGACCAAATGCGGAGAGCTCCTTGCATAGAAGCATGGAGCGTATCCCGCCCTGGCGGTTTAGGTAGTACATGGTCATGGTATTGTCCGTCTGGACTCGGACCACTTGACCCGAAGAAAGCGGAGCAAAGGCGGTGAGAGCTAGGCGGACCGCTTCGGAGCTCCAGCAGGTTGAGGGCATCGGGACCCCGCTGGGGACCAGGGGCCGTACCGGTGTTCCCCAGATGGGCACCCCAACCCATCAGAGAGGCAACGGTCGATAGAGACCCGTCGGCTCGGGCGGACAAACAGGATATCCTCCTGCAGATGAGATGGAGCGGTCCACCATCGGAGAGGCGTTCCACATTTCCTGGGTCACTACCACTAGCTGGTCCAATGGATCGCAGCATTGTGACCACTGGCTGGCCAGTCCCACTGAAGGGCGCATGCGCCAGCGTGCCCAACGGACCACGCTGGTGCAGGCCGCCATGAGACAGAGACGGGAAGTCCCGGGCAGGCGCGTTGCCCAACCAGAAATGATTGGGCAAAGGAGGTAAGAACCTCGGCCCTGTCCGCCGGGAGCCCTGCTCTGGCTCGAGAGAGTCGAGCTCTGCCCGATAAAACAGAATCACCTGCTCGGCTCGAGTTCGACTTGGCCTCGTTGATGAGAAGGCCGACTTGAGAGCAAATCTGGAGGCCAGATCTCTGGACCGCTCCACCTCCTGTCTGGAGGGCTGCTATCAGCAATCGTCCAGGTAAGGTACACCGGACCCTCGGCGCCCGCAGGAAAGCCGTCCACCACTGCAATACATTTGCTGAAGACCCTGGGAGCTGAAGACAGGTCAAGGGCATGGCTCAGAACTCGAAGAGGATCCTCCTCCAAAGCGAAGGAATCTCCGGAGTGACGGACGGATAGGGACGTGAAAGAACGCGTCCTGCAGGTCCAGACAGCAGAACCACATGCCGTGTTCCAGAGATGGTGTTATCTGCGCCAGAGTGACCATCCTGAAGGTTTGAGACCTTAGGAACTTGTTCAGGTCGTAGGTTTGAATGGGCGCCAGCCCCGTCCATTTCGGAACCAGGAAGTACCTGGACACAAACCCGAGTAGGGGGGGTCCGCTACCTCCCTGATCACCTCCTTTTGAAGGAGGAGAGCGATGTCTGCTCAACGAGCCGACAGTGAGGCCGCTGGACTCAGGTCCCCGAGGTGCGACGGCTCTGAAGGGCAGGGCCTGCTCGAATTCTAGAGGCAGGCCTTTTCCCACCACCTCCAGTACCCACCTGTCCGTGGTAATAACGGACCAAGCGGAAAGGAAGTATCGGAGCTGCCTCCCCCATGGGGGAACCAGGTGAGGTGACGGGGATGGGGCGACACCTCAGCCCGCCACTGGGCAGGCTTGAGGAGGGACCGGCCGAGGACCTCCTGGCCTTCACCTCCCTGCTTCCTGTTGGAGGAAGCAGACGGCTTGGGTTTGGGATGCCAAGCCCGAGCCTGCTGGCCCTGACGTTGTTGGCGGGCGCGCAGGGCAGAAGGACGCAAAAGGGCTTAGGCTGGCTTGCGCCTTTGTCCTTTGAGCGGAAGAGACCGAGTCCAGGTGTAGGATTGGACTTCTCGATCCTCTGCAGGTGACCTTCCACCCCAGGGCCAAGAGGTTAGTCCCCAAAAGGAACATCCGCCAACTTGTGCTGGGTATCCAAGTAAAGGTGGATATCCTCAGCCAAGCCCGACTGACGCATGGCCACTGCGCGCCACAGACCTGGCACATGAGTCCCCAATGTCTAAGCAGTCTGGAGCTGCTGTTTGGCCGCTGCCCTGCCTGGTCCCGCACCTGCCTGACCGTAGTCTGCAGATCCGTGGAAGATGAGGATGACCTCATCCAGGGGCCCAACAGGCATGAGAAAATGTGCCATGAGGACGGCTGAACTGGCCTGACGAAGGCCGAGAGAGGGACGTAGCATAGACTTTTCGCCCGGCATAATCCAATTTCTTGGATTCCTTGTCGGAGGTTTGTCCACATCCTAGGCGTTCCGGCGTGCGGAACGCTGTCGATGAACCAACCCCTCAGCAGAGGGGTGTTCAAAAACCGGACAGGGAACCGGTAGGGACCGCATACTTCCTGGCCATCCTGGCCAAAGGCGCAGGGCAGGAAGCAGGGTGCTGCCAAAGCTCCAAGGCGCGACCCACTATGGCCTCGGCCACCGAAAGGCCTCCGGGGGAATCCCTCAGGCCAGAATCTCCGTGAGGGGATACCTGGCCCGTTAGAAACGGGTTCAAGCTTCATCCGGTGGACTCCAAGATGAGCGAAGCAATCCTAGGAAGGACGAAGGGCTATCATCCACTGACTGTCCTCCTGAGGACTCCAAGTCCATTCACTTGGAGAAAGGGAGGAATCATCCTCGGACTCGGAAGAGTCCTCAAAGAGCTGCCTCGGGCCTGAGGCCACCCTCCACCTGCCGAGGTTTATCGGGAGTGAGGGTGACAGACAGCCTATGGGGCAGTCCCTGAACCGACCGAGAATTTTTGGTCGGAGCCCCAAATAACGCTGTGGAAGGCGGAGGTTCCAACGGAATCGTAAGAAAGCTGGAATTGGCCGAACAACCGCCTGGGAACAGGCCTCGGCTACAACGAGGGTTGTTTCGCGCTCGGTGACAGCCACTTAATGGCCGGGAAGACGACTGTGACGGCTTTCCTGGTCAGAAGGAGCTGTTGCCACATGAGTTCCTCATACCTCCGACGCAACTTGGCGAAGTCTCCCTCGTCCGACGAGCAGGAAGAGGAAGAGCGGCGGCACCGCTTTGCCGGTGCCGAGACTGAGACCACCTATGACGGCGGGATCGGCTGGACAGCGAAATCGTCGAGACCGAGAACCTCGGCTAGGCCGAGGGGACGGTGCGGGAGGTGTCGAGAATCGCACTCCCCTCGCTGACGATTCCACGAAGGCTCCAGAACCGAGGCACAGACGAGCCGACGGGACTCAACTCCACCGGGGGAACGGGAGAGGGATTCTCAGCTTCTCCAGCCAACAACCCGTCCAACGGGTCGAGAAAAATCCGACCGGCCGGAAGGAGTCTCGTCAACTGGCCTGACGGGGACACCGTGAAGCCAGTGGCCAAGCCGAGGGTCGACTGAAGTAGACTGTCGGCAACTGGGGAGAGGATCTTTCCACTCCCAAGAGCGTCGGCAGTGAGACTTACTTTTGCTCTTTTGGACCAAGAAAAGGTCCAGAAAAAGTTGGACCCTCACCTTTCATCGAGAGGGTCAGACAAAGCTCCTAAAAGAAGTCAATATGAGGCACCGAGAAGCGGGACAAATGCCGCAGCTGAGGTAGAAGCGGCCCGCACTGCCTCCTCTTCGAGGCGATCATCTGCTCGAGTTGATCCGCCGAGCCCGCCGCCGCAGACACCGCCAACCGGCCTCTTTAGACTTAACCGGAGGAAATCTTTTCTCAGGACCCCCTAGCTGTAAACGGGTAGCACGGTCTTCGAGGACGTAGGCGAAAAAGAAGAGCACAGGTCGCAAGCCTGCGGGTCGTGCTCAAGGCCTAACAGTAGACGACGTGAGTGCGGATCCGTCGAGACATCTTCTGCCCACGAGGGCATCTCCAGAAACCGAGTCGATTGTCCATCGCAGTCATGTAGGGAGAGAAGACTGAAGTCTTTTGCAAAAACTTTGATTTCGAAAATTTGAAGAATTAGAAACCAGTCTTATATGCAGAGCGTTAAGGAGGGAACCTGAGCTTCCAAGCAGTAAGGAAGATCTGGCATCATGGGGCAGAGCTGAAGTTTTACCACCGGGTGGGTGGGAGGAGCCAGCTGAGACCTTCTGGCAAGATTTAAAGCGCAAGGAACCTGCCAATGAGTGTGGATGAACAACATATCCATGTCCCTAGAACTAGTTGTTTTAACAGCGGGAACCAAATCTGCTGGGGCCACAGAGGGCAATCAAAATCAAGTGGGCCCTTCTGCCTGGAGTTTCAGCAGAACCTTCTGGATGAGAGGAAAGGAGGAAACGTGTATAGTAACCTCCCTGTCCAAAAGAGAGACAGTGCGTCTCACCAAAAGCACCATGCCCAGGAGCGAGCGAGAAAGTTGGGTAGCTTTGTGTTTCATGGGGAGGCAACACATCTAGGTCTGGCCGACCCCACTGAAGAAACAGGTCTTCAACTACCTCCTGCTTTAGTTCCCACTCGTGATCCCTGGCCACTGATCGGCTGAGACTGTCCGCCAGGGCGCTGTGCATGCCTGGCACGTGGACTGTTAGAAACAGGCCATGCTGAATCACTCAATACCATACTCTCACTGCTTCCTTGCAAAGAGGGTACAACCGGTACCTCCCTATTTGTTGAGGTACCAGACAGTCCATGTCTGTCTGGACCAGAAGTGTTCTTGGAAGGAGTAATGACTGGAAGGCCTGGAGAGCACAGAGGACTGCTCTGGTCTCCAGGATGTTGATATGAAGATGTTGCTCCTGAGGGGAACACAAACCTAGAGTTGTGATCCCCCAAATGGGCTACCCATCCCATATCTGAGGCATCCGAGGTGAGGGTCTGGGAGGGAGCCAGAGTGTGGAAGGTGCTCCCACCAACAAATTGGTGAGGTCCTGCCACCAGAAGGTCTTTCTGAGGGCTGCTGGAGATCATGACCAGTTGGCTCATGTCATCCGATCTTTGATCCCTCTGGACTCAAAAGACCACTGGGTAACCCTCATGTGCAGTCTGGCCAGGGATGGTAGGAATGACTGCTGCCATAAAACCCAAAAGACGGAGCACCAAGTGTGCTAGGGTCCATCGAGCTTTGCCACCAAAGTGGCCTGAGAAGCTAAGGTCCGGCTTGAGCCAATGGTAAAAGGCCTTGCTCTGGACTATATCCAGTACCACTCCAATAAATTGGAGGCACTAAGAGGGTACTAGCTGAGACCTGGGGAGACTGACAGAGATGCCCAGGTGGGCAAATAGATCCAGAGTGAAGGGAGAGACTCCTTCAGGCTGTCCGGGATTGGGCTGAAAAAGCAGTCATCCACATTTGGGAACATATATATGCCTGCCGCGCGAGAAATGCCGCCACCACCACTAGGCACTTGGTGAAAACCCGGGGCACTAAGGACAGGCTAAATGGAAGTGCCCTGAATTGGAAATGGTTCTCCAGAAGGAGACTCAAGGAAACGGCAGTGGCCGGGAGGATGGGGATATAAAGGTAAGCATCCTGCGTATCCAGGAGCACAGCCATGCTTTGAAAGAGCAGGGCAGGAGTCCCTGAAGAGTCAGCATGGAACTTCTTGTACTCCACAAAGAGGTTGAATGTGCCGAGATCCAGGATAGGTCCAGATCCCCATCTTTTCTGGGACTAGGAAGAAATGGGAGTAGAGTCCCTTCCTAGTTGATTTGGAGGACGGGTTTCTGTGGCCACTTTCTGTAGCAGGGCCTGGATCTCTTGGTGGACAATGGGGATCTGACCAGACGGGTAAAAGGACCTTCCCAGAGGGTCTGAAGGTGGAATCTTCAGGAACTCGATAGAGTGACCTCTTTGTATGACTTGAAGAACCCATACATCTGTGGTGATGGACTCCACCACTCCAGGTGGAGACCGAACCTCCCTCCTACCAGTTCCTCTGAGGGGACAGAGGGAGTGGGAGATGGGAAGTGAGTCAGGGTGCCTAGGGGAGCAGAGATTTGGTTTCAGAGGCTGCTGCCAAACTCAGCCTGAGGAGCATGGGCTCCAGAGCTAGTGGCGCCGTCTTTTACCTCAACGCTTGTTCTGGTTCTTGTTCCATCTTCTCTGGCTGACCTAAAGGGTAGTTTCTTTTGACCTGTCCAATATATGGAGCGTCGTCTCTAAGAGACCTACGCTCTCTTGCAGCCCTGTTATAATGTCTTTAGTGTCACCGCCAAAGAGGCGGAACCCCTGAAAGGTCCGGTCCAAAAGGGATGACTGAACATCCTGTGCTAAACCTGAGGCGCAGCCATGCTAGGCGCCATGGCAGAGTCCAAAGCGTCGCAGCCCAAGCTCAAGGAGTCCACAGAATCATAAGTGGCCCAGAGTGCATGACAGCAGGAAGATTTATTCATGCGAACCTTGTCCAGCAGTTTAGCCTGAAGTTTTCGTCAGGGATGTCCTGAAGGTCCCTCTCCAGTTCTGTGGAGAGGAGGACTTCTGAAAAGCCACCATGTGGGACAGGTAGTTCAGTGACCGGATAGCGGGAGGTGGATGAGTAGATCTTCCTACCGAACTGGTCAAGTTGTCTTGAGTCCTTATCTGGTGGTGAGGAACTCAAGTGTTTAGGTTGAGCCGAGCGGTCATGCGGGCTCTGATGACCATAGTGTCGGCTTTGGGTGTGAAGTCAGATGAGAGATTCCTCCGGGGAGGGGGGTAAGTTCTGTCAGCCTTCCTGGAAACAGCCAGCATGGAAGAGGGCTGTTGCCATATTGTAGTGACTACATCCTGAGCAGGCCCATCCAAGGGGATGGGTAGAGGTCTGTGGTGGACAAGTCCAAATGTTCAGCCAGCCATTGGGTCAGAAGGTGGGCCTCGAGGGTCCCTTGCTCTGGTCGTGTGGCTTGGTTGAACCCTTTAGCAAATAACCACTCAGCTGAGTTGTGCTTAGGCCCCAGGCAGAGGAGGGAGTGGTCGTCCCTATGCGGTTTTTGGGCGCAGCACTTGGAGAACCACTTCTTAAGACGAGACAACATATATGCATTCAAAAATTCAGAGAAAAATATATAGAATGAGACGAAAATTGGCTAATACTAAGCGGTCGACTGATTGCTGTTCTACCGCCTGTCGAACAAACTGAAGTGACGGTGGGAAAGAACTGGAGGGCAGGCGCGACCACCCCTTTCATAGCCTGGCTGAGGTGGCGTCACCTGACATCAGGGCAGTCCCACTGATTGCTAGCTACAAGTTTGGCGTTGAACCTGTCGCCAGGAGCACAGTCCTATATGTGAAAACCTACTGCAGGAACCCTCTCAAGTAAGATCATAATATTTATTGTCACGAAATAATGGTTTTGTATGAATATATAAAAATTCAATACAATCTAATTTGTAAAAAAAAAAAAATCTTGAGAAAAATGTTCTGAGTACCAGAGGCCACTGTTGCAAGCAGGTTTAGTTTACAGCAGTTTCACCTGTCATGCCCTTCCCTACCCACATATGCTAGAGTCTACACACGAATGTACAGTGCCCTGTGCAGGACATGCAGGCATGTGCTCCATGTCCAGCTTGGCCTGCACAGGCACTGCTGAGGTGTGGAACCAGCATCTCCTTCTCAGCCAGAAAGTACTACCTTCAGCAGCACCCTCACCAAGCCCACCAGGCAAGTAAAGCGCAGGCTCACTCCCACCTCAGCTCACCTGTATGGATGTGCAGCATGCTACTACTGGGCTGTCAAGTGGACCATGTGATTGCTTTAAGTTACCTGTATTCCAGCTGGCTGGTGGATAAATATTTCTGCCATCATTATATCATTCCCCAGTTTTCTTCAATGATAAATTCATAGCAACTATTATTAAGGGAAAAAAATTACATGCCAAAAATGTAGTCCCTACCCAGTGCAGCTACAGCATAGAGACAGTTGTGATGCTGAAGTGGTCAAATTTGGAACAGTCTTTGACGATGGAGTTGCAAAGTGTCTGGAAGTCCAGCTGCTCCGAGACCTGGCTGTAATGGCCTTCCCCATTCAGGCCACTCCCACTGCCCCCTTGCTGAAGGATCTGTCCAATTTTTGCAGGGCGATGGGTAGTGATTGTAGGAAATCTTCCCTGGATTCTGTGTGACCCATCTGAGCACCTCGTCCACAGTCCGCGATCGATCGATTAGCCTCTTCATGGTGAAAAAAGTGTCGTAGCTCATCTTCTCATGGATGAAGTTCCAGGTCTTTTTCTTGCCATGGTGGTGATGTTGTATGTGGTGATGCTGGTGGTAATAGAAGTGATGGTGGTGATAGTGAGGGTGACTCCGGTGTGCCTCATGCCGCCCCTAGTGCGGCTGAAGGTAGTGGTCTGATGACCCACAAGGCGGTGGTTGATTTGTTGGTATAACATCGGGCTGCATACATCCTTCTTTGGTTCAGGGTTTGAATGGCAGCAACAGACAGTGGGGACTGAAGAGCAGAGGAGGCTAGTCAGGCCTGTCCTCTTCTGTCCTTCCAGGGCAGATTGGCCAACACTCCTGAATGTTAGCCCACTAATCCAAGCAGGAGCCTGTGCATTTTAAGGTGATTCATCTCCTATGGCCATGGAAATCGATAACCTGGATTTAAAACAATAACATAAAATTAGCAAAAGCTGAAGTTATGGCAACCATTTTGCACCTACAAACTGTTATTTTATTTCAGCATGCCTCTTTATCCGTTCTTGTAACGTGCTCTTTTGTCCACATTTGAGTCTGCATTAGCTTTTATGTCAGATATAAAATAAAATTGATGAGCATCATTTAATATGGCTGTCACCACATTTCAGCAACACACTCTGCTGTTTATGAGCATCTTTAGTTCAACATCACTCTCCTTGTGACTACGATAAACCAACTTGCAACAGAGACCTTACGGGCACTGAGGGACATCGTGGCTAATTCCAGGCCAAAACACTCCCAACATGGTGAAAATAAAATGCAGCGCCACTAAACGATGTTGGAGATGCACATGAACAGCAGGAACCAACAGAGGGGTTAATATAAATTGCTACTGTGAAATGGTTGCCTTCTGATCTCAGATTTATTCATTCAAAATTAACCAACCAAGATTCAACCTTTACAGCAGGGTTCTATTACTACAGCATGCTACAACTGGGAGACAGACTAATCAGGACAGCTACACAGGCACAGAAACGACACACTGAAGTTCTGGTTTCACAAACTGGTTCTCTTTCAGAACTCAGTGTTACTAATTTTCACAACCCTTCAGATGCCTGAATGGTCACCTTGGTATGCTACCACCACCGGCTTGACTCACACTCAGGACATCTTTTAGGTCCAAATCCCACCAGAGACTTTTCACACAGTAAAGTACACTTTCCAAAGGTAAATGACCCACCCCTTTAGTCACAGCCGAGAACATATTGCTTTAAATATAGTAGATGAAACCTATCTCTTGGAAACTGAACACAGATTCGCCAAATTATCCCAGGCAATCTACACCTTAAAAGACTCAGTCACAGAAAGTACGCAGTATATCAAATTAATTATGAACTGTGTCACGAAAATCCAACAACCTGATTGGCTGAGCCCTCTTATCTGTGATTAAAATCCACAACATAATCGTGGTTAAGAAAAGGTACCAGCCAACAGGTCGTTTAAAGTGAATTTCAAGATATGTTCAAGAGCTGTTCTTGCGTGGGGAGCCGGGACAAGCAATTCTGGGGCCGCATCAAGCGGCGGAGAGGACGCGACTACATTGGCGGTCGGAGACTGTTGGCAGGAGCAGGACCGGGCTGACAGGAGCACGCCGGCGGCAGGGGCGAGGATCAGAGGCGCCGTAAGGAACAGCAAGCGGCCGGGGCCAATCAGCGCTAAGGGCATGAATTCTGGACTGTGCAACTGGGTTATAAAGGCCATTAGCCCAGTCGCAATCAGGAGAGCTATTCTGTGCTACACCACTCACCCCAGCCCCCGACTTCTATTAAATGGTCGGTGGGATGGAGCCTTGGAGAGGCAAGCTGTGAGTGGGTGATTTGGATTGTTGCTGATTGAGGGAAAAGGGAGCTGTACGCTGTGCCTGCTTGGGCACCACTGACTACCTGCTACCTTGGAAAGGGCACGCTGAGAGTGGGTGATTTGGATTGTTGCTGATTAAGGGAAAAAGGAACTGTATGCTGTGCCTGCTTGGTACGCCATTGACTACCTGCTACTTACAGCTGTGAACTGATTAATACCAAGGCTGGTGAATTGGTTACAGCTGATTGGGGAGCAAGGGTCCTGTATGCTGGGTTGCATGGCCAACACTGTCTACTGCTATCAGAAGGGGCACATTAGAGCAGACTGTACAATTGTGTATGCTACCACAGTTGTGGGAGAAGGCAAACTTTGAACTGTTTATTGCTACTGAACTTTGTTGGGGTGGGCACAATTTCTGCTTCAGAACTGGGGCTGAAAAACTGGCTGTTGTAGGAAGAGGAGAAGTGTTGAAATCTGAGATCCCTAGACTGAAGAGGGTGAGAGGAGTAAGTTGGGGTCGATTAAAGAAGGAAGAGCCTGGAAGGGATCAAAGGGCCAGTAAGTTTGAAGGTGATCCTGCCGGGTGACTTCATGACCAGGGACATCCAGTGGGAGGGGAGGGAGGAAAGAAGCCCAGTCAAGGCTAATGTATCCCAGGCCTATCTGTTCACAAGGCCAGATTAAAGCTATACTCATTAGCACTGGAATGCGGGGATCCCCAGATTTCTAGTACATCTGGGCACAAACGATTTGGAGGGGAACAGTGAACTGGAAATCCAGGCGAGGTTTAGGGAACTGGCCAGGGTCTCCCACTCTATAGGAAGCTCAATCTCCTTCTCGGAGATTCTACCAGTACCTAGGGCATCCAGGGAGACCAAGCATAAACTCAAGAGGGTGAACCAGTGGCTCAGGGACTGGTGCTGGGCAGAAGCGTATGGGCTGGTGGGGACACATGGGAGGACAGGGTTATATGCCAAGGATAGGATACATCTCAACTTAGAGGGAGAGAGATCTTGAAACTAAAACTCGCTGGATTCATAGTAGAGAAGTGGGGTTTAAACTTGTAAAGGGAGGGATAAGTGAGAAGGGAATCAGGACGCTGCTCGAGGTTCCAGCTCTAGGGCAAAAGAGGGCAGGTGACTACAATGTAAATAAAACCAGAGCTGTGCAGGAAAGGGCAAATAGGGATTGCATGAGGGTCTAGACAATTGGAGAGGGATGGGGAATGGGTGGAAGACAGTCCTGATCAATGCCAGGAGCATGGGCAACAAAATGCCAGAGCTCCAGGCGATGCTGGCTGAGGATCAGCGGATATGGCAGCATTTACTGAGACATGGGCCACCCACAAGAATGACTGGGACCTAAACTTGGAGGGATACACAATATTCAGGAGGGACAGAGAAGAGGGTGGGGGGGGAGAGCAGAGTCAAAAAGGCATAGTGGTTAGTGGAGTGGAGGAGGCTGATGGGGAAGTGGAAGATTTGGTTAACCCTGCAAATGAGGGGAGGCAAAGATTGAAAATAAGGGTGGTGTACAGAACCACCAGCGATGGATGAGGCCTGGAGGAAAAATTTGTTGAGAACATCAAGGGCACTGTGACCTTGGAAAGGGTAGGGTGGTGGTCATGGGGGACCTAAATATGCTGGGGGCAGATTGGGACACTATGACATCAGCGGTGGCCAGGGAGCAGAGACTGATGGATGTGTTTCAGGATGCCTTCCTGGTCCAACAGGTGGGGAACCTATTAGGGAGGGAGGATACTGGATGTTGTCCTTGCAGACAGTGACCAGATAAGGGTCTGGAGATGTGAGCCCACTGGCAGGTGGTGACCATGCCACAGTCTGGTTTCTGCTGTGTCTGCGGGGAGGATAACCGCTCCAATACAGTAGTAGTAGTGGACTTCAGGGGGTGGACTTCATGGGCATGAGCAGGATTCTAAGGGGAGCTTGGACAAGATTAGGCCAGACATGGATGTTGGTAGCTTGTGGGAGACCATTAAGAAAGGTGCAGGAGGCTACTAGCTCATGTACAAGGATAAGGCGTAAGAATGGTAGAGCCAAAATGCCGTGCTGGTGGACCAGGGAGGTGCAAGAGGCGGTAAGGGATAAAAGGCTGCCTCATGCATGTTTTAAGTGCTCCAGGGGATAAGGGAGAGAGCAACTCACGAGTTGACAGCAAGGAGGGTCACCAGAGTGGTGAGGGGAGCCAAGGCGAGGATGGAGCAAAACCTGGCTAGGGATATCTGGAGGGGTGGAAAGGGATTCTATAGATACATAGGGGAGAAGAGAAATGGGAGAGCACAGATCTCCAGAATGAAGACTGGGAGGGATGGGCTCAGGAGGCAGGGGAGCAAGCAGAGGTACTAAATGAGTACTTTGCCTCGATATTTATGGAAGGAGACAGGGATCCATTCAGAGGGAAGGGAGGGTGGGGAGACAGCTGAGCGGAGAGGTCAGATGTAGTCGAGAGGACCAGAAGAGGCTGGGGCACCGGGTGGGCCAGGCCTAAAAGGGATGGGTGTTTAGTTGAGGGGTGGATTGGGAGGAGAAATCAGAGGACAGGGTGAGGGAGGGCTCTTCGGCGCTTAAAACTGATAAGGCACCAGGACCGGATGGGCTGCATCCAAGGGTTCTGAAGGAACATGGATCTAACCAGCAGCTCCACTAGCTGCACTTTTAAACATGCCTCTGCAGACAGGATGGGTACCTCAAGACTGGAGCATGGCTCATGTGGTGCCTATCCACAAAGGGTCTAGGAGGAGATGGGAAATATACGCTTGTCAGCCTAACGCCTGTGTAGGTAAACCAATGGAGGGCTTCATCAAGGATAAGCTCAGAAGGCAACTGAAAGGTTGGGGCACCTGGATGACAAACAGTATGGTTTTGTCCCGGGAGGTCGTGTCAGACCAACCTCATAGATTTTTATGACTGGGTGACAAGGACCCTGGACCGACAAAGACAGGTGGACGCCCCATATCTGGATTTCAAGGCATCTGACTTGGTACCCACATCGGGTTGTTAAAGCTGGGGGATGGGGTGGGAGGACGGTGGCTTAGATGGTAGAAAATTGGCCAACGGGTGAACACAGAGGGTAGTGGTTGGTGGGATAGTCTCCTCCCCAGGAAGGTCTTCATGGGTTCCCAAGGTTCGGTACTGGGGCCACCCTGTTCAATGCCTAGGTCTCCAAAATATAGGAAGGGGTTAGGAGTAGGATGAGCCTCTTTGGATGACTCAAAACTGGGAGCACTGGCAGACGGGATGAAGCAAGAGAGACAGTCCAGAGGGATCTAGATACCCTGGGGTGGTCAAGGAGGTGGGGACTGAGGTTTAATCCAGGGAAGTGTAGGGTGCTGCATCTGGGGTCAGAAACCCAGGTCATGCATACACCCTGGGAGGTCTCACTGCAAGCCACAACGAGTGAAAGGGACCTGGGGTGGTGGTAGACACCAAAATGAATAACACTGAAAACTGCAGAAGATCTGCAGCAAAGCAACAGGATTCTGGGCTGCACAGCCCGGAGAATTACGTTCAGGAAGAGGGAGGTAATCCTCCCTCTGTATAATGCCTGGTCAGGCCAAGATCTTGAGTACTGCGGCAGTTCTGGAGACCTCACCTAAGAAGGACATAGCACTGCTGGAGAGGGTTCAGAGGAGGGCAACCAGGATGATTCAGGGCATGAGAAAGGACCTATGAGGAAAGGCTGGAAGCCCTTGGGCTGTACTCACTGGAGGAGAGGAGACATGATAGGGTCTCAAATATGTGAAAGGAATTAACAGAGGCGGAGCCAAAGAAATGTTCAGGCTAAAGAAAGGGGCACAACCACAGGGCATGAGTGGAAGCTGGAGGAGGGAAATTACAGGGAGAATGCAGAAGAAAAATTACTCACCTTAGTAATGTTGTTTCTCTAATGGAGTCTTGCTATATTATGACATATGCAGTGAGTCCCAACCTTCGAACTGCTCCAGAGGTGAAAGAGTTAACTTTCCATGCCAGGCATGGAACGCTGAGCCTGAGCTCGTTGAAAACTCTTGTCTGTTGTTCTTCAAACTCAAACTGTCAGATCTTTACGAGCTAAACTCACTAAGGTCCTGCATGGAAGCTGTAAACCTACACTAGCCAACTGGCTACTAAATATAACAACACATTTTTGGTCCCAAAACAAAGACTCAAGTCAGGAGACCCAAAAATGAAAAACACAACACCCAGTCACCCCAAAAAGGGAGGGCTGAAAAACAAGGTGAGCATCTACTAATGCCAACACTGCACTGCCCACCCACATCCCAAAAACAGAGGTTCTGAGAGGGGCAGGCATGGGGAGTTTATAATATAGCAAGACTCCATTAGAAGAAACAACATTACTAAGGTGAGTAATTTTTCTTCAAACAACATGAAGTCTTGCTATATTATGACATATACACTACACAGCAGTACCTCCATGGAGGAGGGACAGAACCTACTTAGGAAATAGGTTCTGAAGCACAGCTGTGTAACTGAGCATCACTCCCAGCCTGGGTGTCCAGAGAGTAATGCTTGGTAAAAGCGTGAACTGGTTTCCAGGTAGCTGCTTGACAAATCTCTAGAATGGAATGTCCCTGGCAGCAGCCAGGAAGCAGCTGTACCTCTGGCAGAGTGAGCCCTCAGGCCTGAGGGAGGAACCCTACCCAGTTTTTCATAACAGAATTGGATACAAGAGACAATCCACCTGGCAATGGATCTTTAGTGGCAGGTTTCCTTACCAACCTCACCATAAGTGAGGAACAGTTGGAGGGAGTCAAACCTGTGACCCTTGGTACGCCAATGTAGTAACTAAGGGCTCTTCACATCTAGGCTGTGCAGCCTCCTCTGCCAGAGAAGGAATGGTCAGTGAAGTACACTGGAAGAGAGAGAGATTGATCAAAGTGGAAATCTGAAACCACCTTAGGCAAGAACTTCCTGTTAGTCCTGAGGACCACCTTATCTCTATGAAAGGAGATAAAGTCAGGCTCCACTGACAAAGCTTGTAATTCACTTAGCGCCTGGCAGAAGTGATGGCTACCAGAAACACAGTCTTCCAAGTCAAATACTTGAGCTCTGCTGAAGACAGGGCTCAAAGGGAGGTTGCACAAGCTGAGCAATGCAAACATTAAGATCTCAGGCAGGGCAGGGGCCCTGAATGGAGGTTGGTGTGAAGCAATCCCTTAAAAACTTAGAGAATACAGGATGAGCTGAAAGAGAAGAGGGTTTACCTGCTGAAATGAAAGCAGACACAGCTGCCAAATGCACCTTTAGGGTAGCTGGTCTGAGCCCCAAAGTGTTCAAATGGACCATATAATCCAGGACTATGGGTAAATCAGCAGATTCTGGGGAAATATGCTTCCCAGAGCACCATATGGAAAACCTCTTCCATTTGAAATTGTAAGTAGCCTTGGTGGAAGGCTTCTAGAAGCCTTCAATATATCCAATACACCTTGGGAGAGGTGTAGATCAGCAAATTCTAACCTTCAAGAGCCAGGCCATGAGATTGAGAGATTTGAGGTTCGGTACCAAACCTTCCCTGAGCACAGGTTAACAGATTGTGATTCCTGGGAAGATGGACTGCTACGGACAGTAGGAGTGGATACCAGGGTTGTCTGGCTCAATCTGGAGCAATCAGAATCACTTTGCAGGATTGAGATCTGATTTTGACTAACACTTTGAACAGGAGAGGAAGGGGGGAAGAGCATAGAGAAACTTCCCATCCCAATTGAGAACTAAGGCAACAGAGGACTGAGCCCAACACTGGGGCCTGCAGCAAAAAGGGAAGTTGGTGATTGTCTGGGGCTGCAAAAGATCTATCTATGGGTGCCCCATCTGGCAAATATTACCTCCAGGACCAGGGGATCCAGTGACCATTCGTGATGGCCCTGGGAAATCCTGCTGAGGACATCTGCCAGGACATTGTCCTTGCCTGGGAGGTGAACTGCCGTGAAGGGAGGTGTTCAGGAATAAGCCAGAGACCACAACTTCATTGCTTCGGTGCACAAGGTCAGACCGAAGTGCCTCCTTGCTTGTTGATGTATCACATTGTAGTGGTGTTGTCTGTTCTGACCTGTACAACTTTGTTCTGAACAGATTTGGAAAAGCTTGAAGTGCTAGAAAACTGCTCTGAGCTCCAACAGGTTGATGTGGAGCAGGATTCCTGAGGGGACCACAGTCCCTGGGTAGTAAGGTCGCCCATGTGAGCCCTCACCCCAAGAGGGATGCATCTGTATTAAGGATTAAACAGTGAGACGGAGGACAAAGTGAACCCCTGTCTCAGATTGCTCTGATCCTGCCACCATTGTAGGGCTTGGATCAGGGTTCGAGTCACTGGATCAATTTGATTAGAGGATCCTTTCTTTGAGACCAAAAGGCTCTCAAATGGAACTGGATGTCCCTCATCTGAAATCTGTCTCCTTGCACTACTGCTGTAGAAGCAGCCATGTACCCTAGGAGCTGTAGAAAATGCCTTGCTGGTCAAGAGACCTGCAGGGTGAATGAGGAGGCCAGAGAGACCAGGGTCCTTGCCCTGTCCAAAGGAAGGCAGGCTCTGGCTTCCTCTGTGTTCAGTTCTGCGCCTATGAAGGTGAGGAGCTGGACAGGCTCTAGAACTGACTTTGGAAGATTCAGAAGGAAACCTAGAGAGGTAAGCAGTTGCTGAGTTATCTGAAGATGTAACTGACTTGGTCTGGAGACTGGCCTACTATGAGCCAGTCATCCAGGTAAGGGAAGATGGCAATTTTTGCCTTCTTAGGTGGGCAACTGCTACTGCCAGGCATTTTGTGAATACCCTTGGAGCAGAGGTGAGGCCAAAGGGCATTGCTCTGAACTGGTAATGGCTTGAGGCAGCTCAACCTGAGGTACTTTCGATGGGAGCTTCTGATGAGAATATGGAAGTAGGCATTCTTGAGGTCCAGGGACGCTAGCCAGTCCCCTGGCCTTAGAGAGGGTAGAATAATTCCACAGTCACCATTTTGAATTTTGGTTTAAAAGGTGCTTGTTTAAGTATCTGAGATCCAGGATGGGCCGCCATTCTCCTGTCTTTTTGGGGTAAGGAGGTACCTGGAATACAACCCTTTGCCCTGGTGTAGAGGTGGAACCCTTTCCACAGCTCTGAGAGCCAGGAGGGAAGAGACCTCTGCCTCTAGGGCAAGTGCCTCTGGTGGATTTGCAGGTGAAGATCTGGTTCTCATCTTTGGAAACTTTTGAAGCTCAGAACCAGTCCCTGGCTTACTACTTCCAGGTCCCACTTGTCTGATGTCAGAGACTTCCAGTCCTGGACAAAGTAAGCCAGCCTGCCCCACAGGTAGTTGAGAATCGGCCCTGACCACCCCATCAGGGTGCCTGCTTGGCAGGGGCTTTAGGCTGGGGGTGGAAGCAGGCCTGCTTGTACCCCGCCTGCCTCTCCTCTAAAAGAACCCCTCTGGGTGTAGCTGAAGAGGAGGCCTGGCTTGTAAAAGGCCTATGAAAAGGCCTGCCCCTGCCTCTGGAAAGCTGCCTTTGAGGAGTGACCTGCCTTTCTTGGCCTGTGCACTCCTATAGGTGGTCCTATACTCATCCATTTCTTCATGTAATTCTCTGTCTGCTTCCCAAACAAACAGAAAATTACCCACAACAGGAAAATCCATGGCCTTAGTCTGGGTATCCGTGACAGGCTAGTACATCTGAGCCAAGCCATTCTGCGTGCCACAGATGTAGCCATGACTCTTGATGACACATCATTAGAGTCCACTGCAGCATGGAACTGCACCTTAGATGCCTCAATACCATCAGCAGCCACCTGCTCCAGCCTTGGCAAGCTGGCCAGGGACCTGTTTTGCTAGAGCCATAACAGTATCCCATCTGGATTTCTGGTATCTAGCAACATAAGCCATATAATTTGCCTGTCTGAGTCCCAAGGATGCTGCCATGTACTGTTTCTTTGCCATGGCATCAATCCTCCTGGAGTCCTTGTCGGGTGTGAGGCCAAGGGAATATTTGCCTTGTCACAGGCTGCAGCCTGCACTACCCCAACATGGCTGCATTGTTGTAAGGAACTCCGTATCACAGCCTGACAATGTGTACCTCTTGTCCATTCTCTTATCAACAGGAGGTATAGTGAGGAGTTTTATAATTTTTACTGTCTGTTTCCCAAAAGATTTACTTAAAGGAATAGACAGTCTCCTGGACTCTGGGATATCCATCATTTCCACATAGTCAGGTTCCTCTTGATCATCCACAGCTTCCTCCATAGGGAGCTGGAGGATTTCAGCCACTTTTTATAAAACATAAAATGAGAAGGGACTCAGAAAGCCTGGAGAAGACACTCTGAAGGTCTGTCTGGGGAGATGTCCGTTCAATGGGCACATCCAGACTTTCAAATCCACATTCACTCTCCTCATACTCCTCTTCCCTCCTCCAGTTCATAAAATTCCTCTAAATCATACTCCTGAACTGGTGGAACCGGCCGAATCTGACGCTACTTTGATGGTGCGGTTCGGACGGAACCGGGAAAGCGACTGGACAATTTTAATCACTTTGGCTATTTCTTCAGCGGTTGGAGAGGAACGCTTTGCCTCCACACCAGCTGATTTCTTGTCCTTTTGCTGAACCGACTCCTCAGAGTAGGCTCTCCTTTTGCCCGAGGAAGTCTCACCCTGGTCAGAGGGCATCCCTCCGGTTCGGTTGGAACCGAACTGGCTGGCCATCCGGTCAGCGGACTTCTTCCCTTTCCTGAGCCTACCAACTCTCTTATCCAGGGTAGCTGCAGGAAAATTTTGCAAATCTGGCAGTCTGCACTGAGGTGGTCAAACCCCAGCCAAACACAGGTGGTGTGGGGTCAGCCTTGGCAAAGGCTTCCCCACAGACACTGCAGTGTTGAAACCCAGTGGGGCCGGTTTTTCTTTGGGTTTCTCAGACATAGTGCCAGTCCTAACCAAACTTGCCTGCTTATGGCAATCCGCCAAGCAAGACCCTCTTATCAGTTCCCAACCTTGTCATGGGTCGTGGAAAACCGTATTAAAATCCTGTTTTTTTTAGAACCGATAAGAACCGTAACGACACTCTAAAAGACAGATTAATCATTTCAAACAACCTGATCGGTTCAAACCGAACCGATAACTGTTTACAAGTTCCACACAGAAAAAATAAATGTAAAAGCTATCTAGTACTTACAATACCACAGACAGAGCTTGAACCGACCGGTTGCGGTTTAAATTCGCCAAAAACGAGAAAATAATACTTTACCCGACAAAATGAACCGAGTAGAAGGAGAAAATCTCCAGAGCAACTGTTCAGTGAGGTGGAGTAAAGAATCTGACAGTTTGAGTTTGAAGAACAACAGACAAAGTTTTCAACCGAGCTCGAGCTCAGCTGCCATGCCTGGCATGGAAAGTTAACTCTTTCACCTCCGAGCACCAAGGTTGGGACTCACTGCATATGTCGAATATAGCAAGACTTTATGTTGTTTGAAGGCATTACTCACTGAGAGGGTGGTGGGGCCATGGAATGCACTGCCCGGGAGGCTAGTAGAGGAGGGCACAGTGAGGGCTTCAAGAGGGGTGGGACAGGTGCTTGGTTAGACTTGGGTATACTGAAGCCGAACATGACCCTCTCGGGTTGGAGAGCGAGCGCTCAACAGGCGCTGGCACATGAGCAGACATGAAAGACCTTCAGGCCTAATCTGCTGGCTTTTAGTATGTATGTTAGTATATGTAACTGGGCTTCACAACCCATTATCTTATGGCAGCTTTACCCAAAATGTGACAAAATTAGATTTTTAAGCATCACCTGTTTCAGCTGGTCTCGCGCGCAGCAGCTGGATTTCCGCTATCACGCCAGCGACTCTGGTTCGGGAACGAGCCTGGGGTGTGAGGCGGCTGGGGAGAAGGATTGAGCATCCCATGGACAGCTCTCTCTCCAGGGGAGGGTACGGAATAGTTCGGCACCTGCTGGCTCTTAGTGGAGGCTGGGAGTATTGCAGGATGCACTGCCCTAAGGGTAACCGGGAGGAGCGGATGTCAGCATATGCCATGACGCCAATCGCCTGCCCCAGCAGGAGAGACAAAAGTTCCCTGGCTGACCGGAATGATGTCCCCAGCCTCCGGGCCAGCCGCCCAACCCATCGGTATCAGGCACACCTCAGCGACATCCCAGCTAAGTCTAGAGTGCACTGGCCGATCCTCACTGGTGCCTTCCCTCGGAGGAGGGGGACCTGTCCACGAAAGGGATACACCAGGTTACCCGGGCAGCCAAAATATGAGGTGAGTAGCTGGCATGGGGACGGGCAGGCAAGTCAGAAAGGGCCTAGGGGACCCAAAGGAGTGGGCAGCTAGCGAGGAGGCATAAAGAGAATATACAAAAAACACCTTTGTAAGGGGAAGGTGTGCAACTAAAGCCGAACCGTGGTCAGCTGATCCTTCCACTGCCCAGTTAAGCCCGTCCCGTCCTCAGGCGTTTGTGACATCTAAGCTGAGGGAGGAAGTGCAAGTGCACCCCATACAAGTCTATGGAGACATTTTTCAGTGCATATTTATATATGTTTCAAGTAGTCTTGGAGAAAATGAAAGCCGCCTCAACTAATAGAGCCACTATTAGTTGAAAGGCAGCTTTCATTTCTCCAAGACTCCTTAAACATATATAAATGTGCACTGAAAATGTCCCCAGAGACTTGTATGGGCACTTCTGATCTCCTGCTTAGACAGCACAAAACGCTTGAACGTAGGGGTGGGGTTAACGGACAGGGAAGTGGAAGGAATCGCTGGCCATGGGTTCTGCTGTAGTTACAATCCTTCCTTGCCAAAAAGGTAAAGCTTAAACTTCTAATTTTGTCACTTTTGGAGCACTGCGCTATAAGGTAATGGGCTACTAGCCCAAATAGATAAATAAAAACTCTGACATTTACCTTAACTGTAGCAGATTTGTCTGCTCGTACATTTTGGCAGCCAGCTGAGTCAGTAGGATTTAAGCTCACCAAATGCATTTTTTTTTTTTTTTTTTAAATATAAAGTTGTCTGTCATGCGAGCACTGGCTAGGTCACAGGAGTGAGTGGCGGTTCGAACAACGACTTTGTGATTGCAGGCAGTGAGCGCAGCTACAGCAATACTTCAAATATTTAAAACAAAAAGCATCACTCACCACCACAGTAAACGTCATACCACTGGCTGCTGTACAGCACAGTGTACAACTTACCCTGCCCCAATCACAACACAGAAACCACTGCTGATCAAGCTAAAGGTCCCCAATTCAAAACAAAGGAGAATAAAAAATATATACCAAGATGGCTGGCAGAAGTTGTTACAGACCTACTTTGAGAGAGACCTGCAGTTGACCGCTGATAACCACTTCATAAGTTGTAACAACTTGAGCAGGCAATCATGTTCGCTTAAACACCCGCTTTACACAAACAGACCAAATACTGGTGGTGTCTCACCATAAACTCCTGCCATATACTGTAATACCTGCTTGTTCAAGGAAATCCTTCTGTTTTCTAACGTCTTCATTCCTCTGGGAACTTTCTCATCCCGAACAGGCCAATACAAGTTCAACCAAAAGTAAATAATAAATAAATGTCACTCAGGTCATCCTGGTTCCTGATCACACTATACGTGCCTTACAACAGCACCACCTGCTGCCCATGGCAAACAGTAAAATGACGATCTTGTTTCAGGATATCACTACGCATTAAAAGTATTATGAACTGAGGATCATAAATAGAGGAATCTGACTGGCTAAGAGCTCTTTGAAGCTGTGATGATATCAGGCTACATCCTCATGGCTTCAAAAACATTCCAGTACCACCAGCCTCCTTGCTCGCTATTGTCTGAGAACTTTTTTTCAAAATGTACTCCTACACCACCCAAAACTCATTCATAAAATGTTTTAAAACCTGTTTTTGTATTCATAAAATTTCAAACTTGGTTCATAATAGCAATAAGTCACTCCAGGGTGTGGTATATCATGGGATATAAGCCACTTCTACGGGTCTTTGGGCGCACTCGGCCTGTGGCCTGATGCCCAACCACCAGAGGCGTGATGCCCATGATATACCACACCCTGTAGTGCTTTATTTACTTAAGTAAAGCATTTTGAAAAATTGTTACTTTTTTTGACTTATACAACTATGCATCCATTCATAATAGCAATAATACACTCCAGGGTGTGGCATATCAGTGTCACTCTAGGTGCATTACAACACACCGATGTGTAACTATATCCCATGATATACCACACCCTGTCATGTTATTGCTTAATACGCCTCAATATTTTACATTATGTTACTGGATTATACACACTAAAGAGACTATGGGGAATACAGTATCAGGGTTTTAAAGAAGCTGTAAAAAGTGATCTGCAGTTTAACGTGTGCAACAGCTAATCAACTGAGAGAATGCATTGCACTTGGCACAGATTAGCAAAATATTAAAAACTTGTACAGTTTTATTCAAGTTCAGGGTTCGATCTTAACATTGTTTTACTAGCCCAAAACCTAGCGCAAATTGTCCAGGGCTAGTGCACTTAACCCTCTTCTTGTCAGTCTTGACTAGTGCAGGTTTTCCATGGCTGCTAATGAAGTTGAAAATGCCCTGCTTTACTGTCCATAGTACTTACTAACATACTAAAATGCCAGCAGAATAGGCTTAATGGTCTTTCACGTCTGCTCGCTTGGTCAGCCCCCACCCTGGGAGCTGACCTTGCTGCCCTCACCTTCTCTAGCTTCTCCCTTCCCAGTTCCAGTTATTCTGCTGCACTGGATTCTGCTTCCAGAACCCTTCCCTGTACCTGTCCCACCCCTCTTGAACCCTCCACCGTCTCTGCCTCCACCAGCCCCTAGGCAGCACATTCCATGGCTCCACCACCCTCTCAGTGAAGTAGCACCTCCTCCTTTCTCCCTGAATCTTCCCCTTCCAGCTTCCACCCATGCCTCTAGTGGCCCCCTCGTCCTTCCAAGCTCCCTCACTGTCCTCCCTATTTATCCCCTTCATGTACCTGTACTTGTGCTAATCCTTCTCAGTGTTAATGATGGTCTGGTGTGATTAACACCTCATTAAGAGGTGCAGTTCTCTAGCAGTTCAAGAAGGTGATCCCACAAAGGCTTAATATGAGTAATTACCACTCCACTGTCAGAACTTTCAGCTAGTGTCCAGGGTGTGATTAGCGGTAGAAGCTGTCAAGTCACTAGCTTCTAGTTTTCTGAATGTGTTTCTGTCTGAAAATTTGCTCCACATTATTAAGACCAGTGCACCTCATTTCCCTACATTTTGAGTGTCTGTAACCATTATTTCAGTGAAAAATGCTAAGAGGTATACAGAGTCTGCTCTTTAGGTGGAGGGTTTTATTCCAGCCTCACCATAGCTGCTCCCTCTCCCTCAAATATCTCAACTCTGTACTTTCCTGGACACCACCAGACCATATTCTGAAATGACTATCCATAGACCCACAGCAGTCACTACTGGTAAGTGTAGGAGTCCCCAACTTGTCTAAATGGACCATGCCAGCCAACACCATCCATATATTCTCACCCTATCCTACCCAGCATAATCTTTCATCCTAAAATCATGCCTGTGTACTGTTTACCCATGCCTGATGAAAAGGAGAATGTTTAAAAAAAATGTTACTGTTGAGGCATAGGCATGTTCAAATCAATACTTTAAAAATAAGAATGTCATAAAGTTTAGTTTCCTAAGCCCCTTAGGTTTGTGTTGCTCTCTCCCAAAGATATCCTAGATGTGCTCTTCGTCTCACTTGACAGTGTACACAAATGCCTGGCTCCAGTTGATCACATGGTGGGAGCTGAGTGTGTCTTTCTGCCTGACTCTGTTCATTGCATGGGTGGTGGTGAGGTGCATGATGATGCCTGGTATTGTTTGTGCAGAGCTAGGTTTACTTGACTGAACATTTGCTGCTGTGTTATCCTCTGGTTCAGGGTGCAGAAATAGGAAGAGAAGTAGTCATGGTACAAAAGAAAAATTACTCACCTTAGTAATGTTGTTTCTTCTAATGGAGTCTTGCTATATTATGACAAGTGCAGTTTGTCCCACCACTAGAACTGCTCCGGAGGTGAAAGAGTTAACTTCCATGCAGAGCATGGAGCTTAGAATCTTGAGCTCGGTTAAGAAGCTCCGTTAGGGTGGTTTCAAACCGAAACCGTCAGATCTTCTGAGCAAAAAACTCACTAAGGTTCTGTATGGAAGCTGCAACCTACACTAGCCAACTGGCTACTAACATATCCACACGTTTTCCTGGTCCCAACACTAAGACTCAAGTCAGTGGACCAGAAAAATAAGATAAAATAACTAAATAAACACAACACCCAAACATGAAAGAGGCATCAATAAATGCCAACAGAGGACTGCCCACCCCATACCCAAAGTAGAAGTTCTGAGAGGGGCAGGCTGGGGGAGGTCATAATATAGAAGACTCCATTAGAAGAAACAACATTACTAAGGTGAGTAATTTTTCTTCAAACAACATGAAGTCTTGCTATATTATGACAAGTGCAGACTACACAGCAGTACCTCCATGGAGGAGGGACAGAACCTACTTAGGGAATAGGCTCTGAAGCACGGTTGTACAAACCGAAAGCATCCCTCCTGGCCTGAATATCCAGGGAGTAATGCTTGGTGAAAGTGTGTACTGTTTTCCAAGCAGCTGCTTGACATATCTCCAAGATAGGGATGTCTCTAGCAGCAGCTAGAGATGCAGCTGTACCTCTGGTAGAGTGAGCCCTCAGGCCTAAGGGGGAACCTTACCAGCTTTTGATAGCAAAATTGATACAAGAAACGATCCACCTGGCAATGGATCTCTTAGTGGCAGGTCTCCTTCCCAACCTCACCATATGTGAGAAACAGTTGGAGGGAGTCAAACCTGTGACCCTGGTACGCCTATGTAGTAACTTAGGGCCCTCTTAACATCTAGGCTGTGCAGCCTCCTCTCACCAGAGAGGAATGGTCAGTGAAGAACACTGGAAGTGAAACAGATTGGTTAAGGTGGAAATCTGAAACCACCTTAGGCAAAAACTTCCTGTTAGTCCTGAGGACTACTTTATCCCTGTGAAAGGAAATAAAGTCAGTCTCTACTGATAAAGCCTGTAACTCACTTATGCGCCTAGCAGAAGTGATGGCTACCAGAAATACAGTTTTCCAAGTCAATACTTAAGCTCTGCCAAGACAGAGGCTCAAAGGGGGTTGCATCAGCTGAGCAATGCATACCTTAAGATCCCAAGCCGGGCAGGGTCCCTGAATGGAGGATTGGTATGAAGCAATCCTTTAAAAACTTGGAAAATACAGGGTGAGAAGAAAGAGAAGAGGGCTTCCCTGCTGAAAGGAAAGCAGAGACAGCTGTCAAGTGCACTTTCAGGGTAGCTGGTCTCAGTCCCAAAGAATTAAGATGGACCATATAGTCCAATACAGTGGGTAGATCAGCAGATTCCGGAAACATGCTTCCCAGAACACCATATGGAAAACCTTTTCCACTTGGAGTTATAGGTAGCCCTGGTGGAAGGCTTCCTAGCAACCTTCAGGATTTCGAGAACACTTTGAGAAAGTTGTAGATCAGCAAACTAACTGCTCAAGAGCCAAGCCTTGAGGTTGAGGGATTTTAGATTCGGATACCAAACTCTCCCTTGAGCACAGGTTAACAGATTGTGTGTTCCTGGGGAGACACAGGGGAAGATGGACTGCTAAGGACAGAAGGAGTGGGTACCAGGCTGCCTGGCCCAGTCTGGAGCAATCAGGATCATTTTGCAGGGCTGAGACCTGATTTTGACTAGTACTTTGAACAGGAGAGGAAGGGGAAGGCATAAAGAAACTTCCCTTCCCAATCGAGGAGAAAGGCATCCAGGGGACTGAGCCCAACACTGGGGCCTGCAACAAAACAGTGGAAGTTGATGATTGTCTGGGGCTACAGAAAGATCTATCTGAGGAGTGCCCCATCTGGCAAACACTATTCCCAGTACTAGGGGATCGAGTGACCATTCGTGATGGCCCTGGGAAATCCTGTTGAGAGCATCTGCCAGGACATTGTCCTTGCCTGGGAGGTGAACGCTATGAGGGGAGTGTTCAGGAATAACCCAGAGACCACAACTTCATCACCTCGTGCACAAGGTCAAGACCGAGTGCCCCTTGTTTGCTGGATGTACCACATTGTAGTGGTGTTGTCTGTTCTGACCTGTACCACCCTGTTCTGAACAGCTGCAGAAAAACCTGAAGTGCTAGAAAAACAGCTCTGAGTTCCAACAGATTGATGTGGAGCAGAGATTCCTGAGGGACCATAACCCTGGGTGGAGAGGTCGCCCATGTGAGCTCCCCATCCCAGAGGGATGCATCTGTAGTAAAGGTCAAGGAGTGGGACAGAGGGATGAAGGCACCCCTTGTCTCAGATTGCTCTGATCCTGCCACCACTGAAGGGCCTGGATCAGGGTTCGAGTCACTGGGATTAACTTGGATAGGGAATCTCTTCTTTGAGACCAGAGCTCTCAAATGGAACTGAATGTCCCTCATCTGAAATCTTGCTCCTTGCACAACAGCTGTGGAGGCAGCCATGTGTCCTAGGAGCTGCAGGAAATGCCTTGCTGGTCGAGAGACCTGCAGAGTGAAGGACGAGGCCAGGGCCACTAAGGTCCTTACCCTTTCAAGGGAAGGAAGGCTCTGGCTGCTTGTGTCCAGTTCTGCGCCTAAAGGTGAGTACCTGGACAGGTTCCAAAATTGACTTTGGAAGATTGAGAAGAAAGCCCAGAGAGGTAAGCAGCTGCTGGGTAACTAGCAGGTGTGATTTGACCTGGTCTGGAGACTGACCCACAATGAGCCAGTCGTCCAGGTACGGAAAATGGCAATCCTTTGCCTTCTTAGATGAGCAACTGCTACTGCCAGACATTTTGTGAACACCCTTGGGGCAGAAGTGAGGCCAAGGCATTGCTCTGAACTGATAATGGCCTGAGGGCAGTTCGAATCTGAGGTACTTTCGTGGGAGCTTCTGATAAGAACATGGAAGTAGGTATCCTTGAGGTCCAGGGAGGCTAGCTAGTCCCCTGGCCTTAGGGAGGTAAAATCATTCCCAGTGTCACCATTTTGAACTTTGGTTTTAAAAGGTGCTTGTTTAGATATCTTAGATCCAGGATAGGCTGCCATTCTCCTGTCTTTTTGGGGTAAGGAAGTACCTGGAGTACAGACCCTGCCCTGGTGTGGGGAGAAACCCTTTCTACAGCTCTGAGAGCCAGGAGGGTTGAGACTTCTGTTTCCAAAGCAAGAGTCTCTAAAGGGTTTGCAGGTGGAAAAGATCTGGTTCTCATCTTTGGAAATTTTTTGAAGCTGAGAACCAGACCCTGGCTCACTACTTCCAGGACCCACCTGTCTGAGTTAAAGACTCCCAGTCCTGGACGAAGTAAGCTAGCCTGCCCCTACAGGTAATGGAGAGCCGACCCTGGACATCCCATCAGGGTGCCTGTTTGGCAGGGGCTTTAGGCTGAGGGGTGGAGCAGGCCTGCTCTGCACCTCGCCTGCCTCCCTCTGAAGAACCCCTCTGTGCATAGGCTGAAGAGGAGGAGGCCTGGGTCTGGTAAAAGGCCTGCCCCTACCCCTGGGGGCTGCCTCTGAGGAGTGGCTTGCCGTCCTTGGCTTGTGCACCCTTATAAGTGGTTCTATATTCATCCATTTTCTTCATATAATTCTCTGTCTGCTCCCAAACAGAGAATTTCCCACCACAGGAAAATCCATAGCCTTAGACTAGGTATCCTGTGACAAAGTAGTACACCTGAGCCAGGCCAATCTCCGAAAAGCCACAGATGTAGCCATGACTCTACAGGATACATCGTTAGAATCCACTGCAGCATGGAACTGCACCTTAGATGCCTCAATATCATCAAGAGCCACCTGCTCCAGCTCCTTTGCAAGCTGGCCAGGGACCTGTTTGGCTAAGAGCCATGACAGTATCCCATCTAGATTTCTGGTATCTCGGAACATAAACCATATAGTTTGCTTGTCTGAGTCCCAAGGATGCTGCCATGTATTGTTTTTTGGCCATGGCATCAATCTTCCTGGAGTCCTTGTCAGGAGGATGTGAAGCCAGGGAATATTAGCTTTATCACAGGCTGCAGCCTGAACTACCCCAACATGACTGCATTGCTGTGAAAGAAAATCTGTATCAGGACTCTGATAGAGTGTACCTCCTGTTCATCTTTTTAATCTACAGGAGGCACAGAATTAGGAGCTTTTTAAATTTTGTTTGTTTGTTTCCTAAAAGATTTATGCAAAGGATGGACAATCTCCTGGACTCTGGGATATCCATCATCTCTACATAGTCAGGCTCCTCTTGCTCATCCAAAGCCTCCTAAGGGAAGCTGGAGGGTCTCAGCAATTTTTATAAAACAAAAATAAGAAGGGACTCAGAAAGCCTAGGGGAGATTCACCTGAAGGTCTGTCTGGGGAGATGTCCGGTTCAATGGGCACATCCAGACTTTCAAAGTCACATTCACACTGATCATAACCTCCTCCCTCCTCTGGTTCATAAAACTCTTCTATATCATATTCCTGAACCATTGGAACTGACCGAACCGACCTTTGCCAGACAGTGGCGGTTCGGAGGAGGAGGGACAGAGACTGGACAATCTGTATTGCCCTGGCTATCTCTGCAGCAGTTGGAGAAGGAATTTTGGACTCTAAACCTGCTGATTTTTTAGTTTTCTTTGCTGGAACTGGCTCCTCAGAGCCAGCTTTTCGTTGCCGAGGAAGTCTCGCCCTGGTCAGAGGCACTCCTCCGATTCGGTTGGCACGAACCGGGCTGGTCATCCGGTCAGCGGACTTTTTGGCCTCTCGTTCCTGAGCCTGCCCACTCTCTTGTCCAGGGTGGCTGCAGGAAATTTTACAAATCTGGCAGTCTGAATTGAGGTGGTCAAACCCTCAGACAAAGACAGTGTGGGTCAGCCTTTGGCAAGGCTTCCCCACAGACACTACAGTGCTGAAACCAGTGGGCCCGGTTTTTCTTTTGGGTTTCAGACATGAAGCCAACCTAACCAACAAACTTGCCCTTTAATGGCGTGCCAGGCAAGACACCTTTATCGGTTCCAAACCGTGTCACTGGGTCGTGGAAACCGTAATGAAATCCGCTTTTTTTGAACTGATAAGAACCGAACCGACTTAACAAGCCTTAAAGGGCTTTAAAACTAAGTTTTAGTACAATTCGATCGGTTCAAACCAACCGATAACACTTACAAGTTCCAGACAGAAAACCTATCTATTACTTTACAATACCATAGACAGAGCTTGAACCGATCGGTTTTATGTTAAAATAATTAAATCGCGGTTAATTCAACCGAGAAATAGCGCTTTAAAGTGAATAATTGAACCGAGCAACAGGAGGAATCTCGGCGTGACTGTTCAGTGAGGCGGAGTAAAGAATCTGACGGTTTCTGCTTGAAACCACCCCAACAGAGCTTAACCGAGCTCAAGGCCTAAGCTCCATAATATGCTCTGCATGGAAGTTAACCTTTCACCTCCGGAGCAGTTCTAGTGGTGGGACAAACTGCACTTGTCATAATATAGCAAGACTTCATGTTGTTTGAACAACAGATGGGGCACACTGTGTGTGATGGCATTGCACTCTTTCTGCTGGAGCCTGAAGCAATGTTGGAGCAGGATAAATATGCAATAATAAAAGCATTTCTTGGCTTGCATTTTTGCCTGTATAAGTGATTAAAATGTACTATTATAATTGTGGGCTAGTGCAGTTTGAATCAACTTGTCCACCTGGCTAGTGCAAAGAAAAGTTAAGGTTGATCCCTGTTAATGTTGTGTACTATGTCATGAACTCACTCAAAACTGGTTAGCAACATACCCCGTTTTGCTTAGCGTTGCTATGCTATACCAGCTATTTAATATCCTGCAGTATTCTACAAAGATGAATAAAAAAAAAGATAGCGATCACACAGAAGAACCTACCTCAAAGCTAAATACATTTCTAAGCAGAGCAGAAGAACTTATTCCCAGCTGGGAACTGGCGAGTTATGATAGAACAGGACCCTCTGATGTTACTAGTTCCATGACTCAAACATAACCGATTTCTCAGGGCAAATATACACCAGAAATACCTACGCCATCCCACTACACCCGCATCAGTGAACATGCCTCTCTGACATCACCCCTCCCTTCTTTTGATCTTTGAGGACCTTCCTTTTCACAGAACCAGTCCAAATTGGTTTTGTGGATTGCATTCAGCCTGCACTGTTCCTCCAGCTCCCAGGGTGCAGTCTAGCTGGATTAGCAATTTGTTTATGGTCCAAAACCACAGCCTCTTCAGATGAAAACTGGCTCGGGCGGCTCAGTTAAGCGCATTTCATTTCAGCGCCATACTCTTCAGCGCTTTTCAATCAGTACGCCGTTCTTTTCAGCTCTTCCACAATTGGCAGGCGTTTCATTCAGCGCTTTCGATGTGCTGTGATGAAGGTGGGTGATGGCTGGGAATGGGACGTGGCTGCTGGAGGAGGGAGATATTCCCTCAGTGATTGGGGTGCTGATAAATGCTTCTGACTGCTCTTTTAATTGTGCTTGTTCGTGGCACAGAACTAATTAATGTGTGTTTTAATAGAGTACAGGCAGGCACCCTACTATTACTGCAGTTTCACTGAAAGGAACTGGATGAATATTGCCTGAAATGTGTACTCTATGTGATGCCAATATTTTCTAAATGATGTACTATGTTTGTATTTACAGTATAGCAGCATGCTAGATCACACTTAGTGTTTTCATAACAATATTTCAAATATATCTCACATAATTATGATGTGTATTCAGGCTTCTGTTATACGTTTTGTCACAGAATCATGTAAATCAATGCCAACACTGAATAATGTAAAAACTTAGCACGCATCATATCCTGCACTTTCCTGCCTAGTAATTCAGCAAACCAGGACAACACTTTTACATTGGTCTGGGTAAACATAATGCCAGATATGATCCACGCTTGGCACTGGTTAACTGTCAACTAACAACATTGTTCTCTTCAGGGAGACACTACTTAAATAGTACAGAAAATTAAATAATTAGAAGGCAATATGTTCTTAAAGTGACATACAGTGTTAAGATCTGGATAGCTTGGGAGAAAATAAGAGTAGGTAGAGAAGGTAGAGAATACTGTATCACTGGATGTAAGAATGTATAGCAGTTTAGTTAATAAACAGAAATTAAGGACACATGGAGACTGAAGTGACACATGAGATAAGACTTCAAGATAACTATATACTGAAACCTTCATTAACATTATGACACTGGCGACGTGGCACTTTATTAAGACAAGCGCCAATCGGTGGCACTAGAGTGACGGCACTATATTACCCAGCACTAAAGTAGAAGCGCTGAAGTGGGCTACACACCCAACGGATTCAGCCCTTGTTTGCTCCCCACCCAAGCTGTCTGTACTCAGACGACAAAAACTACTTAAGGAAGCGCTTACTCTCAGCTAGTGCCCAGACGCTTGGGCCACATAAGAATGTAATTTCAGTTTCCAAATAACTCCCATATCCACTATGACCATTTGCAAAGAGATAATAAAATTATAAAAATACAATTCCTGGTGTTACCTCTGTTTCATCTCCATTCCTAGGAAAATGAAAGGGTATCTTTAGCTGACCCTTTGATGTTTTTCATGTTATGTTTGCTGTACTTGCTACACCCCAGATCTCTCTCTGGTTTAACAACTCATTATTTCCTTAAAGCACTTCCTTTCTTTACTGGGCCACTGGTTACTGCCTAGACAAACCATATGCACTGCCATGCTCATGTCCATGTTTCAAGACTGCAGCACCAGGCTCCATCTTAACAATTTGGGGTGTTGCCCGCTGGTCTTATGGAGCCGTGCAGGATTGTGGTCGGTGACTAGTATGGGCACCCTCCCACACAAATATGGCTGCAGCTTCATGCTCAATTACATGAGAAGGTGTTCCTGATTCAGAACTGCTCCTAGCCTATAATCAGATGCATCCACATGCAAAATGAACTTCAGAGAAATGTCTGGGCCTGTGAGCATAGGTGCCTGACACAGTGCCTCCTTCAACTGGTGGAACTCACACTCAGTGATCTGTCCACAGAACCTTTTCTGGCATCTTCTTTCTAGTGAGATCGGACAGGGTTTGACCATCCTACCAGTGGCAGAGCTAGAGGGGAGCTGGGGTGTCTGTCCCCCTGGCTGCCCTAGTGTGAGTAGTGGTGCCCCACCACCATCTTTATTCACTGTTTAGTGCACATTGTGGAGCCCATGATTGACTGAATGGCCCTCCCAGCTCCCAAACTCTCCCAAACCTGGCTCCACTGCATCCTACTGACATTTGGTAGAAACTCTCGATAGTTCCTGTCATTCTTAGGAAGGCCCTACTTTTCCTTGTGGTGGGTGTGGCCCATTCTTGTATTGCCTCCATTTTACTGGCTCAGGCCAAATGTACCACTCCCTCCCTACCTGTGCCCAAGTTATGACACCTCCGCATCCCTATTTGGCACTTCATCTGGACTCTGAGCCCTGCAGCCTTCAATCAGCAGAGCACTTCAGTCACATGCCTGACATGACTGTCCCATGTCTAGCTGTAGATGGCGATGCTGGCCCATGTACAACAGAGCAAAGTCTTCTGCCCCAGACAGAATGTGGTCCATGAGCCGCTGAAAGGCGGCTAGTGCATTCTCCATCCTGAACAGCATAACTTTCGAAACTCTAAAAGGCCAAATGGAGTGACAAAGGCCGACCTCTCTCCAGCTTCACGGGCAGGGTATGAAATTTGTTTAAAAAAAAAAAAAAGCCACCTGCACAACTTAGGCATGCCAAGTATACATGCCA